>LR999965.1:41499818-42117281 GCA_905220375.1 Tachina fera | reverse complement strand
AAACGAGGTCCAAAACATGTGTCGGTTGAGCTTTTTTTGGCAGTTGTGGCTCTATAAGTAAGTAAGTTCTAAATATATTTTATTGTTATACAAACATGTCAGGTAAATTTAATAAAGTAATAGTTAATCAATGTAGAGCTGTGTTCTTCAGATTATGTCGTCAGAACGACATTACTCTCATCTAGGTTCTTGCACTTAGTAACTAGTAGTCGACAATGAGCTGAATCCGTTAATGTGATATCAGCCGCAGTCATCGGCAGCTAATATTTTCCTTGGGGGAGGGGAGTGAATTGGGCATTAGGACTAGTGATATTCATGAGTAACTATTATTAAAATTCATAGTTACAGGAACTTTTTTTAATTATTCTGGTAGGCAAAAACCAACTCTGGAGGAAGAAATGCTTCTACCAGAATGGTATTTATACGCCTAAGGTCGCAGTGCGCATTGATAAGTAGTATAAGTTGCCTTATAGCATAGTTGAAGCAATTGCCAGCAAAAGCTTAAATCTTTTATGTTAAAAAAATTTAGCTCAATAAAATTTTCGCCTTCATCCATGTTTAATTTATTTCATATTAACTACTTCCCTTTCACTCTGCGCTACTCTGGCGTAGCAATTTTTATCGCTTGCCATCAATTTAATGCTTTTTTGTTTAACTTTTTTTTATACAGTGATTTTATATCGATCGTTTACAAATTTGATCGCATCTTGTTCCCAAATCGTTTTAATGGCTTGACTGGCTTGTCAATTGCAATTTGTTATAATGTTTTCTGGATATATTTTGTGTGTGTGTTTGTGTGCTCTTTCCTTAATAAAAGGAGTCACTAAGCTATTCTTCTATTAACAGCAGTAAGTGTGCAACGAAGGGACAGATTATCAGCCACAATGCCGTCATCATTATCATGATGATGATGATGATCAGCAAACATCTACATTTGTTAAAAAATAGTTAGTTCTTGCTTCAACTTGGTGTGTTGGTACGATGTTGTGTGCTAAAAAATTATCATGACAAGTATTTAATGGATTTTAATGTCTACTAATATTAGGGAACACATCTCTTTTAAAGGTGTTGGTAATGTGCGCTTTTAATTTGTTATAATTTGTTTGGTTTCCATTATTCCAAGCTATTTGAAATGAAAAGTTTTGCAAGAGAAACTATTAATTTATTTTAATTATGTACCTTGGAGTCACTTTGCAAAGGAGTGGATGGATAGTGAAGCGTTAATTTAATTGCATAGAGAATGATAATAAATTATTGATTTTAAATTGATATTAAAAATTTTTTTTTATTATGTAAGATCTAATTTTTTTAAAAGAAATTATTTTCATAGTTTTTAAAATTTACTGCGGTGCATATCCTTAATACACAATTCACCCAATTGGATCTCCCAGTAGAAGTGAACCAACCATCAAAACTTTTTCCTTAACAAGATATAAATTTATTCAAATTTAGGTTTCAAAATAGTTGAGCCATCCAGGGCTGATCATTGCTGCTAGAAAAAGTTTGCCTCTTGTCCCCAATTTAAAACGTCATATCCCCAAAAATCCCCATTTCAAAAGAAAAATCCTAATTTTTGTCCCCAAAAATATTTTGTTAATATTGTTGTGTGGTATCATTTTAAAATGATGCTGTAATTCATTCCATTGCTCCAAAACTCTTTGCACAGCTTTTCCAAGAGACAACCATCTACAGCCCTATTAATAATGAAAAACTACCATAAAGTTAGCATGAACATGGTCTTAACGAATTTCGCCATATAATTTGACATTTAAAATTAAAGCAGAATGTAGTTTTAACCCACTTTTAAATTCTACCGTGATTTTTAATTGTAAAATTGTATGGCAAAAGCATGTTTGATAACTTAATGCTAGTTTTTCATTATGCATAGGGACATTTGTACAGGTTTAAAAAATTTACTTGAGTCCATACTAGACTTGTGTCCAACAGTTCTTTTTGAATTAGTTTGAGAGCGTTTGAATCAAAAGTTTTTCAAAACCATTTTAGTTTACATTGATGTTTTTGACCGGACTGGTGTCCAACAGAACGAACTAGTTCAAAAAGAACTGTTGGACACAAGTCTAGTCGAATATTTTTTTATACTTAAGCGTTCGCAACGAAGAGTTTAAATAACAAGAAATTATACAGAATTGAGAATTGATTGTGAGCTCCATAAGTTCAGTGAATGGAAAACACACACATTTCATGAAACTATTTTAATTTTTTAACAAAGTATAAAGTTTTTGAATGACACATATTGCTTACACCATAAAAACAAATAAATTTTTTAAATTTTTTTGTAAATTTTACTATTTACAGGTTAAGTAATTTATTTAATACAATTAGTAATTTTTAGCTGAGTTGCGATTTTTCGCATTTTTACCAAACTTTTTTTTATTTTTAACGGCTATGGCGATTTCTGATCAATTTTGGGGCTTCATTCCGATTTTAAAAATTCTCGCGAATTTTTTCTAACCAATGTTTTCGATGTTTTTTTAGCTTCTTCACAATTTTGCAAATTATCGTGGTTTTCGCTTTATAAAATGATAATTACTTTTGTAATTAACATTAAGACTTTTTAAGTTCCTTTTTTATGTTACAATTAAAAATTTTTCTAAGCACCAATTTGATTTACATATTTGGTTATGTTGTCAACACTGTTTTTGTTTTGTAGAAATCAAAAATAGAAATAAGTTTAATTTGACTACAACGACAAATGTATCACGGACAGCATATAAACTTGTGTATTCTATCCTTAACACTTTGTAGTCGGTAGATTGCTGTGTTGAAATGTTGTCAACATCCGATTAATTTTTATCCTGATATATGCAAATCAAACTCATTAAGTGCTAATACTATTTTAAAATTATCTGTAAAATTTTAAGAAACCCCATAAAATGTAAATGTTGTATTAATATAAAATATAAGAAAAAGTGATGTCAGAGCTTAAAATTAAAAGTCCCCAAATCCCTCCCCACGAAATGTTGTCCCCAAATGAGAGGCGAAATTCCAATTTTGGGGATAAATCCCCTAATCTGGTGGCACTGATTGTGATGACTGTTCTACAAACAATTTCCTACCAGACGTTACTGTACTACAGCCAGTGGTGCGAGAAGTAGGGGAAATCCCTACATGTAGGGAAAATCGGACGGTAGTTTTATATTCTCCAAAATGTAGATATTTTTTTTGTCATATCGCATTATTTATGAAATAAAGGTAAACATAAAATTTTTTTAGTAATAGTTTCTTCTTCAAAACGGTTCAGAAATTTTATTTTTGTTAAAATCGCTTAAAAATATATTTCCAGAGTTTTTTTGTGGCTTAATAAGTTGGCGATACTAATATGTATGTATGTATATACATGCCAAGATGAATTCATATACCAGGTGGTGTCAAGCCTGCATAGGGATGAAACGATAACACTAAAGGCCCAACTATAATATGAATAAGCAAACTTAAGCAACTGTGCGGTTACATATAAAACGATTGTGGCAAACTATAATGTACTTATGGAACTTTTCGTCAAATGTCATTTGCCTAAGTTAAGTGCCACACTGAACGCACATTCCGTACGGAAAACACTGTTTGTGCATTTTTTAAATTCAAGCAAACAGCATCAGAAAATATTCATTGATTTTAAATATTTTTTATTGTTTCTTATTTTAAACTCAGGAAAGAAAGCAAAACTTTTATTTTCACTCTTTGTTTTACAATACACATATACACACATACACATGTAATTATTTACATATGTATGTTCATTGTTGTACTTTTTAGTAGACAAAACAAATAAAACAAGTAATAAAGTGGTGGATATTATTATACGTGAATTTTTAATACATTAGGATATTCCAATATGTTAATTTGATTGAATTGCATTCATTTAGTAGTTATAAGAAGAAACCAAATTAAAAAAAAAATTGTGAACCATACCTAAAGAATACTTAAGTGACTTTTAGGTGGCCACAATGTACTTACATGCACATTGTGGCCACCTAAAAGTCACATCTGAATTGCTTAAGTATTTGACGGACTTATCGTTCAATTCTGGCATTAGCTTAAGCCAGCTTATTCATATTATAGTTGGGCCTTTAACCTTAAGTAAGCTCGCTCTACCACGAACTGAACGAAAATTTTTTGTTGAATTCCACGAAGTCGCCTGTAACTGCTATTTATTCAAAAAATGTATCAAGCATGACAAATTATTTTAAGTAAAATATGAAAATTAAGCTTCTAAAGTTAAAATGGTGCCCATATTTATTTGAGTTTTACAAAATTAAAATTTCAAATATTAAACCAAACATTTCTAAAGCATTCTAAAAACCTGCATATGGTCACTTGTTATTCTTTCTAAATCTTATCTTTACACGATCAAAATCTTTGTAAAAGAAAACATACAAACACATAATATAATGTTGCACTGTATTTATAACCCTTTTTCGTAGACACACCTACAAACTTTCGTTTAACTCAATAATAACATACGTGGTAAAAAAAAAAACTGTTACTCTTGCCTTCCATATGTACAAGGCCTTAAAATATTTGTAAAATGTAACTATTCCATTATTAAAAAAAAATGGTATAATGACCCCTTACAAAAATGAAAACATAAAACCGAATTAAGAGCAGAACGAAAAAATTTAATTCATTTGGGAACAACTAAATGTCAAATTTAATAAATTTGTTTTTCTTTGAAAATAAGTGAAAACCCTCATATTAAAATCTACAAAAACAAACAAAGAATACCAACCCCTAATGAATTCGTCCGTGTATCGAAAATTTTGAAGATGACCATGTGTTGGTCTTTATTTTTTATAAATTTTTTTTGTTTGTTTTTCTACTTAATTGAGAGGGGGTTAGTTACATGAAACCTATAATTAACAAATTTTTCAATTTATTTAAAATCCTTAAATGGTTAACAGAAATAACAGGCAAGAAACCCTGTAAAGGTTAAAAAGAAAAACTCGTGGCTAACACACTTTTTAACAAGCGTAGCGTGTTAATTGCCTTTAACTAAGACCTGCCGCTACAATTTTATCAAGATCAAGCAGACGCGGTGCCACTCTTGAGCCATATGTTGCCAAAAGCCTAAATTACAAGCAAACACTGAGTTATTCTTTTGGTTTTTCTTCTTTTTTCTATGAAAATACATATATCTACTGCTTAGATGAGTAATAATAAATATACTCGTCTATTTGCTTAACGTATTAGTGGTCAGTTAGTGGATGAAAATTGATGAGCTACCAGTGAACAAAATAGACTAATTTAAAGGTGCACTTAGAGAAACTTTCGCAAAAATTGAGAGTTTTATAAGCATTATTTATTAGTGACTGTGGTTTTTTAAGGAAGGCAATAAAAGTTTAGCTAAATTTTGGTTGGGGCAAATCCTGCATTATTTTGCACCACCACACACTTCATAAGCAAGCATACCAATTTACTAGTGCAGAGAGTGTTTGCTAACATCAGCTATTTTACTTGGACTTTTAATGAAATTTAATATGTTACGTAGAATTAATGATTACGTAGTAGTAACTTGGATAAGATTATTGAAATAAATTAGGATGTGACGATCTTTATCATATTTTTTTGGCTCTCTAAATACACATCTATAAAATCACGAAATATTTAAAATAACAAAAACTGACTTCCTTGCTAGTCTCTGTCTAGGTAGTTCAGTCATTTGCCTCTCGTGTAAAAACCAGTTAATGTTACTAGTCTGATTTTATTCGCCAGCTCCTCTAATATATTATTAAGTGTCTATGTAAACGTAGGCTCCATTCTCGATCTATGGATCAACTAAAAAGGGGTTTTTAGGAAATTAGGAATTAATTAGAACTTCTAAGGATATTAAAAGGGGATAAAAACAAGAAAAAATTAATAATTTTTTTGCTCAGATTTAAGGTAAATAGCAACACATTGAAATAAGGAAAAACAAAGGGACAAGTTCTTGGTATCTTTTCCGAATTTTTTTGTTACGGGGCCGAAAAAAAATTAAAATATAATAAAATAATAAACTTTAGTTACTTTAAAAATCATTAGATTTTTTTACTCTTTATGTAGTTACTGATTTTATCCGAATTTTCAAAAATGGAGTTTTCATAATATTTATTTTTTAATAAAGAGAAGTAGCACTCATGAATGCCTAATACTTTAACTAGGCGTTACCTTCTTTAGTAAAGGGATAGTGATAGAGAAGACAGCTGATGTCAGAAGAGATATAGGAAAGCTCTTTTACAACTCTGCTATTTGCACGTTTTTAATAATGCACTGTTGCAGCGCCTCTGGTGTCAACGTCGCAACCTCCTTTTTCGAAGCTGTGCTTAGTAGCCATTTTATTGGCTATTTTACTTTGCTGACGTCGGTAAAATTCAGTGACTAGTGACTATGCCTTCATCTCTTGAGCTCTCCTACAACAACTGATACAAATGTACACCAGAAAAATGCGTAGTATTGTTATTTAATGTCGGAGAACGGGCTCGAACCCAGGATCTTCGGTACTTCGGTCAACGTACTAACTACGTCAGCGTTACATACATATATAATATATTGGCTCCCTTTCCGATCTAAAGATCACTAAGAATCCATTTTTGGAAATTACAATACTCAGGGAATAAAAAAGGGTAAAAACGCATAGTTTTGATAACTTTTTATACTAAGATTTAAAGTTGTGGTGAAATGAGCAAAACAACATAATTAAATAAATATCAAACAAGTAGGCAGGTGTTTGGTACTTTTATCCAATTTGTTAATTTGCGCGGGGGTGGGGCAAAAAGAGTAAAAATATAAGTTTGTGATAACCCATTTGTCTTTTAATGTACTTTTTTAAAACTCGAATATATAAATGTTAAGAATTGTATATATATTTTTAGTATTTTTGGTTTATTTAAATATTGAATGATTTTTAACTTCCCTCTGTAGGAAGATATTGATTTTATCTAAATTTTCGAAAATCGTGTATGTGTGCTTGTGTACGTAAGGATCTCATAACTTTAGAATGAGTCACCGAAAGATGTTCAGCTCATTGAGATGTCGTAAAATCGTAAACCGTAAATCGATTCAGTTCAGTAGATTTGAAAAAAGTTCGGAAATAAAATTTTAACTCAAGTATTTTTTTAATTTTTAACTACAGTGCAGTTCATACTCGTAATCTTATCAGCTTTTAGCTTTAAAAGTATGCGTCAATGATTGACAATTTGGCTTAAATAAAGCGATTCATTCGAGCGATAGCGTTGACGAAATGTTTTGAAAATGTTGTTTTTTTCACATAACTTTAAAATTCTTCGTTAAAGCAATTTTAGATATATTAGAAATATTCGCTTATTTTCATAGTCTTTAGAAGTGTTTCGAAGGCCGCAAATTTGACCAATATCTGTAATATTGTACGAGAGAGATCGCTGTAAAAATTTTTTGGAGTTCGATCCAACACTCATATGTATATACGAATATCAATATAATAATATATCACCGTGCATTGCTTATTAAATGAAAGCGTTTATTATTGGTTTACTACATGCCACGAGAACACTATTTAAAAAACAAGACGTATTTACATTTCAAGACTTTTTACGCAGGTCTCTAATAGATTTAGTTGAAGCCTATGCGTATTTCACTGTTGTTAATGCAGATCATCAGGGAATCTTCACCCAAAAATTTCTTAGAACAACTAGACTTATTATTTTAAACTTTCATTTAAACAAAAAACTCATTAATCAAAATTTTTTTATTTTCTTACTTTACGATTGCTTCATTGGCTGACTTTTTTACAGCTCGAATTATAGTTGTAAGAAGTTTGTACAGAAAAAAAAAAATAAATGTAAATGTTCCCACACAAATATTTTTGACCGGGTGTTGTCAACTTCTCTTTGGTTTTGCAAAAATTGTATGAAAATTTGAGAAAACATATTTCATGCAAGTGTCTTATTAATGGTACCGTGTACCTTAAGCCTTACGTTGCAATTAATTGATTTGCTTTAAGTATTATAATAATAAATTACGTATAAAAAATGTATTTAAATAAATTATTTAAGTATAATAGTGGCATAATTATATTATAAAATTAAAACTAAATTAAAATCAATGGCTATGGCAAGTTAATTATAAACAAATAAATTTTTGAGCACAAATTTGGTTTGAAATTCACTTTATCCACTAGTTCACCAATGCCTCTTTTCAGAACTAATCTTGATAACACTGTTCTTACAAAGAAATTTAAAGTAGCGTAAACATTTTCTCAGTGTATGAAAAAAGAAAGAATAAAATTACTACTAAACACGCCTGCCTATAACGGTTAGAAAGAGGTCGCTTATTTTGTGTACGTATATATGTAAGTATGTATTTATGTACATCCCAGAATGCAGCCGACACCTGATGGTTGATATGTTTAAGTCAAACATCATTACTTTCGAGAGAAATTATTTTCAACATCTTCGTTATTAATATTTTCACTTTCTATACTCAAATCACAACAGGTACTGAAAGATATGGGGACGGACTGGTTGCTTGCAACTACTCTTAGTTTCTTATGTATTCATTTATCTTTTCTAAAAGGATACAATATTACAAATTATTTCCTTAAGATGGTATAAATACATATAGTATTTATGCCCACAGATAGTCAATAACATTAATGAATTCTGCTGGAATTTTATTTTAACGATCTGTTAGTTTATGATGTGCATTCGTGCAACACTTATGCGGACAGTCTTCAAATCATTACAAGGCACATGGAATTCGTTATGCGGCTGTTGTTTGTTTGCCTGGATGTTTTGCTATATGAATGCCTGCCTTACGGACTGTCTTACTGCCTGTCTTACTAAATGTATCTTCTTCTACAAATGTTTAAATTATCTCATAAAATTATGGGCAACATTTGTGGAGATACTTTCGATTTTCCTTTGCTAGTTTGAGTTTTTTTTTAACAACGTATGTTATTTCAATTTTTGTTTGAAATTGTTTACCATTTGGTGTTTATGACTCTAGTAAAGTTGGCACATCATAAAAATTACGTTTGCTTATCTTTAGCTTAACTGCTACTACTGTTGCTCATTTGTCTTTTATTGAATGATTGGAAGTTTTATCTGCTTTAAAAAGTAAATAGTTTATATTTCAAATCGAAAAGATAATAATAGAGAAACTTAAGAGATATATAAAGATATGAAGTGTTTTTATGCAGACTAAAGAATGCATAAGGGTGCTTTCAATTAACTCATAGTCAAACCATTTCCTTCGAGATATGATTATGATTACGTGGCTAAGCCTCAGGCCGGGCTTACAACTGCTTTATTCAGCCACGTATTTATTAAGTTAAATAGTTTGATACATAACTCATAGACAATTTTGTAGAATCCAACATGATTGGAAACAATTTAAATCAATAAATACCTGTCTGAATTAAACACTTTTTCATTAGTAATTAGTGGTTACGGTTTTTTTTGGCACATAACATACAAGACATGCCAGATGTAAGCTCAGCCTTAGTGTATGCAGTGTGTTCAATCTGAGCCTCAGGGTATGCAATACATTCAACAAATGTTTCCAAAGCTATTGAAGGACTTCCATTTCTTATCCTTGCAGTATTAAAATTTAAGTTTTTACAAATAGAATTTCCTAAGTAAATGATATTTTCAAACATTAACCAAAACTTGATCGCAGCAAAAAATGTTTTCATTTGCGAATTATTGACCTTAAGAAAAAAATAAGTTATTAATATGTATATGTCTAATAATTGCAAATTTAGACCCACATGATGTCGTTGTTTGATGTAATTTTTGTCGTTATTCTTATTATTATTACTCTTGTTATCTTGTTTGCAGTTTTTGTATTGTTTTATTTTATATTTTTATTTTTTACTTTTGCAATAAAATGTAAATCAGCATAAATGACTGACTTACATTTAAGGTTTGGTCACTTGTTTTGCATTAAATTTGAATTTTAATTGAGTAATCTTATTTTGATGTTGTTGTTGTTGTTTTTATTTCTGTACTTTTTAGTTGAGTTATATGCAACAAACATTTGCATACATTTTGATAAAGTAGAAACAACAATGAAACATGTGTTAAATAATTCATTCAACATTATCTCGCACTCGCTATCTGCTCTCCTCATATCTCTATCGGTCGGTTTCTTTCTAATTTGGGGCATATAGTGAGTGACACTATTATTTTGTTGTAAGGTTGTATTTTTAAGGCGCCACTGCACATATACGATAGATTTAAGCATTACAATTTTGTTTTCTTATGAGCTGATGTTTTTTTTTCAAAATTAATTTTTAAACAACATTTTGCATCAGGTGTGGGTGTAAGTTGCTTATGTTATTGTTGTTTTTAAAATCTTTTTTTCTTCTTAGATTTATTCAAATTAAAGCAGTGTATAAATAATAAAAATATATAATATTCTAAAGGTGTTAATATATGTTTTTGTCAATTGTTTTGTTGCTTAATGAATATTTCATTATAATAAAGTAGAATAGCATTAAAACAAGAACATATTATTTAATGTGTTTTATAGTTGGATAAACAACATTTTTTGATTTTTTTTTAGCAAAACGTGTTTTTTTTTTGTTTAATTACATTAGTGACATTTAGGTCTGTGGGAAACTTTAATGGCATTTGTCTAGAACGTTTATGTTAACACTAAAAATTTTCAAGTGAAATAAAATTTTGATTTCGGGCTTCTAGTGCTCAATTTTGTTATATAAAAAGTTTTGAGATCACAGAATGCTGTCGAAATTATAAAATTCTTTGTTTTTATATACTGCTTTCTGATTTAGGGTGCCCCTGTGGCTGAGTGGTAGCGATGCTAGCCTCTCAGTCCAGAGGTCGTGGGTTCGATTCCCACCATAGACTCTGGGTGTTTTCTGCAGACAAGCTAATTGCTTTGCGGGTTGTGTTTGTTTAAAAAAAATAAAAAATTTTTATTTTTAAATATTTAGTTACTACTTTCATTTGTAAGATTAATTTTTTTTATTTTTTTTTTTTGTAAAATTAGTTTATTGCAGAAATTTTTAGTAGTAGTTCTCATTTCTAAGATTAATTTTGGTTTTTCCAGTGTTAATATTTTTTGCTAAAAATTTGTCATTGTTTTATTATGACTATTTTTAAAAATGATAATTGTTGTATTAAATATGACTAAAGTGATTTGTTATAGCCACAAAATTTGCAAATAAAAACTTAATCTTTGTCATTTTAATGCAAATTTCTTGTTGCCTTGATAAACATTAAATTTAATAAATTCAATAAACTTTCAATAAATGACTTATGATTTCTAATTTATTTGATAATGGTTTATGTAAATAAATAGTAGTTTATTGTGTAATTAACAGACAGCACCACAGTTAAGTAAATTGAAAAATTAGTTTGTATAAAAATTATAAACCTTTTTTTTTCCGATTTTGAGTTATTAAAGTAAAATTGTTTTATATTAAGACCTCGTTTGCTAGAATTAAAAAATAAATAATAACCTTACTTTTTTTTTTAAATAATTTTTAGAATGATCTTTATCTAAAGGTGTTTGCCTGTGTAAAGAATTAACTGCTTTATGTAAGGACTTCATGTATAAATACATATGCCTGAAATGAAACACAGGACTTGAACAATTTCACCCATTTATAATTTGACATGGTTGATCGCGCTCTAATCACACTCCAAGATGGCGCACATAATTTTTTATATAATTCCATGATATGGATTTAAAATTTTAAAAAACTTATTGACAACATTTTAAATCCCCCATAAATCATTTCTTAAGTAATCACATCATGAATATTTAATTAAAGTATTTGTAAAGGAGAGTTCGATTTAGCTCAGTGATTTAGCGAGATATAGAAGAAAACAAAGTATTTTTGCTCCTCATTTTGAGAAGTGGTTTGTGAGGTTCAGAAATTGTTAGAGGTACTATTCCATGAATATTATTACCAAGCTAAATAAAAACTTATAAAGTTAAGTTAGGTTAAGCAGTAATTTCAAAATGCAGCAGTATTTATCAAGCGAGTTGAAGCCGAGAGACGTCAAATGCTGCGTGAACGGCGTAAAAAGAAGAAATTTTTGCATCGTGCCATTACTTAATCATATGATGAAAAATCATAAGTGAAGGTCGCCAGATGAATAACCATAAGGTGATACTACATATTTATTTGGGCGGCACAAGGGGTTTGCCCTATATTAAGAGCTGCTGAAATAAATCCAGACAATAACAATAACCTATACTGAAGGCAATTGATTCGGTAGAAGTAACCACTGAGCAAAAAATTTTCGGAATATGCTACTAGACAGGAAGCCTAACATCACAACGCTCGGACACATGTTACCAGACCAGTTACAAATATTTCAAGAAAATTCAGATTCATTTACATAGCAGGATAAAAAAAGTTTTACTGAAAGCGAATCTTTTCGAATAAAATCGTTACATGCTAACACAAAAATTTAAGTTGTTGTTAAGGAACGATTTTTTTAAAATATATTTGGTGATTAGAAATTAAAAAAATTTTATATACATAAGTAACATGTTTTCGTACGTGTACTGCATGCGGTTAATATATTTTAAAACTGATTATATGCGCATTTTTGGTTTTCTGACAGTCTATTAATGACCCTTGCTATAATGGAAGTTATATATATTTTTTAATAATTTGCTGGTATAATATTAATTCCTTAGAAGTTACACGTGTTTTTTTTTATATTTAATGGGCAATAGAAGGGGAGCACAATGGACCCACTTGGGTCTACGAGTAGAGGTGGGGTATAGCACCAGTCTTCCTTACCTAAACTAACCTACACATGTTTGTCTGAATAGATAAAATGAATAACGATTACAAAATAATAGCAATAAGAAAATAACGTCAAAGAAAAAAAGCAATAAAAGAAGAGAATATTAATAAAAACCTTTATTTCAGATCCAACGTTGCACTAGTTCCTAAAAACACCATTTAATCTTTTTATCTTTTCTATAAGGTTATTTTTTTTATTGGGATATAATAAGATATTCACACAAAAAAGTAATATGAATAATTTTGTAATATCAATGAAAATATTTCGCACTTAATCAACAGGATAAAATTTCTAAAATTTTACATTTTGCAAGAAATCAACTAACAACATCAGTAAATATCTACTGTAAAAATTTCAACGTATTCCGATTACTATTTCATCTCGAAAACCACATTTGAGACCATTTTTGTGATAGTGTAGTGACTACCTTTACATCACCAAAAAGGTATTATTTTAAGTTAATACAAAGGTGGACATAGAAATGTATCGTATATTTTCACAAAAAAGGTATTATTTTGATGTGTGCCTTTATTCAAGTTAAAATCAATCAAATTGTTTTATGCCCTAATTCAGTAAGAAGATTTAGGGCGTTTTTGTTTAAAAATACTTCCGAGTTCTTGTTTGAATTCTCTAAATTATTTTTTTCAAAAATGCTTGCTGTCTTTGATAGTGAAAAATAAAAATATTATTGCCATGTTTTTAAAACATAAAAATTTAATTCAAATATTATACAATAGTTTGAAATTTATATGAAAAAGTATGTGTTGGATATAATGTTTGGAACAAAATCATAGAGCAAATACTCAAACCTTCTAGCACAGACAATAAATAATATTTGTTTTAAAGAATCACAACTGCGTCTGTTTTCCGTTCATAGACAAGACGGCACAATCGTCGAACGAACAGAATTAGGGCTTTAATTTAAATTTTGTTATATTTTGAGTTGATACTGTATTGTTGATAAAATTGGTTTTATTTTTTAATTTTAATTCGAAATGTGACTGTTTTTTTTGATTAATATGCTCACATTTTTTGAGTTGAGACTCTTTTCTTAACATAGATATTTTTCGCCAATAATTGCAAGATTTTAAAATATAAACAATGTAAATATATTTTCAAATGGATCCGGATTTTCCAATTCTCTTGTAATCTAGCCACAAACAGTTTTTCGTCTCTACTGAACACATTAGAATTTTTTGATCACGTGCGATTTGTAAATCAATTTAAAAATTAATTAAATTTTCACCTTTAAACAATTTTATAATATCAGTTAAGGTTTTCCACACAAATTTATTAATACAATTAAAAATTTAATTAAATCAAATAAATTCATAATTAAAAACATTAATTGGTGAATATGGTTTTCTGTATTGATATAGCAAACTTGTTTTAAATCCCAAATATTTTATTTAAACACAATAAAGCTTTTCATATGGAATAATGAACTAATAATAGTAAAAAAATAATTATTATTATTTGAAGCCTCTTACTATCAGATTTTTTAATTATTTTGTATGGGGAGGGAGTTCCCAACTTCGAAATCGCTCTCTTTAAGTGATATTGACCAAAAAATCTAAAATTATTAATCGAGAAAGTCACCAGGAATTAATTCCCATTTTAGCCATCGAAAACCGCACTGTGTATACGTTTGCGTCCTTGTGTTTTCTATTCTTTCAATTCACATATATTTTCGTAACATTATTCATGAGGTTTTAAATTTAAGAAACCTTTTTGATTTTTCTTAATACGTAATTCATATTTTAAGGAACGAATAAAATCTCGCTCTAATTGTAAAGTAAGTCCTAATTTACACTAAGCAAGTCTTATTGCTAAGCTGATCAGTTTGTTAGGATAGAGAGACGAGGGGAAAAGAAATGTTTATGTTTCTCTCGTCTCTCTCTTCCACACACTAATCACCTTAGCAATAAGACTTGCATAGTGTAAATTACGACTAAACCATTTTTTCACTGGTAAATTTTGGAAGTTTATGCTTTCCATAATATTAAAAATTCGTGCAACCAGTTTGGTGCCAAATTTAATTATGTTTAAACAAATCTTATAAATTTTAGTTTAAAACTAGTAAATTTTAATCGAGCAAAACACATGAGATATTTCAGGTACCTGACATATATTGTTTTTCACTCACATTGCAATAAGTACCACTGTGCGTAGCCGTGATGGTATAGCACACAATCATAACTTTAACAAAACTGTATTAAATCAACATAGAAACTAAAACACCCACTGTTTTTCTTCATAAGTCATAATTTAAATCCATTATTATGAAAGAAAGCTGCAAGCTTTATATTTTATTTCCTTAAATTAGCATTATTATCTTTAGCATAGTGTTGTCACTCATTTTCATTTGCTTAGGCCCACTAATTGACTTCCCAATTATATGACATTTAGCTAATAGTCACTTAAATTTAAGTGGCACTTAAATGTAGCTTCATTTTTTCAGTGGCTATTTAAAGTTCTTATTAAATTACGTTGAAAGTACGGCAGCACTACAAAATTGTCCAGTGTTATGGATGGATGGCTTTTTAAACAACAGCTGCTTATTATCAATAAAAAAGTTAGGTTATCAAAATCAAGAAAACTAAAATTTAATAAAAACACATTCTATGAAACAAAAAGATCATCAGAATTCTTTTTTCTATATATTTTTCCATGATATGAAACTATATATTGTATATGGTATATATTTATGAAAATTAAACGAAATTCTTTTTAATACGACCACGTGATGTGCATGTACATGTTTTCAATAAACACACCCAAGCACAATAACATATGGTGTGCTCTTAAGACTTAAGTGTGATTTAAGTCCACAAGGTTGGACATTTAAAGGTCTCTCAACTTTGTACCGTAGAAATGAATTCGGTAATTAGGTGGCAGTTAAAGATAAATGGCACATAATTGAGAAGTCAATTTCTGGGCCTTAATAACTATTATTTCAACAGTACTTACAACAAGATTGTTTAACAAAATAAATAACTAAACGTCTTTAATTTGAGAGTCTTTTTCGTTTGTTTCTCTTTCATTGATTTTTCGAACGCACTTGGTCCATTTCATAAATCTTATATTAAATTTTTTTGATTCTTTTGCATTGTGCCGCTATAATAATAATAATAATAATAATATCAAGAGGAAAAAAAAGAAAAATCAAAGTAAATAAAAACGATGGAAATAAAATAGACAGAATGGTGTCTTGTAGGCAAAGAAAAGTTATGAGTATCAGGTTACCTGCTTATGGGATAAGGAAAATTTTCGCAAGAGCAAAATCAAATCTACAAAACAAATAAATGCAATCAAGCCGAACAACATCTTATACGATTTAGAGAAAAAAACTAATAAGAAGAGCTTAATGGAAAAAAACTGATTTAATGAAAAACTAATAAGAGATTACCAAACAGATACAATTAACGAGTTAACGATGGATTGAACAGCGTTTTAGTCATTATATGTGGTTATTAGAAAAACGAATTAGACATAAGTTATTGTGGGCTTAAAGGGAAATAGAGTGATAGATATAAAAAGTTCTGAATGTCCTGTTTTATATTAGTAACTTTTTTTAAGAGCAACAACTCCTAGGCAATGAATGCCTACTACTATTGCTAGGTGTTACCTTCTTTTTTAGGAAAAGTGGTGAGAGACGAGATAGAGGAAAGCTTAATTATTTTACAGCTTTGCTTTTTGCACGTTTTTTAATAATGCTATGTTGCAGCGCCTCTGGTATCAATGAGGCGTATTAAATTTTCGAATCAGTGCTTAGTATCCATTATATTGATTCTTTTACCTTTTCGATTATTCTGCTACGCAATACAAATAAAGCGGGTACGCCCTGCTTAAATAGCAGTAGTTCAGTGACAGGTGTCTATGCCTTCATCACTTGAACTTTCCTACAACAATGGATATAAAGGGACACTAGTTCATGGATTTTGGGCTTCAATCCAAGGCCTTCGGGCTTGTTGTCATCGTGCTAACTACTTCAGGCGGTTTTATCCTTAACTATCGTATAACTAATGTAGAAATTTGCTGTATGGCACATGTTTTCTTTCAACTTTTAAGCTTTCCAAATTCGCACATCCACTTATCACTGTAGATTCTCTGCAATGTAATTGATGAATGAATATTGAAGCGCAAGTAACAAGAAAAAAATATATGGCTTGACTGTTAGTAGAAAATGTGCGTGAGTGTGATGCCTACTGTGGCAAAATAGCACAAAAATTATTGTAAATCAAACTAAATTTAAATCTACAATTTCAAAGCATTTCAAAAAAGAAATTCGAAAGCAACAATAAAATAAAAGGAGAGCGAGAGATGGAAAATATAAACAACTTGTGGGTTCATAAAAGTAACAAGTAATGAAAGCACAGATTTTCATTTTCGTACACAATCAGACAAACAGTCAGTCAGTTGAATGCATTAACGTGTATTTCACTTCTTGTGGAACAGTATGTTAACCAAGGATGTCATATGGAGCCAAATGTCTTCAATAATAAATTGTGGCAAATCAGGCGCATTGGCATAACAAAAGAAAATAGCAACAGAAACAACAACATGCAAGAAAACATCACAAGACATCATTATGAAGGAAGAGAAAAACCAACACCATACCAACAACAATAAGAACTGCAGCAGTAATAGCAAAAATCAAATTAAAGCAAATGACAACAACATGCAGAGTTGTGTGGTTGCAAAGCCAAAGCAAATGCACCACACACTTGCAACATACTCTCGTACTGTACTACTCGTAATAAAAATTTGTACGTTTGGTTTGCTGTAAGTTTCTCTAAAATACAGCTAATACGCATTTGAAACATTAACAAGTTGTTTCGCTATTCCATTTTACTTGTGGAGGTATGAAAATTCGAAAAGACAAATACCGGAAAGTTAAACATTTTCTAAGTGGGATGTGATGCGTGGCCTGCCACATGGCATGCCATGCTATAGGAAGCAATTGGTACAACAGCATCAGTATAGGAGATAAAAACATAAAAACGAAACAATACGCTAGAGAGTAAAGTGAAAAAAATGGTCCAACAAAATTATTGACACCATGGGTATTTTAAATTTTAAATAATCAGGGCAATTATAAATTAAATTCTGCAAGAAATATCTCCCTTTTTCAATTAGAATTTTTTGTTTTCCCTATTACTTGCTATTAGTAGGAATTGTTCCCCGGGAAGAATTTCTGGCAGAATTTTATTTATAAATGCTCTCAATCAGGGAAATTATGAATAAAATTCGGGTGAAATTTTTCCCTGGGAACAATACCAGCTTATAGCAAGTAATAGGGAAAACAAAAGATTCTAATTTAAAAAGGGAGACATTTTACGAGGAATTTTATTCATGATAGCCCTGAATATGAATTTGAGTATATAAAGAACTAGAGTAGGACTGTGGAGAGGGAAATTCAAAACAAACTGCTTATTTTTTATTTTAGGGCAGTTGAGCAGTATAACACGAGGCTCAGTTTTACCGAAAGAGTTCATCAATAAAGTGTTTTTCAAGTAACTCCACTGCAGTATAAAATCTTTCCTATCACCAGCCCCATAGTGCATTTGAATTAATGTTTATCTAAGTGTGTTTTTTAATAGTGAAAAAATCGAGGCGGTTTTTTAGCTTTTGAAGTATAACTTAAGTAACAACAACAAAAGCAGCAGTCTATTGAAGGCTCCACTCAACTTAAGTTTGAAGAAAATTGACGACGACCGCCCGCTCTGTCAATTAGATGATGTGTGCAACCAAACGAGGCAACAAGTGGGTCTATAACTTTTCATATTGCAACAACAACACAAGAACTTTAGCACACAAATAAATACATAGAAAATATATACATTCAAAGCAAAAAGGTATATACATGCATACATATACATATGCATTAGATGAAGAAACACTTGCAAGGAACTCTTTTTGCTTATATGTATATGTATATGTATTAATTTTTTCTTGTTTATTATTAATATTTGTGCATTGTGGCATGCTCTACTAGATTAAAAAAAATAAAAATACAAATAGAAGACAAAAAAATATAACAAAAAAATAATGTTTTTAAAGCACCGCCAAAAGCCAATAACACCATCGTCTCAGCCTCCGCCTCCGCCTCCGCCACGTCCAACTCCACCAGCAAGATACACATGTGAGCTGTGGTCATTGCTGTTGCTAAAAGTCAACAACATTATCATACGTTGTAGACCCGCACAACAATATAAATGTTGTTCAAAAATTTTCAAATTGACTTCGTTAATAGTGATGTTGTCAATTTGTTGTTTGTTAGTTGCTGTTGTTGTTGTTTTCTATACAAAACTAATGAATTCATAACTAGGTGCTGCACAGTGTTGTTGTTTGTTGCTGCTGTTGCTTATGTGTTTTTTTTCAAGTAAAATTTTGCTTGCAATATCGTCGTTGTTTTCTTCCAATAACATGTCATGTTGTATTATGATCATTAAGTTCATATAAAAGTTATGGACAACTAATGGTTTGACTTTTATTTGCCTGTACACTTTATAAAACCGAGTAATAT
The DNA here is from genome assembly GCA_905220375.1 of Tachina fera. NCBI lineage: Eukaryota > Metazoa > Arthropoda > Insecta > Diptera > Tachinidae > Tachina > Tachina fera. The sequence continues at coordinate 42,097,991 of LR999965.1, read as the reverse complement.
TATATTTTCATACTTATAATGTTGCATGTGTGCTGTATTATTATTTTTATTATTATAAGTATTGAAAATGTTGTTACCAGTGTTGGTTGCTTCTTTTCCATGCATTCTACAACCAAGTCAACAACTTATATTGCTAATATTTTCATCATACTTCTAAATATTTCATATTGGGTTTAATTCCAATGATGCACTTGTGTTTCCGTCTTTTGTGGTTTCTTTTTTTGCTATGACAACCGCAAACTTATTATTAAGGGTCTGCAAATACTTGCATGCAATTATTTAAAGTGTTGTATTTTCTTTAAAAATTGCTTTAATAAACTTATTCTTTAAGAAAAATCTTGAAAATATATAAAGAAAATTTGATCACTTTAAAAGTAAGTGGAAGATTTTATTCAAAACAAAATAAACTATCAATTGAAGTTATTAAGTTGTTGTTCATTGTTATTGATTTTTAATATATTCAGCAAGTTCAATAAATGTATTAACTCAAGTAATATTATTTTGTGATTAAATTATCATCAATATTTTTTAATAATAACACAGTACAATAAGAACATTGTATCATGTTGGTTCTACAATATTGTTGTACAACCTGGGGTACAATACAACATCAAATTTAAACGCTTATTTACCGATGCCTACGACAAAGACACATACGGCCATATGTATAAGCAAAAAATAGTTGTTGAAGAGTTACTCTATACAATTTGACATAATACGTAGTTTTAACCCACTACTAAGTCTTAGCGTGATTTTTAATGTGAAGTTTCATGGAAAAACTCTTTAATATCATATACAATTTTGTCACTTATGCTACTTTCATGCCAGTTTTTGCTTATACATATGGCCAATTACACTGCACAACACTGATTTGGATGTTTAAATAAAAATGGCCGATTCTTCTGTGTTTTTGTCTGATGATTACGATGGCGTCATTAGTTTTTCTTTATCATCTCTGATTTTGAAGATATAGTGCCATTTAGGATTTGCATAATTTGCACCTCTTTTTGAATTATTCCGTTAATATATCATGAATGGTACTCCAAACTAAGAAATACTTTCTGGATTATTAATCTACACATTGATTGATTCACATTGATGAGTATATGACTATTATATGACTATTATCATTATTATTATATGACTATTATTACAAGAATATTTTAAATAGTTTGTTTTTAGTTTAGTCCTTGAAAATTTTTTGATTTTAATTTTTTTTTTTATTAAATATAAATAATTCTTATGTATTTTTGTTCGCTGAGTACAAAAAAAGGTTTATTTCTATTCTAGCCCCTCCAAATTCAGAGATATTTCGTGTTACATTAAAAAAATCTTGAAATTTTTCTTTTAGTTAATTTTAATTATTATTTTTCGAATTTAATTTGTTTCTATATTTATGAAATATATATTTATGAAATATAAAGTTCGTATCGCTTTTTAAGCCAAATTACATGTGATAATTATTAATGAACAAATAATATCAAAGTTAGTTGTAAATATTATGACAACAACACATAGTTGAACGGAACAGCTAGCCGTTTTCGTAGACCACTAAACCTTCATCATCAGCGTTCTTCTGTGTTTTGTCCACTGTGTGTGGTGTCAGTTGATGTCGATTTCTGCCCTATATACGAAACTTTCTTGCAAATTGAATACGTGAATTGTTTTGATTCATCGTATTTCAATTTTTCTGAAACATGTTTTGTAATGAAAGCCCAAATTTACCATCTCTAATTTACAACAGACTTACCATTGGCGTTTATTCTTTACTAATTATGCACATTTGGTTAATTTGTTTATTTTTGTTCTACTTAAGACAAACTTTTTTGGTTTGTTGTGCGTTGGGTGCTTAAATAATAAAATAAATTATTTTATTTACAGTTTAGACAGACCATTATTAGCCTGAAGGTAACGCCTGATAAAAGAGCTTTAATTATTTATAATTGGTCATAAAAACAACACAATAACTTAATTTTTATTAATTTATTTAAAAGAAATGTTGTTTATTTTTTAATAATTAAATATATTGTGCACATGAGTCACTCCAAAAGAATTTAAGAGCCGCATTATGGCCAGCTCTGGTATGGTCCTTAATTTCAAATAGTCTCAAATAAAAACTTCTGAAAGTGTTAAATTCAAAGATCTCTGTTGCTACTTCTGATCGCTGACCATATTAAACCATTAATCGTCGTTCCTTAGCACAATCCATTAACAGTTTCTCTGGTCTCATCTCCGAAAATGTAAATCAAAATTCAAATCAAACAGCTACATTTTAAGGATAGATCGGCTTCTCAACTATAATTATCAGGTTTTCTGAGCCTAAAGTACACAGCTTCCGAAGCATCTAAAAATGGAGCTCATTACTCAAAATAATTTTTAGATAAAATTCCTTATCAATTGGATGTATTTCAATGACCCAATCAGCAAAAACTGTTATTTTTGATGGTCGGTAGACGTGAATTCCTGTGTTAACTGAAAAAAAGAAAAAGTAAAAAACATGTTAGTTAATTTTTAGTTATTATTGTTCGAAAATAATTTATTTCTATATATATGATTTGATCAGGCTAAAGTTCGTATCGCTTTGCATCCTAAAAACATTTTAATTATTGAGGTCTTGTTTTAACTTTGTTGAACTTCTCATTCCTTCTAAGACTTACTTTATGCTTTGTATTAATACATATCAAAAATTCAAATAAAACGAGCAAGTGCAATGTCATGACGAATGTTAAAAAGTAAGATACAACTTTTACGTCCCATAATTTTTTGAAATTTTTTTAAACGATAAGACTTCTTTCTCATCTGATCAGAGTTGTATTACAAAATCAATTAATAAATAAACTGTCGAGTCGCCAGTTTCTACGCCGATGTCGTGCCGTCATTTATGATATATTTCTCCGTCTTAAGCCGGGTATAAATATTCACCCTTATTCCATTTGTCGTCATCGACGTCACTTTAACACAATACCAAAAAATTTGGGCCTGTTTACTCGCTCTCGAGAAAAATTTTGGGCCACTGACAATCTATTTCCGCTCTCCAAGGTCTAGAAAATAGCATAAACCTGCCAACAGAAGTCAGTTGTTTTCGACAGAGGATATACGAGCACAAATTTTTTTTGCGTTGTGTTAAAGTGACGTCGATGGCAACAACTGGAATAAGGGTGAATGAATATGTTTATGGTATTGAAATATATTTCGTGCAAGCTATGCACGTTAACAAATTTATCGTATTTTTTTTTTGTCTTATTTAAATCAATTTCTTTATTCGCCGTCTATTTTCAAAACGCCGGCACGACCAAAGCTGGCATAACACTCGTCTGCCGCCGGAAGTCAACGATTAATGTAGGCATGTTAAACCTTGAAAGCTGTTTGCTTTCTACTTGTGTTTTTATTGTAATTAAGGAGATATGGTGTAAATACTAAATGTGACTTTATCGGGCCTGTTCTGAAAATCTCGGTGATTTTAAATCATGTGATTTCAAAAGTGAACTAAGTGGGTTTTTATTGTATTTTAAGTTTTTGTCATTTATAAAAGAATATTTTCTTCCAACTTCCAACGCATTAAATCGTGCAATTTACAAAAGCATTGATTTAGTTTTTATTAATTTCTTCAGATCATCGTGATTTGACATTTTTTTGTTTGTAAAACGGGCCCGTATGTATGTTAGATTTTTTGACAGTGGAAACAAATGCCTTTAGGTTTCTTTCTCATAAAATGTGATGAAAGTCTTTATGCATGTATAATACTCTGAGTGGCCCCTTAAGAACACTGAAATGCGCATAGGGCTAACATTTCAACAAACAATTTCTGTGTAGTTTTAATAAAAAGGTTGTTACAGATTGAGTGTTGACAGCTGTTAAATGTCTTACTACTGTCCTGATAAGACGACACCTGTTGCAGAATGAACTACTAAGTTTAACACAAGGTTTTACCAATTATTAGGCCTTTTGTGGACAAGATTATTTTTTTATTCTCACTTTAAGTAATGATCACTTTAAATTATTTTACATATTTTATGATATTAATAAAACTTTAGCAAAGTGCGGACATTTTATAATTAATTACTTTTTCTTGATACATATTTTACTTAAATAAAACTGACATTTTCACTGAATTAGAAAAATTTATATTAAAATACAACCTGTTTGTGCAATGATAACAATGTTATCCACATAAATTTCCTTGAAATTTCTTCGTCACAAATACTCGACCATATCACACCCATTGATAATTAGTCGTGTTTCCGCATTAAAAAACTTTTAGTTCTATTCACGGATATTTCAAAACAGGTACAATATTAATCACAAACTTATTCATGAAATCTTGAAAATTATAACAAAAACAAAAACAAACAAACAAAATTATTGCTTAATTAACAGTTTAAAACTCATTTTAATTGCCGATAGTACTATTGAACATTTACAACATGACATTAAATTTATATTGTAAAATTTTCATTTACTTTGAAATGCTCGTGCTTATTTCACCAACTCAGCTCAATTGTACATGAATAATGCAGCAGCAAAAAGAGTTTATTTACCAGAAGAAGAAAAAAAGTTAAATACAATATATTTTTTATTTTATTTTATTTGTAGTTGATAACATCTTTGGATACAATTCTAAGCCACACACCTTTTAATCTTTAATAGATACATGAGGTAAATATAAAACACAGCGAATAGACAACAAATTGTTGCATGTGTTTGTGTATGAATTGAATGTGATATATATCTTTATATATAGACACTTTTGATAGGAACACAGGGGGAAAAAGCATTACACTCCTTAACAGTCTGCCGTTAGAAGACTTGATACGGTAACAAAAAAAAATTACTTCAATTTTAAAAACCAAAAAAATAAAAGCTGAATCATTATGGTCACTTGCTGGGTCTATAAATTAATTACAAATTGCGCCACAAAGCGCCACGGTATGTTATATGGGGGGCGTTTCTTAAATAAATAGAGCAAAAGGTATTTAGATGTAAAATATTAAAAAAAAGTAAGATTTTTTTATCTCAAGATAAAGCAAAGTGCACCTATCTGTCAATCGAATGAAAAAAAAAATTTTGCTTAAATCGTAATGAAATTTTTGAGACATTACGACGTTTTTGAAATAAAATTGGGAGAGCATAATAAAATAAAATAATTAATTTAATAAGTGTTTAATTTTGATTTTAATTATCGTTTTGCCTTATAATATTTTTGTTGCATTAATGTGGAAGAAAATAAAATAAATGCATATCGAATATAAATCATTTCTTGTGTTTTTATAAGTTTCGGAGCCTACTTGGTTATTCTATTGGAGTTTCCGAAAAGCTTAATGATTTTTAAAACTATGTGCATAAAATAAGAGGTTTGAAGCTTTTAAAAAGTATGGTCCACTGACGATTTGTTAAAGCGCCGCTGGAATGCAAAAATATAGACATGTTTATTCCAAATATACGAGTATACCTACAATATTTTGTATTAAACATTTTAATTTTATTTTTTTATGAGTTGAATTTGAACTGTATGCAAATTTGGCATAAATTCTTTGCTTAAAAAAGAGAAACATTCTCAATTGTAATCGAGCGATTAATACGTGCGATTACGACTACGATTAAAAGGTGCGATTAATCGCGATTACGATTCCGATTATAATCGCTGTGCAAACCCCAGCCAACATATTATTGCTTCACAAGGCAATAACACAATAAAGCCCTCTTTAACTGAAATCGAAAGAGTGTTTTCCGTCCCTGGTAACTTCTACACAAAAATATGATTTCGCTTAAACGACTCTTCATTGAATGCTTTAAAATTTCTTAAATTCTATTACTATCCTATAATTAAATATACATTTTTTATTCTTAAGCTTTTTATGCACATACTCATTAGCAAATGTTCCTTTTCTATTAAAAGTACCTGAACTGAAAACAAACCAGAGAAACTTTATCACCCCTATAGTAGTAATTTTTACCCTCGAAAAATATTTTCCAAAAATGTTTTCCCTTCTTTGATTCCCCTTATCATGAATAATCGGCCCTGTTCTGTACACCGAATGCGAGAAAATTTCTCGTTTTCAAAAAATTAATACTGGCTCTGCAGACGTGCTTAAAATCATACACGATAATTTTCTTCCAGATATGATATTTGAGAATCTATAAAATAAAAAAACTTAAAAAAATCTAAAAAAAATATTTCTGTTGTCGGAGTTAGTTTTCTAAAATCCCGTGAATTCAAATCGATCAATTTACAGAACAGAGCCGAATATTTTTCACTTAAATTTTTTTACTTTTCCCTGCGTTCTATTCAATTTATTTTTGCAGGCGAACTGGATTATTACATCGAATAATTTAGATATTTTTCTTTGATTTACGTACGAGTATGTATTAAAAATTATAAATATTTATTTCTAAGACAAGATTAGTACGTTAAGCTTGCGATTGTTAACAATGATTTCCTACCACACATTTTTTCATAGAGTATGAATCTCTTTGGTTCACAGACAGTAAATTTCATGGTGGTGCACCGCGGTGGTATATTTAATGAAAATATAGCTAAACCAACAGAAGCACCTCCATCAATACAACTTTAAAGATTTACCCCCTTATGCAAAAACGATTAGTAAATTTAAAGTTGGTTTAAAAAACGAATTTTGTATGGCAAACCCGGTTTTAATGCATGCTTTAACTTTAACAATCGTTTTTGCATAAGAGCAAAATAAATTTCATTTAGAACCTAAAATTTGTGTGATTTTCTTATTAAACTTAAATTTGTCCGGTTTTCAATTAATTTTTAAGCTTTACAAATGTTCTTCCCTTTTTTACATTCACGTGGACTGAAAGCGGGCAAAAATATCACGGAAGATAGCATTTTTCCCTTCGAGGGGAATACAATTTCATGTGAAGAAAAATTCCACTTATTTTTCACGTTAAGGGTGATTATTTTTAAATCATCATTTATCTTTCCAACATACATACCTATTTATATACATGCATACTTCTAAAACCGAAACCGAACCAAAACCGACCGTTTTTAGTAGTTTAAAACCGGTGGTTTTTTAATTTCCACGGTTGTTGGCAAACCCTATTGTACATGGCATTAACATTTGAAAATGACTTCGTGTATATGGCCATCGCTGCTGCTCTTGACGCAGCGTATTCTGGATGTCCAATTCGGGCCAATTTTCCCAGAATTGCTGTAAGCCTCCAAGGCGGCAATTGTTAGTGGTTTATCAGCGTAATCCACCGACTTCATGTAGCAGCACAGGAAATATACGAGAATCGAACCATCTTTTAGAGCAATTCCCTGAGAATTTCATTTCTGGCCAAGTTTTGATTTTAATAAAACTTGATTTAAAAGTAAATAATTAATTTCCCAACTTAATACTATTTGAAAAATTTATATTTATTTATGAAATCTACCACATGTGTATGGTTGCTGTGGCCAACCAAACAAACAAACATATATAATCTATATTTTTTATGATTTTTTTTTCTGTAAGCAAATTTTTTTGTTCTTTATCATTTTCTTGAATTTGCATGCATTTCAAGTTCCTGGACCACCGTCGTCTGTCTATGTGTTGAAACTATCAATAACAATGTACATAAATATATTTAAGATTGTTTTCTTTTAACTTTATAAGCTAATATAATAATACTCATACAATTTAAAAATCGTATGCAAGTTATCGTTTTTTTTTGCTTTTATTTAAAAGTCAATTGAACTTAAAAAATTAATGGTCATAAATTTAATAATTTTTATGCTAAAAATTTCAGTTTTCAAATTTAGCACGTGCTTTAATGGCGAGTTTAATGTTATTTGTTACACATACTCGTACAATATATAAATAAATAAATGCAGTTTTTTTTGGCAGGATTGATATTTATTCTAGACCACTTAGAACACAATCATGGCGGTCATACTTTTGATATATTAAATAAATTGCACTGTTGGTCAGAATTTGAAAAAAAACTGCATGAAAGAAACATTAACAAAAATATATTGATGTCATGTAAAAACTTAATACGTTTTAAGATTTAAATTGTTGATAATTTCGAGATAATGGTGTTTTTTTTTTGCTTTCTGTTTTCCCAAACGTAGTTATTTGGTAAATATACCGGTATGTATTTATTTTTTATTTTTTTGTGGAAGACTTAATTAACTCATATGATCTTATCGTGTTAAAGTTTCTTTAAATATCACTTTAATTTTGGCAAAAATAAAAATTAAATTGTTACGTATTTATGTTGGAACTTATGGTTGCCAAGATAGAAAACAAATCAGTTTATTTCAATCAATATGAAAAAAATTGTTTTAAATTAAACTATTAAGAAAACTATTTCTAATAAAAAAATAAATTCCCAAGGAGTCAGGAAAATGTAGAACTTTCAATCCGGAAGTAGTGTAAATTTGTATCATATCTAAAGATTTTTGTTTAAGCTTTCCATGGTAAGAAGTTATATTTTACGATTTCTAATCATTGAACTGGTAGCGATGGTTAACAATTTTCCTTTCTGGCGTACTACAATGATATTTTACTTTGGGAAGAATGGTAAAAAAAATTTCCCTTTTCCCAAATAGCTTCTTTTATTCGACTTCAAACTCCAACAATTTTTATATAAAAATTAGTTCCTAAATTTCCTAGAAAAATATAGATTTCTTGAAAAACATCGCGAGTAATTTCTAAATTGCAATCAAATGTTTTTTAATGAAAATATATATAATATTGGGCAAAATAAAATTTAGCCTGGACTTTCTTAACGGCGATCATAAAACTAATAATTTTTTAATATTAAATAGAGAGTGTATAACAAGGCACATTAAGTTCCAGGTAATATCAGGATTGCAAAAAGAATAAAAAAAATTATTTATAATTTTTTTGCGATAAGCAATTTTCATTAAAATAGTTTGAAAATTTAATTAAAATGTATTAAATATCGAGCCTTATTTTCGACTTTATCGTAAGGGACAAAAAGTACATTTTTTATGAGAATGTTTTTTTTTATAATATTCAAATTTGTTTTACATACGTAAATTGTCATTTACTCAAAAATAAGGCTCGATATTTATTAATCATTAAGAGGAATTTATTTTTTGGAGTTATTAAAAAAAATTAAAAGATTTTTACAAATTAATTTAACAAATAGAATATTCCCAGATATGGGAATATTTGGAAAAAAAACATGAAATTCTGATAAATGCCCGGGTTTAATGAAATTGGAATTTTTTATGAATTAATTTACTATAATGCTTGGTAACAACTTTCTGTGATCTAGGGCCACTACTTAAAGTTTGTTGACAAAAATGTTTGAAACCCACCACTTTGTATCATTTTACTGGCGGTTATGTTATTTTTAGCTAATGAGTCTTATTTCATTCTGTAATGAGTCTTGAAATTCATGACATATTTTATTCTTTATTGGGCTTTACTTTATTTAACCTTTGGTAAGGTCCATTTCATTGGGAGCCATTTAATTGGGAATAATTTCATTGGACATTAATGTACGGCAATTATGAATAAAATTCTGCAAGAAATTTTTTTCTCTCCAATTAGAATTTTTTGTTTTTCCCCATTATTTGCTATTAGCGGGAACTGTTTTCCGGGAAAAAATTCTTATAGAATTTTATTCATAATTGCACCCATTATGTTCTTTCTTCGTTTATTTTGTAACATTATTTTTTTTTATCATTTGCATATACTTAAGGGACTTGTATACGTTAAAGGGATATTTTTAACTTTTCTTATAATTCTATTGCAACCTCAAAGTACAAAGAAAATTTTTGGACCTTGTGAACAAAAATATTTTTAACTTGAGTTATTATTGCAATGATTTGATGTGTTAAACACTGTTGAATATAGGGAGAGTTAAGCGGCCCATACAGTACAACAGCATGCACGCGCAATCAAGCTATTAAGCAATCATGCTCGACCCACATAACATACCAGCAAGCTGGTACAATATTCACTTTTTTTAAAAATTAAAGAAGGGTGGTTCTATATAGTGACACAGTTGTTTGCTTAAATTTTTATTGATATTTTGTAAATATTAGCAGCTATGTACAACTAAAGTGCTCAAATTCCATTTTCCATTGAAAAAAATTATTTTTAAACAAATTAAAATTTTTAAATGAATATTTACTCCTTGACAAGTTTACTCAACTGAGCTAACTTCACTATACACAATACCAGCAAGCTTGTACCATCAGCAAAATATCAAACTCTATTTGATATCACTACAGCAAAACGTACAATCACACAAAATGCCCATACACGACCCAGCCGCTGGCACAAAAACTTGATTGCGCATGCATGCTGTTGTAGTGTATGGGCCGCTTTAGGTATAATTAGTAAAATTGTATCGTGATGTTGCGTGTCAGCTGACAAAACCCGTAAAGTATGCAATGCATGTTACTAGTTATAAAATATGTGGTGGTAGTAAACATATTAAACAAAAACAACAATAATGTGCTGTGCAAACTGTAACTTTTTTATAACTTGTACATAAACGATATGGCAAGCTGTAAGGTAGAACGATACGACGTTATAATTCTACATTAAGCCTCTAAAGCGCATTTGAAATGATTTAATTTCGTAAAATTTTTTAATTTCTTTAATTTTTTTTTTGCAACATTTGACTTGAAATACTGAGCTTTATTACCGGTGTCGTATTTTGACTGCCGCTACGGCTATTAGAGAAAAAAAATTGTTTTAATGTTCTTTACTCTACTCTACAAAATCGTTGTAGTCGAAGTCGAAATACGGCACCCGTAATTGGGTCCAGTATTTGTTTCTGTAATATTTTTCTGTGTACGATTAATTTAAATTTTTAGTAACGAAAATTTCAATGTAAAGTTGAACATGCAAAGAATTTCTACTGCAATATAAAGCCAATAATTAATTGTCTTCCTCAACTCAATTTCAATAAATAAATTCAACTCGGTATTTTAATATTAACACGGCTCAAAGTAATAAGGATAATGGGCTAAAAATTCAAGAAAAATCCCATAAGTGCCCCTGCACCGCTCCTAGAAGAGTAAAATCTAATATAAATGAAATAATAATTATTTCTCCCCAAATTTTTTTTTGGAGTATAACGACCCCTCCCTATCAGCACTCCTTAAGGGTGTTCTCATAAAAAATTAAATAGAATTAATAGAATATTATATTTTATAGCCACTAACAATTTTAACACAACAATTTAAAAGTGTCCTCCATTAAATATTGAGAATTTTCAAAAATAAGGACCAGTCTAATGCTTATTTATTATACCTGTATTAGGGATAGACATTGTAAAAAACATCGATGTTTTTATCGATGCGAATCATCGCAAATAAACGTCAATGTTGCATTTCCATTTCATTATAATAAATTTTATATTTTTTATAAATCAATTATTTGTTTATTAATAATTTATTATTATATTTTGAAAAAACCTTAAGTTTATTTTACATCTCCCAATACGTTTTTTCAATACTGCTTAGAAATAAAAGTTGACCAAGTATTTTACAACTCAATCTCTGTTTTTTATTCATCACCTGCTCTTCTTATGAAAATAACCTTTCAGACGGAACCGACGTTCACACCCTTCTAAGGTATTTAAAAGCGTTCTTGTATAATTTATAATTTTTCCAAATATCAAACGGATTTTCATTGAGGAGTACAGGAGTATTAAATGTAAAAAAGTTATATCAATCGGCGGCTAATTTCCAACCACTTATTAGCCAAAAATAAATCGGCGGCGGTGGCTGGCCAAAACTAGTCGGCGGCTCGGTTTAGCCGGCTTTCAGCCGATCGGCCTTGAGCGTAGTTCGCAAGCTGTTTGTTGGGAGTAAAAATGCCAGACACGAGATAGTTCTCGGCTTATAAAAGTGTTGCAAGTAGTTCACATAACATTTACCACATGTACAACCTTGAATCTTGTCAACTTCTGTATACAATTTTTAATTTCGATGCATCAAAAGAAAACCTCGACGTTTTCCGATTGTTTAGGAGCAAACACAAAACATCGAGTGTTTTTAAAATATCGACGTTTTTGTCCATCCCTAACATGTATATAAAGCGTATTTTTTAAGCGCAGAATATTTAAAAAAAATTGTTTTACTCTTGTATAACCAAATCTTTTATTATGCATTTTTGTTTTCAATTCGCACAAGCAAATTTTATTCTAAATTCCCAAGTCAATGTCATAGAAGTGTGTTCACCTATCACAAAAATAAATGCACATATATTTATTTGATTTCTTAGAAATTTTCAAAATTATTTTTGTTCCATTTTAAATTTGCATTCAAGCTGAACATCTTTCGGCCAATGGCGCCAAGTGTATTTTTTCTAACACCCAAAATTAATTGTTTTTTTTTTTGGAAACTTGTGCTGAATAATGAAGATTGCAAGTCAATAATCTGAGACATTGTGTGCCTTGAACTTGCAGTTTGTATGTATTTTGTTTACTTTTAAGAAAAAACTTTAATTTTGTATGCAAATGCATAATATATTTTCTAAATGCATACGAAATTTTGGATTATTTGAAATGTACATAATGGTTTCTTATTTTTTTTGGAAAACAAAGAGCCAACCGAAAAGTTTTGGTTTAATGTTGTTTTTTCACTGATTATATGTATATGGTGTGATTTTTGTTATTGAAAGGTTTATTGAAAAGTTCAAGGAAACTTTTTGGCAAAACGTGTTTGAAAAGTTAATTATTCTAAATATATATTTGAATAAAGTATTTTTTTTAAGGACCACCCATTTAGTTTTCTTATGCAGTGGTTGTGGAAAAAAATTTGTGTGGATGATGACATATGTATATTCTTTTTGAAGAAATTTTTTTTCGAATAAGCAAAATTAAAAATCAAATTAAAAAACCCAAAATAATTAAAAATTTTCCATCGCAGCGTTTTGGGCTCAACAGAGTAAATGGACTGATTAAATCGAGTTGACCGAAAATTTAGGAACAATGTTTTACTTCAATGTTAGCTGTCAAACCATTATGTTCATTTAGATTGATTTTGTGACACTCAGCACAGATTTTTGAGTTCCACAAAATATAAAACAATCATGAAAATGAAACCGATAATATCTTTTAAGTTTAACAAAACAAACATTGTTTTCAAAAATTTTTGGACGATGATATCTTATTAACCAAAAATTATTTGGTATTATACAGTCACAAATAATATGATTCGGCGTCTCTTCTTACGTTTCAGAGAGGCTATGTGATCTTGTTTCAGGGTTAATAATAATAAATTAATACCATCTACTGCATCATACTGCAGTGTCCAGAAACTCCCCCTCCCCCCAATTAATATTAGGGAATTTTTGTACAATATCTGTAACTTTTGGGATTTTCTTTGAGATATCTTTTTGTTTATCTCTGACCATGAATGAGTTTTCTATGGTGAGCAACTATCATCCGAGGTCGGGAATATTCTCATGCGATACCGAAGAAGAGTTCTGGTCCTTTAAATCTTTTGGAATATCTGAGCTTCGTATGGATACATTTTTAAAATATTATTCAAAATTCACATTGCGAGCTACAGTGATGTGATGCAGAAAAAACTGGACAGTCTTAGGATTTTAATATATATACGACGAATGTTTTCATCACTCAGTCCTTCCAAGGAAAAAAAAACAGGCACCGAAATATTTGAGCATTAAGTATTGGACGACAATGGAAACAGTGGACAAGGAATCATGGAAAATTTCTTCCGTAACATTCACAATAATTCCCTCTTCTTGGGGTTGTTAGTCCTTTGCTATTTCCGGGCATGTATTCAAAATCATTTGTAAAAGATATTTCCCTCACCAAATCTTTAGTTTATTTTCAACTATAAATAGCTATAAATTTTTAATCCAAAATAGCAACACAAAACTTTTAATGCAAGTACCAAATTTAAAATTTTCAAACACTTACAATTTACTTTAATAATCTTGTTAGGCTTTAGATTTTATTTAACTGGAAAAAGTGTTGATATTTTAAAACTGCCAACAGATATATTTATGGCGAGACAGCAAGAGAATCTGTGATAATTTTTCGAAGATTCTATATGTACATATACAAACAAAATGCTTTGAATTCTTACAGAATTCGTAACGACTGGTCGACAAAATCTTCCACGTTCGAAACCGAAATATTACCGAAATCGTAACAATTTTTGTATGAAATGGGTGACACGACTTTGCAACGATATGTCGGAACGAAATCGATACAATCAGGATAGTTATGTAAATAATTCCGCGAGAAAACTTTCCCAGGGAACAATTCCAACTAATAGCAAATGATAGGGAAAACAAAAAATTCTAATTGGAAGAGGGAGAAATTTCTCGCAGAATTTTTTACATAATTGCCCTGAATATGTCGGAACAAATTCGTAACGACATGTAAGTACGATTTCTTTTTGCTAGCAGAGTGCCGCTTCAGCGTTATGTCGCTGCTATTGTGGAAATAATTTGCAAAGACTGGACACGAATATGGCGTTCATTTATTTTTCTTAAGAAGCGTTTTCGAGATATTCGCGAAAAACGTGTTTTTTTAGTTCGCAAGGATATTGCCAAACATTTTGGGAACTGTTTATTAAAATTTGGAAAATGTAACACCGTTGCAAAGATATATTCTTCATTTATTAGCCCATATTTTTAATGTGTTCATCGGATAAAAATTCAGTGGAATATCGCCCTTTAGATTTAAAAAAATTTAAAGTTTTGGAGTTTTTTTTTAAATTCAATATTTTAAGTTGCACCGTTAGGCAAAAAAAATTTATCTTAAGCCTGTATCTTAAATAAAATCTTGTAGCCAACTCAGTCAGCGTAAAATTGTTATAAAAAGTTACGACATATTTACTGAATATATCCGATTTTGAATTTTCGGATGTTTTCACTAAAATTTAATTTTTTTTATATCTAAAGGGCCGTAACTCAGTGAATTTTTATCCGATCAATACACTTTAAGTATGAGGTGATAAAATAAAAACAAATCTTTTCAGCAGTGTAAAATTAGCGTAATTTGAGTAAACTTTTCTCAAGATTTTTCGAATTAACCTTGCAAACTGTAAAATTAACTAGTTTTTGCGAATATCTCGGAAACGCTTTTCAAGAAAAATTAATAAGGACTATATTCGTTTTCAGCAGCCTCAACTTAGTTTAAAAAAACACTTAATTTTAGAGGTTGATTTTTTTACGACATCCAGCTTTAAAGTCTTCTCACCAACAAACATTAACCGTGTCATTATTTATTTTTCGCAAGATATTTAAAAACAAAAAATGACAAATGAAATATTTGCGAAAAATATAAAAATATATAAATACGAAATCACGTACCAAATTAAAAAATTCCAATTTTTACAAAAACCACTAAGTACGTAACATCATTATTAATAAAACACTTTATAATATTTAAGCAATACTGTTTATAATACAAGTAGCTATTTATTACCAAAATTGTATTGTTGTTTTTGCTTTTGGTAACCTAATTGTAATCATACTAAAGAAAAAAAACCAAATGTACCAATTTCTTTTTCTATTAGATAAAAAACACAAAAAGAAAATTATGGTAAGCGACAAAATTTTTTAAATTCCTCCATTAATATGAAAAATAAAATTATCGTAAGCGCCATAACTAGAGCCAAATATGAAAATACAAAATTCAATGTGTTGTCAGAATATTTACAACTAACTTTGATGTTATTTGTTCATTAATAATTATCACATGTAATTTGGCTTAAAAAGCGATACGAACTTTAGCCCGTTCAAATCATAAATATAGAAACAAATTAAGTTCGAAAAATAATAATTAAAATTAACTTAAACAAAATTCTTTTTGCTCCCAATCACTGGACAGGACAAAATGATCACAAACTGCATTAAAACATGTTCAATTTTATCCATACATTTAGAAATAGTCGAAAAAAAACGTTCTCCTGTAAAGTTTGATTATTGTCACTTACGATAATGTTGCGCTCAAGGCTCGATATATTTAAAAATAAAATTTTCACAGACTACATAACATATGTACTCATAAATCAAAGTTTTAATATTGTAAAAAAAAATTGATTAGAGAAACTACCGAAATTTTTTGCTACGAAAAGTCTGAGTTCAGACAAAATACCGAAATGCCTTAACAAATTTGGTACGACAAATGTGACTTCAGAAAAAGTCGAAACATTTGGTTTGCGAGGTATCCATTATATTGCCATGGAAAGCCACATATTGCCATACAATTTCCATCTATACTTCCAAATACTATTTTTCTTTGGCAACTCTTACAATTAAGAAATTTAAAAAAAATTGTATTGAAATTACAATTTAAATCTTAGATAACACCTCCCAAAATCACATACAAATTTCATGTTGAGTAATTTTTATGTTTGTAATTTTCAACTACAGTATTTTTTGTAAAACCTCACATTATTTTTGATCAAAATCAAAAATTATCACATAAATTTTGATTTAGAAAAAATAAACTCTATACATGTTGCTTGACATGACAGTATCAAAGTTTTTATGTTGTTTTTTTCTCTTAAATTTTTTTCTTTAACTGATCTCTAGACAAATGTTTTTCACTCCTTCTGCCAACTACTAAAGTAATTTTTTTCGTTTAATGTTTTCCACATAAATATTCGCAATATATGAAATCTTTAAAGCTCGCCAGGAAAAATAAGGTAAGCATTTTAAGTTGATTTTCTTTTGGTCAATTAAGCCATTTTGGCTTAACATACAAATGTCCATGCAACAGTGTGTGTATTTGTATAAATTTATCTAAATTTTATAAACACATGTTATAGATACATAGTGTTTTTCAAAGTGACTTGAATAATTGCATTGTAATTGCAATTAATATGACTGAACATATTTTGCTGTTGGCTCTATAATTGTGCCAACACTATGACTTGCAGAAAAATTTTTATACTCTATATACAATATTTTTTATCATTTATAACCAGAAAAAATTAAGTAATTTAAGAGGATTTTAATGTAAATAACTGGATTTCAAATTTTGAGCTTAATGCTAAATTATTATAAGAGCATGTTACTTAAGATTTTATGCACAAAAGCTTTACAAAAGGTCTATTTCCTGTAATAGAAAAATACCAACTTTTTGCAACATATTACCAAACAGCGCCATATTTTTATGTTTATATCATTTTTTTTAATTTTGTTTTAAATTTCTTACATTTATTTGGCGCAATGATATGCATATATGAGGCTATCAGTGCAGAAATGGTGTAACCCACATTAGTTTTTTGCATTTTGCATTTGCATTTTTTTACATTACCAACTATCAACAAAAAATAGAGTAGTAGATACGAGTATTATAAAGAAGATGGAGCTGAAAATCGTTTTTGCACTGATTATAATATACAAATTAGGCATGTAACGATACACCATTTTGCCGATCCGATACCGATACCGATACTCAAAAAGAAATATCGACGATACCGATTAAGATGCCGATACGCATATTGAACTTAAGTTAAAATTAACAAAACCTTTTATTATACAAAATTATAGTGTAAGAGATTATTAATATTTAAAATTAATATTTGAATTCATTCTAAGCAAAAAACAAATTATTTTTTTTAATACATACATGATTTAGCATTGAGAGAACATTTCACTACTATGGTGCAAAGCGAATCAAAAGAAACGTTTAATTTTTCTGTTTAGACTTTATTTTGTGCTTTTAATATGTTTTCTCTTAGTTCTTATGCTAAAAAATCGTTGAAAATTGAATTGTTTGTGCAAAACAGCTCTAAAAAATTTAAGAAGTATCGCCGTATCGACAGTAAAATATCGCCGATATCGATATATCGGCAAACCAGAAATATCGCCGATATATCGGAATTGGTATTCGTATTCCTTACATCCCTAATACAAATGTAATAAAGAGGTTAAATAATTAAACAGAGCAATTGTTGTTGTGGGTTACTCCACTTCTGCGCTGATAGCCTCAACTAGCTGTGCTTAAGCTACAACAAAAAACCTTTTATTTTTTTAAGCTCGCTGCTTAAGTCTTTTATGTTACATTGATTTTCATCATAAAGTTTGTTGCTTAAGTTGTTTGTTTTGCATAGAACTTCATTCAGTATGAAAATAATTATATATAAAGTTTGTTGGTTAAGTCTTTTTAGTTCCTTTGAAATTAATTATCTATGAAAATTAGGGATATAACGAATATTCGCACTCGCAAATTATTCGCTCTTACTTTTGCTATTTGCATTCGCTAAAATGTATGCGAATATTTGAGGCGAATACTAAAGACAACAAAATTTGTACTTCTTTTACGAAAATAGTTTACGATTATAAACAAAGCTTTAAAATTTTAGAGGAAAACTTTTCTATAAATAAGTTGGCATAAGTATCAGAATGGAACCAAAATCCAGCTTTGGAAATATTTATCAGTTTTTGAAAAAAATTTAAGACTTGTCTGTTCAAACTTTTGAAAAATATTGAGCAGAAAATCGTACAGAAAATTTTAAATGTAAACAGTTTTCACTAGCCCTTGTTTGTTGTAAATGCTACGCATATTATTTGGCATAAGTTTTGAAGATATATATACAAGATGAACATAGTACTAAATTTCTCCAAAATTTCTTCATGGATTCATGCCAATTTTTGCAGCATTTCATATGAAATGTTAAACAGAGTACTAGGATTTAGGGCCAAACTACGAATGGGTTAATTGCCTAACATTTTGTAAATTAATTTTTATTATCTATACTTATTTTAATATAATTTAATTAAAGATACATTTCTGATTTAAGAGTTTAATATATTAATAAATATTTGCTCAATTCAAGATTCAATTTAAATAAAATGCTACACGTAGTACATACATATATGTATGTAATACAATTTCTTTTATTTTTCTTTTAGACTTCTAATCTAATTTGGAATAATAGCTTAATTGAGGTTATAGTTTGGGATATTTCAACTTAAATGTATTACTCGTAGCGTTTAGAACGATGTTTGCTTAAAAAACTAGAGGTTACCAGAGAATTTCCCAATTTAACTGTAAAAGAAATTCATTTCTGCAAATCGACTTGAGCGCTTGAAAGTGCTCTCCTGAAAAACAGTAAAATATGACTTAAGCACTTTTTCCTTATTGCCACACATGTAATTTTATCCTAGTGTGATTTTTAATGTAAAATTTTATGGCGAAACACGTTAAGATCATATTAAATTTTGCCACTTATGATAACTTCTTGTCAGTTTTTTCTTATGCATAAGGATGTAAGTATTGGAATGATTCATACTACTAGCACTTATTATTATAATTTTTTTCTGTGTAGTTGACGGTCAGAACGCCACAATATCAAAAGCGTGACAGCACAGAAAATGCGGCAATGCTACAATGATTCTAAATAAACTTTTCTTGCCTAGTATAAAAATAAATTCAGTAAAGTGCAACTTTGACTCGCGCTCGAAGGGTTCCGTACGGACACTATATATGTAATACTATACGAAATTTAGCCTACTTAATATTTAGTTTAGGTATTTTTTTGGTTTTGACAGTTTTTTTAATATGTCGTTGTTTAGTTTTGGCCACTATTTCATTTTGTTTTTTTTTTAATTTTTGGGATTTTTTTCGGTTTTTGGCGATCTATTTAAGTGTTAGAAATTTTTTTTATTTGGTTTTTTTTCTTTTTGGCGATTTTTATCGTTTTTTTGTGATTTTTTTCTGTTTGGTAATTTTATCGTTTTTGGATTTTTTAGTTTTACCGTTTTTGAAAATTTCATGAGTTTGCCTCTAAATGTTTCCTATATATAGCTACCCAGCAAAAAACTTTGCATACTAGAATGCAAAAAAGTGTAGGTACTCCCCAATCAGAGCTACTTTCTATTTAACTGAATAACCCATTATTTTTGTTCGAGAAGTTCAAAAGTATAGGCTACCCTTTACTTTTTACCTGAAAGTATTCAAAACTTAATGGGTTATTTTTTCTTATAAAAATTTATAAAATTTTGTAACAAAATTAATAAACTTGTGCCTTCGTTTGAGATTGCTAAAAACCACAATTTTACAAAGAAAATATGTAAATATAAGTATTGCAGGATATGCGAAATTATTTAACAAAAATTATAAAACCAAAGTTAGTTTATTGAAAATTTAAGCAGGAATTTTCTTTGTTTCCGAAGCTCATGCTTACAATCAATAAATTAATGTCTATATATCTGTGGCAATATGGAATAGTAGCTTAAGTAGACTTAAGAAAGTTAAGCTTATTTGTGCTATATTATGATCCAGTTGGAATTTGCAGAGGTTAAAATATTACATATGGAAATAAAGAATCACAAGAAAGTAGAATCATGCATTATAGCCTTCTAGTCTCTCAGTGAAAGCGTAAAATCTTCCGAAATGCACTGCTTTGTTCAAGTCGACTTAAGCTATTATTCCATATTGCTACAGATATATTATTTAATTAATAACTGTAAAGAAGTTAAATAAGTCCTTTTACATAATGATATAAGGAATTGATTATTTTATACATTACGGGACAGTCGTTATTATACAGATACAAAAGTTAGATTAATAAGTACCACTCATTACTTTGTAAGACATTAAAAGAGTACTACTCATTATAAATTCTCGAAGAGTCCTTGCTGGGTTACTTCAGAAATGTCATCTAATACTTCAGTGTACTTAAGATTATATGCGATATTTTGATTAAAAATAATCATGAAAACAAATTATTTGCGCACTCTTTTTTCTCTTTTTGTAGCGTATTTTAAAAAGTTAGTTTTGGATAAGAAAACTGAGGAATAATATAAAGACATTTAATGATTTTTTACGTAGTTTAGTAATTCGATTTTTAAGGCTTTTGATTAGAGAAAAGCAGTTATTATTTTTTCTATATTTATCAGGAATTATAAGACACTTTCTAATTGTTTTCTCAGCAAGAAGACAAAAGGAGCGTTTAGCGAACATATATGTACATGCATTTGGAGTAATTTGATTACCATCCTATTGTTAAAAAATTAAAAATTATGGTATGTAAAATACTTTTTAACACCCGACCAAAAAAAAGGGTGTTACAACTTTGTACTTCGTGTCCACGTACAGACCAAACGCCTAGACCGATTTTGATTTGGTTTTTGTTTTTGAAAGGTGACTTAATCGAGAAGTCTCGTATTTATGTTTTCAGAAAATTAGTCCACCCGTTTAGAAGATATCACATCTTTTCTTGATATATTGGAGGTTTTTAAATTTTAAATTTTTGTTGTTATGCAAAGTAGTTAAGGAAATTTGTTCGAATATTCGACAAAAATAATTCCAATAATTTTTTATTCTAAATTGAAAATTTTTGTTCGTTCGAATTTCATGGACTATGAATTGTCTATTTTTTATGAAAAAAAAATTTATTGACTATACATAGTACATTTTTCATGCAAAAAAAATTTATGAAAAAAAATAACGGGCAATAAATCCTCTATGTTTTATGATAATAATTTTTTCCTGAAAACAATTAATTAACTATACATCGTCTATATGTCGCACATTGAAAAAAATTTAAAGGACTATAAATTTTCCGATAAAATAGATTATACATCGTCTTTTTTTCATGCAATAAATTAAGTAGACTATATATAGTACTTTTTTCTTGCAAACAAATTTTTCCTGAAAAAAATTTGTATAAAAAAATTTAAAGGACTATGAATCGTCCATTTCTTATACAAAAAAACCTGAATATACTATACATCGTCTATTTTTCATGGAAAAAATTATATGAACTATAAATGGTGCGTTTTTCTTGCAAAAAATTTTGTTATGAAAAAATCTAATGGGCTAAAATCTTTTTCACAAAAAATAGATGATGTATGGCAAATTAAATTTTTTCCTATTTTCGTCTAGTTTTCTAAAAGCGTTCACTTGTAATTTTTTGAAAGTTATATTTTTTCACCATGCTCTATTTTTCATTCCTTGTTTAAATTATAATTTATTTAATTTAAACCGATTTTTAAAAACTCTTAAGAAAAAACATTATAAAGGACTAAGTAGATTAAGTAGACTATACATCGTCTATTTTACATGCAACAAATTGAAGGTACGATTTGTTTGCAAAAAAAAATTTTTAGGAAACTAATTTAATGAGCCATACATTATCTATTTCTAACGTTTAAAGGACTACAAATTGTCAAATTATATAGAAAATATATCTTCTTTTTTATGCAATAAATTAAACAGACTATTATGATACGTTTTTCTTGAAAACAAATTTTTACTAAAAAAATGTTTATGAAAAAATTTTAAGTACTATAAATCGTAAATTTCTTATAAAAAAAAACTTAATATAATACACATAGTTTCTTTTTCATGCTACAAATTAAATAATCTATAAATGGTACGTTTTTCTTGCAAAAAATATTTTTATAAAAAAAAAATATATACATCGTCTATTTTTCGTGAAAACAATTTTATGAAGAAATTTAAAGGATTATAAATTTTCCGATTAAGTAGACTATTCATCGTCTATTTTTCATGCAACAAATTAAATGGACTATATATAGTACGTTTTGCTTGCACAAACATTTTTTAAGAAAAAAGTTGATGGGCTATACATAACGTGACCAGATGGTTTTTGCAAAAAGCGGGACACAAGTGAGCAAAAAGCGGGATTTTGAAGAAAATACAGCCAAACAGCGGGATTTAAAAAAAATATATTTTTTAGAAAGCGGGATGTAGAAATCACAGTTTTCAGCTCAAAAGAAACGCCTTTAATTAAACAAAAAAATCTATAAACAAAATAATTTGTGTACATAAATAAAAATCAAATGTCTTTTTTTGGTATTCGCATCAATTAAGAACGGCTGCACCGATTTCGCTTTTTTTTAAATATTTGTCAAACTTAGGTTTTAACAAAAATCAATTGGTCACGCCCACGTTTTTTAATTTATCTAAAATCGGAGGACGACGGGACAAATTTCTCTAGTTTTTTTTCTGAAAACAATTTTAATGAAAAAATTTAAAGGACTATAAGTTGCCCAATTAAATAGGCAATACATCGTCTATTTTTCATGCAACAATTTAAATGGACTTTATATGGCACGTTTTTCTTACGGTACGATTTTCTTGCAAACAAAATTTTCATGAAAAAAATGTTTATGAAAATATTTAAAGGACTATAAATGGTCCATTTCCTATACAAAAAAACTTAATATACTATACATCGTCTGTTTTTCATGCAAAAAATTAAATGAACTATAAATGGTACGTACGTTTTTCTTGGTAAAAAATTTTTTAGGAAAAAATCTAACTTAAAAATCTAATCTAATATATACATCGTATATTTTTTGTGAAAAACCTTAAAGAACTATAAATTATCCACATAAATAGACAATTTCCCGTCTATTTGTAATGCAATAAATTATATGGACTATATATGGTACATTTTTCTGGGGAAAATATTTTTATGAATAAAATTTAATGGGCTATACATCGTCTATTTTTCGTGAAAAACAATTTTTATGAAAAAATTTAGAGAACTATACAATTTCCGATTAAGTAGACTACACATCGTCTGTTTTACATGCAACAATTTAGATGGACTATATATGGTACGTTTTTCTTGCAATAATAAATTTTATGAAAAAAAAAATATTGACTATTTTTTGAAAAAATTTAAAGATAGATAGATTTTCAAATTAAATATACTATTCAATGTCAATTTTTCATACAACAAATTTAATGAAATGAAAAAAAAATTTATGAAACAATTTAAAGGACTATAGATTTTCTAATTAAATAGACTATACATGGTCTATTTTACATGCAACAAATTATATCGCCTATACATGTTACGTTTTTCTTGCAAAAAATTTTTTTATGAAAAAAATTTAAAACATCTTTTATTTTATGTGAAAAAAAATTATTATGAAAAAATTAGAAACACATTTTAAATTAAGTTATTTCTAGAAGGGATAAAATTTTTTTATATACTATGTTATCTGTTTACAAGAATTTATATGAAACGATCAAATAGCCACGAGAGAACTTTAAAGTGCATGACGGGTGCAACGAAATTGGCCAACTTTCATAAGATCGTACCACAAAAACACAAAACTCTGTTAATTTTTAAACCTTTAGGGTATTATTCTTTTTTATTGTAAAAGATCAGATATCACACGATGATTATCAAATCCAACATCGTAGAGATATATAATCTAATAACAAGAAATTTGCTTTTTAAGCCGTGAATGGTGCAACATGGCTGCTCTCCGTTGGCTACAAAATTAAATTTTGACGGAGAAAAGTAGAAATTTTGACCGAAAAATTTTTAAAAATTACCAAGCATGTCCTAAAAACGCCAAATATGCTATGAAACCTCGAAAAATGCGCACAATATGCATGTTAGACTGCAGTTTTCAACAACATATTTTAAATGGTAAAATATTCAAAAATATTTACTAAAAAAATCGATGCCAAAATTCATAAAAAATTCAGAAACGGATAGATATCTTAATTCCGCTTTGATATATCAAACAAGAAAAAACATGAAATTGCATATTTGCGGTTTCCCTGTTTATTATAATGAAAAATAGACAATGTAAACGATGTATAGGCCATTAAATTTTTTTCTTAAAAATTATTTTTGCATGAATAGACTATTCATAAAAAATTAACGTTATATATTATTTGGTTTATGGAAACATTTTTGCATGAAAAATGGATAATGAATACTCCATTAAATTTTTTTCATAAAAACTTTTTTTCATGAAAAATGGACGATGTCTAGTAATCATGTATAACTTTTCGCATAAAAATTGGACGATGAATAAATAATACATTTATTTTTTTTCATAAAAAAAAATTTTCATGAAAAATAGAAGTTTATAATCCATTAACTTTTTTGTATAAAAAATGGATGACGTAATTTTTTTTATGGAAAATGGACGATGTATTTGTCTTACATTAACTTTTTTGCATGCAAAATAGACGATTTATAACTCATTTAATTTTATGAAAAAAAAATTAACGATGATGGTGTATTTAAAGTTTTTCACATAAAATGGACAATATTCCATTACATCCCAGCAAAAAAAGAGACTCCAAAAAATTCATGAAAATGTAGAGTTTGCGATCTGGAAGTAGTGAAAATTTCGATCTGATCTAATGATTTTTACATAGGGTTGTCATTGCAAGAAGTTCTCTTTTTCGATGCCTGGTCACTGAATTGGAAGCTATAGTAAGAAAAATTCCCTTTTTTGTGTTCTATGATAATATTTTCATCTAGGAAAAATGGTATATAGTTACCTTTTTTACAGTGCTTTCATGTAAATTTAAGCAAATAAATTTTAAATTTTAGACTAAAATTAGTTCATAAATTTCTTTTAAGAAATAAATTTTATTTTAATTCTGGCGAGTATTTTCTAACACTATGGAGGAGTTACAAGGTTTTGTATGGCTAAAATAAGCTTCTACATGATTTTTTGCTCACTCTCGGCAAATTAAAAATATAGATTTTTTGGAAGCAATGAAAATGTAGTTCCACTAGAATGACTTGCATTTTTTTCACTGGGATGTTTTGCTTGAAATAGTTTTTTGTATGAAAAATTAACGATGTAGAAAATTTAAAATTAAACAAGTTTTTAAGTTAATTTTTAATTATTAATTTTCGAACTTAATTTGTTTCTATATTTGTGATTTATTTGAACGGGCTGAAGTTCGTATCGCTTTTTTTAAGCCAAATTACATGTGATAATTATTAATGAACAAATAACATCAAAGTTAGTTGTAAATATTCTGACAACACATAGTTGAACGGAACAGCCAGCCGTTTTCGAAGGCCACTAAACCTTCATCATCAGCGTTCTTCTGTGTTGGTCCACTGTGTGTGGTGTAAGTTTATGTAGATGTCTGCCTTATATACGAAACTTTCTTGCAAATGGAATACGTGAATTTTTTTGATTCATCGTATTTCAATTTAATTTGAAAAATTAACGGTATGATGGTTAATTTATGATGATATACATATAGTCCATTTTGCCATTGAAAATTTTGCATGAAAAATGCACAAAGTCCATTTAATGTTTTAGATGAAAACTTGATCGTCCATTTTGTTGTTTTTGCATAAGAAATGGACAATATATTTTTTGAATGAAATAATTTTTTGTATGATGATAATCCATTTAAATTTTTGCATGAAAAATTGATAAAAATTTAAATTTTAAAAGGTAAACACGTAAAAATATGTTTTACATAAAATCCAAGAGTTATTTTACTTCTGACGGCAATTCACCACAAGAACTCGCAGAGCTGTAAATAAATTTAAAATAATTTCATAGGTATATGCTGCAAAAGTGTATTCGATTTCGAATGTTGCAATTTATCATTTTGGATCAATTTGACTTCTTAGCACGAAGCGATAGAAATTGGAAATAATAACTTCTACTAAGCCGTAAGCTTTTTTCTTGTTGCAATCATGGTAATCGCATATGTTAAGCAGTCAACCGTTGAAATCAAATCAGTCGCTTAACAAAAGTTTCGATGAAGCAGTCGTCTCTGTACAAATAAGCATTGACCCAAACAAAATTATTCTCAAAGTAATTTTTAGCTAAATTACAGAGTGGGTTTTACATTTTATACTAGTTTTTAGTTGAAAAAATTTGCTATTAAATGTCGTATACTAACAAATCAAATAATTTTATACGTAAATATTTGAGGGTATGTGCAACATCATAACGAAAGCTCAAATATTTAATCATCGCTGACATACGCTGCCATCTGTTAGAGAATGACACTTTTTAAATTTGCCGCCACTAGACATAAAAAGGCACTTGCTCACAAAATTTCACAGACATTTGGCGCCTATTTAAACTTTAAGAGACAATAAAACTCAATAAATGTGAGTGTGTATGTACGAGAAAGAAATAAAAAGTCCTAAAATAAAAAAAATTATGCACGTACCACCAGTACGAATGTGTATCTTAATGTCAAGATTTGTTTTCAATGTTTAGAGAGGTATAAAAAAAAGAAATCCATTAATAAAATATATGTATATATAATTTATAGCAGGTCATTCTAAGAAAACTATTGGGAACTCTAAAGGAATTTAGGAAAAAAATTATCTGGGAAAGAAAGATTCGTAAGATGATCAATATGTTTACTTATAATTCAAGGATTAACAAAAAGTTAAAAAAAAATATGTTAAAATTGTTCGTGGGTATTTTAAATTTTTTTTTTTTTGCTAACTTTGTGATCATTAAAATTGTATTGTTTGCAACATTCTTACAAATTTGTTATTTTGATCTTGTCTTATTTGCTGTAGAGTTGTTTGTTTTGTTTGTGGTGGATCATCACTCACTAGGCGTAACGAAGGTGCACATTCAATCAAGCCTGTCCATAAAAGGAATTTACTTGAAATTTATTGAAGAACGATGCAACTCTTGCGATTCATACTCGTATGATTAGAATCTATTACATGCTTAACACACTTTTATAAAGATATACATACTGGTAACTTTGAATGTACAACTTTAAAAACAAAGACCAAGGGGAGCAACTTTATGATATGAACAATCAAAGGAACAGACAATGTGACATTTTCAATGCATCAGGTAAGATGGAAAAATTAACGAATTATATTAAGTTTGA
Organism: Tachina fera; assembly: GCA_905220375.1. Taxonomy (NCBI): domain Eukaryota; kingdom Metazoa; phylum Arthropoda; class Insecta; order Diptera; family Tachinidae; genus Tachina; species Tachina fera. Next base: position 42,070,427 of record LR999965.1, on the reverse strand, counting down.
TAGACTTTTGAGTGATCTACTTTTTTGTACACATATATTTCGGCAAATAACTAAATAAAATCGTTAAGTTATATGTAGCTCGCAAATGTTTTTTTTGAACTTACATGGAACATATGAAAATTAAAAATCTTTAAGGCGCAAAACGTCCAGAAAACTTTAGGAAATATTTTTAATAAAGCTTTAAGTAATCTTACTAAATTCGATAGTTTTAATGGAAACAATTCGATATTGTAATTGTTCTGCTTTCTGGTAAGGCTACCGGCAGTTTTTCTTATAGCAACTCTGAGTTTATGGAAGAGAGGGGAAAGAAGAAAGAAGAGGGGTACTGACTTGCTTGTACAGAAAAGTTACTTCAATTCTTTTTAGTTCTCTTTCATTCGCTGCATTAAAACAATAGGAAAATTCAACAAGAAACCGTCTGTGTGTAAACAATCGAACAGTTTTAAAAGAGAATCGACGAGAACTGCTTTAAGAAAAACTGCCAAGTCTAAAACATGACAATTCTAAGTAAAGAATTGATAAATATGCAAAAAGTTAATACAAAATCAATAGAAAAACAGGCAAATACAGGCTCCATTACACAACATACGAAAATAAGGAAAGCTTTACAATTACATTGGTTCCGATAGAGCCATCAAAGGCAAATATACAAATGTCGGGGTTTTGAAAGTTCCTCTCTTTCGGCCTGTTCGTTGGTTTTCTGAAACCCTCTAACTTTCCTACACAAGGGTAGTTTTGGGCTCTATTGGATGAAGTGTTTTACAAAAAATTTCAAAACTTAACACAAACAGCACAAACCACCCATTGCCCATTTTAATTCTGACAAATTCCCTTGTGGGACAATTTAATTTTTAAACAAGTTTTTTTTTATTTCAGTCCGATCCAGTCACTATTTTAGTTAGATGTCCACGCCGAAGTTCGGCTAAATTTGTAGGTTTCAAAATGTTAATGAAACTTTATAACGCAATTTTAGATTTTTTTGTGTTGCACACTGTCAGTTACAGCCGTAGGCGTAGGAAGGCCGGCCACGCTGGCGGAGCGTTGTCCCCCAAGCATTATTAAAAATTGCCTGTAATTATCTATTTTAATATAACTCATGAAAATCACCAATCGTAATGATCCCCAAAAGGATTTTTTTTAGCTACGCCAATGGTTAGCTCGATATGTGTTGGAAATACGGAAACTGGAAGAAGTAGGGAAGTTTACTAATTTCAATGGTGAACTCTAAAATTTTTCTTTTTGTACTAATTGTTATAATTTTCTTTATAATTTATACATGATCCACACACAAAAAGTTGTCTTGCACGAGTTTGGGTTTTTGTTAACATTGCGCTTACATCAAAATGGTCACTTTCGACTATTAGTCGAAGATTAGAGCTGGGTCCAGCTCGTTCATTTGCTCATATAAATTACGAGTAAACAGGTTTGATCATAGGTTTGTGTCTAATATGAACGAATGAACGAGTTGGACCCAGCTCTATCGAAGATCCAAGGTTGCTTATAATAAGTTTCCATATTTCGTTACAACTTGATTTCTAAATAACTTGTTAGTGCGAAAGCAACGAAATATAAACTCAAGAGTATAATCAAGAAAGTAATGTACGAGTACGAATCACTAATTGTAGCGTACAAACTTAAAGTATTTAAATGAGAATTTATTATAGATTTATTCTTTTTCTTTAATATTAGTATTTTTTCAATAAATTTAAAGGAGCAGCATTGATACGAATAAAATAAGAGAAAAATAACAAAAGCAATATAAATAAAATTGGTTGTGGTGGCACGGTGACTAAACACTTGTCTCGCTTCAGTAACGCACCATGCGTTTTATATAATTTTTTGTTTATGTTTGTATTTTTCTTCATTAAGTTAAATGTCGTTGTTCTATACTTGTATAACTTGTCTGTCCGCACACATACGTCTTTAGGCAAATATAAGAATTAACTAAGTAAAAACACTCAATTAAATGCCTGTCGTGAATAATGCCGTAGAGCGTTATAAGATTGTTGCTGGTGGCAGCCAGCGGTGGTGGTAGTGCTGAGGTGTAGTTATTTAATTGTATGTGCATATGTATGTATGTATGTATATGGATGGGGTTACTCCTTATATTTTTGCTAGTCTGATAATTTAAATAATGTACAATTTTTTCATTTTCAATTTTAAGGTGTGATCTGTTGAAATTGTGTTCAGCACACTTATCGTGTTTTGCACTGAACCACTTCTTCGCATTAATGAATAAATATGCCTGACAAACCGCGAACAGAAAGAAGGTGAGACGACCGGAGAGTCGAATATGAAATTATTTATATTTTTAATTTCTTTCTGAATTCATTTCACAACTGATTGCGTCTTCAGGTCAATATAAAATGAATATTTCTTATAAGTTTTAAATTAAATGAACCATAACGCATAAAAGTTCTGTTAAAAACACGCGCCTTTCTTGATTTCAAATTTCTACCTTCCCGTTTGCAGTGAATCATTGATTTCTTACATATTCAATGTTTAATATTTAACCTGATCATTAGGAGGAAAAATAAAAAGCAAACACAATCAACCGATAAATTGTAAAATGTATCAGGTATATTGTTTTCAAAGAATTTTATGCGTTCAACTCATGTGTTCTTTAAACTTTGTCTTGTTTTTTATAATTATTATTTTTTACTTTTAATGTATTTACTGCTTAAATTATGAGAAATTGAATGAAAAAAAAAATCCAACGAAAATGTTTTATTCATGAGAAATTTTCATTGCAGTTGATGATTGTGACGATTATGACAACAAGTCATGTAAATCGCCTCTTTAAGGTGTGTCTTGCTTACTCATTATATTACTCTTAGATTAATATGTATATATTTGTTTAAATATGTTAAAGTTTTTATATACAAAATAATGTAGAAAAAAATATTATAAATCAAACTTTTTAAGTTTTACGGCATTCGATATCGACCCAAATTACCAAACAAAATCGACTTATAATGTATAAAAATAGATCGATTTCGAATATCGCCAATTGGCATAAAACTAAAACAATTCAATTCATATTTTTCAAAAAACAAAAATATATAAAAAAAAGTTATTAATATTAAACTTAAAAGTATGGTATGTATTAGATATAGAATTATAAAACTTGTAAAAAAGAATCTAGCAAGCACATAATTATATTTTTTAAGAGAGAACACTCAGCCATGAATGCCTACTATTGATGGGTGTTAACATCTCTAGGAAACGAATAGGTGACAAAGAAGACAGTTGGTAAATGAAGAGATAGAGAAAAGCTTCATTCTTTTAAATGCTCTCCTTTTGCATGTTTTTAATAATGCAGAGTTGCAGCACCTCTGGTATCAATGGGGCATATTAAATTTTCAAAGCTGTGTTTAGTAGCTATTTTATTGGTTATTTTACTTCGCCGATGATTCTGTTACACAATGCCGATGAAGGAGGGCGCTCTGATCTTACATTAAGATTAGTATATGCTGAAGTAGGTGTAGTTCAGTGAACAGTGGCTTTTAGAGGCCTGCGTAAACAGTTTTGAAATGTAAATACGTCTTGTTTTTTAAATTTATTCTCGTGGCATGTATTATACAAGACCAATAATAAATACTGTTGTTTAGTAAGCGAAGCACGATGGATGTATTTATGTTCATGTATAAGAGTATTAATAAGCGTTGTCGCGAGGGCTTCTTGTTCGTAACAAACAATCAAAAGAAGTAGTGTTGATGCGTGTGTGCTTCTTATTTTGCATTGAGTGTGTGTGTGTAAGATGTAGATGGTAAGCTATTATGTATTTAAGGGTAGTTTATTTACGCAAGCGCACACAACTAATGTCAATTAATGTGTGCGTTTGTATGTGAGCATGACAAATATAAGATCATGCACACATACACCCAAGGCGTACGAAGAAACCAGCATCATACATTTTTCAGTCACGAAGTATTTTCTTCTTTACTCCTATACCTGCAATAACTGAAACAAATGTTTTGCAAAAAGTGTTTTTTTAGCGTTTGTTTTATAAGATTTTGCTGTAGTAGGGCATTACCAAATCCCTCATGCTTTAAAAGTTCTTAAAAGTCTTGTAGGTCTTGTGCATGGCTTTTGTGACTATGCCTTCCTCACTTAAACTTTGTTTACAACAACTGATGCAAAGGGACACTAATAAACATCAGAAAAATGCGTGGTGCTATTGTTTAATGATTTTCGGAGAGCGGGCTCGAACACAGGACCTTCGGTTTTGTAGTTAACGTGCCAACTACCTTAGGCAATGCCACCCTCATTTATGTTGAGAAAATTTCACTACAGTAGGAAATATAATATAACGTCTTATAGAATTGACAAAACTGTTGAATTATCCTGGATTATTTTTCATGTTATTCAACTATCTTACTTATATAATTTTTACAACAAGCTTTGTTTAGCGCTTTTCGTTTATAGACCTTATAGGATTATAGAAAAATTAATTTTCATCAAACCAAGGAGGATGAAATGCATTTCTCGTACAGCTCTTTTTTTATTTAAATGCATATTCTACATTCGAATTCTTTAAAATAATCAATCCATGGAAATAAAGAATAATTCAAGGTTGACGTTCTTTTTTGTCTCTAACCAATTTGTGTAAAAACTAAGAAAGTATAAACTTTAATTCACTGTTAAATTTTCAGAATAAAAACATTCCCATGATTACAAAACAAAATAAGATGAACTAAATTTTGTCCATTCGATTGCTGGCGCATTTTTCCCCCTTAACTTCTCAATGAAGCTCAATGATTAAATAAAAATTTAAAAATTATTTCATAATACCTTGAGCAAATTTAATCAATATAACGAAGAACTTACTAAAGCCAGTTATAAAAAATGGTAATTTCAGTTTGGTATTGATTTAAATAAAACCATCTTAACCTGTAGTATTTTTTTCATTTGGCAAATGAAAATTATAAATTTTAAATCAACAACTATAAAGCAGAAGCTGCTTAAATAAAGTCAAACTAACAATCATTTTGAGCAGCTAGAAAAATATCTTGAAGCTGTGCTTGCCACAAAATACAAAAAAGAAAAAAAATAATAATTTTGTAGTAGAAAAATCACTTGCAGCCCTATAACAATCACCCATGGCCTACATCGTGTAGATCCTCTTAAAGTTAAGCAAACTTCCACCAACATGCAATTCAAAAACGACAATCAACCAAAATTGAAAAAAAAATATTAAAAAAACACCAACTAGAGATGATTAACTACAAACAAACATGACAGCTTAATTTCAAACTGAAATTTTTCGATTGCAATATTAAAGTATTTTTTTAAATTTTTTATCTTAGGAACAAATTTAAGAAAAAAAACTAGATTGCGCAATTTCTTGAGGTATAGCTTTCGACTATAACAAGCTAAATATTAGCAGAAACAAAAAACGACGACGACAATCTTATAATCGCCCTAAATCCATCAATAATATCGGCCATCACGACAAGTTATTTTTTAATAATTTTTTCTCTATTGCTCGTATCTCTTTTACATTTTTCTTACAAATTATTCATGTTTCTGGGCGATTAAGGCATGTTTGCTTAAATCTTCATTAATGAAAACCCCGCACAAAAATAGTCAAAAACAACTAAATCTGTTTAGTTGCTTATTGCCTGCTGTCGCAAATGAATATCTATGACTAAACAAGAAGCATGTTGTGAAAAATCATGCTAACAAGTTAAGACCCTTAAAACATAATTTACTTGTTAAAATTTGCTGCAAAATTATTACAGTATGTCAAATTGTCAATTAAAGAATTTTTTGTTTTATCTGAAGTTAAATCTGCAACATTAATGAAAAATTTGTTTTGGCGTACAAATTGTCACTGGATTTTTTTAGCTGCATGATTGCCAAAATAGAATTGTATGTATAGCGAGTTTCTGACAAGTGAAGGGTTGAATAATATTTGTAACAAATAGGTATTTAAAAATAATTAAATAATTGTCAAATAGATAGCAATAATACGAATACAAATTTTTGTAAGTTTTGAAATGTTGCCCCAGACTGTAATTTGAATGAAAAAATAATGGTTTCGTAAATGTTAAGCATATGCTGCCCTGCTGTTGAAAGTAGTAAGATAAGTCAAAAAATAAAAATTTTTTACAGAGACAAAAAAAAATAATGGAAACACAACTAGACTTTATTACTAAAACACGTAATCGACAATTTGATTTTTTTTGTAATCATGGAACAATTTGCTCTTGACTCTTTTTGATAAATTAAAAAACTATTGAAATGAAATTATCTCAAATGTTACGATAACAGAAATTACTTTAAAGTATTACCAACATAATTTTAATTGAAGTTGTAACACGCTTTATATATCGCCATCGAAACCGCAATTCGGTATATCTAAAGGTACGCTCACGTTGGTGTAAAATTTGACATTTGACCATAGTGTCACCAGGCCCTGTATTCTGTAGCTCGCTAAAGCTAAATCTCTTTCTCTAAAAATCTATAAAGTCGATTTATCGGTTTTCGGTTATGAATAAAATTTCCAAACGTGTATTGCTTAGAATTCTAATCTGACAAAAAAAAAACGTTTTATGTGATCGCCAAATATTATAAATTCCGTATTTATTCAGCATTTTAGCAATCGAATTTCTAAGCCATTGAGCAGCACACGTTTGAAAATTGCACTCGTAGCCAAAAATTGACAAATGGACTTTATATATTTTTAGCGATAGAGATTTAGCTTTAGGGAGTTACAGAATTTTTTTTAATTGCCAAATAAAAAAGCATAGGGTAAATTACGGCGTTCGATTCGACTCGCAATTTAAAAATATTTCAATAGAGTTTATATAAAAGTATTTTAAAATTACGAGTCGTATCGGATACCGTAATTTGCCGCCTGGTTTTTGGAAACAAAATCATTTGCCACCAAACAAAAATGCATTTAATGTGAACACAGTTGTTGCAACTGCCAAAATTCGATTGGCAAAAAATTCGGTTGTCGCAACGAATCTGTTTTCTCTGTGTGGTGAAGCAGGTTTATATGCATTTCTTAAACCACATATTTTAAACAGCCACAAACATGTTATCTTAAGCACATACTTTCAAAAACCATTTGAGAATTCATAAATCATAATACCTTTAATAATCACATAAGTTAATTTTTAATTTGCTGCTATAAACATGATAGTAAACTCAATCTCTAGTTAGTTGCAGCAACTGAAAGAAAGTGTTTATTTTAACGTTAATATAGAACGACAATTTTTTAGTTTTCAATACCAAAAGTTTATCGTAAAATCCAATTCATAATATTTTATTCGGTTGCGTTAACCAATAAGTTAATTAGGCATGACAAAAGCATACGCATACGGTTGATACAATCAATTTAAGAATTGTCCGAATCATATATTTGTTACAATTATGCCCTTATGGCAATGAACATGGATTGTTTTTTGGATTAATAGAAAATTGATAGTGTGAACTGAAATATAGTTCATACAAATGATATTCTATTGGCCTAACCATTTTCCAACCAATATTTTTTCTGCGTGCATATTTTGAAAATGACACCGCAAAATGTTTCCTTGGTAAAACTAATTCATAAATGAACTAAACTCAAAAAACAAATTAACTAAAACTTGGGAAAATTTTCTAAATTTGTGTAAAAAAAGTTGTCGTTTGGCGCCAAAGTCGTATTTACTTGAGACTAGTGAAATATTCCTCCCCATTATCGTACGTGGCGTATTTCGAATTTATAATAATTATATTTTTATGTTTAGGCAAAATTTTACTAAAATTAAGTAAAATTTGTCAATAAAATTTGGAGTTTTGCGAAAAAATTTTTACATCTTTGATCTCGAATTAGTAAATTTTCCAAATCTTTTTATGTCTTTCATTCATTTATTTATTTTTATTTAAAATCTATGCCATATGTTATTTATTTTTACATATACATATTAATAATTCACCATACAGTGTTATATTAATTACTTGAGAGGAGACAAGTATTGAAATAGTAAGCTTCTGACTGATTGATGAGCACTATAATTAATAGTGTAATAGGGCAGCCTGAATAAGCAGAGGTGTTCGGGCCTGTTCTGAAAATCACGGTGATTTCAAAAGTAAACTATTAATAGCTGGCTCGATGGTGAGTTTTTATTGCATTTTAAGTTTTTTTTAATTTATAATAGAATATTTTCTTCCAACTTCCAAAGCAATGATTTAGCTTTTATTAATATTTGATTTGGCATGTCATGATTTGCAGAACAAGCCCGATTGTTGTGTTTTAAAATTTTATTCTATTCACAAAAAAAAAGTGTTTCAAGTTGAATAATTCCTCGAAAATATTAAAAATTTACTTAGAAAAATTAACTTAGCAAAATCCAATCCAAATAAATAGCATATCCTATTATCTATAACAAATACTGATACATTTTTTTAGGATACAATTTCCTTAATTATTCTATTCTTAGCAAATATCTCCTTTAAGTCAATAAACATCTGCTTATTGATATTGTATGGGCCTGTGAAGCTTAAGATTCTGTACACATAAAAAAATATTCACCAATTAATATTTTTAATTAAATGTATTAATTAAATTTTTAATTGTATTAATCAATTTGAGTGAAAAAACTTAATTGATATCATCAAATAGTTTATAGGTGAAAATTTAATTAATTTTTTAACTGATACTACAAATATTTTAATTAATATTACAAAATCATTCATATTACTTTTTGGTGTATACGTTAACCAGTAGTAACAACTGTGGTGGCAGATAGTATCAGTATCAGTATCAAAAAAATCAACTAAATTTTCTAATCTTCAACACAATACCAACATTATATCGTGCGCATTGTGCAATATCGTGTTGACAAAAGTCTTCGCGAGCAAGTTTCGTACGTATTGAGCGTCTTGGTATTCGTGTTCGAATCGTGTCATATTGGAAAAATTCGATACGCTCCCATCTCTAGTCTACACTAATTGCAAATTGAAACAAAAAAAAATAAAAATCTGTTTTGGCTTTTTTTTATTTTGCTTTTCAATTGTCTTTAACAATGCATGAAATAAAAGTAATATTCATACTTGAGATTCATTTAATTGTAATATCTACCTTGTAATACCATGACTTTTAATTTTTGCTCAATATGTAATCAATACCTCGTTGATCAGATTACAGGTGAAAGGATTTCTTTGTGTACCTTTTTATCTTATCAAAAAAAAAAAGAAATATTATAAAAAGTGAGCTGATGCCAGGCGCATGCCCGCATTTGTTTATACATGTATATGTATGTATGTATATGCACATGTGTATACAATACGAACGCACCCACAAAAAGTGCAACGTCAGCGTCAGGTCAATACGACACAGCACAAGACAGAGGCAACAAAAGAAAACAAATAAATGTCACATGCACAACACCTTTTAGTACACATTTAACAGGACAAGACGAACAATAAAAACAAAGAACAATTAAAAACCCAAAATATCAAATATCATTATGAGATCCTTTAACGCTGATGGACACATGTGTCATGTGGAACAAAAGGTGCAAAACACCCCCATGCGCTCGATGCACAAGCAAACGACAAAATAAACTGAAATTCTTGCATGGCGTACAATTGATTTCTTTGGAATACAAGCGAGTGAACAAACAATTAATGGTCAATTAAAACAACCACAAGAAACATTACAGAAAACGTAAATAATATTGAAAAATCATTTTCGTATTCATAGTGATTTTTCAAAGAATATTTTAAGATTTAAAAGGATGCTGGTGGTCGAAACGTTATGCTAAAGCAAATTTTATACATGGGCAGCTGGAAAAATGAAAGGGTATTTTAAAAACACTTACTGCGCTGTAAAAGAATAAAAATACTTTGTAGATTGTGTGACTTAATTTAAGAAACGCATTCAGGCATAAAATAAACAAGTAAAAATACTTTTAAAAATCACTTTATTATACATTAATATGTATATACTCGTATATATAAATGTATATAAATGCAACCGACAGCAGCCATACGTGCATGTGCCACATATTAATATAATCTGTTTTAATGCCAACACACAACAACCTAAAACAATCACTGAAGCAGCAGCCACAGCAAAGAAACAGAATACTCAAATTTATATTACGAGTATTTCAGTTTTTCTGCTTCTCGACTTGTTTACCAAACGTTGCAAGAATTCAGTAGTTGCAGCAGAGTGTCATAATTAAAATGCTCCATTAGCTAAGTAATGTATCACAGTTGATTCCATAAATGACATCACTGACAAACTTAAATAAAACCACCGGAGTTTTGACTTTACGAATTTGTGGCAGAAATTCAAAAACAGCAAAAGGATGAAAATAAGCAAATGAAAACAAGATCAGTGTGAGGGTTGCCAACTATTTATTACTTTAGCTTTCACTGAGCTCTTACCCAGCAAAAAAAAATATATGATTTGGAAGCACTAACAACTCAGGGAAGAAATACATTGGTTACTTGATAACAAAAGCTAGAAAAAATGCTCCTGAAAAGCACTAACTTAAGGCGGGGGCTCTCTGGCAAAGTAGAAAATTTTTAGATTCTTTAATTGAACTGTAGTGAATTTTTAATCAGAAATAATTCATAGTCAGGCTTAAGTTCAGTAATTTCAATTCTTATTGAATGAAATATTTTTATTAATTAATGTGAGTTTCTAAAGAAGAGAAGAAAAATTAAACTTAGACTTTAAGTTGGGGGAAATACCGATACTTTTCTGTGCAGCCACGCACTTCATCAGCACCCTAGTCTATCTACTTGGGTAGAGATTCTTTTTAACATCAGCTATTTAACTTAAATTTACAATGAAACGGAATATGAGAAACGATTGTTGTGTATACAATTGATTTACCTTTGGTAAACACATGTATAAGTATGACTATTAATTTTCTGTTTTTTCCATTTTTTTTTTTTCATTTTTCTATTTAGGTTAGCACGAAATTATATAACTCTACCTAAGTATCTTTAACTATTCTTGCTTATCTTTTACGATCATCACATTAATTATTTTTACTTATTCGATGTACCATTGGTACATGCATGTAAAGGGCCACTCAGACTATAATACAAGTATTAATACTTTTGACGGAAATGCATCCCTGGTCTTATATTTGTTTCAAAAAAACAATAACAACTCAACATGTCAGAGCTACATTTTCCACAAATGTATTAATACTTGTATAATAGTCTGAACGGGGCTTTAGTATTATTGTAGTGGTCTTATGTTACTTGTTGCTGCATTCTACAGTTTTATTTTGGTTATTCCAGCATTCTGAAACTGTGATAGCCAAGTGAGCAGTGATGTATGTATAAAGAGTGTATGTGTTTTTTTTAACTTCATAAGATTTATATACAGAAATTTCTTCAACGGTTTATTAAACAACCTTCAATATGAAAAATAAAAAAATTCCAAATGACGGTAGGCTTGTTTTCTACATTTTTCTTTTTAACAATAATCGTAATAGGGAAATTTTGCTTATTCCAGGAGTGTTTAGAACTAAACGACATCTTCTTTACACCTTCTTTATAATCAAGTACAGTTGCTGCCACCACACCAACTTAAAATTGTAAATACAAAATATAACCTCTTTATATAAACTCTTTTAGTAGTTCGTTTTTGACACAAACCAATGATCAAACCCGTTTAAATTACATGGGTTTGATCATTGGTTTGTGTCAAAAACAAGCTTCTAAAAGAGTTCGATACAAGTCTACATAATACTCGTAGAAAAAAACAGCATAACAATATTTTAATTTTTGTAAATGATGTGTTTTGGATTACTCTAGCATTTTTTGCATAAAAAGTGGACTTGGCATATTTGCCAACTAAGCCAACGATTGGTTCCTAAATCAAAGATTTTCCAACTAAAATATATAAATACTATCAGCGGCAATCCTACCTTATAATAAATAGTATATGTAAGAATTTGGTTTTCTTTTTCTACCAATTGAGCAATGACTTTAATTCGCTCACAACCGCAATAAAATATTCATATTTGCTGTGGAATACGAAAAGTAGCATCCCAATGGATTTAAGTCAAAGAATAAAATAAGCCAAGACACGAATGGATCTCAGTACACTGCACACGCACTTCTTAAAGAAAGCAATTGTTTTAGGAATCATTTCACCACGAACACAAGAACATACCTGTTGCTCAGGATTCTTTTTGATTTTTCACCGTCAACGGGCGGGCGCCAAACGCATGTTGGTTGATGCTGAGATCCATAAATTTTATTCCTGAAGAATTCCTCGCATTATTACTTTTTGCATGCACAAGCTAACACATGCCCGATAAACAACTCATTATTGTGAAACTGTTGCAAAGCATGCCATAATGCACAGCATACAGTTAAGCGCGCATGAATATGAATTAATCATCGATTGTCTGATATGTCCCCAATTCTTAGCATCCTTAATATTTTTACCATCTTCATTGAAAGAGAGTTGTAAAAAATAAGTATGAACAAATAATAAAAAGAAGGAAAAAAATAGAATATAATTTTTTAAATTCTTCTTTCAAGAGATAACACAAATAACACACCCAAACAAATTCGCAGAGTCTGTCACACATGCAAAAGATTCTTATATCTTGGGCTGCAATGTGCAACATACTTCAGCTTCAACGCATCATCATCATCATCAACCTCGTGCGAGTATTAAACATTTAATATTCATACGCACACATTTTATGCGCGTGCCAAACATGTATGTATGTCTGATACGAGTAAGTACAACAACTGTTGCTGTGGACCGACCGATGTTGACGATGATGCATTCAAACAAACATTTTTAAATATTTTTTACACTTTTCGTCTTCATCATCATCATCATCATCATCTTCAGCTCGCCATGACCATTTTAGGTTTTATCTTTTTTCTTTAGCCTCTATATATGTATGTATTTATATATGTATATATTTGTTTCTAAAATTTTATACTTAAAGGAATTAATTCAAATATTGACTATCAATATCTTTTAGTTGTCAAAGAAAGCCAGTCGAAAGGAGTTTCGAAAGAAGACAATCAAGACAGGATCAAAATAATTCTTCTCTTTTTTCTGGGATAAGATAGGAACCTTCGTTTATGTTTGAAATTAAAGCAGAACTCCCTCATTCAAAGCGAAATATATGTTTTGAAAAATTCGTAATTCACATAGTATTCTTTCTGCTGACATTTACGGGTGTTCCAATAAGACGTTTCATTCTCAATAGCACGTCATATTAACAGTTGTCTTGACTTAACCTGTAATTACTTTTCAGATGTAGAATAAAAACTACGTCATTATACATCTCTCAACAATGCATTGAAATTATTAAAATTCACTGCGAAAATTGATAAAATTGCACGTATTCACGAATAATGTTTTCAATTAAGAATTTAATTAATTCAATTAAATATTTAGTTGCATTAATTTGAATGGAAAAATTTAATTATTATATTTATTTAATTGTTTATAGATGAAAATTTAATAAATTTTTAATTGATATTACAAATATTTTAATTGATACTACAAAATTATTCATATTATTTTTTTGTGTGCGGTTACAGTTTGCAAAAATTAAGCATTTTTGGATCGTCGTGAAGTGTCTGCTCAGCCAGCCATTGTGAAAGTGGTGAACAAGATTAAACTGTTGAAGCAAGCAGCTGATGTTAAAAATCGAACTCGTGCACGCGTGACTATTTGGCAGAGTCATTGGACCTTAGGCTGAAGGAACTGCTTTCAAACGATGATTAGTGTTTTTGTATGACTGGAATTAGAAGATATTGATGTGCCGGAATTTCATTTTTGATAAAAAGCGGTGCAACGTGAAACATAGCAGCCATACTTTCGCTGTTTTGCGTAAAAATTTTCCTCATTTCTCGAAGAGGTGACCAGAAGTGGCCGCCAAGATCTTGAGATGTACTCGTAACATCTTTAGACTTTTTCATTGGGGCTACGTGAAAACCAATATGGAATTTGTAAATTTATCGAGTACATACACCAGCAAATGTTCTAATTCGTGATGGAGAAGAGTATGGTCTTGCAAGCGTAGCTCAGGCGGCCTTTAGGATAATATTATTTTCCATACATATCTCTTTATATTCGGTTTTACATATCGTGTCAACAGCCAAAAAAAAAAAGTCAAGCGAGTTATTTTTCTAACTTCATTGCTATTCAGCATGTGTGGCCTATTTGGTTTTGATACTAACTTTTTTCATCGAGGCAACATTTGGTTGTCATTATTATAACTTAAAGTTAGTTAAAAGTTGGATTTGGTTGGACGTATAAAACGATATTCATTATTATGAATGTAATTTAACTCATCAGGGAACCTTAACCCAAACTTTCATTTAAAAGAATGACAAGCTCAATACAAAAAATTTAAACAAGAACTCAATAATCAACATGTTTTTTATTTTCTTACTTTAAAACCAAAAATTTTTATGTGTTTTTTTTAAACAAATTTTTAAGTAAAAGGCAAAAAAGCTGACTTTTTTTCAGCTCAAATTGTAGTTGTAAAAAGTATGTACAGAAATTATATATATAAAAAAACAAAAGGGCAAATTACAGCATTCGATACGATTCGAAATTTTAAAATATTTCCACATAAGCTCTATTGAAATATTTCGTAATTTCATTAGATAACGAGTGTGGTAATTAGCCCTTAGGTTTTTAAAAATACGGCAGCACTGTATTTTCGATCAGGTGCAGTCAAACTAATATTATTTGTATATTTTTGAACACAAAAATCTCATTTATCAATATGAGTCTCAAAAAATTACTTATTGGTAACATTTAAGGAGTTAACATGAAAAGTGTCGCAGGTAGCCGCAATATCCAAACAGAGAATAGCGTGCGCATCTTAGAATTGATCTATATCAATATGAGTTTTAATTCATCATATAAAGTAATTTTTTTTTTGAGAGGAAGGACTCACCAAGAGTATTTACAAAAATAGTCTCACAAATTTCTCAGATGACGGCAACAAAAGGGTTAATGGAAACTGCTATTTGTGGACCAAAAACAAACTTATCAATGGGTTTCAAATAAAAGAACTCGAAGAGTACATGTAAGGAATGAATATGAAAAGTGTTACATGTGAGTAGTTAGTTCATTACGAGTATTAATGTGTGACAGGGGCCTGTTAAACAGTCTTTAAATGTAAATACGCCTTGTTTTTTAAATGTATTCCCGTGGCATGTATTAAACTAAACCAATAATAAATGCTGTCGTTTAATAACCGGAGTACGATGGAGGTATTGATGTTCATGTATATGATTGTTAACAATCGATGTCGCGATGTAACAATCGATGATGCGTGTATGCTTGTTATTTTGCATAACCATATTAAATTAATAAGAAACATTAACGAAAGTCTAGTCATCTTGAAACTTTTTATTTCAATAAGGAAAAATATTAATTTCATTTTAGTTATTTTAAAGTATCTCAACGTATATTTTCTACTATATTGAAAATTATTAAGTTAATGTGACGCGTTCTTATTTTTAAATTGCAGCTTTTCCCTGAGTGTACGTTTGATTGTGTGTAAGATGTAGATGGTAAGCTATTATGTGTTTAAGCGCACCTAACTAATGTCAATGCATGTGTGGTTTGTATGTACACAGAAAAATAAAATATCATACACACAAAGTGTGTGTATGTACATGCCTGACGTTTGTATAATCGCTCATTTGTATGAAGAAACAAACATTACAAATTTTTCCGTCACGAAGTATTTTCTTCTGCCTGCAATAACTGAAACAAATGTCTTGTCAACATTATTGTTTAGCGTTGTTTTTAATCGATTTCACTGTAGTAAAGCATTTGAAAATTTACCAATTTCTTTAAAAAATCTTTTAAATTGTGTTTTGCAGGGGTCTAATACCAACCTATACCGAGCTAATGGTATTGTACAGGACTTTGGTGTATGATAGCCATCAACATATGACAGGATACAGGAACAAACGAAGAAGAAAAGGCAATGAAAAAGCCAGAATCAAATCATCAGTTTTGACGAGTGAGTTCAATTACTTTTTTTAAATTTGTGTTTATGGCAATTAAAAATATTTTAAAATGATTACACTTTTCCAAAACTCTGCATACAACTTTTACAGCATGTTTATTTCTTCAAAACAAAAAAAAATTATATCTTTTGCATTGAGTTGCAAACAATTAATCAAATTCAGTATTTCTGTTCATTTGTCTGTTTAGTTCGTTTACTTATTGCTGTTGTTGTTGTTTTATATTTGAAATTCTCTGTTAAGTTGGTGTTGGAGTTGATGTTCTTCTCCTTGTATGTCTCTCCTTGTTCGATGGACAGCAGCTTATTTCATACCAAGCCATTAGATGCCTTTGGTGTCGGCTGTGTCCAACTTGACTGCCACTTGCAGGCGTAATTAGTTGAAAATTGTCTTAAGTGTTCTGTATATAAAAATACTTAAATATAATAATGTTTTTTGTAAGTGTTGTAGTGATTTGATAAGTTGATATGGTTTCGGTATTTTTACTCCTTTTTATTTTTTATTTATTTTTATATTTAGTGGGTTGGGTCCGTTTGCAGTTCTGTTTTTTATTTATTTTTACTTTTGTCTGTTGTATTTTATATGTATTACTTTTAGTTTTTGTGCATTTGGCAAGAGAAAAAGTGTGTTTTTAGTTCACCAAGTTATTAAGTCATTAATTATGCAAAGTGGTACAAATATTAGCTGGAGTAAAAAAACGACAGGTGATTAAAAATTTATGTATTATATACATATGAAAGAATTAAAAAGTCCTCATTAGATTTTTCATGGATAGTTGTAATTTTATTTTAGACGTATGCACATATGTGCCAAGATGTCTAACGGTGTGGAAATTTGAAGTAATTGTCACTCCCTGAATGGTAAATTTGTCACACATTCGGATTAACTGGATTGATAAGTAAAAGAAAAAAACCTGTTGATTATAAGGTTGGTCGTTTATGTACAGATTTTATTAAATGGAAATTGTCAATGGCAGTAACAACAAAAAGTGTAGGTGCGATTAAGGTGTTTTTTTTTAGTTTTGCATTTTAAATTTTAGCTGTCATTCAACAAGCAGGAATATTAAAGCATTTAGGAGATACATTTTAAGATCAATATCTTTTTATTGCTTTATATAAGATTATGATTATTATAGGCTAATTGAAGACCTGAAGAACAAAACTTTTTGTTAAGAACACACAAAAAAGTAATATGAATGATTTTGTAATATTAATTAAAATATTTGTAACATCAATTAAAAAATTAATTAAATTTTCACCTATAAACAATTTGATAATATCAATTAAGTTTTTTTAGTCAAATTAATTAATACAATTAAAAATTTAATTAGTATAATTAAGGAGGGACTACTTTTAGTATTTTCTAAGCCTTGGGTCGAAAGCGTTTGCATCATTTGTCACCAAATTTTCCGAAGAGACAAAATAAGTATTTAAACGTTTTGAGCCTGCCTGCTGTACAGATCCTTCTGCTTATAAATAATTCATATATCCTTACAATATTTGTATATTTAAAATAAACATTATTTTAAATACTTTAAATCTTACTGAATCAGCTTTATGATTCATAAAAGATCTGGATTTACCTTACTTATTGCAAACTCAATTGCTCATGTAAATATTTTGTTGTACTATTTAATCTTTTGAATACAACATTTTACTATAAAATCTGATTACTTTAAAGAAACATGTTAATGCATTTTAACATAAAAAAAAATTAATTTCACATTAATCCATTTTTTATTACAATTTTCATATGAACCCCCTACAACAAACACAGCGTAAATTCCTTAAGAGTTTTCAAGATTAAAAAAAATATTTGATCAATGTATGTGATTTTATGGCTTTTATTTTAACACATTTGTTTCAGTTTCTGCCGTACGCACAACTGTCATGTTAAGTTGACGCCATAACCTCTTTATATGTACATTTAATGATCGTATTATTTTTATTTATTTGTTTCTTTTTATTTCTCCTGAATGACTATTTATTGCATATGTGAGCATAATTTCTGTTCAGGTTCTCAAAATTTATTACATGTCGCCCACCAAAATTTATGGCTTGAACGGAGAAATTTACAATAAATATCTTAACATATTTACGTCAGAATAAACATAAATACATATTTTATTAAATGTCACATAAAAGTCCTAATAATTAATAGAAAAAAAAAATATATATGTTGCTAATGACTAAATCATTGTACACTAAACGTATCACGGTGGGTAAAGAAGTAGCTGAATTAATTAACTTTATACCAGCATTGACTATATTTAAGACTATATTTCTTGCATAAGCATTAATTTTTTTGTTAACTTTTTTTGTACATACAAAAACTTATGGTTTTGGTACTGGCTTTATTACTTATTAGCCTTACGTAATCCTTAAAGATATGGAATTATCTTTAAGGATGCAACAATAAGAAAATAATTAATTCAACTGGCGTCATATCTCACAATTCCAATTAGGCCAGGCTTACATCTGCCCGCTATGTGCCAAAGAAAGCGTAACCACTGTTTGACTCAGACATGTATTTATTGATTTAAACAGTTTCTAATCATGTTGGATTCTATAAAACTGTCTATTAGTTATGTATGAAACTGTTTAACTTAATAAATGCGTATCTGAATCAAACAGTTTTTCATTACTAATTAGTGGTTACGCTTTTTTAACACATAATATACATGAAATGCCAGATGTGAGCTCAGCCTTAGTGTACAATGCTGACCAGAGTACGGCAATGATTAGTTAAAAAGGTGAGTAGAGTTGAATCATGAATTATAATTTCTTGTAATTATGCGCACTCATACTTATTGCAATGTTGTCTATGAATCAGATTCACTCGAAGATTTTAAGTGCGGACTGAACTCATACCTATCAACTAGAGTTGAGCGATATTTTGAAATCTGTTCTTTTTTCACAGCGATTGAAAAATCACTAATCACAACTTTTACTGAATTTATCAAGTAACAGGTTTTGGAAATATAGTTCTTTTATACAAACTGAGGTTGTTTTTATATGCTTACTTAACATTAGATAAGGCTACCACATAAATTTTTTTATACCTCCAGCTTTTGTCGATAAAAAATCGTCAAATCCTGTCAAATCGTCTTTTCTGGCAACTGTGTACATCTCACATGTTCATATTTGCAAATTTTTGTCTCTCTGCCTGTTATACAAAGTCTTAATATTTGGACGGGGTTGATTTACTAATTTTTTGTTCTTGTCCTTTTTCTTATTAGTATTTATCAAAATACCAATACTAATAAAGACTTTTAAAGCAGAAGAGCTGAAATGAGTTAAACCGTGATCACATTCACAGTTTAATTTCACTGCTGCTCTTCTTATTAGATTTTCTCAAAATAACAGAACTGCTACAAACAAAATACTGCTAAACTGTGATAACAGTCACAGTTTAAAAGAACAGAGCAACATTATTAAAAAATCACGTTATCGCTCATCACTACTAGCAACATTTATGACATTATTGACTTAGACTCTCATTAACTTAATGTATATGGACGATGCAAAATAAGCATGATTCATAATGCGAACTTCGCATACGAACATTAAAGTTCTCAATATGAGGTTATGTGTTTCTCTGTTGCTTTATTTGTTTTCTTGCAGGAATTGAAAACCAATCCTATTTACTACTATTATTTACTACTTGCAGACTGTTTAGTGACTAAACTTTTAAATAAACATACATGGATGAGTTAAGTGATCTGAATCAATGTGAGTATTATAATTATTTTCCTAAAATTAGAAATTAAACTAAGGTGATTTATAAGTGTGAGTGTGGTATGACTATGAAGTCACATTCATATTTATTTCAACCTATGCATTTAAATAAATATCATCGTGAGTATGGGTAAATGATGTCTACTCACTTATGCTGACTACATGTTTTTTTTACATCGCAATAATGTGTACTAGTGGCAACGTCATTTACAATATTTTTTATTGTGTAGAATTGCACAGTGGGGACTTTTGCAAAATAAATGGTAATATATCTGGAACCTCTAAACTGCTGATTAGATTTATATGAAACTTCAAATATCGTTACGGAAGGAATTCGGCTTTATAACACATGTCTTGACAGCCTTCTGGCTTAAGCTCGGCAGGAGTTACAGTGGGCCAAAAATTACCAACTGGGTCTATAAAAAACTTCTGATGTTTGAAACTTTTTTCAAAATTATCCGATTTGTATCGGATTTGGGCTAGATTCAAAATTTTTAAGAAATAAGTGAGACATTTTTAGATTCTTTAATTGAACTGTAGTGAATTTTAATCAGAAATAATTTTTAGTAATTTCTAAATTTTAGTCGTTTCTCATATTCCGTTTCATGGAAAATTTAAGTTAAATAGCTGATGTTAATAAGAATCTCTACCCAAGTAGATAGACTAGGCTGCACAGAAAAGTATCGGTATTTCCCCCAGCTAATAAAGTTTAAGTTAAATTTTTCTTCTCTTCTTTAGAAACTCACATTAACTAATAAAAATATATCATTTAATAAGAATTGAAATGACTGAACTTAAGCCTGATTTTTAAGAAATAATGTTTTAATATGTGTTTCCGTATTCTCCCATGACTTCGAAGATATTTGACTTAAGCAAAAGAAAAAAATATTTATGACTTTTTTTAGTATTTCGCCTATAACTTTTCAGTTTAATGTTGGATTTTAAATTAAAAGACAGCGTTCAATTTTTGACAACATTCTAAATAAAAAATGAAGTAAAAAATTAATATCTGCATTCGTGAAATCGGAAAAGGGCTAAGAAATCAAAATTTTAAAAATTTCCCTGAAAACGGAAATTTTTTTTAAGTGCCTTTTTTATTTTAAATTTTGTAAAAAACTTTATTTAACACATTCACCTTCACATTCACCTTATATTCAGCAATTTCCGAAAATCGTACATTTTAAAAATATTTTTTTTTGTTCAAGCGCTAATAAAAAATTGTGACAGTAGATATTGAAAATTTCAATACATCGCGTTACAAACAAAAATCATAATGTGGACGGCATTGCACGTGTCTTGAAAATTATATCACAAACTTACGGCAAACCCATAAGACTTTCGAGAATGTTAATGTTAAAATTCGGGATGACGTCCAATCTCTTTGCAGAATACGGGCTTGTTATTTGGAATATAGACGATATAAATTCGACATACCCAATCAATCTAATTTCAGTTAATCAAATAAAAGCAAGGCAAATTCAACATTTCATTTTCTGCCTTTATGTATTTGAAAATCGGATATTCTAAAGTAGTCTCCGTCCCTACAAGAACACTACCAGTTAAATGACGGGTCATTTAACCGGTTGTGCTAACTGATATCTCTGTTAAAGTTTCTATTAGTTTATTAGGAGCAATATGAAAAAACTAACCGAAACTCTTGTGTACATGTGATTTTGCATCTCTCTCTATCTCATTAATTCCACCCGACTATGTAACATATATTTGTGCTGCTTACTCTGATGCCTTTTATAAGGTTATGACTACCAAAATATTGGTTAGCACTAACCAGTTAGGCAAACGGAAATATCGGTTAGCACTAACCAGTTAGGTAAACGGAAATATCGGTTAGCACTAACCAGTTAGGCAAACGGAAATATCGGTTAGCACTAACCAGTTAGGCAAACAGAAATATCGGTTAGCACTAACCAGTTAGGCAAACGGAAATATCGGTTAGCACTAACCAGTTAGGCAAACGTAGATATTGGTTAGCTCTAACTAGTAAGTCATAACGTAAATATTGGTATATTTAAAATTTTTTTCATTTACATTTCAAATTAAAACTTTTATTAAACATAAAAAACACAATTCTCAAATCTAATTTAAGCATCATTCCCTTCATCTTGCTAACCAAAGATGGATGCGTGCTTTCGGTCATTGGGTACAAACGTCTGCCCAGAATTTGCTCTTATGGCATTACATTTTCCAACAAAACTTTATGATATTCCGTCATGCACAAGAGTTTGGAATTTTTTGTTCGAAAGTGCTCGTGATCTTAGATGGATCCATACGTCCTATCATTTGGTATAAGCGTTCGTTGAGTATTTGTTTCTGATCTTGTGATATTGCATTTACCAACAAAGGCAAAGTATTTTCAGGTCCTTAAAGAAATGGTGAGAACAATTAAATCATCTAAAACAAAAATATTATTTTAAAAAATATTACCATTTTGATGCATTTGCGGAATAGCCAGAGTTGCTTGAATCTGTTGAGTGTTGTGGGCACTTAGGACAAATGTTTGCCGGGTCCCATATTAGGTAAAGAAACCATAAGAGACATAAAGTGGGAATATTTGGCCAAGTTGTTGCAAGCACCATTCCGCAATGACGGATATTGTTGAGAAAATATAGTACGAACATGTTTATCGCCGATTGCATCAAAATGTATTGTATTTAAAGCTCATTAAGCGTAAAAAAATAATTAAAATAAATTTATTTTGTCAATGCAAATTCTTGAACACGTTTTCACATATATTTTATTAATTTCCCATTATTTGGGCTTAATTTTACACTCAGAACTTTAGGAACACCACTGGCTTTTGATTAAAGGATTTAAAACAAAAATATTACAGCCATATTGCACAATTATTTAAATTTTATTCCAAAAACGTGTAAAAATTAACTTTTGGAAATATTTATCCTGTGATTTTTCACAATCATGTGTTCACAAATGCTGCGTATAGCTATTGCTTTTTATAAATCCACAAAGCATATATGTTAGAGTGAAACAACTAATGCAATATTTGCCCGAACTGCCACTAGAAATTTTTTGTTCAATACGCTTTTTTTTCTTAAGAACTCCAAAATTTCCAAAAACCGTTTGTATACTAATTAAAATTTTTTTGACAATAAATAATCAAATAAATTTAATTTATGGAAACATTATCAATATATTTTGATAAAACTTTAATTTAAATAAAACTTAAACAAATATGTGCAAAAATTACAATAAAAAATATGCAATAAGTATTAGAAAAAGAATCCTCCAAATTTTATTGAAGAAACGAAACTGTGGCAGCTCCGGTAGCAATTAAATTGTTGCATGTGTGTTAGTAAAATTGTTTTGTTT
The DNA here is from genome assembly GCA_905220375.1 of Tachina fera. Classification (NCBI taxonomy): domain Eukaryota; kingdom Metazoa; phylum Arthropoda; class Insecta; order Diptera; family Tachinidae; genus Tachina; species Tachina fera. The sequence goes on along the minus strand of LR999965.1, from coordinate 42,047,352 downwards.
GTGTTAGTTTCCGTCATTCATTTCTTGTAGGGGTGTTTCGTCTTAGACCAGAGGCCCGTTTCTCAAAACTACAAATTACAAATCTACAAGTAAAATATATACGAAACAACAATACAACTTTTAAAAGAGTTGTTGTAATTTGTAGTTTTGAGAAACGGGATCTTTGGAGCAAAGTGTCGTAGTGGATATATACGTGGCTAAATACGATCAGGAAGATTATTTTTATTCTTTAGGGTTCAAACGTTCTAGTATCCTTAACCTTATTCGATATGCAGAGATGATCCTTTAGCGCTGTTAATTTCAGAAAAGTGGGTTGCTTAAATTGGTGATGGTATATTTATATTTATCCTATCCCACATTACATTCATGCTTCAGCAAACAGCGATTTATTAGCCCAACATTACATGTAAGTCAAAACCTTAATCGAGTACTGCAATTTCCTACTAATGCACAACTTGTGCTAAAAATTGGCAGCTTACAGTGAAAAAACTATTCAGCAATTATTGTTTTCAACTAAGAATTTCATTGATTAAATTAAATTTTTAATTGTATTAATTATTTTGAGTGTAAAAACGTAATTGATATTATCAAATTGTTTAAAGAGGAAATTAATTATATAAAATCAATTAAGTTTTTCCATTCAAATTAATTAATAAAATTAAAAATTTAATTGAATCAGTTAAATTCTTAATTGATTGGTAAATACTTTTTTTGTGTAGATTATTTTCAACAACAACATTTGTTTATTTATTAAACCAAATATTCTTTAAAGTTTCCCTTAGTTCAATAAAACTTTTCAGAAAACGTTTCTAGGCAACGTAATCGCAAAGACTTTTGTTTAATTTTATATTAAAAGAGATTTTTTTAGTTTTATTTCTCATTCACTAAAATTTTCTTCAGTTTCCAAAAAAGAGGATTTAGTAATTTTTTTTTAGTTGGTAACTTTTTTCTTCTATTATGCATAAGATATAAATGTTGAGATGTAAATAGTTATTTATTTATAAATACGTGCATATGTATGCATGCTCATCTGTATTTGCATATGTATGAATAAAATCTATGCCTGTGTATTTTTTAATATTTGTGTTTATAAGAGGTGCTTTATGTTGAGATCCAATCAGCCATTCAGTCAAGCATTTATCTGCTTCAGCTGGTGTTTTTATGACCATTTAATGCCTCGCATTTACACAAAATCCCACATTAATATATTTCATATGTTTTGCTGATTTGTCTCAATATAATTGCTTTTTAATGTCTTATCTTTTCCAAATGTCAACGCATTAATGAAAACGCTTATGTTGGGGATTTTCATTAATTGTTTTTAATGATTTGAATTTAAGTTAGCCTTTTTTTCGTCTTTTTGCCCTCCTAATTTTGTATGTTGACAAATATTATTTGTCACAATCACTAAAATATTTTTCATTATAATATCTGCATTTATAACGGTGGTGTTTAAGAATTGTAGGTTTGAATTTATCTTATCTAAATTATTTTTAAATGTATATAATTAAGTTGTCTTGAAAATAACAAATTTTGCAACGCATGTGTTGCAGGTTATTTATGTATGGGATGCAGGTTATTTATGGGAAAAAACATTTGCAATAGTAAAATTTTTTTATATATAAAAATTGCCAATTCAGTTAATGAGAGATATGAGGTTATTTTATATACGCGATAATGTGGAAACGATTTCTTTTCTTACATTGTACTGCGCCAAAAATAAAAAAAACCTTTATAAAAAAATCTCGCGCGAAGAAGGTGCTTTATTAGAAAAAAAAACACTAAAGTCAATGAAAACATCTTATGCATATATTTCTTTAAAGCCCCGTTCAGACTATTATATAAGTATTAATACTTTTGTGGAAAATGCAGCTCTGACATGTTGAGTTGTTATTGTTTTTTTTTGAAAATTTTGAAACAAACATAAGACCAGGGATGTATTTAAGTCAAAAGTATTAATACTTGTATTATAGTCTGAGTGACCCTTAAGTTTTCAGGCACTGCACAACACAAGGATGAAATTGCAGATATATAACATGTCATAAATACCGCCCAATGCAAATAGCAATAACAATTTCTTATATCCATTTAAAAGTTTTTTTCCTGCACTTATTAAACTAAACATAATGTGAAAGGCAATTAAAACAATAAAAACGAAAATCCTAGTTTTTTAGTCTAGTGAAATTAAGAGCGGCATTATTCATGATCTCAAACACATGGTTGGCATGCAACGTTTGTTTATTAACTTCAATGAGCCGCAACAGCCGACAACAAACATATATTTCATAGTCTTTAAAATTGATAGACAAGAACTACTTCTATTTCTTTTCTCGAAAGCTAAACGAAAGCCCACATATAGAGTTAAACAGAATAGGGCAATAAAAATAAATTTCTTTTTGCTACCTTGCCATCAGACACTTCAGTGTATAGCGTGAGAATTTCTAATCCATAAAAAATTTCAAACAATTTAACATAATTCATAATCATCTTTACTATAAAATAAAAAATATTTAAATACATGTATATATATACAAAGTGGCGCAAAAGTAATGACTTGAAATCAGTTAATCAATTTGAAAGATGTCATGCAAAATTTTTGCAGATGTCACCAAATGTCACTGTGTCTCCTTGGCTGAGTGGTAGCAATACTAGCCTGGCAGTCCAAGGGTCGTGGGTTCAATTCCCGCCATTGATCCTGAGTGTTTTCTGTAGACAAGCTTATCGCTTCGAAGGGTTTTGTTTGTTAAAAAAAATGTTTTTGGATATACATAAATATAATATACATTTAAAATATTCTGGAAAGTACAATTAAATTTTTTCTTCATTCAACTTATTCTGTTGTTCTAAGCACAGATACATAAAGTAGACCAGAGTTATAGAAAGTGACTTATGAAAAAAACTAAAATCCACTGATTTGATCACTGTTAAAAAGGGACAACTATATATAGTGTGTTTGTTTTTAAGTATTTTAGTAGAATAATCAAAACAAACAACAGAAACCGTATACTTAGTGAAATGAACTATTGAACATTTTTAAAAAATTAAATGACTGACTTTTTAGTGTTGAACTAAAATATACAATCTAGAAAAGATTATTAGTATTATAAAATTTATTAAAATTAGTTTCCAAGTGACTATAGACTCAATTTTAAAAATTTCCAAAATAAATATAAATTTTTAATTAATTTTAGTTATTTTTCGAACTTAATTTGTTTCTATATTTATGATTTGAAGGCTAAAGTTTAAAACGCTTTTTAAGCCAAATTTTTAAGTTTAACTTACAAAAAGCAGACAACAAATGAGACAATAAAGTGTTAAATGAAAATACGTGAACATTTGTACAAAATTAAAAGGAGGAATTTTTTGTGCTGAATTAAAAAAAAAACAAAATGCAAAAAAAGATTATTAGTATTATGATTAAAATTTGTTTTCAGATGATCACAGACTTTGTTTTAATCTTTTTTGTTGCAATGAACTTTTGGTGAATAATTTAAAATGTTCCCCATCACTAGAAATAGTGAATAGTTTGCACAAAGTGCAATTCACTATTCACTATTTCTAATGATTTTTAGATAGGGTTGTCATTGCAAGAATTTCTCTTTTTGGATACCTTTTTCAGTGAATTCGAAGTTATTTTAATTTTTTAAGTAAATCTCATTCTTGGTACGTTCTTTTTAGTAATCACAAGGAAACTATTTAATTATTCCTTTTTTTAGAACAAACTCTATGGGCCACTCCTTAGTTTATCTGAAATCGCTTAGGAACAATAAACATTTCTGTAAAAAACAACAAGTAAAGCGCCTATATATATATTTTCTTATAAATAAAAAATATGTGACGCGAAAAATAGAAAAGGACCTAAGGGTAAAAACTGGCTATGTTCAGAAGAGCCATTTCAAAGATTTAAAAATACGTGTATTTTTGGTGTACTTCAATTTCATAAAACGCGCATATCTCTGGGAGCAAACATTTTTGGGGCATGGGATCGATCCCATTCGATGCTCAGATGTTCTTCACATCAAAAAAAGTGAAAATTTATTTTTTTACCCTTAGGTCCCTTTCTCTATGCGCTGTCACCTATAGTACTTCATGAAATCGACTTTATTTGCCTAAGGGAATAATTTAATTATAGGGATGTAATAATCACTTCCTGAAAACTAAAAAATACACAGCTATTGAAACCTTAGAAGTAGACCAAAAATAGTTCCTGCCTCCGTATTCTGTAACTCGCTAAAGCTAAAACTTAATTCTATCGGTAAAATGCTGAACACATTGAAAATTAAAAATTTTTGGTGATGACATAAAACACTAAAGTTTAGGCGGATTACATTGTTGAGTCAACGCCTGATTTGCCTGTTTGAAAATTGCATTCGTAGCCGAAAATAGATAAATCGACTTTATAGATTTTTAGCGATATAGAGTTAAAGAATGCGCGAGCTGAATAATTTTTTTTCAGTGCATCTGTTTGACTTGATATAAGAAAAAGATCACATCGCATTAAAAATTATAACGAGAAACGAAAAAATATCTCGGGAAACGGTAGAAATTTTGAGACAATGGCCATTTTAACGATATAATAATGCTTTTGTAATAAAAATCTCACTTTCATTGAACTTTCGAATAAACTTTTTATAGCAACAAAACTCGTTTTTCATTTATAACAAAACAGAAGCCAGTTCAAATTATGACACTACTTTTACGCCACCTTATATAAACATACATATGTGAATATGTATGCACGCTTGGCCCAAAATTTAAGTACATAAATGTCACGTGTTTGACATTACTTATGACTAAGTGAATGCTTTCTTCTCAAAGCGCAAAGCTTATGTGAAACAGGAGGTAGGGTGTACACAGAAAAAAAAGATTTGTAAATACAAATAATTTATTTGTAAATACAATTAAAATATTATTTAAAAAGGCACCTACAACGATTTTTGTAAATACAAACACACATTTGTAACATAAGAAAACTAAACCAACTCAATTATTTCCAATTAAAATTATTGTGTTATTAACAATTGAGTTGTTAACAGAAAAATAAACTTTTTTAATGAATTTGTTTTTCAAATTCTAATGTGTTGTTTCTTTGTTTGTATTTTTTATATTATTTTTAGAATTTTGGTTTTTGTTAAATTTTAAAGATGTTTGGATGAGTCGAACCGGCAATCTCTTGATTAATAGACTGATGTACTTACCACTCAGCTAAAGAGCAAATCGTTATTAGATAAGCAAATATTGAATACACACAAAATGCGAGTTCTTCTGTTTCTTCTACATGTGCGTATTCCGTTATGATATAATTTAACAAATAATTTTGTTGACTAATTTGAGTGACTAGAAAAATTTTATTTTGTTGAATCAACAATGAATTTTTTGCGCCATGTATAACATAAAATTTGGTTAGTTCAGTTTATTGAAAAAAATGTCTGTGTTTGTCATATCAACAACTTAATTTTTTATATTAACTAAATATATATTTTAATTTTAATTAACTATTAACAATTTGTTTTTCTGGTTGCATTTTGATGATATTTTTTTCTGTGTATTAGCTATTGACGAGGCATTTTTATAAAATATAATTAATTTGAGAAGAGAACCCTTTTCGCCAGCTATAGACAATTAATTCCTGTTGACTGCTAATTAAGACTTTTTGTATAATTTTAATGCATGGTGGCGGCAAGTTTTTTCCATGACGTTTAAAAAGTGTAACGCATCTACCTTTACCGTGATCACAATTTCGTTGTCATAGAACTCTAAGTAGGAATGTATGAATATGCAAGCAACAATATTATGTGTTTTTATAGTACAGCATATATATATATATTAATTAAGTTAAAGTGATAGACAATTCCAAATTAAGTAAAAAGGTACTTTTTGACACAAAAATTTGAATACGGGTAAAAAACCATAATGTATAGAAACTTTAAATAATAAAGTTAATTATGTAACGAACATTGGTGGACATTGATTTAAAATAAAAATTGGAACTCCATCAGGACAATGACTAAAGGTCATCGAGATGGTTTTCGCATTAAACAAGATATCTTTAATACTAGTATTAAATGTAGGAAAAGAGAGATTACTTCATTTGATGCCAACACGTAGCATCAGAATAAGAACGGGCGCCAAATCTTAAATTTCTAAACTTAACTATCCAAAAAATTATGAAAATGTAGAATTTTTGATCCCGAAGTAGTGTAAACTGGTGTCATCTCAAATATTTTTCCATACGGTTTGCCATTGCAAGAAGTTCTCTTTTACAATTCTTAATCATCGAGTTTTAGGCGATGTTTAGAAAAATTTTCTTTTTGGCGTACCACAATGATATTTTTCTTTGGGGAAGAAGTGTAAAATTGTGCCCACTTTCCCAACTCATTTCGTTTTATGTGAATTTAAGCGCAAATCATTTTCAAGTAAATTTTAGCAAATGGTTTAAAATTTTTGATGAATTAAATATTACGTTACGAGTATTACAATTTTAGGGTATTAAAAAAGTACTGAATTTTTTATCCCCTGAATATTAAACTACTTACATCGCTGTTACAATTTCAATAAAAAGTTACAGCTGAAAATAAAAAACAAGTACATGTACGAACATTCATACTTATGTATATACCAACTTGACCTGATATTCGATATAAATGAATGTTCACTAAAGCGAAGAAATTTCGAAGCAAAATTCTTGACTATTTGTTCGCAAATGTAAAAAAGTTTAATGTTCGCTGGAGCGAACAACGATAACCTATAACAGGGCTGCACTGTAAGTTAAACAATTACAAAATAATTCTGCCAAAAAACAAACCGACTACAATGCAAAGATTTTATAGAACATTTTCGAAAAAATTTATGGAATTAAAAATTAAATTTTAATGGGCGTGCCTGCGTCTATTTTTTAAATGCAAGATTTTGTGTTTTTCCGAGCTAAAAGTGCGTGTTAAGTTTTGTAAAAATCGGTACTTCGCGTATTTTTTCAAGCACAGGGTGTGTGGCAAGTTATGTAAAAATCGGTTTCGTAGAATCATGTGAAATCTAACAATACATTTTAATACGCATAGCCCTGCCCATTTTTTCAACTTTGAAGTTTTGTAATTACAAGAACCAAAGGTGTTTGCTAAGTTTCGCAGCAATCAAATAAGTACAAGAGCATAAAATCAAATAAAAAAAATTGTGGGCGTCCTCGCCCAATTTTTTTAGGCAATGGGACTAGTGGGAGGCTAGATATATCCTATCAGACAATAAAAAAATAGAAACCGGCTAATATGAACCGAGTTTGAAGTAACACCTCCAAAAAAATAGAGACCAATTGATAAGATTCTCTTTTTTGAATTCGGTTAAAAACACGTATGTACTTACATACGAGTATGTGCAATAATTGATCAACAAAAAATTTGCCAAGATAGTGAGTGGGTGTCTGGATATTTGCTAGTCTGTTATAATGGAGGTACCGTCTTCAAATATTGCGGCGCAAGTTAAAGTATTAAAAAATAAATGAAATGAATAAAATAAATTAATCAAAAAAATAAAATTACTGTTTTTAAGTTTTCCGCTGCCTTTTTGCGATAACGATATTCGTTTGATGTTGGCTCACTTTTGCTATTGCTAACGAAACTTCGAAATCTAATGTTTTTGGGACAAAACTGAGCGACAGGTACACTTCTTTCGTTTCATTCTCAATGAGTTTCATTCTCAATAGTTTTACTCGATAAGTTTTCGAGTTCATATCGCAAATTAAATGGTAAGCAATCACAACTCAAAAAAATTCAGATGCTGAGTAGTGGCAACAAACTGTTGATACTATACAAATGACGCACGTATGTAACAAAATTCAGTGAAGTGCGACTTTGACCCGCGCATGAAGCGTTCCGTATGGACACGAGATATTTAATTCAATACGAACTTAAGCCTATATAAAATATAGTTTTGGATTTTTTTCGATTTTAAGAGTTTTTTAGTTTTGGGGTTTTTTGCGTTCACTTTTTTTTATCGTTTTGGCGATTTTTTTAATTTTGGCGATTTTTTAATTTTGACGATTTTTTTTTTTATTTTGGCGATTTTTATAATTTTGACGATTTTTTTTCATATAGGCGATTTTTTTCTCGTTTTGGGGATTTTTTTAGGTTTTTTGCATTTTTTCTTAATATGGCGATTTTTTTCGTTTTGGCGATTTATTTTATTTTGTCGTTTTTTTTTATTCAGGCGATTTTTTTAGATATGTCGATTTTTTTCGTTTGTTTGGGTGTTTTTATTTTGGCGACTTTTTTATTTAGGCGTTTTTTAGTCATGACACTTTTTTTTCATTTTGGCGATTTTTTCGGTTTTTGGAATTTTTTTTTCAATTTGGCGATTTCTTACTTTTTTGCGATTTTTTTCATATTTATTTACTTACTAAGTCTATGAATTTACAATTCTTACAGACTATTTATACATGTAGGTATATTCAATTTTGCAAAAGTTATATAAACAATTATTTTGGTTTTGGCACATTTTTCGCGTTTTGGCAATTTTTTCATTTTGGCAATTTTTTTCATTTGGGTGATTTTTTCGAATTTGGCGATTTATTTTAGTGTTAGAATTTTTTTTTTAATGTTAGCGATTTTTTTGATTTTGGCGATTTTTTTAAATTTTTGGCGATTTTATAATTTTTGGATTTTTTAGTTTTACCGTTTTTGAAAATTGCAAGAGTTTACCTCTAACAGTTTGAAAGATATAGCAAGTTGTCAAAATTACATAGTCAAAATTGCATTAACTGATGGACCACCCTGTAATTTAAATTTTTTAAATTTTAGTGTTGATTGTTGTAGTCTGTATTAAAAACACTAATTTTACAAATTTCGAGTGTCAATATACAATATGCATGTACATACAATTGTATGTATATTACATGGGATTTTAACATTTTTCGTTGCTCATTTTGGAACACCCTTTTAATTTAAATCTCATGTATTTGTTGATGTAGCCACCAAGGTTCTACATACTCTGTCCAAATTTCAGCTCCGTAGCTCTTACGGTTCCTGAAAAAATAGTGGATGACGGGCAGAGGGACAGCGTAACGAAAACAATAGGGTTCCTTGTTTCACCTTTGGTGTTCCGAACCCTAATAAAAACAAGAATAACGGTATTTTATATTCTTCAAGAAGACTTTATTGCAAAAGAAATTGCTGCGATCGTTAGAGATTTCTTTAGGTAACTGATTTATATAAAAGCAAAACTACTTTGGTCATTTTGAGTTATGACTGTTTATGATTTATATTCGAAATCGATATTATTAACGAAAGTCTTGGTCAGGTGGGTATCTGCATGTATGTACTGACAAAGGGGTTTATTTTAAGCGTCATAATATTGTTTTTATTTCAATTGTGTGTGTTTAATATTTTTTATTACTTTTTTTATATACTCGTATTTTTCCTTAATTCCTTTGCCATATGTTATGATGTTTATATAATTTTTGGTTTGTTAGCCAAATGTTTGATATTTAACACCTTTTTCTATAGCACGGAAGCTAGTCAACCAACATCTTTTCACATAAGTTTTCCACTGAAATGTAATTAGTTGATTTAGCAATTTTAATTTTAAGGAATGGAGAGTAAAAACATAATTTGTAATGTTGACGTTGACTTTTTCAATTAAAATGAGTACTTTCATAAAGTTAAAATATATATTTTGAACCAGTAAAATAATAATTTAATTATGTTATTTATATAACAATATATATATTTATATAGAATATAATAATCATGATTCATAACAGAAATTTCCCATTGAATATTAAAACAAAAAAATTCAAAAATTTAATGCAATTTATTTTGTTTTTTCTATTCGTTACTGTTTTATTTTGCGAATAATAATTTTTTCTTTGGCGCCTTCATGACCATTGATAACTAGATTTTGTTTAGCGGTATTGTTTCCAAATCAAACAGTTTTATTAGCGTATCGTTTATTTGGCCGCTATTTGTACAGTTTATTCCTTTGCCAATAACAGTGTCTCTTATCTGTTAAATTACATTTTAAAATCAACAATAAGAACTAATTTATTTATTTATGTTAAATATAAACATTTATTGAAAATATTAAACATACATATATATATTTATATAAATAGACTTTAAATCGTAATTAAAATCAAGATTTAAAAGAAAAATAACTAGTTTTTTGTTTTGAGGAAAATCCAAGTGTTTTTTTAACTTTTTTCCTTCTCAAGTTTGTTCTCAAATAAAAAGTTTAAAACAAAAGTTCTAATTTCATGTTTATGCTTAATTTGTTTAAACATGCTGCGAGTAAGCTTTTAGTTTGTATTTTTCATTGGCAATTTGCGTGCAATAGTTACTCTACGCTGGCAGCAGGAGCTTTACTTACTGCTTACCTCATCTACTATAGACCTGCAATTCTGAGAAATCTCAAAGTTGTTATTGATTCTAGCATTGGCAGTTACCAATCTTTCAACAGATGCTTGCCCAATTGGCTGCATCTTCTGTGGTATAAACTTCACATTCCTTCAGAAAGTGCTCTAGAGTTTCTTTGCAATAATCATAAATCTGCACCGGCTGTTACTTCTAATGGCAAGTCTGCTAAAATGTTTTTTCGAACTGCACTGGTCTATGAAGAAGCCGTTGAGGATGGAAGATGTTTGTTTAGGCATTAAGCTATCAGTATGTCGAGATTAAATTTAGTCATCTTTAGATGACATGAACTTTTGATTGAAAAATGGTAGGAGTTTCTCTCATAGACTTCTAGCAGTCTATCCTTCTTCCTCATATAGAACCTTCGATAGCGATGTGGTGTCACCTTCGCCCCTTTTCCATCTAATCAACAGTATCAAACCTTTTAGCAAAGTATGGGTAAGCGTATTGTTAGAGCTGACAGCTTCTATTGGGTAATTAAGCAGTTCTTACCTGGACCTTTTTCCGCCACATTGATGGCTTTTTCCCTGGAAGCAATTTCTTTTATAATCGTCAAAGGTGTGACTTCAAGGACGACTTTTATTTCTATTTTAGGGCAAGTCATCAAAGCTTCAGTTCTACAGAAACATGATAGCCTGTCTAATTTCTTCAACTGCTACCTATTCCTAGCCAGCCTTATACTGTCGGACCAAACAGCAGCAACTTTAAGTGAACAGAGGTCTAGTTCGCGACATTTTGGGTTTGCAACTCACGTTTTCCCTGCAACAGATTTACAAACCACTAGTGGTTTTGTTGCTTTGTCTGATGAGCACTATGAATTTGAATACCTTTTCAGTTATCCAACACAATATTATTGAATACTTTGTTACTGCAATTATTGTCTCTTTGCTATGCACTATTCAATAAAAAGCATAATATTTAACATAATAATAATTTTTTTTAATACACATACATATGTAATACTTAACAAAATCTGCACATGTGTCTTTAAGAAATAGTAAAATTACGGCTCAACCCATGATATCAAAGAAAAACTTTCGATTGACTACTTGTATTGAACACAACAATAAAATGAGAAATTTTTTTTTGTTTTAAGATAATACGAGTATAATCGATGTAACGTTTTCTGTCGACATAGCGGAACAGGACGTACATTTTTTCTGATACATACTCATAAAAAAACTTAAACAAATTTATCGATTCGGAACTAAATAATTTAAAAAACAAATTGTTGTTAGTGTCTCATTACAAAAAATATTGCTTTTAGCGTAAATTACATTAAAATGCATTTGATTTTATCTGGCAACTTTATTGTGCAATATCAAGTTTTGCACAATCATGTTTTAAGTGTTTAATAATCTTTTAAATGTTTAAATTAAAAAATATTAATTTTTTTTTAAACTAGAATAGGTTGTTTCAGTTGGTTTTCAAATTGAGTACCAACCAGTGATCTGCATGATTTTCTTAAATGAATATTGAGATAGCACTTAACATTAAAATAATGAATGATGCTATTGCATGATTCATATAAATGATTCACTAAAGCAATGAATCAGTATGATTGTTTCGAATACTTTCTAAAACACCTCCTGACAAATATAATTTTATGTAATATTATAAAATAAAATAGCTAGCCCCATTTTATTTTATAAATTGTTTCAATACGAGAAAAACTATTAATTAATACGCCATGTTTTATTAACTTAAGACTTCATCTATTCAACATGCTTTTATGAGTTATTGAAATAAATATATATACAAAACAATCAAACAACAGTAAGTAAAAAAGAAAGTCAGTTAATGACAGTCAGTTGTTAGAGAGCTAACTCTGCAAGCATTATCATTTACTTATTGATGTTAAAAACCAAAACAAAAACATTGTAGAAGCGAGTGGGAAGCGAATGTGAATCAACTCATACAGTTCTCTGGTACCAACCACAGAATTTCTAAGTTTTAAAGGCAAAAGCAATAGGGTCTTATGCAAAAAAAAACTTAACAAAGCTTTGCAAAGCAATGTTAAGTAAAGTTGTATGCTAAAAAAATTATTATATCAAATTTCTAAATTAGGTCCCCACGTTTGTTAAGACTACTTTAAGTTGATATTTTCAAAATGTGTATTTTGTACCTTAAATATTTTTGTTAATATAACACATATTGATTCATGTTACATCTGAAAATGAAGCTAGAAGTGTTAGCTCTTAGCTTAGATTTATTATTTCTGTCATGTAATGGAAAACCTCATCAAATTATCTCACTGATTCAAAATACATGGTAAAATCCATAAAAAAATATTAAAATAAATACAATTGTACAAAAATGTTTTAGTGATATTCAAATACTGGATATTCAAAATTAATATTTGAATAAAAGATATTGTGATAATTCTTCTTTGTTCCTCATATTTTTTTACGTATACTTCATAGAAATGTTTATCTGTTTTCCCACCATGTCAGAAGCTCATATTGCTTAAATTAGGTTGCTTTACTTCAAGAAAATAAAAATTTATTTAATAAAATAAAAAAATATTTGAATACCCGAAAGAAAAATTTTATTCAATTTTGTACATCATTGTTGAACACTGTGGTGTTACCAGTATTTGTAATTAAATAACTTTGAAATTTATTTATTATTTTTTTATTTATTTATTTTATTTATATCGAATATAAATTATTTGCTGGGTTTTGTATGAGTTTCTAAGCCTACTATGCTTATTTTTCTTTTGTGATTTTAAAAAATATTATTATTTGTGAATTCTCAAATAGTTCTTGAAAGTCTGTGCATAAGATAAGAGGGTTGTGGCTATTCAAAATGTGTGGTTGAAGTCTACTGATGATTTGTTACAGCAACAATGAAATGCATATAGACCAAGCTGAACCAACAGCAAATAAATTTCAAATTAAAATATAATTATGTCGAATAATAAATTTCTTAAATTATTAAATAACAAAATAATTAAAGTTGTGTTTTGCATACAATTTCTTAACAAAACAATTTTAGCCTTAAAGTGCTTGGCAACTAGTATAGTTAAATATTTTTTTTTTGCATAAGGGGGATATTTTTTAAGCCTTAAAGTTTCTTTTCATCTGCAAACACATGTTCAAACAAAATAAGCTCAATTATGAATATTCCCGGAGAGTTTTTTCTCTTCTCTATCATTTGTTCAGGAGGAATAATGCTCCTATTATAAATAGCCGGGGAATAAGCAAATCGTGGTGAGAGTAAAGTCTGGATCACCTGTTTAATGTTTAAATTTTTTCTGCAAGAGTTCAGCAAGAGAAATTTTGTATTTTCATTGCTAATAAGATGTGTGTGTGTGTTAATATAATTATCTTTTTTGCTTGAATAAAAAATAAAATAAACAGCACAACCATATATAACTATGAGGAATAACTTAATGGTGAGAAAGTGGAGCAAAAAATGCCCAAGGGTAGATGTGAATGAATAAAATTTCCAATGACTATGTTCAAAGGAATTTGTAAATTTCATAGTTTTTCTTATCTATGTGAGAGAAGGAGTGCAATTTTAGTGTTTTAGTATTTTTTTCAGAAGGCAGAAGTAGTTCATGTTTTTGAAGTTGATGTGCATAGGGCTTGGATAAAAGTGCCTCAAACAAGAGAGAAATATACCATTCCGGTGCTTATTTAAACTTTTTGTTCTAAATAAATGCATATACCATTGTTTCATAGCATTTATTAATTTGATTTTTAAGCTTTTGCATTAGTTCGCTTCAAAATTTTATGGGAGAGAACTTTCACAAAATTCTCCCTCTCCCACATATTTACTTACTGTTTTTCCGGAGAGTTTTTTCTCCATCTCCCTTATGCTTAGAATACCTACTTCTTTCTCGGGAAGTTTTTCCCGGGGAAATCTTAATTCATAATAGGAGGAACGGTAAAGGGGAAAAACTCCCGGGGAATTAATATTCATAATTATGCTGATGCTGCAGTTCCTACTTACTTTAATTAGTAACCAAGAAACTTCTCACATTAATTTTGGGAAGTCATATAAAATACTACTTATTTTATTCATTACTACAAAAATAATGAGTTGAACAGGAATAATGCATAACATATTAAAGTATTAAAAAACTTTTGTCTATTACCGAAACCGAAACTCCTTGAGTTTTTTTCTGGGTATTTGTTCTAGGGTATAATACAGTTGACTAGAATATAACTCTACTTATATTTAACTCTTTAATTATTTATACGAGTATACTGTTCTTATTGTCAGTTTTTTCTGAAGAGAAGTCCGCTTTTAGCCCCAGGATACTTTTGTATTCTTGTGCATTTTATTCAAACTTTTTTCTTCGTTAAGTGTGTCAAAATATCGTTTATATTTCATTTTCATATATTTTGATTGTTCATGATCTTTTTCAATTTGGCATTGTGGAAAAAAAATTTAAGTATTTTTGACGATTTTTTTTTTGCATTTTGCTTAACGTTTTGCTTCAAGAGTTGTATTCCTTTAGTTTTGTTAAACATAATTCTCTGCGAGTGCATTAGAAGTGGCTGAGTATAGAAATCAAATCAAACAATCCAACCATTTATAGTTGAGAAGCTGTCATAGCCGGTGGGCCAATAACAAAATAACCAAACAGCCAGTCACACAAAAGTCAGCAAGACAGCCAGCAAAAAAAAAAATAAATAATAATAATAATAATATCAAATGAATAAAACTTGTACTTCATTTGTTGGGGGTGTTTTTATTATAGTTTTGTTTTTTCATTTGTTTTCAATTCGTTACTTTTGATTATTTTAATTCTACGAGTATTATTATTATTACTATTATTTTGTAATTCTTACTTTTTTGCATGTTCCTGCAACATACTACATCTACATAATTGTTATTTATTGTTGCTTGTAAATATTATTATTTACTTGATTTTTAGCGATTCCGTATTTACTTTTGTACTTTATAATTTTATACAGTTTACCAATTGTTTAAGCTTCTCATAAATTAACAAAATGCTGCTGTATGTTGTGTGTTTTATTTTTTTATTTTCTTGTTTTAGTGGCTCATAAGTTTATTAGTTTTTTTAAATACGTATGAGACTTATTTGAAAATTAACGGTTAGATTTCAGTTGCCGGTTGTGGGTGTTGCCAATAAAATTTTGTAATTTGTCTTGAAGAGGATTTATGGTGGTGTTATTTATTTAAATGAAACCAATTGGATTTGTGTAAAACTGTCCCAGAAGCCTCAGGTAAGTTATTGCAAATTGTGTTAGAAAAATTTATTTATATTTATTTTAATATTAATAAACTAGTTTGGGATAGCTTAATTTAAATCAATAAGCAGACTTTTTGAAACAACATATCTCTCAAATGCTCAAAATGTATTTTTGTTGTTGTTGTTTTCTGGCGTCTTTTTGAAAATTTGTGTATTTAATTATTTTACGAGGCCTATGGTTCTAATACAATACCGGCGAAGGAAGACACTATGATTTCCATTAGAATATATCATAAGTATTGCCGGAATTGTTCAGTTATCAGACCTACGCCTTCGTTACTTTAACAGTCCAACGATAATTGACACAATATCACACAAAGGCATAACATAAAATTGTGTTTCTTTTTTTTTAAAGAAGTAACACTCAGGCAATGAATTCCTACTACTATAACTGGGTGTTACCTGCTTTTAGGAAGGGGATAGTGATAGAGAAGGCAGGTGCTGAAGGAAGAGATAGAGGAAAGCTTCATTTCACACTTCTGTTTTTTTTCAAGTTTTTAATAATGCAGTTTTGCAGCGCCTCTGGTGTCAATAAGGCGTATTAAATTTTTTAAATGTATTTCATAGTTATTTGATTGGTTAGTTTGATGACTCTTCGGCGCAATACCTATGAAGGACGGCGCTCTAATGTTACATAAGGATTAGTATCAGCTCAAGACGGCATAGTTCAGCGGTCAGTGTCTATGCCTTCATCACTTGAACTATAATACAAAAACTGATACAAATGGACACTAATGCACATCAGAGAAATGCCTGGTGTTGTTATTTAATGACTTTCGGACACCAGTCTCGAAATCAGGACCTTCGGTTTAGTAGTCAACGTCCTAACTACTCCGGCCAACGCCGCTTCCGCTATCCTCATGGAAGTCATATTTGCCTTGGATGCAAGTCAACATATCTAGATTTACTCCACAATATGGTTTGTAAAGGGTGTTTTTATAGAGTTACACAAGTTTAAATCATAATAAAACAAGGAAATATATTTTTAATATCAATCAAACCGGGTTTATTTGAAAAACGTAAAATATGAAATTAAAGTTTAAATATGGTTTCTGGCATGCGGCCGAAACGGCTGGCGCATAGAAAAGCGCAATCTGGAATACCAATTTTCAATAACTTTTCGCTGCATTTACGGTCCTATTTCGACAATAACTTTTCGAATGTTGATTTCTAGATGTTCTATTTATTGGGTGGTTTATCGACTTAACATAACTTCAAAGAAAATAATCCAATGGGCTTAAATCACACGATCTTGGTGGCCAATCAATTGGGCATTTACGTGAAACTATTTTTTTATCAAAAGTTTCTTTGAGTAAACCAATTGTAGCGCCCGCTGTGTTGCATGTGGCTCCGTCCTGTGACCACATATCAGCAAGATTAATGCCACGTAGTAATTGAGGTACGAAAATATTTTGAATCATGTTCCAATACATTTCACCATTGACAGTAACATTCTGATCATCATTGTTTTTGAGCACATATAGGCCAATGATTCCGGCAGCCCATAAAGCGCATCAAACAGTAATTTTGTGTGGATGTAATGTTGTTACGACAAAATCTTGTGGATTCTCTTCACTCCAAATTCGACAATTTTGCTTATTTACGTTCCCATTCAACCAAAAATTAGTTTAATTAGCGAAATTGTGTGGACTAATATCGAGTAGTAGGATCGAGGTTAACCCCTCAATAATCAATTTCTATGTCTTTTTAATAAAAAAAAACAATTTGGGATCATTAGTGCGTAAGAAAATGTTACTGAAAAATGTTTGTTGAAATCTAACGGATATTCAAATGCAAGCGGCGAAAAAAATGTCACCTGATCAGTTGAGATTACTTGATATGGATTCGCCTTGTGCTCAGTGAATAAAACTAATAAAACTTGGTAAATGGTCTGCTATATTTATTTTGAGGCATTTCAACACAGGAATGTATAAATCAATTCTGACAAATGTAATAACAAAACCACTTTATAAGGCCTAGCCATGCCTACAAAATAATAGTGGTCAAAAACGGTTTTTATATTTTTAAAGCTTTTGTTTAACATGCAAAGCAATTAAAAATTATTTTAAGCAAATCATAAAGATATTTAAACATTCTCATTTTCAAAACCAAAAGCACTTTACTTTAATCAAAAATGACTTTTAATTTAAATTATTTTAATTACACACAAGATATCTTAAAAACTTGTATTAAACAAAAGCTTACTTATAAAAAAAATTATTTACAATTTTGTTCATTAAATAAATATTTATCACTCAGAGATGTTAAGCCATAAAAATGTAACACATTTTTCCCAGTTACAGCAACACAGCCACAACTACACATAAGTTGTTCATAGATTGACCATTTACTTGCTCTCATTACTTGCGAAAAAGTGAATAAAGTAACAACAACAACAACAACAACAGAAACAACGACATAAAATAAATAAATTTCTTTAACATTCCAATAAACAACTTCAACACATCTCCCTTGAACTTCTCTTCATGTTTCATACTTTGTATTTGTATACCAGCACACTGATGTCATTTCAAGGAGCCGATAACAAATGTCCTACAAACCCATAACATAACTTAAACATTCACTTTTAATGTCATTTCTTGGCTACACCATCCCATTCGAATCCACACCATACATTCTGCCCGTACACATGACAAACTGGAATCGCACCATGTTGCTGCCATGAAGACAGAGAGTGCGGTAAATGAAATTAAAACAAATTAACTGATGATCAGTGTCAATTGGTATGCAAAAAACACGTAAATTCAAATCATACCAATGATAAAAAGCAGAGAAGGAAACAAAAAAGCACATTCAAAACTTTTAAGGAAAAATTCACAAAATGCATTGAAAATATTGGCGATGCCAGCCAGTTGGTGGCATAAACAAAAAGTTGTGAAGAAAATTTCTGGGAATGAAATATTTAATTTCAGTTGCTGCTGCTGCTGATGGCAGTTCTGTGGATATGAGAAGATAGTTTGATTGTAATAAGAATGGACCATTTCGAGAAATAACAATAATGCCTCAATACTGATATTAGTAAAACAAGAGGTTCCAAAGAAGTTAATAAGATCCTGAAATTGTGCTCCGGAAGTAGTGCATATTTGAATAATTTCTAATAATTTTTACAAAGTGTTGTCATTTCGAAAAGTTCTGTTTTTTGATCCACAGTAAATCTGATTTTTTGTATGTTCTTTTTTTCTTCTGTTAAATTTCTTTTCGATCAATATATTTTTTATAAATAAAAATCTAATAATGCATGTCATGGATTTCATTTTCCTATAAAATCAAGACATATCGTAAATATTAGCGAAAACTACAAATGATCTACAATTTTGCATAAGTGAAATAGCTTCTTAATTAATTATCAAGATGTTGTTAGTAGAGTTTCTACGCGGGAAAAAATCCCGGGAATTCCCGGGAATTATTTTTTTTTACAAATACCGGGAAATTTTCAACGGGAATTTTATGTTTACGTTTTTGGAATTTGCTTTTTTACATTGCTGTTTGTTGTTTTTTTTACCTAAAAATACAAATCTGTAAGCAGAGATAAAAAGTTTTACGAAATATTTTCTACATAAAAAGTATTTATAGTATCTAGATAGGCAGATGTAGATGAAATTTTCATCCATGCGATAACTCCAAGCATATGAATTTATTTATTTTTGTTTTTTAAATAAGGTTGTTCGTCAAATGAACGAATAAAGGTTTTTTAATTGAAATGTTTTTATTTTTCATAAAGTTATATTTTTTATTGAAGTCATTTAATTAAATTCATATGTTTATGAAATTTCCCCGGGAAAAAAACATTTTACTTCTCGATTCCCGGGAATGGGAAAAGTCCGGGAAACTAGAAAACCTAGTTATGACTTATATTTGTGCTCAGAAAAAACCATAAAAATTTGGCAATATCAATGAAAATTTCGATATATAAAATAATAAATAATTTAATTAAATAAGTTTATGCACTTGAGTTAATTGAAGCAATTAAAAATTTAATTTAATCATTCAGAACGTTAAAATTGTTATTTAGTAAATATTGTTTTGTGTGTATCTCTCAGGGGTCCATTTTTCCAAGCTAAAAGTTACAAATTTAACTTTTATATTGTTGTTTTGTATTTTTTTTTGTAGTTTTGAAAAACTACCAGATCAGTTATATTCAGATAATTCAGAGATTTGAGGAATGAACGTTTTAAACATGAAACAATTCAATGAAACATGAAGTAGTAAAGGAACAGCATGGCTTCTGTCATTTTAAATTAAACAGAAAATTTCTTCAATTATGCTATCAAAAGGAGACAATTTTAATAACTATATTGCCTCAGGCAGATGCAAGATCCAGTGCTCAGGTACTGAGAATATTTTGGTTTCACTTGAATTAAACGGGGCCTGGAAATTTTTCTAAGCTGATATCTACACTATTACTCGAGAATTCTTATGTTAGGAATTGTTACGATCTCCATTTATATGGATTATCTGTCCGCAATCTCGGCAAATAATTTTATAATTATGAATTTCAACTGTATTTTAGTACATCTAATCTTTCTTATATATTATGTGTTACAGAATATTTCACATTCTTCGGCATTAATGGAGCGAATGTTGCAAGAGATTTGCAAAAATAATATTGGGGGCAATATATTTAAAAGAAGCGGTTCTCAAGGCGTTCAAAAATGTTAGAGTTTTAAATTTCCTTGAACCACGACCAAGACTACACAGAAAATAATTATTTCCATATTTGAATACGAAAATAGGTGATTCAATAAAAAATCTCTTGAATTTTCTGTAATGACCATTTTTGCATTATTGATAATTAAAAATGTATGAACGTTTTTTGAAAGTATTTTTTTTTCAGTCAATAAAGAAATTTAATGAATCAAAGAAAAAAGATGTTGACTAATATTTTATTTTCAGTGATAATTGTTATTGTGTGAGTTTTTCAACCAATTTTTGTTTGTTTTTGCGAAGCTGCGATTAAATGCATTTTGTTTTTGTAATTTAAATTTTTTCCATATAAAATTTGTCATCGCTTGGCGTTGCGTTTAAAAAAATTAGGGTCTAAATGTGTTTGGAACTAAATGTGTTTGACTAATAAGCTAACGTACTTACCACTCAGAGAAAGAGCAAATCGTTATTGGATACAAATATAATAAATACATGCAAAACATGATTTCTATGTTTCTTCCACATGAGCGCATTGCATTGTGATATAATTTAAAAAATAACTTTGCTGAGGAAAAAAAGAAACCACGAAGTTTTTCAGCTTCTTGTTGGCATTTACGCGTACACGACACGGACAATCAAAATAAACAACATCAATTGCACATAAGCGCATTGTGTCAATCAACAAGCAGGATAAACACCAACACAAACAAGTTAAATTAAATAATGGGCCTTATCGTGGTTGGCATATTTCGAGTTCTACTACGACAGTTTCGTCCTAAAAAATGTTGCCGTGTTCTTTAATCTATTAAAACAAACTTCGTAGTAAGAATCGAAATACGCCAAACACTATAAAGGGGAATATTTTAAAATACACGGTCTTCATAAATATTGCGTTAACTTAATGGCAAATATTATTGAAATTAAAGTTTTTTCAATAATATGGTTCAGTTGAATACAATTAAAGAAATTTATTATTCGACATATTGTCATAATTATATTTTAATTTGAAATTTATTTGCTTGGGGCTTCAGCTTGGTCTATATGCATTTCAAGACCAAGCTGAACCACCAGCAAATAAATTTCAAAGTTGAATACAATTCTTGTCTATTTTTTTCTGTGTACCATAACTGACAAGTTCTTTTATGGGCGGCGCACAGCGGCACATTTCGCAAAAAGGTAGTCAAAATGCAAAACATTTTGTATCTGTGGCAATAAGGAAAATGTGCTCAAGTCACATTTTACTATTTTGTATACGAACATACATAAGTATTACTACTACATAAAAACATCAAAACTATTTTTCTATCAATAAAATATATATGTATGTATGTCATAAGATAAATATCAAAACCATTTTTCTATCAATTTATGTTCGTGTTTAATGCATTAATGGCCTGGTTCACGATGTCGATAGAATATGTTCGACCGTTCCCAGTGAAACAAAATGGAAGTCATTCTAGTGGAACTACATTTTCATTGCTTCCAAAAAATCGATATTTTTAATTTTCCGAGAGTAAGCAAAAAACCATGTAGAAGCTTATTTTAGTCACACAAAACCTTGTAACTCCTCCATAGTGTTAGAAAATACTCACCAGAATTTAAAAACAAATTATTTTTTTAAAGAAATTTATGAACGAATTTTAGTCTAAAATTTAAATTTTATTTGCTTAAATTTACATGAAAACACTGTTTCGGGCTTAAATTCGTATAAAAAGAAACGAATTGTTAAAAAGGCAACTATTTAGAATTTTTCCTAGATGAATATATTATCATAGAACACAAAATAGGGAATTTTTCTTAATATCGCTTCCAATTCAGTGACCAGGCATCGAAAAAGAGAACTTCTTGCAATGACAACCCTATGTAAAAATCATTAGATCGGATCGAAATTTGCACTACTTCCGCATGGTAAACTCTACATTTTCATGACTTTTTTGGAGTCTCTTTTTTTACTGGGTTTCTATATAAAAACGTATGGTAACACGTTACCAATTTAAAATCCATAAGAAGAGGAAACAAAGTGTTTTATACACACACACACTTATAAACTTGCAGCTATAGTGTGCAAAGGAATGAAACTGGCAGGTTGTACTAATATATGCATATACTAGTTTGTCTGTTTGGCTGTGTATGGCTTAAAAATCATCATAGCCATTGTACATTTTTTCATAGTATCGATGAATTTAAAAGATATTTGCAATTAATAACTGTCAATGTTTATTTTCAATTTAAGGCATTTTTTGCTATATTTAATGAATTAAATATACTTACTTGCAACCAAAGGAAGTTTATGATGCCACAAATAGATGTCTATAGACAAGTTTAAAAACGACTGACAAAAAAAAAACAAAAATCAATAAAGCAAAAAGAATAAAATGTTTCTAGGTCAATTAAGATTAAATCTGCCAGAATATAAAATTGTTGCTGCTCAATTAATTTTTTCTTTAATAACTCTATTTGATTTTTCTAAGGTTTATTTAAGAAAAGAAAAAAATAGGATCTTAATGAACACATTAGTTTTTTCTACCAGCAGACAGCACAGCAATAACACCCAACTCATCAACATCTATTATGTACGTCAACTATTCATCTCCTGAAAGCAAACCAACATTATTAGTTGTTTTCGGTTTTATGAAACAATTGTTAGATATTCTTATTTAATACAAGTATACCTACATACATACGTATGTACGTACGTAAATAAATTTAAAGCAATAGTTATTGATTTGAACTTTGACATCCCTTCAATTTAAGTCTGTTACTGTAAATAAAAACTAAGAAAACCAAAATAATTGTAAATATTATTAAATCTTTAAAGCAAAATCAGCTTAAAAACCCCCACTCAAATACAAGAAACAAATGGTTGCACTCGCTGATGATGATATTGATGATGCCGTAATAATGGCTTTGACCATTAAAATATACAAAACCGCAGCAACGTGAATTATTATATTATAAAAATTATGAGATGACTTAACAAGATACCAACCATTCGGTAAAATTTTGTTTGAATAACAAAATTATGAGATTTTCGTAATTTTATTTACTCGTACTTTTTGTATTATTGTTATTATTTTATTTTTAAGTATTACAAGGTACATTTTAATTTTGTGTTGTTTCAAAATAATTCACCTAAAGCGGAACACGTGCTGGGTAATGTAGTCTCTATGAATGTAAATATATACACACATTGTAAAAACGGAACTATGTATATAATTTGTATATTAAAGGATCTTCTCTATAATGAAACTTATAGCTAGACTTCTTGTGAGCTAGATGTTTGTAAACTGAGCTCGTTGACAGCATATATTAATTGCTTCTACTCGTATTCCATTCATTCATTAAATGTTACAAATACAATTTCAAATTATATCACAACTTAATTAAACGGGAATAGTAACAAAGATGGGAATAGTAACAAAAACTTTCACTCGTTGTAGTGAAACAGAGAGAGAGAGAGAGAGTCTATGGTGGGATGCGAACCCACCTCCGCACTGATAGGCTAGCACACTACTCACTTCCCTACCGAAGCACTACTCGTATATTTATGCTATTTTCTTTAGGCCGATAAAACTTAAAAAATTTAACTGTTTAATGTCAGTCGGCTACATCTTCATAATTACCTCGGCTTGAATATTAATACTCTAGTATTAATTTCCAAAAAGGGGGCCGCAGAATTAAAAAAAATCTATTAAGATCGCCGTATTTTGTAATTCACTACAGTCAAAGGTAAATTCAATCCCTAAAATGCTGAACAAATATTAAATTAAGGGCCTGTCCCACGATGTTGGCAACGTGCGACTTGTCGCACACTTACATTCAAAACAAAAACAAATTTTATTATTTTGTTTTTCTTTCAAATGTAAATGTGCGACAAGTAGGAAATCAAAATTAAGATATGTTCAGACTTCAAAGAAGGACGAAGATAAAATATGCTTCGAACTATTTAAAAACTTAAGTTTCTATTTTGGTTTCTATACATATGACAAACGATTTTGTATGAACCGAATTTGAATATAACCACCTTGATTCTATTTGTCCATACCGACGTCAGGTCAATCTGATACGAACAATTTGCGGCTTTTCTACTCATTGACGAAAATAACTGATTGCTATTGATGGGATCATACTATTTTGTAGGCCTTATGGAGCTTGCTAATATCACAAACTTTTCTCGATAGCAAGTTGACAAATCACAATTTTTTTGATATTGTATTGAGGTGACGTCAATGTTGACAAATAGAATATGCGGATTTGATTGTAGTCGCAACGTTTGCCTTCAAGTACATGCTACAGGTAACGATATAACCGCTCTATTGCGTTAGATCTTATGCTCAAACACCTTTCATATCGAAGGAAATTTATCAAATATTTTCATTTAAGATCTCTTGAAATGTTTGCAATTTGCGATCGATGTCATAATCTGCTAATGGCTCACAATACTTTCAAGACTTTAAGTTATAAAGGATATACTCCCGGATATTTGCAAAATTTGTGAAGAAAAATTTAATGAAAAAATATGGCTTTTGAGCGTAGCTATTGTGCCCATTCTTAAAGGCATATCCTTCTCTGTATAATTAGATAAACCTCCGATGATTTTGCTTAAAAATACTGGAAGAAAATTTATTTTATTAAATTATAATAAAACATATTCACGTCAACTCTTCGAGGTATGCAAAATGCGTAATTTGATTTTCTGACGTGAGCCACCTAGTTTGTTTTCTATTTTATATAAATAAATTATTTTTCTCTTGATTGATAAAAGTTTTTATTAAAATGTACTATGGGAAAGTGTAAAAACTTTGGTGTTTACTTCTGTGTAATAATTTTGCAAGAGGAATCAATTCTGGATGAAACATGTGAGCTTGAATATCTAATAACTAAGTTATGCTATTACAAACTTCGCTTATGCGAAATCATTTGATGAAAGATAAATTATATTTTTAGTTCAAAAAGTTCACGCATATCGCGAACATGAAAAACAATACACAGGAGTAATTAGTGTAATTTATTCTAAGTGCGAGGTAAGTACACCCAGAAAAAAGATTGTTTGAAAAATGGTTAGGCCAATAAAATATCATTTGCATGAACTATATTTCAGTTCACACTATCAATTTTCTATTGATCCAATAAACAATCCATGTTTATTGCCATCAGGGAATACGTCTAATAAAAATATGATTGTGGCAATTCTTAAATTGATTGCATCAACCGGATGTATGCTTTTGTCATGACTAATGAACTGATTGATTAGCACAACCGAATAAAATATTATGAATTCGTATTTGCAACTAAAAAATTGTCGCCCTATATTAACGTTAAAATAAATACTTTCTTTCAGTTGCTGCAACTCACTAGAGGTTGAGTTTACTATCATACTTTATAGCAGCAAATTTAAAAATTAACTTTTAAAAATTTCAAAGATATTATGATTTGTGAATTCTCAAATGGTTTTTGAAAGTCTGTGCATAAGATAACAGGTTTGTGGCTGTTTAAAATCTGTAGTTGAAGACTACATTTAGACTTGCTTCACCACCAGAAAATAAATTTCAATTAAAATAAACTTATGAAAATATGTCTAATAATAAATTTCTTAAATTTTGTATCTTTATTTGCGTTTATTGGTTATTTTTGTTTCAGCAAGGAAGACCAATTTCTCTTTCACATGTACCAATTATGATATTGTTTTAGTTATATTAACAATATTTTCGATGGCAAGAATAATTTTTATTTCGAATTCCATACATTTAAAATCCGTATTTACCCCAAATACATGTACTGGTGTTGCTGATTTGCCGAGTGTAGTTGCTCTACCCCCTCGAGCCTTAAAGTTTAAGATGCGTGATGTACATAAAGTAATTGCTGAACTCAAGTCAAAGAAAGCTCCAGGTATGGATGGAATTAGTAACAAGATGCTGATGAACTTGCCGCATATTGCAATAAGAATCTTGCTGTTTAATTCTAATGCCATATTACGACTGGATTATTATCCACAACTCTGGAAGCTTGCAAAAATCAAAATGATTCCAAAGCCGGGCAAAGATCTTACTAAAGCTGAGTCATATAGGCCAACAAGTTTGCTGTCAACTATGTCAAAACTCTTCGAAAAGCTGCTCATGACAAAATTGTCCCCAATTTTAACTGATAGTGGGTGCATCCCAGACCATCAATTTGGTTTTAGAAGTCAGCATAGCACCATTGAACAAACTCATAGATTGGTTCAATTTATAAGAAAAACATTTGAGGAAATGAAGTATTGTTCTGCCCTGTTTATTGACGTTTCTCAGGCATTTGATAAAGTGTGGCACGAAGGTCTAAATTTAAAATTAAAATCATATCTACAAATAAATTTAGTGAATTTATTAGAAAGTTACATTACCACCCGGAAGTTCACGGTTGTGGAAGGAGAATTCTTGAGTGTGCCCGAATCTATATCATCCGGTGTGCCACAGGGTAGCATACTGGGGCCAGTTTTGTATTTGATCTATACTTGTGATATGCCTTTGAGCAGCAATGTCCATACATCTACGTTTGCCGATGATACAGCCTGCCTTAGTATGCATGAAAACCCTCACGAGGCTTCCCGATATTTACAAGAACATATTACACAATTGGAAATGTGGTTGAACTTATGGAGAATTAAGGTAAATGAACAAAAGTGTGTCCATATAACGTTTACCCTAAGAAGAGATACTTGTTCCCCAATTCGAATCAATAATCAAAATATTCCTCAACACTCCCAAGTGAAATACCTTGGTATACACCTTGATCGAAGGCTTACATGGAAACATCATATTGACTTTAAGCTAACTCAGATGAAACTTAAGTTATCTCAAATACACTGGTTGATTGGCAGAAATTCAACACTTAGCCTGGACTGTAAACTTTTAATATACAAGTCGCTTTTGAAGCCAATATGGTGTTACGGTATCCAGTTATGGGGCACTGCTTCAGCTTCCAATGTAGAGAGAATCCAACGAAGGCAAAACAAAATTTTACGGGTAATAACATCGGCTCCATGGTACATCAAAAATTCCAATATCCATCGTGATTTAAATATGCCACTAGTGATTGAAGAAATTGCAAAATACGCAGGCAAATATTTAACAAAACTCGAGTCACATCCTAATCTGCTTGCTCGTAATATTTTGAACTTTACTGGACACATCCGCTTAAAAAAGAGGGACACAAGGGCTCTATTACTCAACACTCAAGATGGGATTTATTGAAAAATACTTTTTTTATACTTTTTATACATTTTATTTCTTTTTTGGATTATCACTACTTATGTATTATTTATAACTATTAACAAGTTTATGTCCGTGGTCGGTCCTAATAATCATATTTTAGATTTAAGATTTGAATACTTATTGTTAGTTCATAATTGAAGATACAATAAATAAATACATGTATTAAAAAAAAAATTCCATACTGTTAACCAATTTTATCTGTTGTTGCAACTATTGGATTAATGGTTATAATTAAATATATTGTGGTACCACAAGAAAATTGATAGTTGGTGCAACCGCCAAAATTCGATTGGCAACAAATTTGGTTGTCTCAACGAATCTGTTTTCTCTGTGTATTAAAAACTTTACCGAAATTCTTTAAAAACTTAACTTATTATTACAAGAAACTCGGGAATACAATAATTTTTTATGACTAAACTCTTATTTGCAACATGTTAAGATGAAATTTCAACACCTTGAAAAATTTAATATTTTTTTTAAATGCTTAAACAATAACAAAATAACCCTCCTTTTTTCTTCTTCAATTTTCGAAATGGCTATAAAATATTAAACAAAAATCATTATATTATATTAGATTGTAAAAACTTGTACATATTTCATTACCATACCAACCATAAATGTAAAATTTAAAATTTTACATATTTAAACATACACCTTGCAGGTCGTTCTCGGAAAAT
The DNA here is from genome assembly GCA_905220375.1 of Tachina fera. Taxonomy (NCBI): domain Eukaryota; kingdom Metazoa; phylum Arthropoda; class Insecta; order Diptera; family Tachinidae; genus Tachina; species Tachina fera. The sequence goes on along the minus strand of LR999965.1, from coordinate 42,019,133 downwards.
CAATCAACAACAAATGGAACTTTTTAACATCTATATAAAATATTTATGTGCGGTAATAAAAATAAAAGCTTTCTTTTTACACGAATTAATTAAGAAATGCATATTTTAAAATTATAAATATAAAACTAAAGAATACTGTCACCAGCTAATGATGACCTCTAATGGAAAACATGTGTGCAGAACATGGGGCGTTTGAGTGTGGAAGACATATGCATAACAACACAATAACAAGTGTTAAAATAAACGTAGAACATTCTTGTATTTTTAATATTATAGATTTCAAACAATTAAATGGTATTTTATGTTTGACTAAATATAGAAAAGTATTGAATATTTTACGAGTAGTTAAAGAATAAAATGAAAATGTAGAACTAATTGTGGAAAATAGTTGTCGTTATAAGAGGATTGGAGTATAAGGCTTTAAACTTATAGGTTTAAAATAAAAAAAGTTGAAGAAGAAGTGGCTAGGTGGTAAACAAAACCGAATAAGTATTTAGGGTCAGAAATATCTCTCGCAGAAACTAAAGAGTTACGTGATCCATAGTTTGGTATATAGATATAGATCACGGCAAAAGACGAATCTACTCTAAGTTAATAAGAGCTGCCCACACATAATTTATGTTTCCCTTTTCCGCTAACTTGATATCATTGCTTTTTGGGGGTAATTAAAACTTTCTAATATTTTCCACTGTCTGTACTTTTATGCTAATAAGTGCTGATGGAGGTCTTTCCACAATTATGAGCTGGCTGAAGATCAAGTGAAATTGCAGCATAGAGTTCTTGATATTTTGGTAAATTGATTGATGGCAGGTTTAGATTTATAAGCTTCAAAGAAGACGAGCAGTTAGTAATATATTAATTATTTTTTTTTCTGCATATGAGGTCAGTTACTCGTTTGTGGGAATGAGAGCATAAATCACCTGCATATGATTGCTCATACTAAAGAGGCTAAAGAGTGCAAAATGTTTTATTATTCCCGGGTCCTCTAAATTGTACACTCAGCTTGTATCTTGAAGCTACATTCCCACTGGCTGGAGGAAGGCTAGAGTATCCTTTATACCGAAAGTCGGCAAAAGAAGAAATGAGGATGCGAAGAATTTCCGTCCCATTAGTCCCTTTTTTCCTAATAAAAACAGTAGAAAGTATCATATACTGACACATTATGCAAGGACTCGTGGATCTTGTACAAAATTAAGAAATCAATATACATACCTAAGAGATCGATCTACACGAAGTGGTGGGACAAAAAAATCACGAAAACACAAAAAGTACACTAGCTGCCTCCTTTGATATCGAAGGCGCTTTTAACATGTGTGCTTAAAAAACTATGACGTGAAGGAAGAAGCTTGATAAAAACTATGCTGGAGGCTACAAATGTCAGTACAGAAATAGGCAATAGCAGGCAGAGATACGAACACCGCTAGATGGAGTGATTTCCCCTGGTCTAGGGTCTAATCGTCTCTTTCGATAACGAGTATACTCGATCACGTTTTCCAGTTTGAGATTATTGCATTCGCTATTGAACAATGTAATAATATGGTTCAATATCGACAGCCATCTCAAATTAAATAAATTCAGTGAAGTGCGACTTTGACCCGCGCACGAAGGGATCCGTACGGACACGAGATATGTAATTCAATACGAACTTTAGCTAATATAAACTATATTTTTGGCATTTTTTTCGTTTTTGGGTTTTTCTTTGGTTTTAAGCATTTTTTTAGTTTTGGGGTTTTTTAATTTTTGGCACTTTTTTTTCTCGTTTTGGCGATTTTTTTGGTTTTTGATTTTATTTTAATTCTGGCGATTTTTATTATTGTGGCGTTTTTTTATTTTGGCGATTTTTTTAATTTTCGCGTTTTTTTCATATAGGTGATGTTTTTTTTTGGTTTTGGCGATTTTTTTAGTTGTGGCACTTTTTTTTCTTGTTTTGAGGACTTGTTTTCGGTTTTTGGCGTTTTTTTTTAATTTTGGCGATTTTTTTCGTTTTGGCGATTTTTTTTAATTTTTGCGATTTTTTTTTATATTGGCGATTTTTTTTAATTTTTGCGATTTTTTTTCACATAAACAATTATTTTGATTTTGGCGGATTTTTCCCGTTTTGGCGATTTTTTTTCGGTTTTTTGGTAAAAGCGATATTAAGCCATATAATATTAGCGATATAAAAGCCATAGCGTACGCGGATAATGTGGTAAGACTGGTATCAGAGAAGTTAATTGACGTGATTGCGATATCAAGAGCAGGCCCATAGACTGTGGGTTAGGAGTAAGTCCAAATAAAACGTCGTTCAGTAGTCCATTATCATACCTTCGATAGTTTGTTTAACATTCAATACTCTAAATCAGCGTCTAAAAAATTTTGATTTGTGCATTTTCTTTTGCTTCTGCTCATACTTCTGCTTTCAAAAAATCAAGAGTCGCAATAGACGTTAACACAATAATCGAATAGCTATAAAAAACGAAGAGCTCTTGCTGTCGACGTGTTTGAAAAGTTTTCTGTTTGTCTGACTACTGCTTTAAATAAATTCGGAAGTTAGATATATATGTTGTGTTCTTTCTTTTCTTGTTGTTGCTGTTGTTTGTTTTACTATTATATTTTTACATACAGGAAAAAACTTTCACACACACACACAAAATAGACACACAAACATTTCTGACTCGTTAACTTCCCTGCAGGAGATGGAACTAGTGTCCAACTGGTATTTTACTAGTACAGAAACCACCACTAGTTCCCAACTGTAAACTTTCCTATAACATCTTAATGCTCAAATTAGCATTGAGTGTGTTTAAAAAATTAATAGTGCTATAGGTACTAGTTTAGGACTTGTTTATTACCACTTATTTTGTAAAGAAAAATTCTATAAAATTTTGTTTTGTTCCTTTATTACCCAGGACAGCTGCCAGTTAAAATTCGCAATTATTTATCAAAATTCAAAAATACAAAACGTTAATTATAATAATTTGATTATAATTATTTTTAGGTGAACCTAAAACTTTTCGTACAGTGCAAGGTCTCTGTTAGACAGTCAAAATTCATTTTGCAATGTGGTGCCTAGGAACTACTTCATATACCAGTACTCATCAGAACTAGTAATTTTATACAAGTTTAACCCTTTTCGCATTAGTTCTTGCTGTACTAGTAATTATACTAGTAGCTTTTAGACAATTGACGCCTATTCTCCTGCAGGATTTCCTGCAGTCAGACTGGGGCCAAGTGTCTATATGTCAACACTAAAATTCTAGTAGTAATTACCTTGTCTAAAATTTCTCTTCTATTCGTGAGTATAAAAGAAAGAGAGAAAACAGATGTGGTGTGTTTCTGGAGGATTTTGCAATACATAAATTTGTATGTACGTAAGGTATAGAAATGTACCAGTAAATATCTGGTTGGTTTGTCTCCACGTTCCCATAAGAATTACATAGACGCTACTTAGTCAATTGTTTTAGTGTTACTAGTAGATTTTCAATAAGAAGCACAAGCTAAATGTCAATAGCAAAAAGCATTATGTGGGGTATAATGGTAGGGTAGTACTGGTTACAAAGTCAACATCGACTTAGTACATTTTCACCATCAACATTTCCTTCAGGGTTCATATTTATTTAAAGCAGCAGCCAGTCAAACCGAAAACTGTACCAACATATCGACAGTTTCAGCTCTTCGTTTTTTGTGTTAACTTTCACTACGACTCTTTGAATTTACTGCAGTTTTTTTAAGAGTACTCTAAATCACAGCTGGCCAAAGTGGCACAAAGTGCCGAACTTCAACCGGCTTCTAATGAAAATGAATACATTTGTCTGGTTGGCCAGCACTGCTCTATTCAACACGAAGTGTTCGTGACAGAAAATCGGATTTCGTGCGTGCTCGAGTCATGCCGTCTTGACCAAAATTTACACACACAAAATCACAGAAATATTTTAGGTGTAAAATATGTATGCATTAATGATGAAACAGAATAAAGTCTGCAACTTCAGGAAAATCGCTGACAAATTAATAAAGCCCATAATAAAATCGACGGCAGTAACTTCAAATGCTCTCTGATTTTTGTTTTATTTTCTTTTGTGCTTAATTTTCTTTGTAGTTTTGTTTACAAAATATATGAAATTTATTGAAAGTATGGTAACATTTTTGTGAGAATTAGTATTGATATGTGAGAGAATAAGAAAAAACGTTCTCAAAATAAAATAGATTCTATCTCACGACTGCTTTCTGCGGCTGGTTTTTTGTGTCAAATTGTATGGGAAATGTGTTTAGGCCGGAATTCTGTTTAATCATTTAAGTTCCAGTAGAGAAAGTTTTATATCGTCAAACACGCAACACTAGGAAATTTGTTGATAGTGTATCTCTTAAGATTAAAGTTCTCAAATGATTTTGTGCTATTCAAGTTGATTTCGTGCATGTTGTGTCGTGTAGTGTTTGGAAAAATGTTCGCGTGTGTGTGGGCACCTAGAATTCGACACGCGTACATCTCTAAACTCGAGAAGGTAAATTTACAATAAATTTTAGGTCGACTAAACAAATAGCTTCTGCACCACTTTTATTTAAATGCTAACATTAACACTTGTTTGCCATCAAAAATGCAATTATTACAAATGCAATATCTAACTGCATGTTTAACACATTCCTTTCTCAAGTATTTCTACAGATTTACGCGGAAAAAAATATTGTTTGAATTTTCATTGGACTAGCTTCCCTTCAGGAAAAGTAAACAAAATTATTTCCTTTCCCTTTTCAAATCCATTACCTTGAAAAAACATCTCGGTGTGGAATTTAAAATCCAACACCTATTAATTGGCTGCAGTGTACATATATTCATTCCACTGTCATATGGCTACATACACAAACAACTTTATAATTTTCTTGCAATGATTTGTGTTCTCATCTTTTAACGCATTTCAATGACTCGTGTTATGAATGTGTTTTCTTTTTATTAGACCAAGAAATATTATTTTCCATTGCTCTCTATTTTGAAGGAAAATAAATAAAATACATACATATAAATAAAAACAACTGTCTCTTTGCTGGGTGATCAAATACATTGATCGTGAGATGTTTTGTCTCCCCTTTTAAAGTTTCCATGATCATTACATTTTTGCCTCTGTATTTTCTCTTGCATGGAAGAACAGTTGTTTTTAATTTTATTTGCCTTTCTGCCGCTCACAGCTGTGTACTATAAAATGTGTAATTAACCATGTTAAGTGTATTTAGATTTAATGCTTCTTTTTATTTGTCTTAAAGGGGAAAGAAACATCTCTCTATGTTGGATAGTTTGTAGGAAACTTTCAAACTTAATTCTGAAATGATTAATATGATAACTTAATAGTTTGGGATTGTATCTTAAAGATGTTAAGTTAAGGTAATGTAAGTGATTAATACGCGGTAAGTATTATGTATTTATAGCCATTTGAAGCAATTTTTGTTAGAAAACAGTTCAAGAACAATCGTTTTCTGAGAATTATAAGATGCACCGCATAGTTGGTGGTATATGTTTTTTTACTACTTTAGACTTGTGCCGTACAACTGACAGAGATGTAGTTACCGCTATTAAAATCTGCTTAGCTTTGTATTGAACCGCTTGAGACGATATCTTAAAATTTTCAGTTATGAAAATGAAATCCAGTATTGGCAGTTTAGCTTAGCATCTCACATATTGGGACAACGCTGAACCACCAGCAAATAAATTTCAAATTAAAATAAACTTGTGACAATATGTCGAATAATAAATTTCTTAAATATTATAATTTGTATACCCTTTACACAAAAATGGTAAAAAGGTATATATAGGTTTGTCATTCCGTGTGTAATTTCCATAATATTAATAAGCGACACATAAAGTAATTATATATATTCTGGATACTTATGCATAGGAAAGACGAACAAGCGATGTTCGTCTGTCCGTCTGTCTGTACGTGAAATCGGTTTTCCGAAGCTCCCAGAACAGCTAGGGACTTCGTTCTTGGACTAGTGTGTCAGAAATTTCCCGACAATCGAGCAGACTGTTTCAGAGCTGGAAAACTCAAACTCTATTTTCCCATATAAAATAACTACCGCAAACAAGTTCTTATTACTTTTTTATTAATTTAACCTATTTTATACTTCAGTATACATACAATTATTGTTTATAATTAAAAAGAAATTAAAAAAAATAAAAAATAAAATAGACGTTTCCAGGGTTGGAAAACTTTAATATTTTTGCTTATAATTAAACATATTTTATGTTTTAAGAAATATGTTATTTTCTCAGGAACCGTAAGAAGTACAGATCTGGAATTTAGGCAGAGTATGTAGAACTTTGGTCGCTACAACAGCAAAAATATGAAAGTTAAAAATTAAAGGGTGTTCCAAAACCAGCATCGAAAAATATTAAAATCCCATCTAATATACATATGCACAATTGTATGTACATACATATATATGTATATAGGCACTTGATATTTGTAAAATTACTGTATTTTTGTACAGACTGCAACAATTAACACTAAAATTTATAAAAATTAAAATTACAGGGTGTTCTATCAGTTTATGTAATTTTGTCTATGTAATTTTGACAATTTTTGTATCTTGGAAACCGTAGGAGGCGGTTAAACAAAAAATTCCCAAAATTATAAAATCGCCAAACAGAAAAAATCACCAAAACCCGAAAAAAATCGCCTAAAAGAAAAAACCACTAAATTAAAAAAATTCTAGCACTAAAATAAATTGCTAAGATGAAAAAAATTGCTAAAATGAAAAATATCTCCAGAATGAAAAAAAAATCGCCAAAATAAAATAAAAGGCCAAAAACTTAAAAAAGCTGCTAAAACGAGACAAAAGCACCACAAATAAAGAACAGCATCAAATTAAAAAAAATTACCAAACCCGAAAAAAATCACAAAAACGTCAAGTGAAATACTAAATATTGTTTTCATTGGATAGTTTTGATATAACGGCGTTATTTCTTTATACAGCTATGAATGCAACAAACGAGTAGCTTATTCATAAAGTATCAAGAATTAAAATTACTCTTAGTGCAGCCAACTCGTATCTTAATAAATGCGTTTCATTGATTATATATATATATATATATATATATATATATATATATGTAATCAATTCCTTAATAATTTCATATGAACTTTTATCCAAACACCGAAGTATAAAGAGATAAAGTAAGGCATCGATATTTAACTTATTGCTAATATCAAAAAAAATATTCAATCCAAAAATACCGAGAGGTCACTTACTAAAAATTGCACTAGAGAAAAAATTATTATTTTTTTTTACAAAATAAATACGTACCTACATATCTATGTGCTTATGTATGTATTTCTATACTACATAAACAGCACTTTGGCAAAGGGTATATAAGATTCGGCACAGCCGAATATAGCACTCTTACTTGTTTTAATTTTTTTTAACTCCGAAGCTAATTTGGGTTTCTTGCACAAACATTCAGAGCCGCCGGCAGCAATCGAACCTACCTGTTCAGGCACTTTACTCTGACAGACATTCAAGTCCGTCAGGCAGTCATTGAGGTAAAGAGAGACGAAATGTCAGAGAAGTATCTTGAAGTATCAAGCCGGGGGTCAGTCTTGACAAAATAGCCAAAAGTACAGCAGCAGGTTGGCGTTAGCTGAAATAAATAGCACGTTGACTACAAGCGCGGTCTCTGACAGTCGTTAAAAATAATAACATTACGCATTTTTCTGATCTACATTAAGTGCCTTTTGAAGCAGTCGTTGTAGTTCAAAGTCAAAATTTCAAGTGATGAAGGCATACACACTGCTCACTGAACTAAACCGGCTTCAGCGGATACTAATCCTAATATAATACGAAAGCAACCTCCTTCACCAGTATTGTGTACCACAATCATCGCCGAAGTGAAAATAAGTAATAAAATGGCTGCTAAGCACTGCTTCGAAAATTTAATACGCCTCATTGACACCAGAGGCGCTGCAACACTGCATTATTAAAAACGTGCAAAAAGCAGAGTTCTAAAAGAAAAAAGCTTTCCTCTATCTCTTCTTTTCTATCAGTATCCCTTTCATAAAGAAGGTTACACCTAGTAACAGTAGTAGGCATTCGTTGCCTAAGTGTGACTTTTCTTTTCAAAAAACAAAAAAAAAATATATTTTAATTATTATTTTTCGAACTTAATTTGTTTCTATATTTATGATTTGAATGATATGTGTTGTCAGAATATTTACAACTAACTTTGATGTTATTTGTTCATTAATAATTATTACATGTAATTTGGCTTAAAAAGCGTTACGAACTTTAGCCCGTTCAAATCATAAATATAGAAAAAAAAATATAATCAAAAATCGTAGTGGCTCATGAAAGGGATACTGAAAAGTAACTTTAATTTAAGGACTGCCACCCCAGCACTTCACAAGTCTCAGTTTAAGCATCTAGTTTAAGCGGAATTCACAGTTGGCTAACAAAGATCCTTTACATCTTGCAGGTTTGGAAAATCTTGGTAAATTTAAAACACGCCAACAACAAAATACACTACATACACTTTTATTTAATTATGTTAAGACCATCACACTTATACATAAATATGAGATCCTAGTATATTTAAAATGGTTTCAAATTTAATATGAACCTTGAATATTCTGCTACAAATTTATTTTCTAAATGAAACCCGAATTTATTTTGTACATATTATATTTGAAAGCAGCACAAACAAGTTTTATTCAATGAACTCCTTTAATTGAAAAAGAAAATATAAGTAATCAATTAAAAATTTATTTGGGTCACTTAAGTTTTTGTTTAAAAATTTAACTGATTAAAAGCTGGATTGAAAAATTACTTGAGTCAATTAATTTTTTTTAATTAAAGTAATTAAAAGTTTAATTTTTTTTTGATGAGTATTAATATATTTTTCTATAAAACGTGTTGATTGGATAAATAGTTTTTTAGTGTACCAATAATAAAAATAACTAATAACACTTCCCTCTTTTATTTCATTGACATCCCTTTTCCGGTACTATCTTATTTAGTTGCACTTAACAAATGTAAAACACCATAAAGTTGTGCAACTATCAACTTGGCGAAATTAAGAAGAAAAGAAACACTAAAAAATAAAAAAAATAAAATAAAAGGAAGGAAACTAATTTCGTTTACTACCCTTAGGTGCTAAAGGCAATTAAATATTCGTGATTTTACGATCATTTTGTAATGGCTTAAAAAAAAATAAATGATTGTTTCTCTTTTTCATCCTATAACCTTCCAATATAAACCTGAAAAAGCCTTTAATAAAAACGCATCAACCATGAAACAAAGGCGAATAAACATTTTAACTATTGTTGCAAGAAAAGGGTATTGGGTATGGATAAGATGTTTGCCACAAAACTAACAAGCTCATCACGCGATTTAGGAAAGTGGGATTAGCTAAATGTTTCAAATAAAAACAGCTAGAATTGATATGTTTTAGCTAACTGTATTTTAGAAATGGATTAAATATGGTTGAAAGGCCACTTAGAGAAACAGGTAACAAGCGGCAGCAAAAATGAAAGCTAGATTAGCGATATGATTTGACATAATATATTAGGATAAAAAAATATGAGATCTATCTATGAGATCTATAGTTTAAAAGAGTTTGCTTCAACCAACTGTGTGTCACTAAACAGTTGTTTGGCAAATTATATACTGGACACAATTTAAATTGTTTTAAGTTCTTAGATTTTACAGAGATAACTTGTTAGTATTGAGTAAAAAAATTTTCAACTAGAAGCTATTTTATATGCATTTTTCTTTCTAAGTAAATTAATAGTTAAAAATATTCTTTTTCTATGTCAAATAACGGGAGCTGTTTTAAAAGTCAAATTTAATATTCGCAGCACAAGAGAAGAACTTGATCTCTGCTGACAAAACCAAAAACAAAAAACAAAAACCTCATCCACCCACAAAAAGTTGACGTTTTAACTTATTCTTATGATATACAAAATTCCTGCCTGTTATTGAAACCATAGGAAAATCAATATTATATGCAACTGCTGAGGTGGTCAAGTTCATGATGCCGATGATGACGCTGATTCATCATCATGCACCATAACAAAATTCTAAACGTTTCAGCGTTCACTTTGCCATGCATCTCTGCATATTTTGAATAATATTGGTTTTAGCTTTAACAATCAGATACAAATCAGGTGTAATAATTCTTATTGGAGACGCTTTTTTTGTTTTACATAGTTTTTTTTTTGGCTGTTATTTAAAAGAAATTTGCCTCCATTACTTTTACAAAGTTTTGCATATGAATTTTCCATGTGGAAAATTTATATTCATTGATGCTACGAGTATTCTATTTAAAGAAGAAAAAGTCTTTACAATTACTGTTTGTAAATTTCTGTCTTACTGCTAACATTATAGATCATGGAGTTTAGTTAGAACAACTGGAGAAAAAAAAAACAACTTTTTAGACAGTTTTAGCACGACTATTCATATTGAAGACGGAGTTGAAGAGAAAAAAGGCTATAGTTTTTCTTTTATATTTGATTGATCGTGCATGCCAAACTATAAATCCAACGTGATACATTCAGGCGATCAGGCAAAAAAAAAAAAAAATAAAGGAAACTATAAAAACATTTTTGTTACTTTTAAAATGTTGCATCGTTTTATTTGAGTGTGCTTTTTTTGGAGTCCATAACGATGATTTAAACACACACATACACACCCAGCAAAGCAATCAAATTTGAATACAGTGCAAGTATCAAACCAAATCAAAACCATTTGCTTGTGAGATTAAATAATTTACCGACTCATAGGCGACTATTTACTGCTCTACTTCCAGTGGTGCCATAAAATGTAAGAGGGAAAGTGCTAGATTGCAGAAATAAAAGTGCTAACATGTTCTACAGCATCCACAACAAAGTGCTAAAATCATTTAAAATTTTCAATTTATCTTATTTCATAAGTGGACCATACACTTGCAACAAGTATACAGTATTATGTCAAGTTTTTTTAATATGAGAAAAAGTTCGCCATATTTTTTAAAAGATACATATGTATGTATTAATCATTCCATAGTAAATTGTGTGACATTTCACCTTTTTACGTAACCCCAATGATGTGAGCAATAACATCCCAGTGAAAAAAAAGGAAGTCATTCTAGTGAAACTACAGTTTCATTGCTTCCAAAAAATCGATATTTTTAATTTGCCGAGAGTGAGCCAAAAACCATGTAGAAGCTTATTTTAGTCACACAAAACCTCCATAGTGTTAGAAAATACTCACCAGATTTTATAGAAAATGTATTTTTTTAAAGAAATTTATGAAATAATTTTAGTCTAAAATTTAAAAGTTATTAGCTTAAATTTACAAGAAAACACTGCTTCGGGCTTAAAGTCGTATAAAAAGAAACGGATTGTTAAAAAAGGCAACTATTTACAATTTTTCCTAGATGAAAACATTATCATAGAACACAAAAAAGGGAATTTTTCTTAATATCGCTTCCAAATCAATGATCAGGCATCGAAAAAGAGAACTTCTTGTAATGACAACCCTATGTAAAAATCATTAGATCGGATCGAAACTTTCACTACTTCCAGATCGTAAACTTTACATTTTCATGACTTTTTTGGAGTCTCTTTTTTTACTGGGATGTTTAATAATATTGTATGTAAGGCCGCTTGAAATATTTAATTTTTAAATTCTTAATCCAGCTGCGTATGGAATACCAAGAAAGAAAAAATCTTTAAGATTAAGAGTAGTTAAGTAAAAATATATTTATTTTCTACATAGATGAATCAGATAACCGATTTATTTAACGTTGTGTAGTTTTACTGAAACATAATTGTATAAACGACTACTAAAGTCTTGGGCTCACTAGCTTTGACTGTGCTTTTCGTCAAGCTGATCAATAACCTTCTTAATACTAAGCTCTTAAGAAGAATACAAAATTTATAAATCTAATGGAATAAAAAAGTGCAAAAAATGCCAAATAGTTTTAAGAAAGTGCTAAACTAGCACTTAGCATTATTTTTAAAATCTGTAATGCTAAATGAAAAAAAAGTACTAAATCTAGCACTAAAAGTGCTAAGATGGCAAGCCTGTCTACTTCACATGAGTTACACCCGGCTAAAAAAATTATATATGATCCATATATTTTTGATATATGAATGTATATAACTATATATGAATATGTATGAATTCGTGTATGGGATTATACATGGCAAAACTATTATATATGAACTAATATGTGAAATGTATTATAACATATGAGCTCATATATGAAAATTTAATTATGAAGCTCTTCATATGTGGATCCATATATAAGTATAAGATTTTATATATGGAGCCATATAAGAATGTATGCATACATGATATCTCACATAAGAACGTTTTTGCAATTAAAAAAGCTTGGAATTTTATCACTGCTGAATTGGAAATCCATTAGAAAATACATACGGTATGCAAAGTTTATATGCGTACCCTCAACGTTTGAAAAAGAAAAACTTTTGTTACAAAAAAACCATTCTTGTGTGATTTTATATATTGCGGCCCCCATTTAATATATCAAATAATCAAAAGGATACTCCAGTCATTAATTTTATAGAAAATAACAAAATTCTCTAGATAAGAAGCAAAATTCATATTACTGTATTGAAAACTATTGTTAGACGGATTATTTTTTCTTTTATAATTAATTGCATTAGTTTTTAATCTGATTTCTTAAGCTAAATGTTATGTACAAATATGATTTATGTGTTTTTTAAATAATTGATTCACCTTTTGATGAATGTTCGTTTTGAATTATTTGTCCAAACAAATGTTTCATTAAATACAACTTCTCTCTCAAGTCTCAAGTCAAAGCAGTGCGCTTTTGTGAATCAAGAGTGTATGAATATGAACTTTGCATACTGTGGAGGGAATTTACACATACATGTATCAAAATGTATGAATATATATTATCATATATGCCCATATACCCTCATTTTTCGGATCCGAACCATATATGGGATATCATATATGCTCCATACATATTTTTTTAGCTGGGCAATTTAAAAACCGAATTCTCCTTAAATTGGCTCTGTTAATAAAACATTACATTAGCGGTATTCACTGATCGTATTAAATTTAAAACCCTTTTAAACGTCCAAGCGTGAGCGACATTTTCTTTTGTATTGTAAAAAATGTTTACTGTTCGATTCAAAGAGACTCTCTGAGAGTATTTGTATGTATCTTGCAGTGATGGTATTTTGGTGCGTTTCGGGTATTTTTTGGTGCTTTTTGCCTCTTTATAAACGCGAAATGTTAACACCCTTTTTTAAAAAGTGGGTATTATTTACAGTGCTTTGTAACAATTTCTCACAGTGCTTTGGTGCTTTTTTGTAAAATAAAAATATTTTTAATTTACGTACCTAAAATACTTTTAAGCGTTAATAGCAGCATCCTTTGACCGAGCCTTCTGAAATTGTTTTTAATGACAACAACGGAAAACAAAAACAATTTAGAAAACTTTTCATAATTGAGATTAAAAAATTAACATTTTTCTTGAAAACTAGAAAACGTAAGCAACTGGAAAGTACGACATAATTATCTGCATAATATTTGATTGATAGTAGTACGCAATAAACATTTGTTAAGCCCACAGTACACGACATGTGAATATGACGTCACGAGATTTTTCAGCATGTTGGTTGCATTTTTTTTTAATTATTTGTAGTTGCCACATGTCATAAAATATTGATGGTATTTTTGTTCAAAAATCTAAATATGACAAATTTAGCAGAGTCAGACACATTTCCAGACACAGCTCATGTGTGATGCAAATTTCTCAATTTAAATGTTTTGCTAGTACACTCAATGTAACCGATGTAGCTTCATGGTGACGTCAAAATGTGCATGTGTATTTTTATATGCCGTGTACTGCACAAATATTTAATCATCCTAGCACAATTGACAGCATGAGGTTGTCAATAGCAGTTAGTTGTTTTAGACAACGGTTAGCCAAGTCCCAAATTTTCGGTATCGTATTGACGTGCTGTCAATATTGACAACTGGAATAAGGGTGAATATTGAAAAAAAACAACAACTTTTAAGTTAGTTAAGAAAAAAGTGTTGCTTTTAATTAAAAAGAAAAAATATGGTTGAGGTAACCACAATAAAACAGCAACATACTATGATTGAATTATATGATTGTAGTTAAATAATATTATTGTCAATAAAAAAACAAACTTTTAATAGTATTATTATCTGCGTTAATAATAATATTATCAACAGAAAACAATGAACTTTGTTACTCCTAATCTTATTATTGTAAATATGACAACACTATTGTTAGATGTGATGAAAATATATGTAATTGAGACTCACCATACCATGTTCTTATATTATAATAATATTTTTAAGTACGACAACAGTATTTTGTAATATAATAATAATATTTTGTTTTTCAATCAAATATTTATTGGTAGTTCTCTTGTTTAAAATAGCTGTACGTTGAATCCGAAATAAAAATAAATTAATATTGTTGAAATAAAATGTATGTATAGAAATATATACTTAGATATGTATGTACACTCGAAATACAGACACTCCTGTATAAAGAGATAAACATATATGCGTAATTATCTACCCTTTTGTTTGTTTGTACTTTATTAATTTATTTAACACGACGCGTGCAAATAGCTTACAAACGAAACAATGAACTGACAGAAGATGTTTCTGAAAAAGATTTTTTTAAAAACTTAACATAGTATGGTTTTGGATAACATTATATTGTTATTTACACTATATTATTTTTAAATAATAACAAAAATTATATTGCGGTCACAAATTTTTAACAAAACCTATATTGTTAAACTTTAACCATATCATAACCATATTTTTATTAATATAATAATGTAATTATTAAATTCAAGCATTACTTTACCGTATCAAAATTACTGTTTAAAATAACAATAACTTGTTTTCAACGACCACACATTTGTTTTCTCAATTATTCTACAACCATATCTTTTCTTTGCGCGTAGAAGAGATTGTCAGGACTAACATATGTTTTTTTAGAATTTTAACAATTTAATTTTTTGAGATATACCCAGCAAAAAATTAGACATTAGCATCTTGTCATATAATGACTTACTTTGTTAATGGCGAAATTGAAGTACTCAGTTACAAATCTCATTACGTAAAATTTTAAAAATAAGAAGGAGAAGTTTAACATATCTTTTGGGTTTTAAAAAAAGACGTGCAAATATTGCCAAAATATGTAGTTATTTTAAATAAATTATATATATTCCTAAATTGCCTTATTATTTATTTTAAACTAAAAAATAACTACTAACATTTTGAAAATTATTATTTCAATATAGATAGTTCCATATAAGTTTTTTTTTCGGTTTTAAAAAAGTTCATCAATCAAAACAATTGAAATCTTTCTATATGCACATACTATATATCTATAACTATCAATACAGGCACGATTACGAATGAAATATAACCCACTTCAATTGATTTTATAAAAGAAATTTTACAAAATGGTGTATTTTGTACTAAAACAATACTTTCTTTGATTTTATTTGTATTTTTTCTAAAGTTATTTACACCCAAAAAAAGATGGGTTGGAATATGGTTAGGCCAATAAAATATCATTTGCATGAACTATATTTCAATTCACACTATCAATTTTCTATTGATCCAAAAAACAATCCATGTTCATTGCCATCAGGGCATACTTCTAATAAAAATATGATTGTGGCAATTCTTAAATTGATTGCATCAACCGGATGTATGCTTTTGTCATGACTAATGAACTGCTTGATTAGCACAACCGAATAAAATATTATGATTTGGATTTTACTACCAACTTTTGGTATAATAAACAACATAACCACTTCTCAAGACTTGATTATTCTGGTCTCACGCCTTGTTAAAATCATTGAGTTGGTAATCCAGTAAGGAACAGTTTCCAATAAAAATGCTTAATTCCACATTCGATTACCTTTTTTGGAATTTTTTGCTGGGTAGTTCCACAAACTTTAAATCATGTGACAGTAATCTTTGACCTTTCAGAAAAAAAGTTAAGCTAAATGCACTTTTATGCTATTCTCAATACCTATTAAATGGGACTAAATTCGACCCTGTGTCTTAATTTTTTAATGAATTCTCTACTTTGTTTGTTTTTAATGAATTCTCTACTTTTCGAAGCGCCACATTTCGGGAACCACAAAAGCTAGATATCCAAAATTTTTAAATTTATATTATTTTCATTCATGCAAATTTTTGTACAATTTTAAGAATGTTAGATAAAAAATTGCGTTTTTTTCGTTGATTTAAAATGGAATTACCCAGTAGTTAATTAAAAATTAATGCATTTTGTTGTTGCAGACTTTTAAAAGTACCACGATTTATCAAAGCTAGAATATGTAAAAGACCTTCAATAGCCAGCCGTGAATACCGCTTTTATATTTTGTTCTTTTTTTGGTATCAGGCAACCTTTTCAATCTGCTTTAATGTAGGGTATTCAAATTAAATGCAAGACCTTCCAACTTTACTACTACTCAAGAAAAATTTGTAACAAAATTAGCTGAAATCTTGTCCGTCAATATTTTTTTATTTTGCATTCATTCATTCCTTCGCTGCTTCATTCGTTTCATTTAGAGTCTAACTGGACATACATATATAATGTTGTTAGACCGAAACTGTATGGTATGAGTCGGTATATGTTTGTATGTTGTTTTGTTAGCCTGTTGTTTTTATTTTCGATTTCCGTTAGCATTACAGTATCATCATCTTGTAGCACCAGCAGCTTTGAACTTTGGCCACTTAATAATGAATACTCATAAAATTCACTAATATTTTCGTTTCGTTATATAGATTTGTTTCTTCTACTAAAATTTTGCAGGTCAATGCATAATTTAATGCTGTTGATTTTATTTTGAGCAAGTTGTTTTAAAATTTATTTCATGATAATACAATATCGATATTTTTGGAGAAGGGTTTCCATAAATTTTTGAATTGTTGGAAAATAATGTGCTCAAGTGCACGCAAAACTTTTTCTAGATATAATACTAATTCCTGTACTTGATTATCTTGAAAGCGATGAAATTAATGCACAGGTATAGAAAGTTATAAAACTTATTTAAGCCTAGGTTTGAAAAACAAAGACTTTTGAGGTCGGGCGAAGAAACTATGATTATATTTACGATGATGTTATAATGATTTTATGTGAGCATTGATGTGTGTGCGTGTCCTTGTGTATGCATAAAACCTCCTATAATTTAATTATGGGCATAACTTACGATCTAGAGACCTCGCAGATTTTTTTTAAATATTTATTTATATTAATAACTGAAAATTCCTCCAAATATTTTTTATTTTTATTTTACTGTTCAAATAATTTCCGAAAGAAGTTTTTTTATAATTATAACTGAAATTATTTCCCAGTCGATTTGACGAACTACAAAGCAGTAAAAAATATTAAAATATTTTAGCCCTTTGTGATTAAGCCTAACGGAAATTTTCTTTACCGGCCGTCAATGTGTAAAATTTAGATGATTCCCACCTCTAGGTAAATTTAAGCACTTACCAGCGCTTCTGTGCGTACCAAGAAAACACTTTGGGACTTAAAGAGTGTACAAAACAGTGTGCAATCTTTAAACTTAGTTATTCCTGCCTAAAAGTACACACTCTATTAGATACCATATAATACAGTAGGGGGAAGATCTGGTCCAAAGAAAGTCACTGCGATATCTGGTGGATCTTCTGTGCCATAAATCTGTAAATTAAATTAAATGAATCTCTTTATGACTCTCATAATGAAAGTGAGCACATATATTTTAGAAGCCCGCCTAATATCATCTGAACACAGAAACACAGTATGAAAAACACGCCTTCCACTTTTACACAAGACCACAAGAAATGTGTGGCGCTGTCTCATCATCTTCCAACCACAACGAACCTGGTTACTTTTTCTCCGCGGTAGGTACCACTCATGACTGACACGACCAGCTTAAAAAGTTGGGTTTGGTAGCGCCCGACATCACACCAGCTACTGTGGTTGATCGCAACCGCCACATATTATCTTGAATAAAACCTCACCAATCACCTAAAACAGACCTCCCACGGTGGATTGGAACGTAGTCTCAGACAGACACTGTTCAAGACGGTCTATGAAACGATGCTGCCACATCAGCACCAAATAAAACCTCGAGTCAGTGGCCAGGGCTCAAAGTTCCAACTTGAAAGGCTTCTTTGTTATCGTCTATACAGTACAAATCAATTCAAGGTGACGCAGAACATTTGTCAGACACTTAACAAAGCTATTTCTTTTAATAATTAAGTACACGTTGTTCCAATAAGACGTTTCATTTTGAATAGCCCGCCATTTTAACATGTGCCATGGCTCAACCTGTAACTACTTAAGAGATAACAAGTAAGAACTTTGACATTAGCAAATATGCACTTTCCATTTTCGCTTCAAAAACGGATTGAAATTATTCAAATGCTCTACAAAAATGATAATGGTCACAGCGGAGGCTTTTGTATTCTGTAGCGAAATTAAACACAATTCTAATGACAAAAGCAGATTGAAGCTCTTTGTTGAAGTGCTATGCTTATAAAAGCACCTACGGGAATATATTATGCTGGCAACCCTTTTGCTTAAAAAACAAAATAAAATAAAATAAAATATAACGAAAAAGTGTATAAATATTATTAACCATTTTAATTTAATATTTTCTCTTAGCATCATCAATTTAATGATGAAGATCACACTTCTGGCGATGTTATTTGTTCATATTTTACATTTAATGGAATTTTCATGATCTACTCATGATCATGGTGATGACCAACGCCCTCAAGTGGCTCGAGTTATAAGCACAGCTGGATCCTACTTAAGGCAAAAAAAGTATATAAATTAGGCGCAACCGCCAACATCAAGGCATGACAATATTAAGTTGACCTTTTGTAATTGCCTTTTGTTGACCCTCAGACCAAATAAAATCATTCAATGTAAGAAGTTTGCGACAAAAAGGAGGAGGATAATGTTTAAGGTAAAGGTAACAAAAGTGAAGAAAAATATGTTGAAATTTTTAAAAGCAGTTAACTAGTAAGTGATTTTTACAATGACTTGATTTTGTTGTAAAGAGCAGACAATGTGATAAAATATTAGCACACTTTTTTTAAATTTATGTCTGTTTCAAACATGAGAAAGTCCTTAACAAACATTACATATATATTATCAAATTATTCGAATATAAATGGAATTGCTTAGAACAAATAATCACAATTAAAGTGCCATATAAGTACTTATGCATACATATGTTTGTGCCCTCAATAAGGAAATTGGTCTAGGTCATATGCATTTTTGCTTGGAAATATGAAATAAATCTTAAAAGAACTTCGAAAAATATTAAATAAATTTATATTAATCAAGACTAGTACAATTCTAAATTAAAATTTTGCATAATATAAAATATTTTTTTTAATTTATTCATATGCGATCTACTAAATATCTCGACCAAAAAAAATATATGACTCAGACCACTTTCATGATTAAGGGAACTTATGTATAGCATACTGCAAACTCAAATTATTGATTTAGGCTTCAGTCTTGAGAAATAGGCAGACAAATACAAAAATGTTTTCAAAATTCGAAAATGTAGATTTTATTATCAATGTAAACGCGGCAAAAAAGTTTTAATAATGCACTTACTTATTTAAACATAATTGGAACTACTGATGGTCCCAAGTGAAGCATAGGCCCCGTGGGATATGCCACCCTTTTTGCTGTCTGAAGAAAAGCTTTTTAAAATTTAATATGTAATTTATAAATATTCAAATTAAATTGTGCAACAGAAAGAAATCCGCATGGTCCTGGCAATAAAGGTTCGATAGTACTACCAAAGGGAAGTAAACCCCTGCAAACAGTTTTGCGATTTTGGTGACCAATTAGTTTTTATGACTATCCACAGATTCCGAAAAATATTGTGCCTTCAAAAAATGGTGTTATCATTTTTTGGCCAACAGCTAATTTAGACTTAGTGTTACCGCTTTACTATATATGGAAATAATGTAGGTGAGTCCACTAAATAAATCTCATTTACATATTAAGCCGAAAAAAATATTTCTTGATGCACTTTTTTTTTGCGAAAGTAATTTCTGTCATTTCTTTTAGAATAACTAAAAGGGATTCCTAATCCTTTTCTAACCATGTTTGGCAATATAATCTGAACGTGTCTAGGCACCAGAGAATGAAATAATCTGATTGAAAAAATATTTATACGTAATCAATATCCTAAAAGCATGCCTTTGTGTTCATACAATCAAACTTGTTCCAATATACATAATCGTTGCTGCTTTTTAATCATGCCAATCATAATACAGTTGTTGTTGGCTCTACGATTATAAACATGTGTCGCATCATACCAATCAATTCGGGTGTTTGCTCCTTTTTCCCATTCATGATTATTTTGATGAAAAATAAAATAAGTAGGCAAAAGCGTTCGTTCTGATTATCAACAAATATTCGTATGATGAATAAAATCAAAAAAGCAAAAATGAGCGCGTATGAGCGCGTATGCATAAAGTGATGATGATTTTTTAGAAACAACGGAATATGCATGTATTTAGGAATTTATATACCGATGGTATCAATTAGAAAATCCATATTTCGTATTTTTTACGAAATTAAGTTTTTCAGTGATTCCAATACATTGCACACAAATAGACCTCGTCAAAAAAATTTAATGCAATAGCCAAGCTAAAAAAAAAGAAAAGAAAAAGTACCTTTTCGATTTTTTTAAAATTATTTTAAATTCCTGGTCGTTTTCCATTTTTTTTAAAGTGTTTACTTACTGATTTGTATTAAAAAAAAATATTTTTCGTAACTACTCTGCTTTGATTTTATTCAACATGAAAACCTGATTATATAAAAATTTAAATAAAACATGTATGAAATTACTTGAAACTTACCAAACGATACGTTCGTAAGTATGATTCTGATTTTATTCAATATTAAGTTTTGTTGCATGATTAAATGTGAACAAAAGTTTAATGTATGATGAATGATTAGAATAAAACATGTTCGATCACTCGACTCACATTTACTTAAATGAAGCGTTCACTATTACGATGATGATTTTACTCAATGTTGATTTATTTTGTATGATTAAAAGTGAATAACAAATTTATAGTATGATTAAATGAGGAAATACGTGATTTTTGTCGTTCTCTGCTAGGCACCCTAATAGGTCATTCAAACCACTTTTTAACTCAAAAACTTTAATTTTTCACAATCTTTTACGCCAAATTTTTTTTTAAAATCATATAATTAATGCACACTTTTCTGTTGAGTTTCACACTTTTTTGAAAAAAGTATAGTCTAGTAAAACACGAAAATTTAACTTCCGAATTTATTTAAAGGAGCAGTCACTCAAACTGACAACTGTTTGTACATGTCAAATGCTGAAACTCTCCGTTGTGTATAGCTTTTCGTTGCATGCGTTCGCTTTGACCGCAACTTTATAATTTTCAGAATCACAAGCAATTACACAAATCAGAAGTTTTTAAACGCTGTTTCCCAATACCTCTTATCTAGAGTGCGGCCTTATTGCGTAAATAAACATGTAAAATTCACTTGCCCGAACTGTCGTTAAATCTTAAAAATGCACAATAGTCTACTCAAGCGCTTTAGAATATAAATCGCATAAATCTTAAAAGAAATTTGCACCGATAAATTAACGGGTAAAGTCAGAATTATATTAAATTTTTTTCATTGATATGTATGTATAAAGCAAAAGTTATTCACAAAAATGATCAATTTCAAACTATTTAAAATTTTAATTTTTGGGGTTCTTAAAATATTGCCGCCCCTGAAATCATGCCGCCCTAGGCCGGGGCCTCACGGGCCTATACGTAAATCCAGTACTGCCTACTACAAATACATTTTTTAGGGACACACATATAGATCAGTGGTCGGCAAACTATACCATTACATTTTTCGATTGTTTGCGTTAAACTGTCACAATTAACATGTGTTGCCAGTAAAATTTCGTCAAACTTTCCTTTTTTCCTTTTTTGGAAACTTGATTTGATTATGGTCACAAGAAACACTCAAGTTTTCTTAATAAAGAAAGGCATTTGTTGCTACGTTAATGTAGTGGTGAGTAAAAATATGGTTATGAAGAAAATTTTCTAAAAATAATTAAATATTTGCTTTATAATGACTTTGCATGTCACGTTTTTTCATGCTTGACATCGCAGGTTGACAAACCAAATTTTCTGGTTTGCCAAAATAATTTTTTGAGAATAAAATTTGTATGTAAATTCTCATCACACATTTTTTGTTATTGTTATGACATAACTGTGATCTTGAATAAAATCTCATTTTAAAATGTTGTTCGTAATAAAAATTTGAAACTAAGATCATACTCTCAAAAATTTAAGAATATAATCTTAAAATTAAGATTACGTTCTTGATTTTAAGAATTCGTTTGTAAAGTTTAAGATCACGTTCTTTGTTTTAATAATTTATTCTTTAAATTAGGAAATTATGCTTAAATTTGAGAACGTCAATCTTACTGACCATTTTTCAAGATTGAAATATTAAAATTTCTGCAATCTAAATTCAAGAATTTTGTTCTTATATTATCTCTTAGTGTACACATTAGGGTATTCAATTGGTTAACCGGTTAATTGCTACCCGATGAACTGATCGGTTAATTTAAAATCGGCTTTTTTCGGTTAACGGTTAAACCGGTTAATTTCATTCAATTAACCTATTAACCGACGTAAAAAATTTTTTCATATTTTTTAATATTACAACTTATTTTTTGTGTGAATAATTATTTGATTCGTCTCATTTACAAAAGGTGAGTATTTAGAAATTATTTTTCATACAAACAAAGAAGAATGTTCAGTGATCCTAACTCAAGTAAAACTTCAAGTCCTTTGGACATAGATAGATATAAGAGAGTCTAACTAGATACTATGGGACTTTAACTAGAGGAAATTGTTAAGTTTTTATTCAATAATTTAATAAAAGCTAATATTACTGTTGCCAACGATTTAATTAAGGATTGGATTTAATGAGAGACAGTACAATAGCGAAAGCTAAGAAATTCAGTAATTAACTTATTGCAGAATATTCATCGCTGAGTCAGATGATGACCCGCAAACGAAGGAAATGTTCTAAAAAATTAACCGAATTAGTTTAATAATTATTATGCGTGTTTTTGGTTTTACTAATCTACTCAATTAATAAATAATTTATGCACTTTTATTTGTTGAAAACGCTTTATTTATGGAAAAACTTTATTAATCGGTTAACCAGTTAAAACCAAAATTAACCGACTATAAGCCGATTAAGCAAAAACCTCGATTAATTAATCGAGCGATTAACCGATTAAAGCAAAACCCCGATTAAATGAATACCCTAGTTCAAATACGTAATAGAAGAGCATGTTAAAGGACGCTACGCCCTTTATTCGCCGATCATTCAGATTTCTATTGTGTTTGCAGTACTTTTTCCAGTACGTATACTTAACATAATACGTATACGTAAAACTAGCCTCCGAACACGAATCATTCTGCATCATAACATTTCGAACTCTCACATATCACGTCAAAAAAGTGAATTGTTGCGCGGTCAAGAAATCATGTTGTCAAAATGTTGTACAGTCAGCGATTAACGAGCGCCGAAGTAGCAATTGAAGTGTTCAAATCATGTTTTGTGTGTATTCATTATTTGAGTGTATAATAAAGTTATAAGTTAGTTTATTAGTTCTGAAGTTGCCGGTTCAACTCCAAACATTTAGTGTTTTTCGCAGACAAGCTAAAATTTGTTTGGAGAATTGTGATTGCGTATAAAAACATTATTAATATATCAATTATGATAATTAAAATCTGTACGGAAATTCAACAATATAACAATAACTTTAATTGAAAAAACTTTAAAATCTAACAAAAATAAATGTTAAAAAAATAAATAAATTTTAACAATTTATTTGTTAATATATGTAATTTAAAATATTTTTCAGATTTTCCTTTAACTTACAATTTCTGATAATTGTATTTACAAAAATCGTTGTAGGTTCAAAATCAATTAATTATTTAATTGATATAAAAAAAACTTAATTGTATTTAAAAATCATTTTTCTTCTGTGATTTGCAAAATCCGTAAGACTTTTGCGATATATCTGAGAGATTCCCCCACGAGTTCATAGTGGCATTTTTATGGGAAAATTCTAAATAAATTCTTCACATGTCTAAACTGTCAAAGGAATATTTAAGTGATAAAACAGCAGAAAATGATGTTATATCAATCTTTTGCTAGAAGCGTCCGATAATGTGGTATACAATTGTCATGTAAAAATCAAATTGAAAATATTAAATTTTTGTGTCTTTATTAGTATAGTAGTTATAGTATTTATGTTTGCATGTATGAGAATGTGACAAAACATCAAAAAGTGTGTAGAATCATCTTTTCCGAAACGTATTGCATAGGGATCGTTCCTATGTCATTCTTTCTACTAGGTTGGTACAATAGCCACTGCTTTGAAATAAAAAACTGGATTTAGTGCTATTGAAAAGCTTTTGTTTGGTTAAGCATACTCTACATAATCGATCGACTTAAAAAAAAACGAATGAATTTTTTATTGTTTTCTGAGAATTTGCATACACTCTATTATACCAGGGTTGTATTTTGCCAAAACTCATTTCATTCTCATAAAGTGACTTTCATCAAAGTTGAAAAAAGCCTACAAAACCTCACTGCTTATAGAAAAACTCCGAATAAATGATTGAGTATTAGAAAATTAAAAGGATAGTAGGTCAATAAACTAAAAAAAAGCAACAAAAAATTTAGCATGTATTAATTTTACACACGTTAAATAAAAAAAAACTATTTAATATTATTCTATTGGCACACTCAAAATAAAAATCAATCCATCCGTACTTAAATCAATCAAAAGCGGTGTCATAAGTACGGTAAGTACTTATCAAGTACAAAAGCCTTAATTCAAGTACGGACTATTCAAGAGCTAAATAATTAATTTTATCCATATTTAATTCCCATTCCGTACTTGAAATGAATCCAAAAGCAGATTGGTTTCAGAAAACCTGAGATAGAATTAATGTCAAAATACGCTTGATTCAAGAATTTCTTAGTTGATTTAATGCGAACCCGTACTTTAAATACTCCCAAAACGAGAATGGTTTAAGAAAATCTGAGATTGATTTAATCTAAAAAAGGGGTTGATTTAATCCCTAATCCGTACTTGAAATAATCCAAAGACCAGATTCATTTAAGAAACAATTAGTTTGAATTAATCTCAAAGGGTGCTGATGAAGTGCATGGCTGCACAGAAAAGTATCGGTATTTCCCCCAGCTTAAAGTATAAGTTTAATTTTTCTTCTCTTCTTTAGAAACTCACATTAATTAATAAAAATATTTCATTCTATAAGAATTGAAATTACTGAACTTGAGCCTGACTCTGAATTATTTCTCATTAAAATTTTTAATTTTATTGAATTTCTATCATAAGCACACTAATGAATTTGAAATTTTTTGGTAAAAAGGTTTTTGTTTTTTTTTTCATAAAGTTTGTACACGCAGTCCTACTTTAAATAAATTTTATTTTACTCAATTTAAGAACTGTGTCCTTGATTCATGCTCAATTTAAGAAACTTATGGATTGGTTTCCTAAAGTAATCCCGTTTTCGGCTTGATTTAAGTAAAAGTTAGTTATATTCGTACTTAAATTTTTAAATACGATTCGTACTAAAAGTAAGTAAAAAAACTGGAATTTAGTACGGGTTTTTACTTTCTGTGCATGACACAAAATTGACAACTAATTTTTTATTGCTTGATTTTTTTATAGTTGCAGATTTGTCGGACAAATGTCTGATATTTAAAAATTTGTATTCGTTTTGACACGCATTTTATAAAAATAAGATTTAAAAATGTCTTGAAACATATCCTGCGACAAAGTGCAAAAGTCTTATAATTTTTAAATTTAATGAACAGATAGAAATACAAAAAAGATAAGATATTACGTTTTCTTGCGACAATGTGCAGACGAGTCTTTTGTTAGTCCAAAAATGTGCAATAACGGTGTACCGGAAAAGTGCAAAAAATTCAGTTTCAAACTTTTTCTTAAGTCCGCAAAAAATATATGTGTAGGTTTCCCAATATTAGATACATACCAATATAATCAAAAAAGGATATAATAAGGCTGAAGGCGATTCCGTCATTTCAAAAAGCGATTGTGTTTCTTGCAGTATTGATAGGAATACACATATACATATTTATGTATATATTTATATATATGTACGTATTATTCCATATGTTTAAACCATCTATGACTCCATTTTCTACGAAAATCTGCTTAAAATTACCACCTCATAAATGGACAATATCATGTAATTCCGTCAATAGAAATTGATTTTGAATATACACCTATTGATGCTTTTATTTATTTGTTGTTTTACACTTGGCCGGTCTGATGTCTCTACTCTATTTATTTGAAATTTATTGGAAATTGATGCATCTGTTGTGATCGACACTTTGCCAGTTCAATATGGTCAAATTTGAATTTCACCTTTTGGTCTTCTTTCTACAGAAAATAATCTTTTATTTTTATTGTTACGAATACAATGGGACTAAATTAATGTTCGTGTTTATTTGAAATTTTTCGAAAACACACACTTGTCTTTATTATTTGCTTGGTGTAAAGAAAAAAAAATGCTTTAGCTGATGACGACCCCACATACAATGATCACGTTGGCAAATCATTACAAGATTCATGTGATTTTTTTATATATCCTTGATTGTTGACCACAATTGCATTAAGTGTCAATTGTTTTGTTACAGTTGGGTTTTTTTTTTTAAATTTTACATTGTTTTGGGTAAAGTTGGTACATAATTGCATGTAGTCTTCTTTTGATTTGGGAAATTACGCTCAATTGTTTGGCTATTTGATTTGATTGGCCGTTGATGGTTAAGTATAAAATTAAATGCTAAAGTTATTTTTGGTGAAAAACTTTCTTTTGTTTGAGGCCATTCTATACAAATAGTTTTGCGAATATTTATTTGCATGTATTTTATTCGTAAAATTATGGTACACGTGTTCAATACTATTATTTTTTAAAATTAACAAGCTATCTGTAAAGCAGTGGCTTTTGGCAGTGAAAGGAGAACTTCACAAAGATTTGGTAGTAGTGGCACTTAAGAAGATTTCCAATGATTTTAACATTGCCTTGTAATTACTTGCAGATTATTTGAATATTTAACGAATACCAAGTTTTGTTGATAAAATTTACATTAATTAGACTTTATAAGTTCATGCAAAAATATTGCTTTTTAATTGCTTTATTAGCTTAAGCATATAATAAGTACAAAAAAAAATTACAGTTTTACAATCGAAGACCTATTGTTGGAGTCGTAAGTGGTAAAAACTTTCTGGTTAATTTCTTTATATAAATTAGTTTTTATTGAAATTACTAGCAACCCAGCCAAAAAAGAGACTCCAAAAAAGTCATGAAAATGTAGAGTTTGCGATCTGGAAGTAGTGAAAATTTCGATCCGATCTAATGATTTTTGAATAGGGTTGTCATTGCAAGAAGTTCTCTTTTTCGATGCCTGGTCACTGAATTGGAGGCGATATTAAAAAAAAATCCCTTTTTTGTGTTCTATGATAATATTTTCATCTAGGAAAAATTGTAAATAGTTACCTATTTTAACAATTCGTTTCTTTTTATACGTATTTAAGCCCGAAACATTGTTTTCATGTAAATTTAAGCAAATAACTTTTAAATTTTAGACTAAAATTAGTTCATAAATTTCTTTAAAAAAAATGATTTTTTTTAAATTCTGGTGAGTATTTTCTAACATTATGGAGGAGTTACAAGTTTTTGTATGACTAAAATCGGCTTCTATATGGTTCACTCTCGGCAAATTGAAAATATCGATTTTTTGGAAGCTATGAAAATGTAGTTCCACTAGAATGACTTCCATTTCTTTCACTGGGAATTCAAGTACGACCTTTAACTTCTACAATATGTTGTGGAAGGACCATGAACGAGTGTTATTCCAGAAATTCACTGAGAAATCCATTGCCTTTCAATCATATTGAATGGAAGTAAGTGCACAACACTCATATAGATTCAGAACTTGCTAAGAAGAGTTTCATCATCATTCAGTATTCTACAAAATACTGGTTCTAAACTCTTAAAGTATACTTTGTATTGACTATGACTTTGCCCCATTGTTTATAAACACATGTTTACATAGAAATTACCAACAAAGTTTGTACAAACTACGGCTTCTACAATAGGAATTAATAAAAATCAGGAAAAAATTTTTGCTTTCTGAGGAATAATAAATAAAAAGCTCAGAAGATAAATTTTATTTTATAAACGAAAAATAAAACTGAAGAAATAATGATTAAAAAGACATTTTTTAAATTAAACTTACAACCGTTATGGTCCCTGTTTAGAAGATAATTAGGAGATAATAATGAGCAAAATAAATATTACTCGAGAAAAGTTGATGTTGTTTTTACAGTGTTGATTATGGTAGAACTATCATCAAGGAGAGACTTAGAAGTGAAGCCTCTGACCAACAATACTGCAAATGTTTTAGAGGCAGACAGTGATTTACAGCTTTTAAGCTTACAAATACCAAGAAACAGCCAGAAATATTATAATTTAGTGTAATCACAATCGTATATGAATTTTCCAGCCAAACTCAATATAAGCATGAGAAATAATACAATCGCCAACAACGAAATTCAGCATGTAAAAAGCCAACCTGTCATACAACACCAAAACGGCGCTTAAGAGCAAGAAAAAAATCTGCACATAAATTTTTTTCATGCAATGTTTCTTATTATTTTTTAAGCCTTTTTTAGCTGTACGTTTGCTAAAAGTCAGAGTTTTTCTTGCAAAAATACTTTTTATTGATTTTTTATTTTTAAATAATGTTTAATATACAAAGTAGTTTGGCTTCAGTATATAATTCATTAAAAGGCTATTACAAAATTAATAATATTAAATTGAATATGTCAGAGCTTTTACATTTAATACAAAAATATATAGATTTTTGCACAACAAAACAGTCATATATGTATGTATATATAATAATTTAAATTTATAAATCACTGTACTTGGATTCGTAATTGATTTCAATGATTTTTAACCCCTCATACTTAATATGCACATACTTTCATTTATAAAATTTATATGGCAGCACTTTTTAATTTACTATAATTATTTTTGTACATATTAATTTATCAAACCTTGTGTAATATTAAAATCATAAAGAACAAAGCAAACACAAAGTCACTGCGACAAGTTGATTAAATCTCAATTGCAAAGTGCATTTCGAATTGGCCTTGGGGCCTGATAAGCAAACATTTCACTGCCAAACATTACGAATGTCAGCCCAAAAGATGCTTTATCAAGAGGCGGTCCTTTTATTTCCTCAACCATGCTAAATCTCAAATAATTTGTTTTCGAATCTTTTATGTAAACTTCAGTTACTGAAATTAGCTCGATTTACAAGAAAATATGTGCTCGCACTCTAATGATGTGATAGAACAACAATTTTGCATAAAAATTACATTTGCAGCCTTATAACATCATCTCACAGAGCTGACGATTTCATAATAACACCCCCTTTGGGAGACCTGCTAACATGAACCACCCTTACAATGAGTAAAAAGATAAAAAAAAACTTCACTAGCTGCAGTGTGGTATAAAAAATAAAAATTATACATAAATGCATGCGAACGCGTGTCATGCGTTCCTTCATTCACTCATTCACACAATGAAACAACAAGTCAAACCGGAGAAACACACGTACCCATTTAAAGTTAAAAATCTAACCAGGACCTGCCGCTATAATAAATTTTACATGTCTGAATTGTAGTATACAATAAACGGCTCTCACTGATGATACGGCATGTCCCGCTGTAAGGCATGAATGATGTCAACAATGTTATTTTGTCTTTTGTTTGACCATCCGTCGTTTGTTATTTAGTATTTTTACAAATATAAAATATTAGAAGGGTCACGTGTGTCATATTATGGACAAAATACTCATTCTCCTTTTGTGCAATAGATGAGAACGTATGTCAACTGTTCACAACCGCGATAAAGTCAAAGTTGACATTGAGGCGTATGAAGGAATGGAAAAAAAGGAATAAGCGAGTCAGTGCAGAACACATAGAACGTTGCAAGGGTGTGCAGGGATGCATAACGTATGCATGTTGTGTTTGTATTAGTAAAATTCAGCATAAAAGTGACACACGACCCACCTAAAGTTACTCTGCTGGTTGTTTTATTTTTGAAATATGAAAATAGGAACGTAAATACTTGTAAACTTAAGGATATTTTTTTTTATTAATAGACAGTTTTTAAAGTAATGTGTTGTCGTAATGATTCAGATTAAAATTTAAAGAAGCATACATGAAATTTATCAACAATAGATGGGTTTGAAGGAACTACCAGCATTACTTAAACTTTTACATTAAGCTACCCGTATGATGCTTTTTTTAAGTCATATTTCAAGCGGTTAATTAAAAATTTGTATTCTTACATATTTTTATAAAATATTACTACGTAAAGGCCAGCACCATGACCCAAAGGGTCTTTTGCGCTGCCGAAATGTTCGATTTGTTCCTAAAAAATTATAACTTGCAATTTGGCTTACAGAAGTTTATATGCATATATGCAAAGTTTATATGCATTTCGTTTTTGCTTAAGAAACTCATCAGTCTATTTCAGCCGAAATATTCTTGAGAAAATTTTAAAAAATGCTTATGTTTATATAAAAACTCTCAAAAAGTTACAAGTTTGGAATTGGATAACACTCTTGTACAGCGTTTGTTTGCGCCTTTTTAATTTAATATATTTTTGTACGTACAGTGGGACAGAAAACTCTAAATAAATACCCTCCCAAAAAACATATTTTAAGCAAAACTGAAAATTTTTTATCAACAACCCAGTAAAAAATTTTCATGTTTTTTGAAGCAATAGGGCAATAAAGCGCATCATACTTCGCTTTAAAATACGAGCTGGTTAAAAATCAGTGAACGAATATGAAGCAAACTGCAGGAAAAAATCGATTTAATAGTGAGCCAAAATGTAGTGCTCCAAACCGAGAACTCGCCATACAAAAATCAGCAGCGATATCAGCAGGTTTGTCAGCGCTACTTTTATTTTATAATAGTAAAAACCTGCTTTTGTAAAGCAAAATTTTTACTGGGAAAAACTAAATTATATCATTTTTTGTAAAAAATAAATCTTTTTCCAAAAGCAAAAATGTTTGGAAAAGATATGTTTCTGCATAATTTAAAGAAAATCAAATTTTACTGCTCAGAAAAGTATACACACTCGCAATCTTGGTCAACAATATTTTCCAGAAAAATAACTTACACATGAATTGCTACTACGTTGTAATGCTTCATGTCTCTCGGTTAATAATTCAAAAGGTTTGTATTCAGTTGTTCTTAAATTTTAATAATAATGTGTATAAAAGTTAAAGAAACAAGATAACATATTAGAAATCTGATTGTTCAGCATCAAACGAATGTATAATCGTTGCGCACAATTGTTCAGTGGTAAAACTCTAGTATACAAACCATTACAAGTTCTTTTTATAACAACAGTGTTAATAGTAGGACAAAAAGTGGCCGTCCGCCGAAAATTACTAAAAGTATAAAACGACACATATTGAAAGAAATTGACAAAAATTGCAGGATAACTGCTCCTCCACTTCGCAATGGAAAAAATAATTTATAAGCGATATTAATCAGAAAGGCCAAACCGAATGTGCTTAAAAGCATTTAAATGAAAATGAAAAAAATTTTAAAAAAATGTTGTGTTTAGCACAGAGAAAAAAAATTTAACTTATTCTTATACAATGGAAAAGAAAAATTTTGGCTCAAAAAGAATTAAGAGCTGGAACATAAAAATCCGATGCCCACAATAAAACACTGACGCAGCTCTGATATGGTTCTTGGTTGTATGTCGGCGAGTGGGATTAGAAATTTAGCTTTTATTTAAACCACAATTAATCGATTTATGTATTTGAATATATTAAAGAATAATTTGAAGGTGTCAGTAACCAAAATGGGTCTACCTTGAAACTCGTTGAAAATTTATGGGACGAATTGTACTGCAGGATAAGAAAACCCTGATAATGAACGAACAGGACCTAAAAAATACTCTTATCAAAGAATGGTACAAAATTTCTTCGGAAACCACCGGTAAGCTGGTATAATATATTCTATGAAAAATCAATTAAATGTCGTAGTAGAGAGCAAAGGAGGGGTAGCAAAATATTAAAATATTAATATGTTTTATGAACAATAAACTATGGAGTATGTAACATATGTGTATTAAATACCGATTTTTTTTATTTTTTCATAAATATTTTATTTTTTTCAAACATTATTTGTTTTAAAATAGTTTATTTTTTAAGCCCCCATACACGATTCAATTCAATTTTCAATTGAGTCGGTTGTTGTTCAAATCAAATCGTGTATGGCTTTGGCAGTTGTCGAGTTGGTTGAAGAAAAATCAAAAGATGTTGATTAGTGTGTGTGCTCGAGTCTCTTGATTAGCTGTCAAATTTTATGTCTGTAGCTTTATTTTGTATAGAAAAATTTATGTATTTTTAAAATTGAATTAAATTTCATTGAATTTTAAATAAAAAATATAAAAATTAATGAATGAATGCAGCAGAAGTTTTTAATTTATAAATTTGTAATTGTGAAAAAAATATAAATTTTACTGTCGAATGAAAATTTTTCAATTCAATTTATGAAGTGCGTGGCCAAGAATCACTTCAATTGAAAGACTCAATTGAAAATTGAATTGAAACGTGTATGGGGTGCTTTACAAGGAAATGAAATTTGCTGATACAATTTTTTTTTCAAATCATAAACTTAGAAAAAATTTAAAGGTTTTCTTAAAATGCATTCCTGGGGGTATGTAGAGTTTTATGTGCCACTGCATTTTGAGAGCTTTCTGTAAACACACGAAGTAGGTGTTATCAAGAATTTTTGGGTTGAAGTCTGCTGATGAAACTCTTGTGCCATTTATTTATTTATTATTTATGTTACAAATACAATTAAAAATTATATAGTAACTAATTTTGACAAACATAATAACAAAGAACTTCACCCGTTGTAGTGAAATTGACCACAGCTATTTTTGGGAATAGAACGGTTATAGGTTACGATCCCCGCACTGATAGCCTAACACACTACCTACTAGGTTCCTAAGAAGTAAATTAAGGCTATGAGTATAGCCAATTATACTTCAAGGTAAGATATTGTATAGTTCACCTGCGATCACAGAGTATATGCTCCGGCCACTCTTCTCGCATTTTGCAAATTCTATGCAGTTTAAAGTCAGAATAATCAATGATAAATTGAAGTCGTAGGAAAACGTAAACCCCCCCCCACCACCTAAGAAACCAAAGGTTATTATTTTGCATTGGCATTAATTTTTGACATTTGTTTTGGAATAATATAATAATGAATCGTTTTCCTTGTTCTAGACCGTGAATAGCTTTCTAATGGAGAGCAAGTTTCATCTGAAGTTTCAGTTCTATAAATTTGCGCCCATTAGTTTCCAGTGTTGCGCTTATGGCCAAACATCTTAGATACTAAGTTCATTTAGAAATGTAATCCAATGATAACTACAACAACAATGGACTTATATCATGTGAAATTCAGCCCCTTGCCGGGATATCGGACATTAGGTATACCTTTAACTTTTCATCCCAAGCATTCTCTAGCAAAGATAAAGATGGCATGGACTTTCGCTTGGTAATCATTAAAGATGTGAACGTTAGTGTTTTCTGACTCACGACACGCACGCTCACGCAGAAAAATATTTTAGTCACGCACTTTCACGCACGAATGATCTTGAAAATTTTCACGATCACGCACGCTCACGAATAAAATATTTTTAATCACGCACGAGTGGTTTACAATACGTATACGAATACGAATACGAATATTTGAAACGATATTAGTGAATACGAATACGAATATTATATGTAAAACTTATAGACATTGAAAAAATTATATATGAAACAAATTTTATGAAAAAGAGCTTCATACTCCTGTTGGCGTAATTAAATTTAATAAAAACTATCCAAGATTTTAAGGATCGTCATTAAATAATATTTGAAAATAATAGAAAACACAAGTTTCTATAATTTCTATAAAAAATTTAATAGATTCTTACGATAAATTTAAATTTTTATTATTTTGCAGAAAATGCCAAATAATGTAGAGACAAATTCTTGTCAAACTGTTTAAATAATTTTCATTTCCTCATCCTTCTACCATTTTAAATATTTTTAATATACATATGTAAATTACTTGTCGAAAACCTCTGTCGTTAGTGCCTTATTAAAATTTAATTTCATAATTGTATAATGTCTTTAAATATTATAAATTAATTAATTAATTTAATAATTAATTAATTAATTTTTTATTTAACCGAACTAAAGAAAATATTTTAATAAAAGAGCAGTTATCTAGGAGCTAGCCCCTCCAATACATCTACTTATGTATATAAATAATACTTTATTATAGTTTAATATGGAGAAATAATTTTCGGACAAATATTGGGCTTAATTACGAGTGTCGTATTTCCACTACGCCTACGACGATTTTATGCTGGATGAAAGAAAAAATATTGCAATGTTCCGTAGTCTAGTACAAATCGTCGTAGTGGAAGTCGTAATACGACACTCGTAATAAGTAAGGCCCATTATTTAGAAAAGTGCTTTAACTTTTAATGTTAATTGTACAAGAAGTTTGTTTTATTTGTTTTTAAATTGGGTACAAGAATTTAATTGAAATAGTTTCTTTTCAATTATTACAAACTAATATTTTTATGCCATTAATTAAAATTTCGTTTAAGATTCATGCATTTATTTATTTCTTTATTTTTTATTTTTTGTAAAAATATTCGTATCTGAATTTGGTGAATACGAATGCAAATATCTAAAAATATTATGACTAAAAGTGATACCTTCTAGCATTTGAAAAAGTGGTTGAGTAAATCCGCATTTATTATTCTATGTCCTTCTACTTCACCAATACGTCTTATTTACCTATATACTTAATTTTTAATTTATTTTTTTTGATTAGTTCTTTTCTTTTAATAAAACACCAAATGTTAACAAAATATGCAGTTTAATTAACAAAAATGTAGACTGGAGTTACTAAAATTTACTAGTGAGTCAATGTCTACATATGGTGCAAAAATAACTTCCTAGTCAATGTACCAACGCATTAGTTCATTCTTAATAACATGCACATGCGGTACAACTCGTCAGTAGTATTGTTGACAAAGGCACTATTGAATCAATTGATACTTCCTACAGAGTATCTAAAAAACATACATACATATTTATAAAGCTGTTTGTATTCATTATGTTTGCAAGCGCATACTACCATACATAGATTGTTGTATTTATTATATATGTAGTTATTATTGTATTCAAAAGATTGAATACAGTTACATACATATATACCTATGCAGGAATGTCATCTCGTGAGAGCGTGACAATTCGTGCGAGATTCTTAAAAATAGCTCACACTCGAGTCAATTTTTTTAAGTCACGCCTACGCACTCACGCGTGATTAACTATAAATTTGATCACGATCTTTCGTGACACGATAAATTCACGACATTTGCTCATCTCTAGTAATCATACAGATTTTGGCCATGGAAATATCCTCTTGGAAAAAAGTCGATATATTCCCCTTAGCACAGTTTTGCTCTTTTGGGCAGTCATGGAACAAAATCTGAGAACAGCTTACGGCATTCGATATCAAACAGATTTTGGTACAATTTTTATTGCGTCTATACAGAAATGTGGAAAGATATCGAATACAGTAGTTAGGCACCTAGTCAGCATTTTTGTGCTATGGAGTAAGCCTCAGCTACTGCCTTCTTTAAGTGATCAGACTACAAAATTTCTTACACACCTCCATCAATTTAATGATTGCATTATTCTGTACTTTAGATAAGGTTACGTTTAACAGGTTTCACTGAAGAGAAAACAAGTTTCCCGCTCATTTGAGTCGGAAAGATATAGCGCCCTTATAGTGCAGTGTCAGGTAGATAGAGAGAAGATGAGCTTAATTAATAAGAACTATGTTTTGTTACTTTTTATATTATTGTTGTAGCGCCTCTGGTGTTAAGTAGGAGCATTATTTTATATTACTTCGCCGACGGTTAGTTAATATAAATATAGACGAAAGAGGGTGCTGGGATATGACTCAGCATATACACTAATGCTAATGCTGATATGACTGAGCCTGGTCAGTGTTCGAATTTGGACTTTCGAATAACTTTGCTTTGTAGTCAATGCACTATCTACTTCTTCAGCTAACTGTGCCCTCTGCATTATTCGGTCAATATTATTAAATCTTAAACTGTTGAGCAAATTTTGCAAATGAACTTATACTTTAAAGTTTCTGTTGTCACCCTTCCTACTGCACTCACTTCAAAAGGGTCATACAACAGCAATTAAGAACATTTTATTTCGAAATAAAAGAAGTGAAATGACAAGTAAACAGTGCGTTGATTCTCTATTTTTAAAATGCAAAATAGAAAAGCGGGTGAAGATGATGCCATCCAACTTGTTGTGGGAATATAAAAACCACCCTCTAAGTTTACAACAACATTTTTCTCTCCTAATTATTAACAATTTGAAAAAAGGGGGTGTGCCTTTTGGCATAGTGTTGCCTTTTAATTTAGATATAATTTAATTCTTTGATAATGCTGACGTTACTGTTGATTTCTTACTTGTAACGCGGCTGTGTAATAGACCGTGTTTTCTTTTTTTCTCTCTATACATTTGTATTTGGCCGTTGTTCTTCTTGATTAGTCGACCAGCAGAATATTCAACAAAATGTATTTATGTATGATTTGACAATTTGTGGGAATTATAGTTAAAATGAGAAAAAATAAAATAGAATAGAAAAAAACACAGCAAACAGTTAACAATATTGTACTTGTCACATACTGTGTTGATGGCTTATTCCCTCTGGGCTGTTGCTTTGAAATATCAACCCTGATTTGCAGCAGGCGATGCGACTACATACGAACATATTTCGAAAATGTTTTGTATGAACTGCAAGTTTAATGAGGCATTGCACGTTATGAGTATTTGTTTCTTATCGCCTTGAATATAATTTCCCTCAAATTTGTCTATTAAATATTTTATATTTTCCATATACTTTCTTTGGATTTTTCCACCAAATTTCATTCAACTACCTTTTATTTGAAACATCGTCACCCATCATTGTCTTTTAATTGTCATTATTATTCTGATTATAACGAATTTTATATTGATGTTTAATGATTTACTTTGGCGTGTGAATGAAATGAATCTATTTGAAGTTAATATTTACTCGTGCACTTCAGAAAGTTGTTACCTTTTTCAGCTTGAATTGTTTTATTTATTTCTTCTTAAAAAAGTTGGAATAAAAATTATTTTTTATGCTTAAAGCCTTTGTAATGAAAAATATAGGTTACATTCCCATATGCACATACATATGGACATATGTTGATAGATTAATAAACCTGTTAATAATTTGTATTGTGAGAACTTAGAAAAAATTTTGTGGGGAAAAATTTAACATCTTAATCCAAACTTAAAAAAATATTGCGTTTGTAAACTTTTTAATATTGTTTATATTTCGGATTTTAATAATGATCTAGCTTGATCTGTGATATGTCCACAGTAAGTCTATTTTAAATATTTCTTTTAAGAGATTCATCTGTAAGAAAAAGTAATGATGGACAACCGATGCATCTTTAGATATGAATAAATCATAAGATGCACCACTAAAATATACCAAAAACTGAAAAATGTGACTGTATTGTTCACTATAGCTGTCAAATTAATACTTCTCACTGTTTCGGATGCACAAATCAAAAGAGAACACTGAAATTGGTGAAAATTTCAAAGTTTATCTTTGCGAAACCCGCCCACATAAAATATCAAGAAAACAGCTTTTCCAAAAGGATGTGTGTATTTGCGTAGTTAATATAAATAACAATTACTATAGACTCATTTGCAAAATTTCTAGTTCTTAAACTCAATTCTACAGTCTTGGCTAAATTAAAAGAGATAATGTTAATTTTAATTACTTTAACTAAACTGATTAGTTAACTAAAGGCTTTGAATTTGATCTTTATATTCCATAAAATTCATTCATTGCAATTTTGCCAATGCACTTGCTTTACAATAGACTAAACTACGAGTACTTTCAAAGTAGGTCATCTATAAATATGCATGTAATTCCCGAAACATGTATACGACAGGCACTGCTACACATACTGTCTGTACATTTGAAATTATTAAAAAGAAAATAAATGAAAACGAAATATTCACATACAAAATTACGTACCAAACCAAAGCCAAACACATACAAGCATAGATAGCCATTTAATTTTAAATAAAATTTATGCTAAACTATTAAACGCTTTTACAATTGGCAACATTAAATGATTTAAGTGCAATAAAAGTAAAATCATATTAATACATATATTAACTTTTAAACGCATGTCTACAATGCAGTTTGGACCATAACTAAATCACGAGAAAACTTAAAAATTCAATTGGAAAAACAAACCATTCACATAAATTTTACAACGCACAAAACATTCGAGTTTAATCATTGCACAGGCAAACAAACCCACGAAAAAGGGGAGGAAAAACAGTATAAACAAAAAACATAAAGATTTTATTACGAGTAAATAATATATTGCACATATTATTTATGAGTTATTTTAAGATATCACGTAATATTACTTAATACATTTATAGTTAATTTTATGAATAAACTTTACTTTTATATACCATTTATGTTAAAATAGAAAAGCGTATCTAAAACGTTTTCACATAAATGTTTCTTCTAAAATGTTCACTTGCTGTTGGTTTGCTTTCAATTTTAGTTATTTATTTAACATGATTTTATTGCAGTGATAAGAAAAAGTGCTAAAATGTGTAAACATTTTTTTAGATATCAACGCAAACCGATTAAAAAGTTTGAAGAAAATTTATTATGAAATGTTTTAAAATAAGCACAGTAATAACTAAAGTTTATACAAATTTCGGATTAGCGATAGTCTTATCCTTTTCTTGTCACAATAAACATATAAAAGAATGTTTATTTATGGATGATTTTGAACCTCAAATTGGAAACGAAATCAATAGGATTTGAAAAGCTAATAAAAAAAATTTTCATTGCTGACACATAATTTATTCAGTTCATCTGCATAACTTTCAAAAGAAAGTAATAATTCAAATAAAATAAATTCAGTGAAGTGCGACTTTGACCCGCGCACGAAGGATTCCGTACGGACAGAAGATATGTAATTCAATACGAACTTTAACCATATCAAACATAGTTTTGAGTTTCTTTCGAATTTGAGCGTATTTTTAGTTTTGTAGTTTTTTCGGCTTTGGCGCTTCTTTCAGTTTTTGGCGATTTATTTT
This sequence comes from Tachina fera, assembly GCA_905220375.1. Lineage (NCBI taxonomy): Eukaryota > Metazoa > Arthropoda > Insecta > Diptera > Tachinidae > Tachina > Tachina fera. Next base: position 41,979,670 of record LR999965.1, on the reverse strand, counting down.
TATTCTGGCGATTTGTTTTTAATTTTAGCAATTTTTATTCATATAGGCAATTTATTTTTAGTTTTGTCGATTTTTTCGGTTATTGGCGTTTTTTCATTTTGACGATTTCTTTTTAACATTTAAGAAATTTATTATTCGACATATTGTCATAATTATATTTTAATTAATTATTTGCTGGGTTTTGTATGAGTTACAAAGCCTACTAAGCTTATTTTATCTTTGTGATTTTCAAAAATATTATTATCTTATGAATTCTCATATAGTTTTTGAAAGTCTGTGCATAAAGTAAGAGGTTTGTGACTGTTCAAAATGTGTGGTTGAAGTCTACTGATGATTTGTTACAGCAACAATGAAATACGTATATAGACCAAGCTGAACCACCAGCAAATAAATTTCAGATTTCTTTTTAATTTTGGCTATTTTTTAATTTTGGCTATTTTTTAATTTTGGAGATTTTTTTTCATATAAACAATTTTTTTAGTTTTGACGTGTTTTTCGTAATTTGGCGATTTTTTCGGTTTTCGGCGTTTTTTTTTCATTATGGCGATTTTTTCGTTTGGGCGATTTTTTAGAATTTGGCGATTTATTTTAGTGTTAGATTTTTTTTAATTTTTGTGATTTGTTTTCGTTTTGGCGATTTTTTTATATCTATGGCGATTTTTTTTCAGTTAGGTGATTTTATAATTTTAGGTTATTTATCTTAACCGTTTTTGGAAAGTTCAAGAGTTCGCCTCTTACAGTTTCCAAGATACAGCTAGTTGTCAAAATTACATAAACTGATAGAACACCCTTTAATTTTGATTTTATAAATTTTTGTGTTAATTGTTGTAGTCTGTATAAAAATACACTAATTTTACAAATTTCAAGTCTCTATACGCATATGTACATATAATTGTATAACATGGGATTTTAACATTTTTCGTTGCTCGTTCTGGAATACCCTTTAATTTTTAACTCTCGTATATTTGTTGATATAGCGACCAAGGTTCTACTTACTCTGTCCGAATTTCAGGTACGTAGCACTTACGTTCCCTTTTCACATTTGGTGTACTGAACCCTAAAAACTTGGCTGTATTTATTATAGTATACTTAATCGAACTGACTTCAAAATTTACTGCCTGTCCCACGATGTCGACAGCAATAATAAAATAAGAAAATTTGTTTTTGTTTTAAATGTAAGTAAGCGTTCGTACGTTTTCAGTCGACATCGTGGGACAGGTCTTTAATTGTTGTTAATAGGGCATTTATATTATCTCGAAATCTATTACTTACGAGACTTCGAGCTAAATTTAGTTGCTTTTTACTAGATTTCCCATACAAAACAAAATCTAGTTTGTGAGTAGATTTGTAGGCAATATACTCAAAATTTAATATTTTTATTTTATTTTCACTACCCTGTACAAAATATTTATATGAAATATGATTGAATTAGCTACGGACTGCTTAAAAAGGTGTGTGAATTGGCTACATTGCAATTGTTTGGTTGTAGTTTTGGAAATTTTTCTGTTAATAGTCTTTATTTTGGATAAAATAATCTTGATAAATGTCAAAGAACATAGTGTAAAGGTATAGATTTTCATTAAGATTTTAATTAAAATCTGTTAGATTTTTTGCAGGTGTCAATGACCTATTACGTTTAAATTAAATATTACTAGGACGAGTCACTTAGCCCGCTTCTTAACTCAAAGGACAACTGTCAGTTAAGACCTGTAAGAATTTGAATAAGCTGCATTTGTGTTTGACAGCTATTCACAGGACATTACCCAGTAATTTGAGAACAAGATGGAATAACGTGAATTTTGTATGCTCATTGAGAACTATTTTTTAGGAAAAATTCTTCAGAGACATGGAATAGACAACCGTGATAAATACTATGATGACTTTTCACCATAAATTTCAATGGTAAAAAAGAGGTTCAGCGAACTTCCTTGTGACCGTACAAGCACGGAAAATGTCGCGTGTTCTGCACGCTTTATTGAAGACTCTACACTAGAAACAATTGAAAACATTGGCCGATCTGAGACTGAAAGTAAGAGACCTCTTGTTACTGCTATTAGTTTTACGAAGCATTGTGATATGTTGCTTATTATGCTCTTAGAAAAACTAAATATTTCAAGCAGTGCCACATCGGTCCCATATTTCAATAAAAAATATATTTTTTTTTTAATTTTTCCATTTTAGGTGAAAGAGGAAAACGTTTGATTCCCCGGTTTGTATATGAAAAAACTAAGGATGCTAAAACTTTTGTGTCATTTGAGTATTTTCTTTCAATGAGTTTTGATTAATTTTTAGTGATCAGCGTGCATACATATTATTTTTTTTGTAATTCATCATAATTCATAATAATTGAGTATTTTTACACAATGGCACAGAGAAAAAAAATTGTATTGTAAAATAAAATTTTTAATGTAATATTGTTGCATAATGAAATTGCTTTGGATTTTCAGTGATTTTCAGTTGCAACAAATAGTGAATGAATGTCGAATCATATTCATCATCAAATAGGAGGTGGAAGATGTAGATCAAATAGATCACAGAATTTTAGCTACATATTTATCTAAGGACAAAAGTGTAGTTTGGAAAGAGTAGACAGACACCACTTCCAAAAGGCATGTTGACAAAAAATCAATTGTTATTGAATAAGCCTGTACCTATCAAAAATGCAACATCTATGGTTACAGATATAGTCTTCATTCGATTTTTATATCACCAATTACGAGTATAAAAATAATTGTTATTCAACTGACAAATCAAAAAGGTGTCGAATTGTGTGGAAATTATTGGCAAAACATTGATATAATAGAGCTTGATGCACACTTTGGATTAGAAGTAATGGCAGAAGTTTATAAACCTCATGGAGATTATTTTTCGAGCAACGATGAGTCGCAAGTGATTTCCGAGCATTACAAAGTACCTACGATTTGACAGCTCTGAAGATAGAAAAGAAAGAAGACTTCGTGACAAACTAGCACCAATAAGAAACGTTTGGGACAAGTGGAGTAATCAGCTCAAAGTTTATAATCCATATGAAAATGTTACTGTAGCTGAACAATTAGTTCCATTTCAAGGTCGGTGCAGTTTCAGGCAATATATTCCATCATCATTATGTTAGTTTTAATTTAAAAGAAGGGCTGTTCTTAGTTTGTAGTGTATGTCTGTGTATCTATGTATCTGTGTCTGTACTCGTACAAACCAAACGGCGAGACCGATCTTGATTTAGTTTTTTCAGTTTGAAAGATAACTTAATCGAGAGTGTTCTTAGATATGTCTGAAAATCGGTCCAGCCGCTTAGAAGATATCACATATTTTCTGGATATATCGGGGGTTTTTTAAATTTTTAATTTTTGTTATTATTATACTAAATAAAAAAACAACAAAACAGACAAATTTTCTATATTTAATATGAAATGTTGTTTACATTTTATTGTTGGGTCATATTGACCCAAAGGATCATAAGAAGGGCACATGTACAAGGGATGCAGAAGGGTTAAATAAATAAATACATGTCTGAATCAAACAGTTTTTCATTAATTAGTTGGCTACGCTTTTTTGGGCAAATGACACACAAGAAATGCCAGATGTAAACGCAGCCTAAGCTAAATGTATGAATGTATAACTGTATTAATGTACGTATGTATGTATATTAGAATAAGTAAGAATAATTTAGTATATAAGCTGAAGAGATTTTAAATAAAATATCAATATACTTTGATCACTCAGCAAACGCTCGTGTATTAGGCTTTCATTTAATACATTACACGACGATAATATTTTTGAATTTTATGTAATGTGATTTGTAAGCGAGTAATGAAATTTGGCTATGAGAAAAGTAAGTCATTATATGGCAAGTAGTTCTAATGGTAATGTGTAATTTTTTTCTGGGTTGTGATTGGAAAAATTTTTGCTTTGGTTCTGCAAAGCTAAAATTTTACAAGAAACATTCGCCTAAAGTTTTGTTTGTTTTGATACACTATTTTGTTTTAGTTAGTGCCCCACTCAGTTTTTAGTCAGTTTTATCTTGTTTTGAATTATATACATATATATCTCAATAACAACTGCCGCTTAAATTATTGTTATCGGTCCTTAATTATGCTGCTACTTCAAATATAACATTCAATATCTACCTTTAAGTATTAACACCGATTTTTCCTATGCAAATTTATTTACAGCAGTTCATCAATAATTAATAGCCATAAGTTAGTTTTTTCGCTTTTACGCAAAAAAATAAATAAAAAACATAAAACTGTAACAATTCCACACCCGCATTGTAGACTTATTTCTATAAAATATTAGTTTTATTATATTTCGTTCTACAGCTGTGAGCTATATGTTTTCCTTGCCGACCGTATGTTAGAAAGAAGTAAAACCTCATGTGTGTAAACCTGCTTAATTTTTTCTTATTTGTTTAATAAATACATGCATATGAATGTATAATGCTATAACAAATAGCAGTTTTCCTTTTTTGTTTGTTTTGTATTTGACGGCAATAAGGAGTCTGTTAAAATTTTAGCTTATTTTTTACTTCCAAAATGTTTATGTTAGTCAAGCAACAAATTTGAATTGGCCGCTGTTTTTCCCTGCTTAGCTTAAACTTTTTAATGTATATTTTTTTTTTTGATCTATAATATTTTATAGCCTGCAGCTTACTCAGGTTGTTGGTCACTGGAGTAGTGAATGTTTATCACATTATGAAAGACAAAAAACTTTGGCTATCTTGGCTGCAGAAGAAAACAAAATAGGATTAATAAAAAAATTAAGCTAAAATAAACAAGATATTGGTAATGTGTTATAGTAAAGAATGAATGGCAGAGCTAAGGCACCTGGTGATGGTTGAGGAAATATTTAACCAAGTTTAGTGCAAAATTAATGTTAACCAAGAAATTATCTATCATACACATATTGATTTGTATATTATAAACTTTTAAAAGAGTTAAGAAATCCCTTTACCTCAAAATAATTTACCATCTCTGCTCCAGCGATGACAAATATGTCTTGGACACCTCATGGTTAATTGATAAACAAACAAAAAACAAAAAAACCCCCGAAACTGTTTGCTACAGTATTGATAGCCTGCGTTTTATACTCACTTAAGGCGAATCATATCGAATAAGCAATTTTGAAGCCAATAGCAAAGGTTACCAAATTTATAATTTCAAAACGTTTTAAATTTCTCCTTAGATTATATAATTTTACTGACTACTTTGTTTGTTGCAATATTGCAAATGCGATTCCCAGCATTTGTTTGCATTTAACACGGCCGCTCGTATTGCTGCTGCTGCTGCTGTTGTTGATTTCGTTTTACCTAGTCCTGTTATCCACTTGTCAACATATGTATTTGTTTTAAAGCGAAAGGCTTATGCTATGAAATCAACTAGTATTGAAGTCAAACCAGAAAGAGACAAATTTTCCACCGCACAAAATAATGTTAAAGGTTTAGACGATTGTACTCGTAATAAAATTTTCACAATTTCTTATAACGTTTCTTTTTTCTAATAGAAAACAATTTATTTTGTTTTTATTTCAGCAAAATTTTATGTTCGATTGTTTGTACAAGTCCTGTGTTTGATAACTTTAATTGTTCATTATATATGTATATGCAAGTATTTTTCCTTTTTTTCTCATTTAATGACATACACAAACATGAGTTTTCTATCTCCACTGTTACTGCATTTTAATAGTTTGGTTCCTATCTTTCCCTCATTCTGTTCAGTTCAGTCAATATCATTTTTATACCTTTTGATTGCTTTTTAATAGTGGCTGGGTTTGGTAGCTCGTAAATGTTTAGTATTCAATTCAGTTCAGTTAGTTTGTTATTGTATTTTAACTAGTTAAACTTTTTTTATGCGTTTTCTTGCATTTCTATTTTTAAGTTTTAATTTTTTGTCAATTCCATAAACATTTATGTTTATTTTTATATCATGAACATTTTTACAATTTCATTTAAATTTCATTTTACTATATTTTTGCTATGTATTTAGTGATATAACCGTTAAACATTTCAAATTTTTAGTTAAATTATCTTTTAAAGACACTATTGAAGTTATACAAAAAAATGTTATAGCATGTTTTATGTGTCATTAAAATGAAAATTGTCAATTTTGCAAAGTTTATTTTAAATTGAGTTAAAGAAAATTCATACTATTTTCCTTTCACCCTCAAGCGGGAGGTCTTTGACAACAACAGCTGCTATAGCCTTGTTTGAAAAATAAAAGATAAATATTTAAGAAAAAACTTTAGGTTTTTGTTCTTAAAGTTGAGCATGTGTACCAGATTTTAAATGTACTTATAGAATTGATTCTGGTTAAAAATTTTGCTAATTCAGTAAGTCCATGACAGATAATGTGTAATAATCAGAAAATATTTGAAGACCTAAAGCGTGCTGAGCTCATTCTTATTAAATCATTTTTGGTGTCTTCCTTATACGCAAAATTCTGGAAAATTTTATTACAAAACTTTAATCAAAAAAGTTTTTTTCTTAAGTCTTTTGTTTTCAACTGCTTTAAGACGTGCAGAACACCGCAAAATTAGCCTTTACTCAATATTACAAGTTCTTCCGTAGAACTAAAAATATAAATAGAAGAAAACGTTTGCTTTTATTTCATTTCTGTTCTTTGTAGTGAACAAAACCATAAGTATATATTTATTAAAACAAAATTGAATTGTTTTGTGAGTAAACACTTGAGTGCTAATTAGTTTGCAAAAAAAAAAACAAAATTATACCTTTGTTGCGATTCAGTAGCTTTTAACGATCGGACAATCGTAATTTTTGTCTATACATTTTGTCGCTTGCAATAACGATTGTGTGAATCTGTAACTTTTCTTTAACGATAGTACGCAGCTGAAATTTTCTGTTGATTTTTGTAGATAAAATTAACGGCGCATAAATTATTGTCACTTAAATAACGACACAGCTGTTATTTACCTACAGCAATTATCGTAAAAAATTTTACTGAATAGCAAATTCGATACATTTTCGTTGTAATTATTTTAACGATGCGATTATAGTTAAAAAAAGTTATTGAATCGCACTACTGAACATAAAAAACTAAAAGTTTGTTCTTGAGTGTTATTAATAAAAATTGCGATTTTGAATTTTCTTATTAGTTTTACATTGTTTTACATTTTAGCTGACGATATAGCAATTGATCATATATAAAAAGTAAGTTTTATTTGTTAAATTTTTTCAGGTGATATTTATTACCTCTGGACTGATTTATTTTATATCCAGGGAATACCATAACATCATATCAGTTCCATAATTAATTACTTTGAAATCAGCATCGATGGATATGTGAATAGTTTAAGGCAATTTTCAAAGGATTTAAGGTGAATTAACTAATTTGTATCATGCTATTTTGTAGTTCGCTGAGTTAATTCGATTGATCTTAATACACAAGCATGCAGTGTATTACGTGTATATTCTTCAAGACCTTCGAATTCAGTAAAATAAAATTATTATATACTAAGTTTTAGAAAAGAATTAGGTGTTGTCCCCAACATAGAAATTATTTAAAATTGATCTGATCTTTATTTTTTTTTTTAAATATAAATACTTAAATTTTCTGCAACATTTCTTTGCCTTACAACTTCAAATAAATCATACATAAGAAAAATAAAAAATATGTTTCCAATTTTATCTAATGATCGCAAATGAAAATGATTTAATCTTGCAATTGATCTAACAAATCTCTAAAATGTTGCCTGCATGTGCTTCTATATATGAGTTCTCCTACACTAAGAAATACCAATGAATTAGTCATCGATCTAAGATTCAATTGTAGCAAATAAAACTTAACTGATTGTGAGCCAAAAATATAAAATACTAGAGTGCAAAAACAAATTATTGGCACTTGTTGCAATAAGAAATATTTACGATATCAATGGCAACAAAAAGTACAAAAATATTGAATTCAAAGCTGCCTGCAAAAAAAAAGAAAAAAAAATCAAACTGCTCGTAAATACTGCAAAATGAGAAAGACACGTAGCGAAACTTTATTTGAAGTGGTTACATTGAGAACTGTAAAGCTGCATATATGTATGTTGTTAGTAGTTGTGTGGTTTAATATTTTGGGGGCGTTACAACAACAAAAAGAACTGCAAATAAAATAACAGCATAAGGATACTAATGCTACAATTTTATTTATGTGCAAAAAAATTCTTATAAACAGTTTCGTTAAGCACGTACAAACAGTTTTTGCTCGGTGCAGCTTAAAATTTTGCCTCTCTGATGGTTGTTTATATTTTAGATTTGACAAATAAGAGGTCATTTTTTGGGCCACCAGGTGTCATAAACATGTGTATACATTTGATCTATATACATTTGAAATATAAAAATTTTCTTTTTCTTCATGGACCATAAAACGAAAGGCGTTTGTTGTCTTCACAAATTATGCTACATTGCCGTTTTTCCATATTTTTTGCTACATAGAAGCCTATGGGACTCTAAATAATTAGAAACTACTTTTTCAGTAGTCTTTACAAGCCGAAAAATTACTGTACAATTTGTTTTATAATTTGCATATTCCCATATCGTTAACAAATATCTTTTGAGATTCCATAGAGTTGTGCAATTGCGATGGGAGTAGCTGTTGTATATTCACATTTTTAATATCATCTTTTACTACTTGTTTAGCAATATAAGCAACTGTTTGTTGCTGCATTTTATTATTTGAAAATGCCTTAAGGGGTTAAGGAAGTGCATATACGTGAGTAGATTCAAAAGTATATAAAGTATAAACAGTTGTGGAAAGCACAATAAAATGCAATTTATAAGTACTATGTTGTTTGAAATTATTTTTTTCCCAGACAACAAATAAAACAAAATAACTTTCAAATAAATTAATAACAAAAAGGTAAAATTCAAATAATTTCCAATGATTTTAATATAGATTTATTCTTCCAGAAACTTCCTTTTTTCTATGGTTGAGATTTAAACTAGTATTTGATATACACAATCAGTTTTCAGTTTGGAGGACCATTCGTAAAATACATAAAAAATTCGTAACCACACCCTTTATTAACAATGCGAATTTCCGTACAAATTCTGATCATAATTGTTATGTTAAAAATATTTTTTCTATACACAATCACAACCCTCTTTGGTCGGAGTCGAACTGACAACCTCTGGACTAATAAACTAGCTTACTTACCTCTCAGCTAAAGAGCAACTTATTTTGTTGAGTAATTTAGTTGACCAGAAAAATTTAAATTTGTTATATCAACAATGATGATTGCTAATCAGCCGCTGGGCGTTTAATGAATGATGTCGCAAGTATGCTAACACCATTCATAGCGACTGAAAGCCGATGGTTGACCTCCCGTGAGAGCACTGACACTGTTATATTTTATCATAGATATATAGTTTTTGGGAGAAATCACTCTCGCAGCATGTAATCTCAGAGTAGCTGTAGTTACTACCCAGTGGACCATCTCTGATCTGAGAGCAGTGACAATGCAAGCGCGACCCAACCAAAGCCTGTATACAATTTCTATTTACAATTACACAGCGTTGGCCTAGACCATAAGATGTGTCCAACACTGTATACATTGTAAGCGAAGGTTGGATGACTCCAACTGTTATAGCGATTTTTAGAGCGTAATTGAAACTAAAAAACAATATGATACTACATTACTAACCCATCCAAATCGGATCCTGGTGCAATGGCTAAATTTTATTAGAGTCTGTTCTGTTATTTGCTTCTATTAACATATAATTTTACAATAGGATAGTAGAAAGACATATCTGAATCGGATGCTAGTTGTATGCGCTTAAATATTTCTTTTTTGTTATTCGTATTGACATAATATATTACAATTGGATGGCTTTCAATTTGTATCGACTTGCAGACTACGGGGTAACAAAATCACCGGGAGAATTGTCTTGGAAACTTAGTATGTAATCTTTTTAACTGCTCTTAAAATTCAACAGATATTGGTTCTCATGTTTTATATTATAAATAGCATAATTCATGAAGTATTTTGTCAATTATGTAGGATTCCCCCTTGTTTGCATAATACCCAGCACTAGGTTCATCTTCCTATTAAACAGTGCAAGATTAGATGGCTGAAATGGCCACAGATGCTAGCCACGGATGCCTGCCATATTTAGCAATAATTACATTCAAAATATTGGAACATACTCCTATGTTTACTTCGCAAATTACATAATATTTTCTTAAGTTGACCCAGTGCTAAGATCCAAACATCTGTGACATGTACATCTGTTACAATGCACTGTCTGCTGAAACTATCTATGAAACAGAAAAAGTGATGCGTAATGTCAACTACACTGATTTGGTTCTGCATTTAGTTGTTCGTTGTCTTTGAAGTTGCTTGAATTCATTGCTCGGACCTACGACTATGATGATCCGAAAACGGAATGTTGTACCATGTTTTCAATTAAAAGCCTGCACAAATTACAACCATTGTTCAGTTAAGCTGTTGATGATGTCTTGACATACAAAAATTAACAAAAATATAACGACCATTCAAATTGCGAAGTATTGCCAACTTAAATTTCTATACTTCTAAACGAAAATGCATTATTAATTACTGATCAGTGACCATTTTAACAGCACACTTTTACAATATGAAGTTGGAATAGGTATTTCGACTAAATAAGATATTTTTTCGATTTGTATAAGGAAACCCCCTTTAAAAATATAAATTTTGAATATCACCTAATTTTTATTGGCCAGAGCTTGTTTGCAGGATTTTTTAATTTTTCGGTCACATTCAACTTTTAGTTGTCCTGCCTTATTTTATTCGTTTATGTTTATTTGGTGCTATGTACAATTATTAATATTCTGGCTCACAGCTATTTTCATTGTTATTTATTTTTTCATTTTGTTTAGGATTAAAGATAATAACTCTTGCATTTTAATAATGATAATAATAGTAATGCTAAAGCCTAGTCTAATTTTGAGCGTTGACGTTATAATTGTTAGTATTTGTCAATATCATTTAAATAGCTCAAGGATTTTGCAGGTGTTTCGCCTTATTTTAGCAAAAGATTTGTGAAAACTTAATTTGCATTTCCTTTTTAGTAAGCGGTTTGATAAAATTGAAAGCGGTAAAAATAGTAGTGGAAAGTTTATAAACAAAAAAGTAATCATGTAAAAATAACTTGAAATAATTTATTATGGATTATTACCTCTTTTCCAACTTGAAAAAATGGCTCGCTGGTAAAAGTATTTCGAACAATGAAGAAATAGAGTCTTTGGTTGTTGGATATTATAGGGGCTTTTCTTATGTCTCAGCTCAGCATCAAAAACCGAAAAAAATCGCCAAAATTTTAAATAAATGCGAAAAACAGAAAAAAGTCCTCAAAACGAAAAAAAAGTGCCAAAACCAAAAAAATTACCAAAAAAAACGCCAAAATTAAAAAAAAAATCTCCAAAATAAAAAAATCGCGAAAATAAAAAAAGCCAAAATAATAAAAATTGCCAAAATAAAAAAAAACTTCAAAATCCAAAAAAAAAATCGCCAAAACGTGAAAAAAGTGCCAAAACTCAGAAAGCGCCAATAAATTCAAAAAACCCCCAAACTAAAAAAAAAACGCTTAAAACCGAAAAAACCCAAAAACGAAAGAAATGCCAAAACTATAGTTTATATTGTTCGTATTGAATTACATATCTCGTGCCCGTACGGAACCCTTCGTGCGCGGGTCAAAGTCGCACTTCACTGAATTTATTTTTTGTATTATTTATCAAATTTTTTTATAATTTACAAGCACATTCACTAAAATTTTTTTTTCATCATCAGAAAATAAATTAACTGAATCAAAAAGAATTCTTACCAATTTTTCTAAAAAAATTAGTAAAAGTTTTATTTGACACTGCAGAAAAAGTTTGCAAAAATTACTTTAAGTATTTCAGAAAAAATAAATGAATCAAATAAAAGGTTCAACTATTTTTTTTTTTTTTACTTTCAAAAATTTTTTTGTTTTTATGGTTAAGCATTTCGTTCCAGCTTTTGAAATTCGTCAGTACACTTCAACCCAAAAAATTTTTGAGTTTAGCTAACAAACTCCGTGTGTTTATAGTAAGACTATTAATACTATATTGAGATTTACAATATACAAACATAATAAGTTTGAAAACCGCAAACGAAAATCTTTACAAAAAAAATAAATCATGTATTTTTTTTTATTTACTAAATAAAATGTTTTTTATATCTATAAAATAATTTGTAGAAAAAATTAAAAAAAATCAGACAAATTTTTTTACAGTATTTAAAAATTAATTTAACTGAAAAATAACAAATTTAAATATAAAAAAAATATATCTAAAAAATTTTTGTTACAAATTTAACTTTATATATGTCGATAATTTTTATTCCGTACAGTTTTTTTTTACATAAAATAAAATTGGAACAAATAATTTACTGACGCAGTAAAAACTATTTACTGAAACTAAATTTTATTTCAACACACATTTATTTGAACATTTTTGTGAATAATTTTTTCTGTGTGGTACTGTTTAATGAAAATTTCAATTTATATCAGTTTTTGAATAAAATCAGAAGTTGTGTACCAATTGTAATGGAAAAGTGCTTCATGCAGCTCAACCAAAAACTGGCCAGTTGTTGTATCTTTCTTTTGTTAGGAAGCTTTAAGAACAGATATGGGCATCTTCATCGGAATGTCAACTTTTTGTAGCATGCGACACCAACGAAAAATGCTTGTTTTTTTAAAGAAATCGAAACTTTTTTATTTCTTTATATATTTGTGTAGGCCGTCACCAGCTCTATGTTAGGTAAAATTTTAAGAAAAATCGAGTCACGTTGTTCAGAAATACAAGGTTAATTGCTTGCTGTCGCACGCTACAAAATAGTGGAATTTCTATGAGAATTGCTCATAGATATGTTAAAAAATTAAAAAATTTTTTTTTTGCTTAAACTTTTATGATATCGCCAAAACTGCTGTGCAAATATAGAATTAAAATTTGAATGGCTGAAAGATAACTTTATTGTCGAATTTTTAATATTTTACTTAACTGAATAAAGCATAGCCCTCTCACGTTATGATAAGTTTTGCACGAACCTTTCTTTTTAACATAACGGTATATATCGAAAATTAGAGCTGATAAAAAATTCTAATTAATACTTAAGATATGTACTCGGTGACGGCTAAACTTTGGAAACGCGATATACTGTAAACATGTGTAATCAAAGCACTTGTACGTCTTCTAATTGCAAGGATCACCACGAAATGACAGATTAATTCATTCCAATTTTTCTACTAATCTGAATGATTTTGGTTGCCCCGATTCTAATTTTTACAATGTTGTGTTTGTCTCTTCATATCTTATAAACTATCTTTAAATGAGGGGTATGAAATATTGTAGAACATCCTACGCGTTGTTGCATTAATTTTTGAAATTTTTCTTTTTTGTAAAGCTCTCCCAATGGCCACAGGAAACGATCTCCATGGCGACTGAGTTTCCCAGACCCACACTAATGATTGATATATCAAGCACACATTTAAAAGTAGTTGCATTAACATTGAAAGATAAGTAAATATACGCTTTCTTTTGAATGTATGTATGTATTTTTTTCTCCTTCATAAGATTTATATACAGAAATTTCTTCAACAGTTTATTAAACAACCTTCAATATGAAAAACAAACAAAAAATCTAAATGACGGTAGGCTTGTTTTCTATATTTTTCTTTTTAACAATAATCGTAATAGGGAAATTTTGTTTATTCCAAGAGTGTTTAGAGCTAAACGACATCTTCTTTACACCAATAATCAAGTACAGTTGCTGCCACCACACCAACTTAAAATTGCAAATACAAAATACAACCAAAATAAAAATGAAAAAAGGCACCCGTAATGAAAATATCACAAAGTTATAATATAATATAAAACACAAAAACTACGACGAAGATGTGAAACTATAGCATAAATATTTTCCCAGGCCCGAAACTAAATTCTATTAGAAATATTTCTTTTTTCACACACACACAGTTGTCAAACAAATCGTGCAACTGCGCAGCTGAAGGAAGGATGCACGATGATAATCAACCTACCGAACTTCATAAAGTACAAAAAATAATGGAATGTTATTGGATCTAAAACGGACATTAAAAGATATTGAGCAGAACAGTATAACAGGGAAATCAAAGCGTTAAGCAGCAGGACTATAAGAACCATAAACAAAACACTTTTATATGAAAGAAACCTTACAAAGACGAGGGGTGGTTTGGTGGTAATACACAGACAAATGAGTGTTTTTGGTGGGAAAATATATATATATATACTATACATACAAACAAAAACAACTGAATATATATGCATGTATGTGCATACAAACATTTGTAAAAAGCTGGTGCTTTATAAGGTACAAAGTAAAATAATCCTGTTGCTAATGATGATGCGCAACATATTGTACAGGATGCTAATGGAATATTTATTTTCTGCTTTATACATTTGCCTGGTGCTGGTTCTGCTGCCACCAGAGGGGTGGTGTTGCCGAAATGCCAGGTTGAAGTTTTTCTTTGTCTTTTAGGGGTGATTTTTAGGCACAATCAAAAAAAAAATTCTCACATTTTGGTTTTCAGTTTTGTGCGGTGCGCAGATTTGTTACATTCACTAATGCGCAGGTATGCTGTTAAGTACCAGCCGTCAGTTGAACTTCTAACTAGTTTTTATTATAATTATTATTATTTTTTTAGAAACCGGATTTAATGTTGAATCAAGGGGTTGGTTGCAAAGACTACTTATTTTGCGCAAAGCTGCAAGTTTTTTCACGTGTCTTTTTTATCGTTTGGTAAACACATTCCTTTGAAAAGATTTTTGCAAGGTGTGAGCTAAATTTGAAATGACAGTTAAAATTTAAAAAATAAAAATATTTTCGAATTGGTTTAATAAAAAAAAGAATTTAATAAAAAATTTTTTAATATTCGTAAACATTTTTATATAAAAATATAAAGTAATTAAAAATTAAAAAAATTGTAAGAAAATTAGAAAATGACGCCTTATGCTCCTATGAGAGTTAAAGGAACTTATATAATATATTTGCGACATCTATTAGAAAATCTGTTTTCGGAATTTCCAAAATAAGTTCAATTGCTTACTGGATTATAAACCACACTATGTAGAGCTCTTCAAGCACTTAGCTCTTATTTCTAATTCGTACCTACCATTTATTTTATTAAGTGGAAGTAGCAGTTGTAAAGGAAGTATATATTCCAATGAAGCCCTTTAATCAGAAAATTCGTGATTTCAGCTGAAATCGAGTCGAAATAAAGTAATTTCCCGCATATTTTAACATTAACAAACCCCATATCACTTGATATCGGCGAAATTAATATGAAGTTGTAATAATTGAACACATTCCAATTTCTTGAAACATGATCACATTTAAAACTCTAAGAAGGAATCAAAAAGTTAATTTTACCCACTCATTTTCATTAATGATTCTTTCACTTTTATTTGAATTTCTTGAATAATTGACAACCATTCAACAATATTCAATAATTAATAAGTACCAATCATTCAAATGACACCATTTCAGCTGGATATAATCAAACCACGCTTATGTATATCGTTTCGGAACTATTTACAGATAAATCGCCCCAGGAACGAGGATTTGTAAAAATGAGTTTGTATGTGTTGCACTGACGATGATTGGTAGAAAAATAAAATAAATTTTGATTTTTAGCATGATTGATGTCACGTTGGATGTGTTTCTGGTATTTGTTTATCAAGCACGATCACATTTTCAACCACAGTTCATTTTCCGCGATTTTTTAAACATGCGAATTAAAACAGAAATATTAAATCTAATTCGCTTTTTTTGAAAACACAATTTTATCCACAAAAGTTTATGGTTTGGGCCTGTTCGTAAATGCATCAACGCTCTGCATCATGAGTGCAAACTTTTATACAAAATGCAATACAAGTTTGCTGATAATTTTTTTCTGTAGTAGACATGTTTGTAATCCATATTAAACAGTTGTCTGTGCATTATCTACATTAGTGAAGTAATTTAGGCCATTTCAATTTCCATTTGCAGCGCATTGATGCATTTGCGAACAGGCCCTTTCTTTCATATTTTTATTTACTTTCTTTTCAAACATACTCTTAGTATTGATATTATATTTTCCCTGGACATTGCCAGCACAAAATTAAGCTCTGGGCTGAAGAACAACTCTAGCGTCATCGTAATTATTTCTTAAGTGCAAACAGGCTTGCGTTTGTTGGCCTTCGAGAAGTTTTCGTCTCCCTCGCACTGGTTGACTGATCTGCCACGGATAACCGTATATTTTTGAGGTTCTTTTTTGGAATTTCGTGGCTTCCTATGTGAAGGCATAGGTCATGTAAAGTCCGTCACAAAAACTTTTTTTAAAATACTGTTAATAATATCTTGGGAAAATACTCTAGTTACTCCGTCCATATTTGTGCAACCATATTATGCAAATTTAAATTCTTTGATATTTACATTCATTTTATGTCGACAGCACAAAATCAAACTCAAAATAAATGCTTGGCGGGTCATACGGCATTTGTATATCAAAACATTTGCGCCAACGCACATAATTTGACATCAAGCATTTGATCATGTGGCGGCTGCTTGCGGTCCTGCTTATAAAAAATGAAATAAATAATTAATGCCAATCCCCCTGTGGATTGAAGATAAAGGACTGGTATGTTTAGAGAAAGTATTGATTTTGAAAATATGTTTGTAGTCGATCATACATTTGACTTCTTTAGGCCTACGCTTTGACATTTGACTACTTTAGGGTGATCCTTGACACAGTTCGCGCGGCGAGAGCAATATTTTTTTGAATGCATTTAATTTTTTCCTAAAAGATCGCTAGGTGGGTAAGCTATTCGAACAAATTGTAGGCTGGTCACACGCTTGACTCCATTTACACTACACACTCCACACTTGACGAATCTAAATCATGATGAATGTCAAATTGATATCGTGATGAAAATTCATCACGTAGATTCAATTCATTAATATATGACAGCTTTGTGATATAATCATCAAAGCTCACAGACTGAAAAAATTCATATAAGTAGCATATGTCATTTTAAGTGTCACTATCCATTTGACGTTTATTTATTTAAAAAAATTCGTTTAAAAAAGGCGACACAACAATTATTTGTGGCCAAAAATTATTATTATTAATAATTATTTATATCGAGAGCCTATATTCAAAATACGTCAACTCAAAAAGCTAACTTTTGAGTAGAGCAAAAAAAAATAGTTAATTCGGTCATTATTGTAAAAAGAAATTATACTTTGAGATAGAAGAATATGAAAAATTTGCTATAAAACGAGAAAAATTAATTTTTTTGATTCGAAATTTATGTTACAGATGAATATTGTATAAGGGAATTATTTGCCATCAGGAAGTCTTTTTGACCAAGTTTGAGTTAATGTCTTTTGAGTATAGACTGTCGATATATAGTCTTTCCGAATATAATTCTAAGATTAAATTTAATTAAAGAGCACTAGCAACGTTGGCCATCAGCTCATGACCAAAAAATTATTTAATATTTTTGGAAAGCATTTTGCAAATATTTGCTTGATGACGTTAATATTGCAGCAATTTATCATGATATAAAATAGTCAACATCTACCCCTTTGTGTTGATATTAATTAAAAGATGACAGTTGCTCTGCCGGTGATTTATTACAAGTTATGACATAAAATCATCAGGTGTGGAAACGATGTAAGGATGCTATGGGGACATTAAGAGCTTTGGGAGATTACTTTTTTGAAGATGATCACAGAAAGTGCTGAGAGGAAAAATTACAGTTAAAAATTTTTTCCTGTAGGGGCATCTTAGGAATGCTATTTCTTAGCCCTTTAGTGCATAATTTACATTGATGAGGAACCGCCACCACTTCACCTTAACAATTCTCTATCTCACAATTAATTATTGTAGCATATCCAAATCTAGTTAATTTACATTTCCATACAAAAATATTCCCGCCATAGTGTAAATATCATAATTTTCAAGTATCCTATAGGGCATTTACAACTGCCCAAAATTTCAATTAAAATTTTTATGAAAATCTATACCTTTTTCACCAAGCTTTTTTAGATTTATTACGATTTCTTATTCAAAACAAAATCCATTAACTGCAAATTTTCCTTCACTACAACCAAACAACTGCAATAAAACATTTTTCACACACCTTTTTTTGGAAAAAATTAAAAAAAATCTAGTTGCATCAGTAAGTTCTACTAGATTTTAAGTTTAATTTTGACAAAATGTTGTGAGAAAGAAGAATTGGTTTTGCATGGAAAGTTAACTAAGTAATTATTAGATTTTGCTCAATTGTAAATGCACTATTATTATAACGAGGGTATCCTCATGAGACAAAATTATTATTAAAAATGTTTAGTATTATTGGTCTTAAGAAAAATAGCGTAACGTATTGAAACATACATATTATTAAATTAAAATTTGATCCAAATTAATAGTTAAAACAATAGCAACAACGTTTATCTCAACCTTTTGAAACCTTTTCTCTTTAAAAATAGTCGTTAACATATGCATGTAAACTCATAAATTCATGCACCCCTAATCTTAAAAATGTCTTAAGAACAAGCAAACAAAAATCTTGTTTGTTTTTATTTTCCTTAAAACATGTTGGCTTGACTAGCAAAGTTTACAATCCACAAAGTATTTATGATAATAAAGTTTACAACATTTCCTTCCTCGAAAACCATGAAAAAATAACAAAAATTTCATGAAAGCAAAGGAAGTAAATATTAAACGTATTTTTTAAAAATTTATGCAAAAAAGTTATAAAAAATGTAAGCGACAAATGCATTTCAGAAGGGTATCTCTTGCTTTCGTAGTTTATTCTAAAATTACACTAGTTATTTGATTCCATTACCACTGAGTTTCATTTGAAATAATATGCAAATTGTATGAATAAATGCTTCCGTGTCGTAGACTAGTTAAAAAAAAGGGGTACCGGATATTTACATACATGTACTTTGATATTATTTCTTTTACCTGGTTTTGTGTGTGTCTGGTCTGCTTAGAAAAAATTGATTTAATAGTGATTTTAAATTGCCTGATTTGCTTTTGAGTTTTAAGTGGTTTTTGAGCAAGTTAATTTATGTTAATACCTTTTTCATTTATTTTCCGTTTTGTTTTTGCTCATCTCTCTTTTTGTTTTTAATATGACATTGACACTTAATTGCTGCTTATTAAGAAGTTTTGTAGGGAAATATAAATTCCCACACTACGAGTATTTAACCAATTTCTGTGTTGTCATTATTTAGATTAGTGTATTTAATTATTTTTAATTAAAAATGTAAAACTATATGGTCTTCTCCTAGAATAACAGTCGGAACACCTGAAATCATTATTCAGGAATAAATAGGAAAGTTATTTACATGGAAAACTATTAAGAATTTTAGTGATTGTGCAAGACAAGAGATTTTGTCGTTATTTTTTTGATGTGTGCTTTGGATTATTATTTGATTTTACGCAAAGCAAATAAATAAAAAGGAAACTATTTAAACAATAATACCAAGTTAAAGCTACTAAGTTCAGATATCACCAACTTTTTATTATATTGTCATTTAATACTGTATTTTATAATTAGCAATATTAAACAAAAAAATTTTTGTCTTAAGAAGAACAAACACAAGCAAAGTAATAGACCAAACAACTTACTGCAACAGTAAAAATATTTACTGATGAAACCAAGTCTTATTTCAAACAGATATTTGTTTGATATTTTCTTTAGAATTATTAGCAGGGAAACCATTTTTTATATGCAATTCCATGTTTTTTTGTGCAACTTATTGATACGGAGATAAGATACTTATCCATTTCATAATTTTATATACATTTTGGCATATAGTCGTTTGTGCATATGTTTGCATATTTTGCCCTTTAAAGCATGTGTTTGCATATTTCAGACTAGCATGCATATTTTGAGCATATTTTTGGTTTTTAAAGCATATTTGACGCTTGTAAAGCATATTTAGATACTTTATGCAATATGTTTTTGTTTTAATATGCTTGGTCAAGTATGCTCGTCAAACCTTTTATTATTATTTTTCTCCGACTAAATCTCATTTGTAATGCTCTACGCATGTAGTGCATGGTTTATACATTTGACTTATTTATTACTCCATACTAAACACAGTTGTTTTGAATAAAACCAATTCCTCCACAATTATCCAACTTTTCACGATTCAGCAAAAATATTGGACTATAATTTCAATAAAAATTTGGTGATGCACGTTGCTCCGATTACATCAGTAGAAGAAGTTGGAAGGAAATTTTCAACGTATAAAAGTTTATTTGGATGTGCAAGCAATGATTCTTTTTTAAGTCTAAGTGAATATTTATCGAAAATGCAGTTCAAAGGATTTAATTTTGATATAGAGATCTATTTGGAAGTCGGAGTTTAATTTTATTTCTTTATTAAATTTAATTTTTTATTTACTTTGTTCTTGACTTATTTTATGTGCAAATCTTATTAAAGTGCTGAATTAAAAATAAGTTTTTTTTTCAATTATATATTTTATGTTATTTTTTAAAACATATTTTTGGAGCCTTTAGGTCATATTTTTCAGTTTTTAGTGCATATTGTTGTTTTCTTGTTTTATTTAAATAGACAACCGTTCAAAAAGTAAAAAAAAAACTTTGGAACAACATGTTATTACATACATATTTATTGACATTTAATACGGTAGGCCTGGTATCTTAAATAAAAATTTAACTAACAAATAAAACACTTCAAGATGGCTGAGCAGACATTTCCATGAGAGCATTAGTGATATGGCAAAGTGTAAACTGGAGGATGTCAAGAACTTTATAGTGGAAATCCAAGGGCTTTTTGACAGCTAATAGGGATTTTTCTGGGTACGATGGGTGTTAAATTTTTTTCTATTAACGGATACTAATAGAAGTGAATCACAATAGACCTTGCTTTATAACCTAACCTAAGAACTTTATTAGTTTGAAAGAATGTTTGACGTAGCACTTTATGTCGTTCTGTTGCAATTACATGTCGTTAGTGTTCGCATCTAGACTTGTATCGAACTCTTTCATTAGCTCGTTTTTGACAAAAACCAATGATCAAACCCATGTAATTTAAATGTGTTTGATCATTGGTTTGTGTCAAAAACGAGCTACTGAAAGAGTGCGATACAAATATAATAGATCCACGGTGATTTAGCGAAATAGACTATATAAATGACATATTATACGGCAGCTGTAGCATCACCAATGTTTGCTATAACTGCACAAGTTGAGAAGTCCTGCGGTAAGAACTTTAAGTTGAAACCGGTCTCCAGTAGTGAGGTCACAATTATATGGGCAAATATCTTTAAGGCAATAAAGATTTAAAATTTAAAAAATGGAACTTCAGTGCCTCTAATTATAATTTTGGTATACACCGTATATGTCTATTATTCCGCTCAATACAGCTGCATTAATAAATTAATATTGTTGTTTGTGAAGTAGCGATTGCAATTTGATATGTTTTTGAAAAGAAAAAAAGCTTTTAGCTTAATTAATGCACTTTTGGTGATAAAACCACCCTCAAGAATCACAAAATATATCATTCCAGCTACCGACTGTCATCTCATATAACAATACCTTGCGGAATAAATTTAGTAGAAAAGTAAACTTGTACTGATTGCAAACATTACCGTTAATAAACCATTATTCTCTTATATAAATACATATACATACATAAATTTATTTATTATTTGATTTCATTGAATTTATAAGCATTTTGAAATGCTTTAACAATACGTCTATATGACATAATGATGCAAAAATTATCAAAAAGAAAGAATAATATAATCAACCACCGAAAACCACTAAAACCATATTGAAGAAACCTGCAATCATACACCATCTCTCTCTCTGGACATGAACGCTTAATAAATATTGGTCATACCTCCAGTTTAGTTTCTCTTCACTTCTTCATCCACATGCTCGACAACAAAAACGAATTAAATTATAAATGAAAAAAGTGTGCAATCAAAAACATTCGTTCAATATAGAAATAATACTAAATTGAGTCCCGTGGGAAAGTAACTAGAAAAAAGCAGAGAAGAACGAACGAACCCTTCTCAATAACGCACATTCGGAATCAACCTTAGAAAGTAAAATTCAACTTGTCACGTGATTCAATAAACAAATGAACGAATGCCTTCTGCTGTCTGCAACAATAATAAATAAACGCTTATATGTATAAAGAAATGAAAATAAACTTTCCAAGGATCATCCCTTAAATCAATAAAACAAAAAAACAATATGTTGCCTTCTGTAAATGATGACTGACTGTATATTTGGCAAATAGCCGCGAAATATGCTAACCGGAAACCAAACCCGCATCACCAGAGTCAAGAAAAGAGATGTAGTCTAACTCACTTACAAACATTTGAAGTTGGTGTATTTTTTAGACCCTGTACACAAATTATTTATTGACTACTCTCAAAGCTGATGATTATGAAGTTTATGTTTTGCTTGTATCTGGTTAAATGTTTGGGTGTTAAGTTTTTGGTTTTTTGTTTATTTTGTTTTCATTTCTCAGGACTGTCTAAGCGAACAAAGTAAAGTAAGTAAGACAATTTCAATAAATGTGCAATGAAATAATTTAATTTGACCGGTTCTCACGCCATCACCCTCTCAGGACATTTATCGATTATTGTCTTTAATACTTCATCGAATTTAAAGTGCTTTTAATGGTTTTAATATTTTGATAAGTGATGGTTGGATAATTAATTTAAACCAATTATTTGGAAACCAGGGTGAATGAATATTTTCCTATTGGTGCTGCTTAAAGGGAAAACGATAAAATTTCTGGTACTTCAATTGTGATTTAAATATTATGATAAGTAAAAAAAGGGTGTTTTAATACAACCTTCCCATTTTGATAAGTACAAACTGCGCCATTAGTAAACTGCGCCATTCAAATGATTGAAATTGTTAAAATTCAATACAAAAATTTTGAAAATTTAGCGGTCACATTTTGCGAAGCTAAACCATTTTTAAGTCCTCGTGAAGTGTATTCTCAGTTAAGAAATTGTGCAACTGGAGGAAAAATTTGAGCGGTTAGGACAAGTTAGAATAAATTAGCACATGTCCCTCTAGAACAACTGATAATATTGTTGTAGCCTATAGTATTGAGTAAAATCCATGTTTGTTCATTTCTTGTTGATGTTGGAATTGGGTGTTCCACAAACAACATTAAACTTAGTGTTTTTAATTATTTATTTATTTGTATATTTATGATTGGATTAGGCTAAAGCACCGCTCTGCAATACAAATTATGTACATTCGATAATTTTTAAGGAATAAATACCACCAAAGTTAGTTGTAAATATTCTGACAAACACTAGCAAACGGAACAAGATGCTGTTTTCAAAGGTCGCCACAACGTGTTACTAATTGCTGAAACCTTTTTAAATTTTACCATCCCTAATTTAGTTTAAAGACATATGTATGTAGGTCTTAAGGTTTTTAAAAGTCCGTTAACAAAAGAAATGATTTGGTCCTTGAAATAGATGCATTTGCAAGTGATCCTTAATTTCATCCAAAAATTATTTTGAGTATTGTGGCAGACTTTCACCTGCGAGGATAGTTAACAATCAAAATATGTCGAATTTTAGCCTCGAAATTCCGAAAAATTATTACTTAAAACCCTTTTAAATAGTAAACGTGTACTACTTTGTGCAGTTTTTGGTATGGCGATGTCATTGGACGAAAGTGAAGCTTAAGCAACTGTTACGGCGAATGGATTGCGCTATCGAAAGATTATTAATGATTTCGTATATTCGGAATCAGATACTGATGTGGACGACGATTATTCGCAACAAGACGGCGCGCCGTCTTGTACGTTCTGCGGCGGTACGTGCTACGCTAGTAAAAATACTATGTCTTTTGCGTGAAATGTTTCCAGAAACCAGCTCATCGGGATCTTACGACTTAATATTTCTAAATTTTTTTCTTTAATGCTACGTGAAAGACAAGGTCCCACAGTCCATTCTTGACCTCAAATTTGGATTTCGTGAAAAGGTCGAGGACATGCATGAAAATGTGCGAATTATTGACTGAACATCTTATGAAAATAATGTGGTCCTGCGAACTTGCTTGTGGTTCATATTGTTTTTCATTATTAATGGCATACTATTCTCTTTACAATTAAATAAACATCCGATGATTTCGCTTAAAAATACCGGGGGTCTACTCTGTAATTCGAAACGAAGGAAAATGCTTTCGAATTTTGCATTTTTATTACATGTAAATTCGAAAGCATTTTCTTTCGTTTCGAATTACACAGTAGACCCCCTGGATTTTTACATAACAAAATGAAACTCCTTTTATTTTTAATCTTATCTGATAAAAAACGGCGCATAATACAACCGCTTTTAAATATTTTTCTCTCCTGCTAATTTTGACTTTTTGTACTCCAATAATCTCAAGATCAGTAGGACATCTTTTGATAATTAAACACTACGTTTTGCTATTCTTCTTTGCAAAATGTATACATCGCAGAACCCGAGAACAACAATGAGTACTCCAAAAAATAAACACACGTAAATAGTCTTAATTTTAGCAACAACATATAATCCTAATTGTATGCTCACTTATTTTCTCTGCTGCAACCATAACTATAGCCGATTCCAACATAAAAGAGCATCTACTCTTTTATGCGAAAAACTAAAATACTCTACAACTACAAATAAACAGGCACATGTTTATTATACTCATCTACTCTCTGTGATACTTATAGTCGGAGAATGCTTATGCTCAGACTATGGATGTTTAATTGGAAAAAATAATATATGTACATATAATACTCGGCATATTTATGCATCATTCGCCACCGTATACATACATTTGTGAATATGACATGTAATAGAAATTTTGTGGGTATGTGCAGCTGTTTGAAAACATGCTTTGGGGTGTGTGTAAATAAAATAGTCCTGGGGTCTAATCGTCGCTTTAGGTAACGAGCAGATTCGATCCCGTTGTGTCAGTTTAAGAATATGACATTGGATATCGAACTATATTATTACATTGTTCGATAACTCGTTATCGCATACGACGATTAGAGCCCTGTATATACGCATGTGTAGCTGGTTAATAGTCAGAGTATTTTTATACTCAAGCGTATAATTGTAGCTCACATAGTCTATAAATTTTAGTTGTTGCCGTTTGTGCTGCATGTGTATAAAAATAGTTGTCGGATTGTGATAGTTATATGTATTCGTTTTAAAATTATTGCCTTTCATTGTATATGAGCATGTTTAATATAGTTTTAGATGTGCGTATTCATAGTTTTTTGACGGCTAATACTCAGAGAGTACTAAAAACGATACTTTTGTCGTTCTCTGCTCAGAACATACCTGTTATGCCTAATGCCTTAGAGTTGCTGTATATGTAATGACTAGGGAAAGGATTTTCATCTAAATACATGTTTTCTGTCGTTGATTGTAGATCAACGTAAATAAAATATCTTTGCGAATCAAGAAATTTTGCGACAAAATGGCATCGATTTGTTAATGCATATTTTTGCATATTTTATAATAAATACATATTTTTGCATATTTCATCATAAATGTATAGTGAAATTTATTTGCTGGTGGTTTAGCATGTCAATATACGTATTTCATTGGCGCTTGAACCAAATCATCAGTAGACTTCAACCACAAATTTTGAACAGTCACAAACCTCTTACTTTATGCACAGACTTTCAAAAACTATATGAGAATTCATAAAATAATAATATTTTTGAAAATCACAAAGAAAAAATTAGGTTAGTAGGCTTGGAAACTGATACAAAACCCAGCAAATAACTTATATTCAGGTGAACTCATTTAATTTTTCTACATCCGTACACAATTAGAAATCCATCGGATAGCAATAAAAGTATTTGCAAGGCTAAATGAAAAATATAACATTAATTGAACTTTAATGAAATTTATTTATTTGACATATTGACTACAATAATTGAAATATAAATACCATTGAAAATTTAAACAAGAGCATGGTACACATAATAGCCCTTTTAAAGCGCATTAATTTCATGTGGATATAAAGTGGTTTTAAAAGCCTCTTTTCGTGTTTCAGCCTTTAACGAAAAATATCCAGTGATACAATACGGATACATTCTACAGTAACTAGATGAAGAACGTGGCGGTAACCCGTCGGATACTATATTTCTATTAATAAAATTAAAGAAATTTTTGTCAAAAAACTTTCCACCATTTGCAAAAAAAAAAATAACGTGTGCTTAAAGTGTACTTTAAATAAAAATGTTCATACAAATCCTGATATATGGGGGCAAGTTTTTTTTTTAAATTTCTTCCATTTTGTTAATAGAAATATAGTATCCCACCGCCTTCTGTCTAAATTGATATTTGTGCACATATAGTATTGCATTCTTGTTCACACTATATCCCAATTAAAAGCTTTCGTTACTTTAACATCTCAAGTTGAATTAATTGAAGATGCGGTAAAATATAATATATATATATATATATATATATATATATATATATGTAATACAAATATAATATAATTAAAATATATACCACAAATTTTATCAAAATATATAGTTCTAACAACGAGAACTTAGAAACTGAATATTCCACAAACAAAATAGCAGCATTTAGATGCGCACCAATAAATAACTTAATTTTTATTACATAAATTTTTTTTAGAAAAATCGTCAAAGATTTACCTTTGACAATTTAAAAGGAAACATTTATTCATTAATGTACGTAAATAAAAGTTCGACTGAACTTTACTCGTATTTTGTATTCCATATGATTTGTCAAAATATTTCTTAAAAAAGCATTGAAGCTCAGCTTTTTATGTTTTTTAAGTTTTTAATGTCAAAATTTTTGTTAAGAAAGCAATGAAGCTGATTTTTTTAAGTTTCTAATGTTCTTAAATGTTGAAACAAATTTGATAAATGCATATTTTATTAGTTTCAAATGCATATTTTTATATTTTTACTGCATATTTTATGTACATAAAACGTAATTTTAAATTCATGAAAATCCTTTACCTAGTAATGACGAATATTCATAGTTAAAGCAAAGTATGCTTTAAAAGTGTAAAACCTGCACTTTGTATGGTAATACTGTTCTCAAATTTTTAAAGTACACTTTGTTTTGACTCTGCATGTATCTAGTTCAGGGTTTTTTTTGCGAATTGAACTCGAGTATCGCTTTTTAAGTACAGTCTCTATTAAGAAACAATAATTATGTATATGTAATAAAGAAAATTATCTATTATATAAAATAAAGAATTGTTTCCTTACGATGTCTTACGAGTATTGGTTAGAAAGTTACTATTATTGTTTTATATTTTTATTATTTACTAACATAGAATTATGATGGTGGTAAAGATGGTATAAATAGTTTCGTGTATACACGGTTTGCAAAGGTCAGAACTTGTCCTTATTTTTAATGCTATTATTAAATATTATTTTAAATAAGAATTCAAGGCTAAATTCGTTTATTAAAAGAAATCGCATTTATAAGCACATCAATAAAAAAGCATGAATCATTTCTTTATTTACAATATAATTTACGTTTCCTTTTCTTTTGAAATTGTTAAGATTTTAACGCACGTCATAGTTTAAAACTACAAAAGACATACTCATCCCCCTTTTAAATTTCCTTGAAGTAAGTTTTATTTGTGTTACTTTTATATAATACCTAGATAAACATGACAGTTTTGCACCTTAAAGCACAATCAAAAATTATTATTATAATTTTGTATTTTATTTTTAACGTCCAGGTGTTTGAAGATATGTATATAATAACTTTCGCCGTGTCAAGCTATTTGAACAAAAGACAGCTCAATAAGCGTTGATAATTCATGTATGTATAGTAAACACATACATACGTACGATTATTTAGGTGTACAAAACGATATTATTGTACAGTTCAACACAAGCTGTTTTGGGACTTATTTTTAAGTCATTATACATTTGCCATTTTATTGTAATTTTGAATCATATGGTATAAGGAAATTATTTATAAATGATTGCATCATTTTGCAATCTACCTTGTATGTATGGTATTTTCAAACAATAGTGTTACCGATAAACATTCAATGACACAGTAGTCTGGAAGAATGCATTTTTAACCATTTTAAAAATCAGTTACTTGAATATAAGACTCACGAAATGTATACCATACTCTGTTTGGCGATTTAGGAGACCAATTTTTTTATTGGCCTTCAAAGATATCAAAAATCAAAGCATCCTCAAAAAATTATGTCATCAGTGTTTGGCCAACAGCTAATTTAGACTTGGTGATAGCTCTAAGCTATATCAGGCAATAATGTAGCTAAGAGTCCAATAAACAAATTAACATTAAAATACGTAGAAAGAAATAATTTCAGTTCATATCAAATAAAACTTTCTATGACCACATTTAAAAATACTTGGCATAAATTGCAAATCTATTTAAATAAATCAAAGGAAATTTGTTGGAAACTTTTTAATACATAAAATTAGGTAAGGTTTAAATAGGGGCAATCAATATGAGTCTAATCCATTATGGATTACTTTTAAAGCATGCCCCTGTGGCTGAGTGGTTCGGAGGTCATGGGTTCGATTCCCACCAGAGACTTTGGGTGTTTTCTGCAGACAAGCTAATCATTTTGTGAGTTGTGTTTGTTCTTCAAAAAAAATTTAAAAATATGTATAAAAAATCTATATAAAAAATGCTTCTAGGGCATGATTTGCACTCTTTAAAGAGATATTTGGGTGGAAAACTACCCCATAAAGAACCATAAAGGCCTATAAAAGTTATTCAGGTTAAGAACTTAGTTTTCTCAGTATCCTGTTTTTAGAATTTTTCAGTCTTAAATACCTTATCTAGTATATATCCCAAATGGAAGACTTTTCTTCTAATTCTACTGAAGTCTCAACAGTGAAACAGGTAGTGTTCGAGTATTTTTTTTTATTTATTTATTTATTTATTTTATTTAACTATATCAATATAATTTTTAGCTTATTAGCGCTTCTTTTTGAAGTCGGTTTAATTTTAATTTTAGCTTTTTAGTGAAATGTATGGTATTAAATTTCATAGGGAGTGGCCACGCCCACTTTTTTAAAAACAAGATTGTGTATTTTTAATAGTTCAAGGTGTGTGCCAAGTTTCGTAAATATTGGTTAAGTACAAGCAAGTGAAATATTATACTAAAATTTAATAGGCGTGCCCCGTCCACTTTTTTCAACAAAAGATTGTGCCTTTATTTAAGCTTAGGCTGTGTGTCAAGTTTCATAAAAATCGGTGAAATAGAAGCTTGTGAAATATTATATTAAATTTTAATGGGCGTAACCCCGCCCATTTTTTTAAAGAATGTGTATATTTTAGAGTTCAAGGAATGTGATAAGTTTCGTAAAAATTGCTTAATTAGAACCACGTGAAATGTTGTAATAAATTTTAATGGAAGTAGCCCCACCCATTTTTTAACTTTAAAATTGTGTAATTGCAAGATCCAAAGGTGTTTGCTAGGTTTCGCAGCAATGATATGAGTAGAAGATCGTAAAATCAAGTTTTAAAAATTGTGGGAGTGTCCCCGCCAATTTTTTTTAATGGGATTAATGGGAAGCTAAACCCTCTCAGACAACAAAAAATTTTTACAATCGGTCACAAATGTAGCGAGTTATGAAACTCCACACTTAAAAAAAAATAGGCACGCATTTTTAACCTCCTTTTTTGAAGTCAGTTAAAAATGCGTATAATTATCAAACATTAAAATTTTAAAAACAAATTTATTAAAATTATTTGTTTTTTTACAAACCAAACGTTTAATAACACAATAATAATTTTAATTGGAAATAATTGAGTTGATTTTATTTCCTTATGTTACAAATATTTATAAAAACTCGTTGTGGGTGCCTTTTTAAAAAATATTTCAATTGTATTTACAAATCTTTTCTCTCTGTGCATAGGCCATTGTTTAGTTCGTTTTGGAGTTTAACAGTGTGATGTTATTCAGTAATGACGTCATCCTGACTAATTAATCTGCAATCATATTTCCATCATTTACTAGGATACCTTGATGTTCTGTAAAAGTTTCGAAGTTGAATAATTTGATTTTTTAAGAATTTGATAACTTCTCTACTATTTGAGATACTATTTAAGATACTGAGTGCTAGTCTTTTTCAATTTCTTTTTTGCAATTTAATACTTTCCGTACTGGCAGTGATCTCAGTCTGCATTACGATGCGGCAGGACAGTTCTATTTGCTGACTGTAATTGACTTGTTATAGTATATCTCCTCAAATTTTCTATTTATACTCAGAAGCATATTAAGAATTTACACGATTTTCAAATACCCACAATTTCCGCTTACCGAAAATATGCTAATTACAAAATCATTCGAGCATTTTAATATATTGCAGGAAAATATGAAATTTTAATAATTTCCATAGATTTCATAAAATTCCTGAAATTTTTTTGTCTATGTATTAGTATTATCTTCGAAAAATATTCTCCAACATTCACATTTTGAAACGATTAGTATATCGTAAAACTACTTGCTTTTACAACAAATAGTCACGTCAGGTGATTAAGGTTAAGGAATTCCAAGTATTTGTATGCATTTTAGAGTGTATCTCTATAGATGCAGATACAATGTTTTCTTTTAAAATTGGAGCAAAATTGAAAATCAAAACTATTGAAAAGTCATAAATAATCTGTTTAAGTTTGAGAGAACAGTGTAGGGTTGCTTTGCCACGCCAGTTCGTATTGTGTTCTTAAAAAAAATGTTTTAAACAATGTTTCTGAAAACATTTTTAACAATTTTTAAAATGTTTTTTTCTGCCGATGTTTTGTGATTTTGTCACGTTCAAAGTTAAATGTTACGATACTTTGATGATCTATGCATTGTGCTTTTCTAGATGTCTCTGACTATTCCTTGTGATACAACAAACAAAAATGTTTTTTTGTTTTCTTTAATTTTAAATTGTAACATTTTACGTTGTAGCTTTATTTCTATTTAATTTTTCGATTCAAGTGTTCTAACTAGAAAGTACAGTGCAATAAAAAAGTATGTTAAAAATTTAAAATTTTCAAAGAAGAAGTTGGCAAACATAAAAAATTTATTTAATTTTAATTATTATTTTTCGAACTTAATTTGTTTCTATATTTATGATTTGAACGGGCTAAAGTTCGTAACGCTTTTTAAGCCAAATTACATGTGATAATTATTAATGAACAAATAACATCAAAGTTAGTCGTAAATATTCTGACAACACATAGTTGAACGGAACAGCCAGCCATTTTCGAAGGCCACTAAACCTTCATCATCAGCGTTCTTCTGTGTTGTTGTTGATGAAGGTGTTCAAATCATAAATATAGATAAAAAATTTATGTCGTTTAAAATCAAGGGATAATAGAATGTTTTTAAACCTTTTATTAGTCAGATAAAAAAATAATGCACAAAATTTTAGTCTAGCGAGTATTCTCCAAACTCTCATATCAGTCTTTTATTTATTATTTAAACAAGTTTAAATTTAAGTTGTTCGTAAATGCGGTATGGTATCCGAAATAGTATTTACAAAGTCATTCTCTTATCCACAAGTTAATGGAAAAAGGATAAACATTAAATAATTATAATACCAAGGCTACACGAATATAAAATGATGTGCGGTGATGGAGTTATCTCAAGTGAGCGGGGCGTACAGGTATCGTACCGTCTTCCGGTGGTGCAAGTGTTTTTAAGGTTAAAATACTGGTCATTAAATATGCTGTGCAAAATTTATGCTCCTGGAAAATCAGCAGGTTTGTCTATAACCAGGAAGTAATTTTTATACTAAGATCACTTGAAACCTTCGCAATTTTATTTAATATATGCAGGGGTATGCTATCTACTTGTGGCAAGGTCCTGCACATATTAATTTAAATGAGCAACGAGCGGGCGGACCAACCAGCCAGGGCTGGATCCGATATGGATGCATATAATTCGGTGTAAGTCATAGTGCCATTCAAAATAATATTTTCAAACATTGTTTTCAGACTTGGGCAAGGTTTTTCTTTTTGCGTATTGTTTCTATTTGTTACCAACAACTAAAAGAAGTAGATCGTTCTTTTAGATCAGTTGTTCGTTCAGTGAACAATAGAACAGATATTGCACATTCATCAAATCCTCTTTAATGTTTTCTTCGTGTGTTGTTATTCTAAAGTATTTTAATTTTATATAAGTAAATGGTTAAAATTATAATTTTTGAATAAAAATACTTAAAATGAAGTCTGTAATCATTTGAAATCAAATTTTAATCACTTTTAGTACTCATTCATATTCAACACAACAAATTCTTTCTTTTAATTTAGTAAAAATGTTCAATTGCATTTTCATTTATACTTTTTAGTCTCATTTGCTTTGTGCTTTTTGTAATTAAAATGTAAAAATACTATTTTTAAACGACAATTTTTAAAAGCTAAGCCACTACCCTACGCTTGCACCTGATATATTTTTATCCTAACAAAAGTCAAACTTTATATTGAAAAATATTTTTTTTATGTTAGATTTTTTCCATACGGAATTTGACATTTGTCATGATAAAAATACATCAGGTGTAGACGTAGGGTAATGAGTTTAAAACAAATTTTAATCACTCTTATAATTCTAATAATCTTTTTGACAATTTGTTTATTAATTAATTTAACTCAACACTGCAAATCATTTCTTTTAATTTACTTAAACCAATATACAGAATATTTTATTATTGTCCTAAATATTTTATAAGTACACAATATATGTTTCTTTTTAACAGTACGCAAAACAGAAACTATAATTTTTTTATTAAAATGTTTTGCTTGTGTATTGGTCAGGAACAGAGAATGAGATACACAGAATGAACTAAGGACCAAAAATCAACTAAAGAACAAAAAAACAAACGACAGAACAAAATATACCAAAAGAACAAAAAGGATCAATTAGACTGAACTAGTTCACATTATTCAATTGGGGAATAGTTCAATTGAACTAGTTCAATCCTCAACAGCACAACTCTACTTAGCACGTGTAGAGGAGTAGTGGGCAGGGTATTCACAAATAAAGAAAAAATATGGTTGGGGTAACCATAGTCAAACAGAAACATACTTTATTGCATGATACAATAATATAAAGGTAAAACCACATTTGACATTTAAAATTAATTATGACTTTTACCCAAATTATTTGAATACTGTTTTTGTGTAAACAGAGAGGAAAACGTTGCCACATACATATAATGGTAACTTTTATTTAGGAATGTTTTTTGAAATGTGTAAT
Organism: Tachina fera; assembly: GCA_905220375.1. Classification (NCBI taxonomy): domain Eukaryota; kingdom Metazoa; phylum Arthropoda; class Insecta; order Diptera; family Tachinidae; genus Tachina; species Tachina fera. The sequence goes on along the minus strand of LR999965.1, from coordinate 41,946,411 downwards.
TTGAGTTTAGAAATTATAGTTTAATACATACTTTTTTTTAATTGTTGTATCAATTGGACATGAGGATAACTAAATTTGCGTATAATATGACCTACAAAAGTAAGCAAATGTTTGATTTTTTATTTAATTCACCTGAAAATAAAAAAAGCTTCTCGGCTAGGGATGCAACATCATTCTTAAAAAATATCAAAAATTCGGCAAAAGAATCCCGAATATTGGCAAAAACTTGCTAAAAGCATCATAACATAATATGTTTGGTTAAAATTACCAAAAATTGTTAAGCAGAATACTTGAAAAAAACTTGCTTACATGGCATGGCGAACATTGCAAATTCACGAGAATTTGTAAAATCGGAATCAAGCCTAAAAATCTATTAAAAATCGCATATGCTACAAACCAATATTGGGCTGACGAACTGTTAAAAAGAAAATAAATTTTCGTGCAATGTACTGATGGTGTGTATTTTTATATACGTAAATGTGTTTATTTCCTACGACGAATATTCGTAAAGAAAAATTTGCGCGTTGGTCCCAGTTGTGTTTACAGCAAAACTAACTAGCTTTTGAAATTATGCAGCCGTTGCGTTTGAGCGCCTAACGTCAAGATTTTCATCATCAACGTCTTACACAAACAGGCTGTTAGTTTTTCTTAATAATTTTTTATGTTAAGAGATACTGCACTTGTCATTTACCATCAAAATTTTGTTTGCAAGCATAGGGCCATGTTACAATTATTCAATTTCTCTTTAAAAAGGACCATAATAATAATATTTGGAGGGATGCTACAACCAGTACAAATCTGATAATAATGCAAAGCACTAAATGCACATACTCTGACATTTGGATTTGAGTTGAAAAAGTTTTAAAAACTCTTAAATTTGTTCTGGGTTGGCTGTTGCGTTCTCATTTCCACATTGTACATATAACTTAGACGTAGCACGAAGACAAATTTCCGATTTTGATTGGGAAGTAGCGCAGTGGCTGTTCAGATTGAAATTTCCTTGAAATTGCTCCACAAAATATGTAACCGCTGTATACTTTGTGATTGCTGTTGTATCTTTGGTGCTGCCCTTGCTGGTGCTGCTGTATTTTTTCTTTTTTTATGAAATATTTAATTTTTTAATTTATTTTATGAAATATTCAATATTTTTAAATTAAATAAACAAAAGTCAAAAAATTAATCAAAAACTCGGATTTCATAAATGAATAAGGTAGCACTAATTCTGAGAGTAAAAAATAATTTTAACAAACGTCAGAAGGTTAATATGGCGACGAAAAGAGAGAATGGTTTTACCTTTATATTATTGTATCATGCTTTATTGAATTATATGGTTGTAGTTAAATCAATTTACTGTCAATAGAAAAGCAAACTTTTAATAATATTATTATCTGAGTTAATAATAATATTATCAACAAATACAATGAATTTTGTTACACCTAATCTTATTATTGTAAATGACAACACTATTGTTAGATGTGACTAAAATATAATTGAGAATCACCATACCATGTTCTTATATTATAATATATATACGACAACAGTATTATTTAATATAATAATAATATTTTGTTTTTCTATCATATATTTTTTGGTAGATCTATTGTTTAAAACAGCTGTGCGTAAAATCCGAAATAAAAATAATTTAATATAGTTGAAATAAAATGTGTATATAGAAATGTATACTTACATAAATATGTATGTATGTATGAATACAGGAAATACAGACACGTTTGTATGAAGAGATATAAATATGTATATATGGTTTTATTGATATACCGTTTTGTTTTACTGTATTTATTTATTTATTTAACACCACGCATGCACTACCGATAGCTTACAAACGAAATACTGAACTGACAGAAGATGTTTCTGAAAAAGATTTTTTTAAAAACTTAATATAGTATGGTTTTGGATAACATTATATTGTTATTTACATTATATTACTTTTAAATAATAACAAAAATTATGTTGCAGTCATAAATTTTTAAACTCTAATCATATCACACTTTTTTATGAATATAATAATATTAATAATTATAGCAAAGTCATGTTTGAATTTAATAATTAATTCAAACATGACTTTGCTTTCGCTAACAAAATTAATGTTTGAAATAACAATAACTTATTTTCAACGACCACACATTTGTTTCTGAGAACATAATATCTACAACCATGTCTTTTCTTTGCGTAGACGTCAATTATACGGCAAAAAATGTGTCAGTTTCTCACCTGCTATGCGAGTGCACATTTCGATAAAAATTTCTAGGAAAACACTTACTAAAGCATACATAGGTATCCAATTTGGGGTCAACGTACGCATGGAGGTGCGTCTCAATCATTAAAGTGGTCGGCATAAATAGCCAGAAGAACAGTGTTTTTATATACTTTTCTATGTTTTATTTATGCCATTTTATTAAGTGTGATAGAAAATGAATTCAAGCTTAAACATGTCAAAGAATTGACAATAAATATTTTGAAAATTATTTAAATTTTTCTTTCACATATGTATGTATTGAAATAAAACTGTGCATTTTTAAACATATGTATGCATAAACTTTAATTACCAAATTTTGAATCAAAATAAAAAATATTTTTTTGTCTTTTACTCTTTTGCATTTTAAATCAACCTAAAAAAATTATACATCTTAGACGCCAAAAAGTGTCGTTGACAAAAATAAGTTTACAAGCGGTTCGCGAACAGAATTTTGGTGGGAATCCCTGTACTAGAGGAGCTATCAGAGGTATCACAGATTGGTATAGGGAACCTTGAGTGGTACTTCAAGGCAACGGGGTGGATATATTACGACTGATCACTGGATCTGGATACAGAAATTTTTCAGAGGTTAGAACTCGCACAACTATAGTGATATCAAAAAAACGGAATTTTTAAATTCTTCTTGACTGCTAAAAGATATGAAGCAGACACGTACGCCATTACAATCCTCATTCTTATAAATTACGTGTACCTATACTTTTCTCTCAAACTATAGTTTTTGTTTAAAATGTTTGTTTATTTTTGTACTCGCTTGTTGCTGCTTGTACGACTATCTAGTGGGTGTGTGCATGTTTTTTTTCTATAAATAATTTTCTTTATTTTATTTATAACAGCAGGTATCACTGTTTTCGAAAGTGAAGTGCAGAGGAAATGGAAAAAAATTATTGTAAGGGGAGAAAAAGAGAGGGACCTTTGAAGTGCCCATCACTTTTGTTTCATATGTATATAAAGCTTAAAACCAAATACATAAGGTGACAATAAAAACAATAATACTGCACTCCTGAGAAATTTTCAGCGTTTGCTGAGTTTCCTTATTCACTACTGTGCTCCAAACATTTTATCAAACGCTTAGGCAAACACACTCGTAGAATAACACCACGTTCTCTAAATGACTAGTGAGTGAAGACGACTTCGTATATGAAAATGTAAAAGATTAATTGAATTCCCGCTGTTTAGCTATTAATCTTGCTAGATGTATTTTAACATGCATACTTATACTTCGCTCATGTGCAACTTTATTTGTTGCGTCTCACACTTACTGCAGTGTAACGCTTGTCTCATATTTTCTTTCTGCTCGTATATACATACATACATATGCCCTGCGTAAAATGCACTTACAGCTCTGGTACTGATATTTCTTTTGGTAAAATATGGTATTGTTTTTTAAGTTTTTTTACTGGATTTTTTTCGCCTTGCGTGCCCGGTGGCTGCTTTAGTAGTGTCAACTAATGGTTGCTGTATTTCAAACGCAAAGGAGACGACGGCGATTAACTAAATTACCTTAATGGCCATTCAGTGTTCATTAAAGACTTTTTTTATTCGAGTGTTGAAAGTTTTCAGGGCATCATTTTTTCTTTTTTATCAAATTGTTTTTTTAAACTAAGTCGATGGCATTTTAATTTGTTTATGACTTGGCGAGGTGCAATTTTTTATTCATTTGCTACTCAAAATAAAAGAAGTTGAGCGATGGCCTCAAAATACTATTAAATAAATTAAAGATTTTTTAAGTGGCTGCGTAAAAATATTTTTCTGAGGGGATTACACTTGTGACTGCAATTATATTTATGGCACTTTGGTTGTAATATTTTGTCAGGTTTTGGGATTTTCCGACAGGCTATCAATCAATTTTATTGGTTTCCTTTTTTTTTAAATGGTGTATCGTAGATATTTTTTATGGAAATTTTTTGTGGGGTGCAATGAACTGTTGTCGTAGTAATTAATATTGTTTGGCATCGTAATTATAAACAATCACTTGCATTTTTCCAATACTAGTTTTTGTCAAAGCCTATTTATAATGGCTCAAATTCGAGTGACAAATTACAAGCAGTCAAAGATTTTGATCGTTGTAATAAAGATATTTATTTATTTATTTATTAAACATATTAATGCAAAGTAAATTTGCATAATATGGTGTTGCACATATATGGGCGGAGTAACGTAGACCATATGCCCAAGATGGTATTAACAGTATTTTATTAGGTTATGTGACTGACTGTACACGACCTATGCCTTCACATAGGAAGTAGGCAACGTGGTTGTTAAAGAAATTCCACAAAAAACCGCAAGATTATACGGTTATCCGTGGCAAATCAGTCAACCAGTGCGAGCGAGATTTTCTTATTTGAAATTTTTGTTTGTATAAATAACTTATAGTTTTTTTATTATAAATAAAAATGTTATTAGTTAATGCAATTTTCTTTGAGAAAGGTAACTCAACTCATCCTCATTCATATCTGTCTACCTGGGATGAGATCAGTTATTTTTTTTAATATATGTATTTATTTATTGTATCTTTAAATATGAACTAACAATAAGTATTCGTATCTTAAATCTAAAATATAATTATTTAGGACCGACCACTGTCGGACATAAACTCAGTGATAGTTATAAATAATACATAAGTAGTGATCATCAAAAAAGGAAAAAAAGTATTTTCAAGAAATCCCATCTGGAGTGCTGGGTATTATAGCCCTTGTGTCCCTCTTTTTTAGGCGGATGTGTCCAGTAAAGTTTAAAATATTACGAGCAAGCGGATTAGGATGTAACTCGAGTTTTGTTAAATATTTGCCTGCGTATTTTGCAATTTCTTCAATCACTAGTGGCATATTTAAATCACGATCTATATTTGAATTTTTGTTGTACCATGGAGCCGATGTTATCAAATGTAAGATTTGGTTTTGCCTTCGTTGGATTCTCTCGACATTAGAAGCTGAAGCAGTACCTCATAGTTGAATTCCATAGCACCATATAGGTTTCAAAAGCGACTTGTATATCAAAAGTGCGCAGGTAACATTTACTCTACGAAAAGATACTTGTTCCCCCATTATAATATATAATCAAATTGTTCCTCAACACGCACATGTAAAATACCTTGGTATACACCTTGATCGACGGCTTACATGGAAACAGCACATTGATTGTAAGCTAACACAAATGAAACTAAAATTAACTCAGGTATATTGGCTGATTGGTAGAAATTCAACTCTCAGTCTAGATGGCAAACATCATTTAATTAACAGAAATTTTTCGTGTAACGGAAGTACGAAGTTATTAATTTACGCTCGGCAAACGAATTTATTAATTTCTATTTCACTCGACATTTTATCTAAGAGTTTAGCGCGACACATCCTGATCACTTTTAAAAATCAGTTGATTAAAAGTATATCAAGTCTTGTACATATAAAATGTTCATGAATGAATATTGCACAATTGCAAAAGCCACAAATGTCTGCAAAATTTATTTCATCAATTACGTATCAATTACAAAAATGTTCTGTTACAAGAGTTAAAAATGAGGGTAGAAATCCGATCGATTGAGTAAATAAAATATAAAAACTTAAGAAAAGCAATATTGTATCGTCACAAGAGCTAAAGGTGTGTAAAAATTTTTAAGAATCGGTAGGACTGAAGTACATAAAATATGAAATTAAATATTAATGGGTTTGAACCCGCCCGGGTTTGAATAATATATAAGAGCTTAAAAATAACAGTCCTCGACTATCAATCATTTTTAAAGGAGATGGTGCAGCAGTTTAATAATAGGATCATTTACTTCCCGGGGCATGAGCCTATCAGGGAAAGACAACGGCTAATTACCTTGTAAGCACTGTAATATTGAGAATTCTTTAGAACTAGTTTGTTCAATTTCAAGAAATACCCAATGAAAAAAAATGGAAGTCATTCTAGCGGAAGTACATTTTCATTGCTTCCAAAAAATCGATATTTTTAATTTGCCGAGAGTGAGCAAAAAATCATGTAGAAGCTTATTTTAGTCACACAAAACCTTGTAACTCCTCCATAGTCTTAGAAAATACTCACCAGAATTAAAAAAAAATTATTTTTTTAAAGAAATTTATGAATTATTTTTAGTCTAAAATTTAAAAGTTATTTGCTTAAATTTACATGAAAACACTATTTCGGGCTTAAATTCTTATAAAAAGAAACGAGTTGTTAAAAAAGGCAACTATTTACCCTTTTTCCTAGATGAAAATATTATCATAGAACACAAAAAAGGGAATTTTTCTTAATATCGCTTCCAATTCAGTGACCAGGCATCGAAAAAGAGGACTTCCTGCAATGACAACCCTATGTAAAAATCATTAGATCGGATCGAAATTTGCACTACTTCCGCATCGTACATTTTCATGACTTTTTTGGAGTCTCTTTTTTTACTGGGTACGAAACAAATCTAGGTTTCGGTGTCCACTTTGCCCGGACACTGTCTTATTGGTAGGCAATGCATAAAGGTTAAGGGCTCAGGAAACTCAGCACTTTTTTTATGTCATTATGCCTTATTAGCATGAAATGGTGAATACATATCGATTTCGGTGTTCATGTTGTCCTTATATTAGGAAGAGCTTCATTATTTTAAAACTCTGGGTTTTGCACGTTTTATATATTGCGGTGTTGGCAGCGCCTCTGGTGTTAAATGAGTCATATTTTATTTTTTTTTTGAAGCTGTGGTTAAGCAGCTATTTTATTAGTTATTTTACTTCGCCGATGATTCTGCTGCACAACGAAGAAGGATGTTCTGATGTTCCAATACGATTATTATCGGCTGGAGTCAGTATAGTTCATTGCCCAATGACTATGTCTTCATCATTTAAACTTTCATCACTTTGACACTAATGAATATCAGATTAAAATATACACAGGCCGCACTGCTTAGAGTTTTCTTTTAACAATAAAAGATTATCATCTTGGGCACATTTGCGAAAATTCATAAAAAAATTTAAAAATAGTAGAAATAGTTAACTTGTTTGCACTTACCTTCACGAACGCCATTAAGTGTTTGCAGAATTTTAAAACGATCAGTTCATTCATTTCGTTTCCTATAAGAAAGAGACAAGCATACAAACAAATAATATCGAAACTCATTTTCATTTCTACGAGTATATACATTTAGGGCCTGTTCCACGATGTCGACAACATTCGACTCTTCGCACAATTACATTGGGAACAACAACAAAAATTTAAAATTTGTTTCTGTTCTGAATGTAATTGTGCGACAAGTCGAACGGTGTCGAAATCGTGGGACAGGCCCTTATATTGAAAATGTGGTAAAAAATATTAAATGTTTTTATAAAATATAAAATGAATTTTCCATGATTTTTTTTTGCACAAAAATACAAGCAAGCCTGGAAGGGATTAATTTTTGTTTTGCTGCCTACCGCAAACTTGTTTTTATTTTTAAAGCAACCGTTAATGGCATATAAAAATATTATTGATATCTTAAAAATTATTTGACTTGCCTTGAACTTGATCATCATAAGCATTTAATTTTTTAAGGATATTTAATTTATATAATAAAAAGTTATTTTTAGATATCAAAACACCAGGCAAAGATAACTTATCACAAGAAAAAGAGAACAAAAGAGATTTCAAAATCATAAAAAGTTTCACAAGTAAGTGAAATTAAATGATGTGACTCATTAACTAAATAATCAGCCAAAATCATATTTCAACATTGAGAACCAAATTTTAATAACCTTCCAGAGTTATCAGTTCTGTAGTTAGTATTTTTCTTGATAATTTTTTTTAACATAAGGGGGGTTTTTAAAGCAAATAAAGCACAAATATACTCGTATATATGTATATTAAATTTACATAAACTTGATGTTAATCTGTTTTTTAAGAAAACCTAAGTTTATTTTTTTTATTAATGGAAATAAATTTATTTTTTCTAACATGATTCATAAATTCAAAAATAAAATCAATATTATTTTGGCGAAATTAAAAATAAACTCTAAAAAGGTTAGAAATTTTGTGTTACTCAACAGTGCTGTGCTGTGCTACTTGCTATAAAACTCCACTGGTTTTATGGAAGACAACACTGTATGTGGTCTACTTCTACCAAAGCTCTTGCTAAACGACCAAAAAGAAATTAATAAAAAATTATGCGTCCTCAAAAAAAGGTTAGAAATTAAAAGTTCCCAGAAGATTAATATCTTTAAGTTGTTGTTAGTTATTTGTTTGTAACCACTTCAGCTAATAAAACCCATCATTGACAGCAAATTAACAAATAAATAAGAATAAAAAAAATCATAACGAAACTATATTTTTAGTTGGGATTTTTATTAACAAAAATTTTTAGATTTTAAAATGTGTATTAATTAGTGATCGATCTTTTTATTTTTCTAATACAAACCACACACATAAACCTACATTGAAGTAGACACTAATAGTGGCGACGATTAGTAAAATATTATGTCACTGTTTTTATAATTTAAACGCCTTTTTTATTATTGTTATTTTACTCATAAAGTCACACGCTTCCATGTAGCATTCGAAAAAGCAGATTTCAAAGCATTTCAAATGGTTATAAATTATATTGATGCCATACAAAATGATAAAACAAATTAACTTAAATTATAACTCTTATTAATAAAAAAACTACTGTTTGTATAAATTAATTCGATTTTTTTTTCAACGAAAAACTAAGACTTTAATTTATTTAGAAAACATTTTTCAAACGTATGTATATTTGGTAACTTAAAAAAGATCTCAGATTAAATTCTGAGAAATTGTTTGATATACTAGATTTATAAATATTTTTTAGTTTGCGCGATATGTTTTTTGTTTTTAATTTTATTGTTTGCCACCCAGAGAATTACGTTTGAAACAGTGATGCCAGGTTAGATCTTGGCTTTAGCCTCTAAATTTTTGTTTTAAGCTCGTGGGATCTTTTAAGCTTTATCCAGATTTCTTTTTAGCCTCAAAAAATCAAAGTTTTTTGAGTTTACATTCACATTTTTTTCGCTACTGCAAATTTCTTGGAGATAAACTATAGAATACAAATCTATACTAAAACAGAAGTATGAAAATAAGGCTTATGTTCCTTCCAAAGCTTTGGCCACTAAAGGCCCAATTATAATATGTTAGGAAGGGTGGTGCCACACCACACCTCCAACAAAATAAAGGGCCAAGCCTGTCAACTGTCAAATAGTATGCCATTAATAATGTAGAATAATATCAGACATAGATAGACTTAGGGCCTGCTCTGTATCATGCGAACAAACTTAAATTTAAAATGCAATACAGTTTGGCTGATAATTTTTATTAGTAGTAGCAATGTTTGTATCTCATATTTGACATTTCCTTGTACGTTATCTACTTCAGCGGATCACTTTAGGACATTTAAATTTCCATTTGCAGAACAGGCCCCTTATCTTTCTTCTTCTTCGACAACTCACACGGAAAGGTCACATTACGCAAAAGAGCGATGGGTAGCACGTAACTTAACCTTGCCCATATTATGTCTTTCAATTCCGACCATACAAACTTGTTTGTGAATTGACTAAGTATCCAACCTAAATTAGAGCGTCAAGAATTGAGTTAGCAGCAGGGTACGTATTTTCAGCTCATTCAAGCAATATTGTATACGTATGGAAAATACGTACCCTACTGCTAACGCAACGCTTGACGCTCTAATGTAGGTTATCTTCTAAAGGTTCAAGCAGACGCGCCATAACCATAACCATAGAAAACAGCTGTTTGAACTAAACTTTTGGACATCACTGTATTGGATTATATGTGACTCGCCATAACGCCACAGCAATTACCATAGAATCCAATTGACTTTTGGTTTTGTTATGGCTAGGGCACGTCTAATTTAAGCTTAAAAATTCCCGTTTTAATAATGGCGCAGTTTTTACTTGGCATCTTACACCTAAACGCTCTGTTAGCCGACAGCAATGGAATGGAATGAAAATGGTTACAAAGATGTAATACAACGTAATACAAATATCGATCAGCTGATTTCTACTTTGCAGTTACATTCCATTACAGTCGGCTAACTGAGCCTTAAGCCCTAACTTCCTATGCAGTTTCCTTTTTTTTTCGCATTTTTATCCCTATACATATATGATTCCATACAGCCTCACGAACCTCCACAAGCTGAATTAGCTGTGTCGTCATGATATGCGCTCAGGGCGATTGAATTTTTTTCACACTCTTTTATGCTTTTCCACATTCTTTTTCGATTTTCATACTTTTACAACAAAATGTCAAGACGTTGACTCTGGGTGCCTCTGAGGCTGAGTGGTAGCGATGCTATCCTCTCAATCCTTAGGTCGTGGGTTCAATTCCCGTGTTTTATGTTAAAAATTAAAATAAATAAAAAACGCTTTCTGTGTATGCAATGCTTCCAACTTGTTCTCACAGCTGTTCACAATAGATACGTGAACAGTTTTTGTGGTAATTCGTCACAACGAAAAATTTCGGAAATGACAAACGTTGTCACTAGTTTCCACTTTTATTTTTGCTTGAGAAAAAAATATGCCATAGAGTGTACTCGGCCTTAGTTACAGCTGGATAGTCCCGACTGTATATAATAAAGACATAATTAATTAATTTAATAATCAAAATTTATATTTTGAACTATTGTGATGATGTTCATCATATTACGTCCCAGCAAAAAATTACACATTACCATCAGAACTACTTGTCATATAATAACTTACTTTTCTGATTGCCAAATTAAAATTTAAAAAAATTATGTAGAAGTTGATAAATGACGATAATGATTCTTTAAGCTTTAATAGATTAAGTGAACATGTTGCCAAATGTTTTTTTCTTCATTGAAATTTTTCTGGGGTCTTAATATCAAATCCAGATCATTGTTTTATCCGGTTGATGCTAACACAGGGTTTTTAGTACCTTTTTCTACATCCCAAAAACGCATGTTTTAAGGCAAATTGGGAGCAGTACACCTAGTATAAATATACCTTGACCAATATTAAAAAAATTGCTACTTATTTTACTTTTGTTATTGCCGTATAAGTTTATTTAACTGATTAAAATTAATATTTATATTGTATGATAAAAAGTTAGATATGTATGATATTGTCTGCAATTGTTGGTTTTACTTTTTTTCAAAACAAAAATTTTAATATGTTTATTTTATTAATAATAATAATAATTTAATTCAACAATATCTATTACAATTTATTAAACAGTAATTCATATCATGGGTGATATAAAACTTTTAAATAAATAAATTCATAGCCATAACAACGATTTTAGCAGCTTTTTTTTCTAGATTTTTTATAACTTTATAATTGTTTATTGTTTACGATTTATAAACAATGAGACTTTTTGAAATCTCATGAATATCAATGTGCCTCTACAGGCAGGTATTTTAATTAACAATTATCTTAATCAATAAATATTTTCTTTACAAAACGAATGTACGTGTGTTCTTTTCTATTGCATTTTAAAAATTTTATATTGCCGTTAAGTTGCTGTGTAAAGTTCTTTGTGTGGCTGGGCTTTCCTTTCAAGCCAAGCAACCAACCAACCAACCAACTAACTAACTAAATAACTAACCAAGCAGCCAATAACCATATCAAGTTACAACGAAAGACAAATAAACCTTTACTTTTTCATGCTTTATCTTCCTAGACTATTCCTGTGATCAACATGATCTTCATCATCATTGTCGTCATTGTCAACTTTGTTTTGTTGGCGGCATATTTTAACTCTTCCAACTATTAGAAACAAACATTCATAGGTACAAGCATGTTACATAAACATAAATGTACTATGTACATATGTACATATGTGCAATTATTTATATACATATGTATGTATGTTTGTATCAATGTAGTACTTGCAGATCATTTTTTTTTAATATTTATTGTATGTTTGTTTACTGACCTGATAAGTGTTGTTCATCCAAATGTATGGTTGGATGATTATGCGCATGCGCCCCGTATTTATTGGCAGCTGTTTTTCTTTATTTATTTATTCGTTTTACGGTTGTTTTGCATTCTTGTGCATCTTTTATAGCTTTTCTTCCCTTTGCCTTGATCTTCTAGGTATTCATTCATTTGCACTCATATGAATGTGTGGTATTTGATATCAGGCGCCAATATTTCTAAGATCTTTTTGTAAAGATTTTTGTTCCGTTTTAGATACGAGTATTACCCATTGTTTTGTTGTTTTGTGTCATCTTTTATAGGGCTCTTTTCTTTCATTTGTATTTAACTGTTCGTTTATGATTTGTCCTTATGTGTTATTGTTCGTTTAAATTTTCCAGACACATGTGCAAAAATGTGCAGTTTTGATTTTTAATTTTTAACTCGTGTCTTTTGTTTTGGCTTTAGTTGCAAGATCAGCTGCCTATTTGTATCTGCTAGCTAGTGGCTAATTAATTTTGTTTGTTTTTTTTTCTTATTGAAAGTTATAACGTTTAAAATGAACTACATTACAGTGCTTACGTAGGCTAATCAATAGATCAATGGAGTTTTCTACGATGACGAAAATCTGTACATTGAAGGAGGATGTTGGCCAATAAGGTTATTTTGAGGAGCATTTTGGGCATAGGGCGAAAGTGTTGGTAAAAGTTTCCAAAATTTCCGTCAACATTTAGCCATCTGAGATCCATTAGAAACTCATCCTTCCTATATATGTGAAAGGAAATTTCTTGCTTCACTGCAAATTTAAATTCCACATTTTTATACACCTACAAGCTTGGAATGCTACTCGAGATACACAAGCTATACAAGGGTGCTCGCTTCTGTCTTGGCAGGATCTTACATGAATTCTGTCGAAAAAATATATCCAGTCGTAGGCTCTGGTAAAGAAATACTTTCGTCGAATTTGTATGTTAATTATCTTTTGCTTCGAATTACAGAGAAGACCTCAGGTCGAAAGGCACTATGGATTAAAATAAAGAGTCGCAAGTGGTATTTGATTAACTATACCCTTATAAAGCAATCAAACGATATCAATATAATCAGTATAGACTGTAAACCGCAAGGACACAGAGGAAGAGTATGCTCATGTCACTTGGAGAAGACAGATTGCAGCCGAAGTAAGCAGGCAGCAGCAAGAGTTGGGTTGAATGAAGACTTTGGTTCAAAAAAAGAGCGCTTGGAAACATAACTGCGGATAGGTCTTCATACAAAACACAGAACTTTTATTTTTTCATATTTATAGCGCTACCACTTAAAATCCGATCTGAATATGTTACATATCATTTGTTCATGGCTGGACTATGGATTTAATTCTGCCATTGATGTTTTTTTTAATCTAACATCAAAATATAAATAGTATTTGTGATATAACGGATCCTACCCCTCTCCATCACATTTTTCATAATTAAAAATAAAGTCTTCTAAACCTTAGTTAGTCAGGCTATATTATACATACATATGTACATAAAACAAAAAGTGCTGTAGAACAGAACAAGTTCCAAAGGATTACCACTTTAATTGCATACCAATCACTAGACCTACTGAATTTAATATTGTTTTAGATAACCTTCTAAACGCATACCATTCATTGTCTTATGACAAGCATGTGTTAAATTCACTGATGTCTGAAGAAGTTAGCACGTTGACAACAAAACCGAAGGTCTTGGGTTGAATTCCTGTATCCAACAGTCAGTAAAAAACAACACCACGCATTTTTCTGATCTACATTAGTCTTCCTTAGCATTAGTTGTTGGAGGAAAGTTCAAGTGATGAAGGCATAGACACTGGTTACTGAACTGTACCGACTTCAGCAGATACTAATCCTAATGTGACATCAGAGCGCCCTCCTTCGATGTGTAACAGAGTCATCGTCGAAGTAAAATAACCGATCAAATGACTACAAACCACAGTACTTTAGTACGCCTTATGAACACCAGATGCGCTGAAACACTGCATTATTAAAAAAAACGTGCATAAAGCAGAGTTGTAAAAAGCACGAAGCTTTTCTCTGTCTCTTCCTTCACGGCCTATCTTCTAAATTACTATCCCTTTCCTAAAGTAGGTAACACCTAGTAAAAGTAGTAGTCATTCCTTGCCTGAGTGTTACTTCTCTTTAATAAAAAAAATGCTGTAAATAAATATTTGTTTGTTCATTTTTTGCTGAGCTGTTTTAAACTCCACCGATATATCTTTCATTTGAGGGGATCACTGTGGCAATTTTTTTTCGACCTAAATTATTGGACATTACTGCACTAACGCGTATGCGAAGAGTGCGTATCGAGGGGAAAATTGCTCCTGTATCGGCCAGTGGAAAAGAACGTCCCGATATGTCCTTCCGTTTATTATGATTTTGCTTCAGAACACTCTATTGTGATTCATGTAATTTTTTTATATCAAAACACAGAAAAAAAATATTCCTTCAATAAGCAACTTTAATTGAAAAAATTTATTTAAGTCAATTAAACTTTTGTTTAAAAATAAAATATTCCTGCAATAAGCAACTTGAATTGAAAATAAAACCAAAAATCAATTAAATATGTAATTTAGTCAATTAATTAATTAGTAATTAGTTAAATTTTTAAACATAAGTTTAATTGACTTAAAACATTTTTAATTGATTTTTATTTTTTTTTTCTGTGTATACTGTAAATTTGGTTATAATTTTAAAGTTTTTAATGCGTATTTTCGAATTTGGATTAATGTTGAGAAAAATATTAATTTTTTATATGCAGGGTATCTAAAAATTAAGTTAACATTGGAATCTGAGGGGCATGCGGAGTATGCCGATCGGTAGCGTAATTACTTGTAACTCAGTAATAACGAAGCTTTTTCCAGGGCTGGATCGCGCGAGAGTTTCACAAGATTGTCATTCTAAGACTATAGAGCGTCGAAAGTTCTGCATTTTTAGAGGGATCCACCACTTTAATGCTACCACTCATTTGCAAATCAGTCAGAGAGTTTCAAATGACCGGCAGAATATTGAAAAAACAAAAATCGGGGCTAGCTACTAAGACTATTAAGGCCAGTAGATAATTTAGTAAGTGTTAATCCGTCTGTTCATTATAATCATAAAATTTCAGTATGTTAGCACAGACATCTTCGTGTGTGGGTATGTCTAAGATCTAAAGCCACCAATCGAAATCGACTTCCTTGGTGTTTTTAAAAGAAAAAATTATTTGCAAATTAGCAGCAATATTCCTACGCGAAGAGGTGTGTGCCTCCAAAGCGATGGTGATTGTGTTTAAATTCAGGGATATCAAACCATATTATTACATTATTCGATAGCTAATGCCATAATCTCGATTTAAAAAATGTGATCGAATCAGCTCGTTATCGAAAGCGACGATTATAATCCAGTACTTGACTTGAGTCCAGCTTGTTTCATGGGTAATTTTTGACACAAACCCATCTAAATTACACGAATTTTATATTTTTTTTAAATGACTAATTGAATGAGCTTGACTTAAGTCCATTTAGAACTTATTTATTTTCTTATTATATCCACTAAGCATAAAGTTTCTTCGGAGAACACCTTATTTTTGTATATTTTTAGTTCTTGAATATCCTTAGAACTAAAACTGTATTTCTTAAGCGTTTTCTATAACAATACATATATTCAACTTTAGCTTATAACGTATACGTTTTTTTAAGTTTTATAATTTGTAGCTGAAGAATTTAGGAGAAAGAAATGCATTTAGTTAATATTTACTTCACTTAGAAGGTTAAAGGAAATCATAGTTAATAAGTAGAGTATCAATTCTTACCCAATTCCAAAAAAAGTAAACTACATATAAGTCTTTACTAATCCTGACTATAATGGTTTTATATTTTGTAGCCTAATCTCTTTGGGCATTTTTTTTTATTAAGTTAAACTTTTTCAATTTGACAGCGTTGTTATTAATAATCTCATGCGCCCTCTCTTTATTTCTCTCTGAAATACTTCCATAACAGCTGCCACCTCATGACCAAATAATAACCACCCAAAAAAAACATGAACATGATGATGATCAGTTTTTTTTTGTAAATTAAAAGCGCATGTGCTACTTTATTTGCATTACCTTGCAAACACATGTGTACCTGAAATTAAAAAAAACATTAACGGCCCTGATGCAGCATATTGCTGCAAAACTACCTGGTCTTAAAACCAAAACAATAATGCACCTCTAATCTTTTGAATTCAAATAATTCATCCCCTTGGCCCCTTTATTATTTCCTGATTTAGATTAAACATTTTGTTGTTGCATCGACTTAGCAACAACCCTTGTTGTCCTAGAACATTTGAATAACTTATTTCATTTTCAGTTTTGCCGAATCGACTGTTTATTTTAGAGAGGGTTTCATTATTCTTTGAAATTTCTTTAAGAAACAATTTCTACATCTGCTAAAGTTGTAATCTTCCAGCACGCACTAAAGTCAAGTTTTGTAGGTACTTGTGAGAAGCAAAAAAAAAAGACGTTACAAAATCTGGTTTATAACAATTTGGCGCCAAATTTTGATTGTCTTATGCAATGTCCTGTGAGTGAAAACTAACAACCGGTGTATGATTTGCTTTTGTGATGAATTTATAGATTTGATTTTGTAAATTCGTGTTATTTGTGAGTAAGATTATAGAAGAGTCTTTAATGGTGGTTTTAAAATATTTATCAACTGGTATGTAAATGCAAGATACCTGAAGTTATTGATGAAATTGACTCTGCAAAACATCGTGAGCTAAGCCAAAAATGTTATTAAAATGTTGTTTTATCAAACTAATTTTATTACCCTATTCTTGACGTGGGGCTCTCAATACTATCTGGAATATATATTTGTTTTGTATTTTAAACTATCAAATATATTATAGATGCGTTACTAGCGAGAAATTAAAATAGATGTAGCAGAGGTATGTAATCCAAGGAATTGGGGTCATTCTGGAGAACTCTAATTTCAACCCAGACTTAATTGATTATTGCACTCCGCTCTTAAACTTCGAGAGGAAATTCTGGTGCACTCTGGAGCATAATCCTCCTATACAACCTGTTGCCTTGCTTAGTTTTACGGACGACTTCAAGAGGTGGAAGAGGGTTAGTAAAAGAGTTTATATTAAAAAATTTTGGACAAAAATACTTTTCCGACTACCAAATGATTGTAGCATACTTTAATCAGAAATATCTTCAGTCAAAATTGCATCGAGTATATGAGAGAGACATATTCGATTTAATACTGAAATCAAAGCATGCCATCAGATCCCTAAGAAGTGTATACAACACAATATAAGTGATGTCGCACATTCCTCGAAATGATGGCGGATCATTGTAATATCATCCTACCACAGAGTGCACAGAAGTGAAGAAAGTGACAGGTAAAAAAATATCCAATTAGGTTTTTTAAAATTCGTGGAAAAAATAGAAAAATATGGTGTATTTGATATTGTAGTGTATTACTACTTACTAATTAATACAGCTAACAAAAAGCGTTGTAATTTTATTGCATTAGAAAAAAGAATTAAAACAAAAACACCGACATAATTTGAGGGAAAATGAGACAAACAGAAAAATACTCTTATCTTCCGTCTCCTGGCATCTCTGTATACTTTGTGATCCTACATTTGGTGCAGGGGCATATGGTAAATGAAGAATGAAGACACTGATAACTTCAGCGCCATCTCTGTAAGTTTCTGGTGTAAGCGTTTAAATTATGGACTTTTAGTAACGACCCAAAAATAGATGGCATAATGAGCCAAAGTGTTCAACAGCAAAAACCATGATATAATTATACTAGGTACATGCACAAGCCCAGTCTGTTACTGTATACATTGCATATAATTGTCAAACTTTGTTTACAAGCTGCAAAAATGTTGTTGTAATGTTGTTGTTTGAATAAAATGATTACAGTGTTGCCAATGAATTTACACATGGCTGTGTCTCCAATTACACATTGAAAAAAATTACAATACACATCTTTTATGTAGGTTAAAATTAAAACAAAAATAAATAAAAATAAAACCAAACGTAGATTATAAAAGAATTTAATTATATGATCTACACATGTGACTTGCAATTATACACTCTCTAACTACACCCAGATTGGCAACACTGAATAACTATAATCATGCAGGAATGCCGCGTCTGCAATTGTACTTTGGTTACCCTGTAATTGTTATTTTTATAAACGAGAGACAGTTGTTTCTGACAATTTTTTATTTGTTTATACCAACAAAAAGCATGTTTTTTTTTGTTTTTTTTTTGTTGTAGTTGTGCATATACCTAGTATAATTGTATCATGGCAAAAACATTGTGAACATGGATCAACACTGTTACTTAAGCTCCTGCGAAAAAAAATAATAAACGGGACATAGTGGCAGTTATCATGGGACATTGTCTTTTGTTAAAGAGTTATCGTTCTAGACATAAGAATAATAAGAGACAAAAGCTCATATCCTATGTATCTGCCCTACAATAGAAAACCCACGCTTTCGCGGTTTAGAATGGCGTCTTAGAACTGTCAGCAGGATGGTTCAATAGCCCAGAAATTTTGTTAGCTCGCCCATAAATGGACCTTTCTCCGTTTCTTAACTTATCTCCTTTCTCTAGTTTATATTTTTTTCTCCCACAGGCAACACAAAGGGACCTAAACTAAATGGACCCAAGTGAGCCAAAATTTTCTCTTTCATCGGCAACCTGTTAACCTTACCTAGTATTTAACTTGATACTATGGCACAATAGCTGTTTATTACTCATAGAAAATATGGTTTCTTTTTTCATTTAGCTGTTATTAGGTTTCTTTCATGTTCCAAACCACCTTTGAGTTCCTGTTAACTTTTGTATGTCTTGTCTTAACTTATACCAGAAATGCTTATTTGGGAGGTGAGTAGAGAGGATTCAGTATATTATAAAGCAGCCTTTCCTTCACAACTTGTGAGTTGTAAATTACGTCATTGTGTTGTTGGTAGTGCGAAGAGCCTTTTATAATCCACAAAGACCCCTTTTTCTTCTTCGAACCCTTCTTCTATTAAAAATCATCTTCAAGTAGAATGACAAATGCATGGGCTATTAATGTTCCTTCTGCTATAGCCCAAGTTTATTGGCTGCTAAGAGTATGATATTAAATATCAGTGAATCGATTTCAATGTTTGCAAACTACATAGATGGACATACGGCCGGTTATAATATTGCAGCCATAAGTGAAGCATAGATTCAGTTTCATAGTTGGTTTGACGAAACATATTTTCCAAACTTCAAAAGAAGTACTCAAGTGCCTTGGCTTTTTTAAACTGTTCCAGCAAACAAACTATTAGTTGCCGCATTAATTTTATTTCTTTTGAAACATCAATGAATAAATACGCTAAAAATGTTGTGTCGAACTAATTAAATTCAGTACCTGTACTGATTGGTATACAATGAAAATGTTACATATTGGGTTTTGTTCCTACTTTTTCTGCTACATCCAGTCGTAAAAAGAATGTAGCTCTAATATAACCATTGCTTTAGCCTTGAGGAAAAGTCAATGAAGTTCATGGTTCAATTCCAGCCTTACCGACCATTGGAGCTTCGAAGCTCCGTTCCTACTACAATACTCTTACAATGTAATATAACGAAATTGGTCAATTTGTTTCATAAGTCCGCATATTTTAGACACAACACATGATTTAATTCAGACAGCAGTCATTTAAGGAAGATTGCTCATTGAATCATGTTACTTATCATAGAGAGAACTAGTGTTTCAGTCAAACGGTTAGTATGTGAAAAAAAATTATTGCAGATATATTTTATGTCCAAAAACTTCACGACCATTAGAATTTTTTCCTAATACAATGCATTGTTTGAGTTGGGGCTATCCGCAAAATTCTAGTACTAACTAACAACCGATGTCAGCAGCTCTAAAATTTCAAATTTTTCATACTATACACAACACTGAGTGAAATTGAGTGTCGCCATCTCCTCCAGGCATTCTGAGAAATCACCATGTGACTTGCAAAGAGATATGCTCTTTGTATGCATACAGACACTTTTCTGAAGTTATTTTACTGAAGGTTAGTTTGAAAAGAAGGGCAATAAATATTGATCCAAACCGTAATGAATTTCCACGTATTTTTTTATTGTATCTTGTGCGCTTTGGCTGAGATACTCGTGGTACCTATTCTATCTAATACCGAGGTCAGAGTCAGCACCTAGAAAAATATTTGACTAACAGTGTCACACCAATCACTCACTTAACATGGGAAGCCAACCACAGACATAACGAAGGCAGCAAAAGTTGTTAGTTACACTAGCCGCGAGTCATCCAAGAGAATACCTCAGTATGAACAGTTTGGGTAAACAGCCAAAGGTATTGCATAAAAAGTTAGTTTACCCAAACTATATATATATATATGTTTACCCATGTAAATCGAAAGCCGAAGGTGAACTTGGTTTAACCCTACTGTTTTAAATAGCAAGTAGATGCTGGAAGGAAGTTGTTTGTGGCATGCATTGATCTATGAAGTGAAACTGTTCATACTGAGGTATATATATATGTATAAATATGACTTCTTTTTATTTCTTTTTTAAAATTGGATTGTTCATTCAAATTATTTGAGGTTTCATTAATCAACGACTTTCCGATAGCAGGTGATTGGCCTACTATATCCTATTCTGATGATGGAGCAGCCATCTAAGCCCACATACTGGCTAAGTAAGTACCACATTTATGTATATAGCGAACCACTTATAATAGCAGTCATCCGCTTGCAGCCGCATCAACTGGAAGAACATACGCTGCAATCACTTCTCCCAAATTGCCGATGCTTGAAGATTGTCAAGGACATCGCCCAAACTAGGATCCATGGTTTTGTCACGACTGTTATCTCATTAAGATAACAGTAAAACCAAATATACAATAAACCAAGAAAGAAAGTTATCACTATAGTGTAAGATAACTTTCAACTAACTAACATTGTGGAATATATTGCGATAATGAAAACAACTAGATTTAAAACCTCTTTTATTGGACTAGCTCAATGTTTATTCATTACCAACTGCGAAAAAATATAATTATTGCTAAAATGTTTCAGTCGGATTGTGCCTGTATTTATTTTGTTTAACCCTCATACCTAAATAAGAGCGCAAGCTTTGCGTTAGCAGCAGGGTACGCATTTTCAGTACAATGAAATAATATTTTCACATTTAAATGTACTAAAAATGTGTACCCTGCTGCAAACGCCACGCTTGCCGCTCTTATTTAAGTATGAGGGTCAGTGATCAACACGACATTCAAAAAAATGATTATTAAGTACATTTGGCATAATAACACACAAGTTTGATTCCCATTAATAGACACCAAACTCCCTGTTTGGGAATAAGTCCACAAAAATGGGTTTCCTGACCACATTTGCCATTCAGTTTTGAACTACAAAGAAAAGAACTTTGTTCTATCCATTGAGCGCTTTTTAGACAACTAATTTGCAAATGCTCTGAATTTATGGTTAAATTTAATATTATTTTCTCATATTCTTGGATACTCAAAATTGTATTTTGGATAAACAAGTTTTCGATGGAAGTTCAAATTGAAAACGAAACACTTTTTAAGAGCTAAAAAGTTTACAAAAAGCTTTCACAAATGATTTCTCTTTCTCGGAACAGAAAAAAGAAACAAAGAGCAGCTGTCTATTAACCACGAATTAAGCACCTTCTCTGCAACCTGCAAGAGCCAACAAATGAGTTTTTGAAATTAAAACAAAACCGAGAGCAAGATATAAAGTGAATACCTCGATATTTTCTTTTCCAACTAAAGAGAGTTCTTTATATACAACGTATTTTTTATACTTGAATGTAAACGAGACAACTCCACCCATATAATATTATAAATAAAACAAATCTTGGCTTGAGCAAGCCAAGCTCCAGGTGTTTGTACTCTTATATAAAAAGGGGAAATCATTTCAATTAAAAATTTTAAGAGTTTGGTTAGGAATTGTTGTTTATTTTTATGTTGGATAGCATGCATGCATACATACATACATACATAAGTATGTATATATGTACTATATATGTGCAATGTATATGCATGAATTCATTTGTACACATATCAAACACCAAATCTCGGTAGTGACGTTGATGATGATGATGATCGCAGTTCGTTGTGGTCTTTGCTGCACTCACATATGCATGATTTAGGTTTGTGTACTCTGTGGTTCGATTTGTAAACGTGTGTAACGGGCACGTGCTACCAGCTCAGACAGCTCTACGTTCAGCTTGCTTGCCAAGAACATCTGGTGCTTTTTTGTTTTTCTTGTTTAAATACAATTAAGGTGGTTGAAATTAAAGATCACTAAAGAGTGTAGAGAGTGGTGCGTCTAATAATAAATGATTTTATGAAAAATCGGAAGTAAATTTATAACTTAACACTCACTAAGAGTCTCGTACATTATAAAAGGGGAGGAGGTTTAGGGTTGAAAAGTATATGTACGTTTTGCTGGCAGGGATTTTAAAAAGGATCATTGCCAACAACCAGGAGTATAAATATTAAAGCGATCGTATACAATTACATCATTCGAGTGAGAGCCTTTAAATAGAAACATTGGAGATTTTAAATAAAAAGGAATACCTATATTAAGAACAAATTAACAGAAATCCATATGTTTGCTCAGTGAAATATTATTAATAAAATAGTTATTTGTAAATAAAACAAACTTATAATTTTAAACAATTGTTCAAAAGGTTGTTGAACGCTTTCATTACTGGATTAAAATTTCTCTCTATTATGGACAAATCAAACTACAGCAAATGTCCTTTAAAAAAGAGACCCATTTTACTGACAAACCATGAAGCCAATATAGTGAATAGTGAAACTGCTTTTCAACAAGGTATATTTATGAAACATTTTAAGGAAACGTTAATACATACGTTTAATTTAAATTGAAAAGAAGGTACTAATTTCCTTGTTTTTCTTTAGTTGAAGGCCCAGTGGATTTAAGTAAAGCTGCTTCACGTGTCACATCCCCTACATGGAATAACTTTGAACAGAATAATAATACCTTAGCTGTGCCTAAATTAGACTTGCAGCAAAACAAAGAAGACTTGGCTCGCCGCATTTGGAAGGAAACCAGAGAAATCGCTAGAGCTTTTCCAGATGTTTTTACACGCGAAGAAATTGCCCGCAGCTTAGCACGTTTGGGATATGGTGATTTTCCTTTACCCACAGAGGAACACATCAATGAACATGAACCTAGTGAAAGTGGGCAAAATATAACACCATCTACTCCTTTGACTTGTGTTGAAAACTTTTATGCAGCCAAAATTAAAACAGAAGCTGTAGAAAATATTTTTGTGGAAGAAACTATACCCGTAAGAAATTTTAATAATAATTTACTAAAAAGTATTGCTGAATATGAAGACTGTTTAAAACCCTACAACTTAACCCGCGAGACATCACCGAAATTATTGCCAGACAGTGAGCCCTATATGCAGCAGAAATTTAATAATGAGCCGGAAGATTTAAGCTTAAGTTCCAATAAAAAAGTGTTAGGAGAGAATGCCAACCTACATAATGTGGCAAAAGCTTTGCTGGGTTTGCAAAGCCTTAAGCCTGAAGCAAGCTTTCCAATTTCTTATACTGATAATTTTAGGCCTGCAGGTGGCAATGGAAATCTGAACTTAAAACTAAAAACAACAAACGATTTGTATTACCAGTGTCAACAATGCAATAAATGTTATTCTACTTACACCGGCTTGGTTAAGCATCAACAAAGCCATGCCTTTGAGAGCACCGAGTACAAAATTATACGCAGTAATCCCGAAGGTGGAGCCACTACACACGACTGCACAGAGTTTACCACGGATCAGGCGGCAGCTTTGATACAAGCCTCTGCTTTGGCTTCATCTCAATCTATGCAGAAGCCAGTAGGAGTACCGCGATATCACTGCAACGATTGTGGCAAATCTTATTCAACTTTTTCTGGTCTCAACAAACATCAACAATTTCACTGTCCCGCGGCAGAGGGTAATCAAGTGAAAAAGATATTCAATTGTAAAAACTGTGAAAAAACTTATGTGTCTTTGGGAGCCTTAAAAATGCACATACGCACTCACACTTTGCCCTGCAAATGTCCCATATGTGGCAAAGCCTTTTCACGTCCTTGGCTTTTGCAGGGTCACATACGCACTCATACGGGAGAGAAACCCTTTAGCTGCCAGCATTGTAATAGAGCTTTTGCGGATCGCTCTAACCTAAGGGCACACATGCAAACGCATTCCGATGTTAAAAAGTATTCTTGCCCATCCTGCACCAAATCCTTTTCACGTGTCTCTCTGTTGGGAAAACATTTACAGACTGGCTGTCAGTCCTCGCCTCAGTCAAACTCCTCCAAATCACCCCCGTTAGAAGCAGTCAATGGTTTTAATCACCAGCAACTGCAGCAACATATACAGGGCTTACAAAGCAGATATATCAACACAGCTTACGACGAGAATATGCATCCCTCACAAGTTCAGCAAACGCAGCAGAGAATTTATTATGCCGGCAGTGTGGAGAGTAGTGAAAATGATACCGAAGAAGACTACACCATATCCAATGTACAAACACACCCATTTATTAAGCAAATGAGTGATTTTTAAATTTAGAAATTAAGTTTCTTCAAAAAGGCACAATAAATCCAGTTAAGTTTAGTTATTAGTATCTTATTTAAAATTCTCATTTAGTTTAATATTGAAACCAAAAGAAAAACCAAACTTTATACAATTTGTTATAGTTAGGGAAACCAAAGTTTGCTTAGCTTAATTGTAGATTTGTAAATTAATTTATAAAAATTATTTTGTATATCATTTTAGTTAATTTTAAACCAAAGTTAGCTCAGCTTAGAATACAAACAATAATTATTTCTAGGTTAACCATCAAACATTAGGCTAACTAGGTTAACTACTCTTAACGCAATTTCTTTTAATTTATTTATTGATATTTAATTTTATAGAGAGTAAAAAAAACTATTTTTGCCAATAATTAATACATCAGAGACAACTTAATTATTTCATAAGCTTTTTTTGCACAATTCAAAGTGTCTATTGGTTGTCTAGTCACACCTTATTTATTCTACTTTACTTTAAGTTAAAATATTAATATTAATAATATTTTTTCCCTTCATTTAAATTGATTAATAATATTCTACCTCTCCTACTTTAACTACTGTTTGATATTTTATTTTATTTTATTAAATAGTAATCACTTTGTTATTTGTTATTTATTGCATTTTATTAATCAATCAATATTTTGTTATATTTGTTCTAATAAATATTTATTATCATATTACCCACATGCTTATATTGTTAATTATATTTATATTTTAACTTAAGCTATTGAAAACACTACATTTATATTTGTTATACATGTATGTATGTGTGTATGCAAACAAATATTTCTATCATTCTTTTCTACAATAGTGCCGTTCTATAATTTTAAGTGTCTTGTATAAATAAAAAATAGATTCCAACCGTGCTGTAAATTTTGTCAATGCCTTTTATTTAACTATACTGAATATGTTATAAGAATTTTTTATTTTGATATTTGTCAATATTTATGGTAAGAAAATTAAAAAAAATAAAGTTTTGTGTAAATAGAAGAAGTGTGCTGGTCTAAATTTGTGTTTTAAGCTTTTTAAATCAAAAAGACTACTTGATATAGTTATGCTTCTAGCAATGCCTTAATTTTGGCAAATAATTGTGTACTCGTAGTATGGATTTAAAATTATCTAGAAAATGTTATTTCTATTGTATTGTCTATTATTGTGTCCAGTCTCCCCTTTCGAATTATGTTATGTCTTCTATATTTGAAAGGTTATTGCTTGATATAACATTTGATAAGACATTATAATACAATAGTTTAACGATTTAAGGAAATAATCGATTTTACGAATTTTACTTATGAAACCACGCAATCAAAATAAGGGGATATTATTGAAAGTTATTTATTTAATTAATTTATGAAATACTATTTTCAATGATACTATACATGAACGAAGCTTTAGCATTACTTCGAAGTTGAATCCTGTTCGAAAATCCCTCACTTCGCTCTATCTGATGCGCATGTGCAATTAGCTTACGATACTCATGCAAGATGCCAAAACATTTCATTTGATTACAACCTTATTATTTAAAATTAATTTAAATTGTTCAATACATAAAAAAATTGTTTTGAAAGTAAATAAAATATAAATTAAATGCATTCAGTGAAGTGCGACTTTGACCCGCGTACGAAGGGTTCCGTACGGACACGAGATATGTAATTCAGCCTATATAGAATATAGTTTTGGAATTTTTTTAGTGTTTGGGTTTTTTCGGTTTTAAGCGTTTTTTAGTTTTGGGGGTTTTTGCGTTTATTAGTGCTTTTTTAGTTTTGGCCATTTTTTTCTCGTTTTGGCGATTTTGTTTGTGACTTTTTTAATTTTGGCGATTTTTTGTTAGGCAGTTTTTTTCATATAGGATATATTTTTTTTTGGTTTTTGGCGATTTGTTTGGTTTTTGGCGTTTTTTTTCATTTTTGCAATTTTTTTAGATGTGACACTTTTTTCTCGTTTCGGCGATTTTTTCGGTTTTTTGCGATTTTTTAATTTTGACAATTTTTTTCGTTTTGGCGATTTTTTTTAATTTTGGCGATTTTTTTTCATTTAGACGATTTTTTTATTTATTTAGATTTTTTCGGTTTTTTGCGTTCTTTCGTTTTGGGGACTTTTTCACTAAGCGCTTTTTTGGTTTTGACACTTTTTTCCATTTTGCCAAATTTTTTAATTTTGGCATTTTTTTTTAAATTAAAATTTTTTTTGGTTTTGGCGCCTTTCACGCGTTTCGGCGATTTTTTTTAATTTTTAGCGTTTTTTTTTTAATTTTGACGATTTTTTTCATTTGGGTGAGTTTTTTGAATTTGGCGATTTATTTTAATGTTAGAATTTTTTTTGCCGATTTTTATGGTTTGGCGATTTTATAATTTTTTTAAATTTTTTAGTTTTACCGTTAATGAAAATTATAAGAGTTTACCTTTTACGTTTTCCAAGATATAGCAAGTTATCAAAATTACATAGTCAAAATTGCATTAACTGATGGACCAGCCTTTAATTTAAATTTTTTTGGATTTTAGTGTTAATTTATTTCCAATGTAACTTTTTTTTTTTTTTATAACAAACACGACCCGCAAAGCGATTAGCTTGTCTGCAGAAAACACCCAGAATCTATGGTGGGAATCGAACCCACGACCTCTGGACTGAGAGGCTAGAATCGCTACCACTCAGCCACAGGGGCACCCATCTTGTAATCTATATAAAAATACACCAATTTTACATTTTTTAAGTGTCAATATACATATGTACATAATTAATTCTCATGTATTTGCTGTTGTAGTGGCCAAGGTTCTACATACTCTGTCCAAATTTTAGGTCCGTACCTCTTACGGTTCATGAGAAAATAGCTTGTGACGGACAGACGGAAAGCGTAGTGAAAACAATAGGGTCCTTTTCACCTTTGGTGTACGCAACCCTAAAAAATATATACATATGTACATTGAATAATTTCTCATCGATTGCAATAGGCATTTTGGTGATTATTTTTCTGCATATCATCTGCTTCAGTGTTGTATTTTAGAACATACGACAGTGTTGCAGTATTGAAGTGTTGACAACTCTGACTTTACAGAACGTGATGCAGCGTAGTGAATGATTACAGTTACTGAACGAATTAATTTTTAATTCCATGAATACTACAGTTGTGTTGTTTACAAATTATAAATGCAATCATAGCACGTATGTATTTTGTTGTGTAAGCAGAGAAGACTAACGACGTCCGTCCGTCTGCAGAGACTGTCTGCCACAGGCTCTTTTCTCGTAAACCATAAGACCAACTATAACAACAAATATATGATAATTTAAAACCAAATGGTGTTCAAAAGCGAGCAACGAAACATGTTGAAATTATAATGTAATATATACAGACAATTAGAGCAAAAACCGCCAAAAATCTGAACAGACACATTTTGTTGACTTTGTTTTTTTACCGATTATTTTGCGATAGCAAATAATAAATTTTGATAAAAAAATCAAGTTCGAAAACTATGCCGCTTAAGCTTTTTTTAACGGTTATGGCATGGTATGGCAGTTGAATTTTCAAAGATAGTGTATATGTATTTATGCAGAACTACAGCAATTAACACTGAAATTAAAAAAATAAATTAAAACTAATGGATATTCTATCAGTTCATGTAATTTTGAAAACCGTAACAGGCACAAACTCTTGAAATTTTCAAAAACGCCAAAACTAAAAAATCCCAAAATGAAACAATCCGAATATAAAAATCGATTGAACAATAGCAAAATTTTTCGAAAAATTTCTGACACGCCAGTTTAAGAACGAAGTCTCTAGCTGTTTTGGGAGCTTCGGAAAACCGTTCACGTACAGACAGACGGACATCGCTTGTTCGTCTTCCCTATGCATAAGGATCCAGAATATATACTCTTTATTTGTCGCTTATTAATATTGTGGAAATTACACACGGAATGACAAACCTATATATAACCTTTTACCATTTTTTGATAAAGGGTATAACAACAGAGCAAACACATAACCTGATAATGAGAACTTTAATGTTCGTATGCGCAGTTCGCAGTGTGAATCATACTTATTTTGCATCGTCCATATACATTGAGCTAAGGGAGTCGAAATCAACAACGTCATAAATTTTGCTAGGAATGAATTCGATGCGTACTTCAAACTTTCGAGTGGATATGATTCACAGACAACATTGCAATGAGTATGAGTGAGCATAAGTACAAGAAATTATAAGTCATGATTCAACTCTACTCATTATTGATCTCTGGTATGTATATCATTTTTCACATGGGAACATGGTAAGTCGTTATACAATTTTAATATCAAGTAAATAAATAATAAATAGCGATAATAATTATTCCACTACAGGGGTGCAATATTCCAATTCATACTCCGTCCTATATTTCAGGCTACTTTTCATATTTTGTAAACTACTGTTACGTAATTCAATTTGAAAAATAAATCTTACTTCTTATAATATTTTTTATTTGCTTTATTTGTATATAGATTATACTAACAACGTAGTAATCCTTTTTTGTGCTCATTATTTTATTCACTGTTGACTCATGCGGTTCAAGCAATTAAAACTTGTCGACATTTTGTCGTCAGCATTCAAGATTTTGTTATTTTTTTTCCTTCAAAATTTAAACCAGAATAAATCTTAAAGCTACCGATTTTTTATTATATTTGTATCCTTTAAATAGCAACGTTAAGAATATAAACTAAATCGAAAAAAATTCATGGCGTTTAGCTTAAAAATATATTCATGTTTAGTACAGAGCAACAATGAAAAGAAAAAATTTAGAAAATACATATGTATGTATTAAAATAACGCAAAATATAACTAGAAATAAAAACCAAGTTAAACATAAATACGCCATATAATGCTTTACGAGACATTCGAATGAGTATTCAACGTTTGTTTTTAGAAGTAAATAAATTGCGTGGACGGTATTTATTATATTAATGTTGTGTCTTTAGTTGCATTTATTATAACCACAGCTTTTAATAGTTGCGACAAAATACAAATACACAACTACAGCAACAAAGAAAACTTTAACTGTTACAACAACAACACCATCAATATAGTGTATTTAAGGTGCGGCGTCATCAAGCAGCCGGTCTACTCTAAATTGTTAAATAAAAAAATATATGAAAAAAAAACTACGACTTATATGTACGTACATTGTCTGTCTATGGGTAACAAAGTGTGTTCATATCACCATTTCACTCTAAGCCACCTTACTTGTGCGACTTTAACTTCCTACCACTGCCCCCAACATAATCATCATCATCATCATCATCATCATCATCACCATCATAATCATCATCATCAACAACAGCGTCATCATCCCCCGCCGCTATTGCGGTCAACGTCTGGACAGCATCGACTTTGTGCCACTAATAAAGCATGTTTGTTGGTAATTCTATTTATTGCGGAAAAAAATCTTTGAAAATCTAAACAAACTTAATCAATGTCTTAAAAATTGTGGTTTAATTCTGGTATTAAACTTGTTTATTACGAGTATTTATTTAAGTTGCAGCTTTTTAAGCTGTTGCGCTATTTTTTTTCCTCTGTTTCTTTCTGCGAATTCGTTTTCTGTTTACAATAATGTTTTGGTTAATTAAGCGAAAAATGTGTACTAAAGTAATTTTTTTCTAAATAATATTTTCAGATTTATAAAGGATGGGTTGATCAGCAGGAAATTTATTAAATGCTTTCTATAATTTGAAGCGGAAATTTTGATATTTGTTAATAATATCTTAAATAATTTTTTATTTTTTCATGTAATCACTAATTTTTATGATTTTTATTTCAGGACTTTGTTTGATTTGTTCATTAGGGATTGGTAAAAGAATGGTTTTGAGCACTTTATGAGTATTTGCAGGCAAACAAATATGAATACGTACAGCTAAAAATAAAACCACGCTCATATACAAACACACGCATTTATTTTAAACCGAATACGTATCATGTCATGAACACCCAACAACTAGTTTTTAAATTACTCACCACATACAAATATTAGTAAAATAAATAGACTGTGTGAGCTACAATCACATGCATGAATAAGTGTTAATCGGCTACACATGCGTACATACAGGGCTATTTTAATTACACACACAATTAAAGCATGTTTTCAAACAGCCACACAAATATACCCACACATTTTCTAATCCGGTTTACATAAACAAAATCTACGGTGGCGAATGATGAATAAATATCTCGAGTATTAGCGTATTTTTTTTGTCGGATAAAATATCGATTGCATGAGTATAGACATGCTCAGCAAAATATTACACATTACCACCTGAACTACTTGCCACATAACGAATTACTTTTTTCATTGCCAAAATTAATTACTCGCTCACAAATCACATTACGTAAAATTTTCAAAAATATCAAGCAGAAGTTGAAAATATTCTTTGGATTTTAAAAATATTGTCAAAATATGTCGTTATTTTAAATAAATTATATATATTTCTAAATTGTCTACTTATTTATTTTAAACTAAATAAGTAAAATAAACACTTACATTTTGGAATAATTGCACCGGTCAACGAAAATTAAAAAAAAAATTTGAGCATCGGTTTACGTAACATATTTTGTCTATATAAGCAAATATACATAAAAAATGCGAATACAAAACGAAAATATTTGTCATCTCAGAAATTATAGCATTTTTGATTTTCGCGCTCGATTTACATATGTCGGTCTTGGCGAGCTATCACTGACGAAACTGAGGTAAGCGGGTTTGAGCAGTGTTTCTTGGGGGTCGTTTTGGACGGTGAACAGTGGTCGACAAAAATAAAGTTAATTAAAAATTTAAATTGACCACACTGTTTGCAAGCGGAGACCCAGACTAGCTCAAAACTATATAATTCTTGCATATCTTTCACTTTGTATGCTTATAACGGTACTATAAATGACATGTTAAAAGAAAAAAATAAAAACACAAAAATACTACGCGTATTTCATGCAAATTCAAAAGTAAATAAAAGGCGTTGCAGATGCGATATTAAGTTTTTTTATTCAATTGTAACTTTTGAATTTTTGTTAACTAACACACAAAAACACATTAATTTTCTAATAAATGGTAAGTTTTTTATCAAGTGTTAAACTAAGTGAATTTTTTTTACATTTATTACCGAACAAACTAACTTTGTCAGACGAAATCTTTTGATATCCATCCGTTTTTGTAATCTTTCAACCTTGCTGTTATAGACTTTATATAAAATTCCTGCCCCGAGCTGCCCCATTAACTTTTTTTCAAAAATATAATATGAGCATCAACTAAGAATAAGTTATTATTATTTTTAGGGTTCCGTACACCAAAGGTGAAAAAAGGAACCCTATTGTTTTCGCTACGCGGTCCGTCTGTCCATCTGTCCGTCACACGGTATTTTCTCAGGAACCGTAAGAGCTACGGACCTGAAATTTGGACAGAGTATGTAGAACCTTGGCCACTACAACAACAAATACATGAGAATTAGAAATTAATGGGTGCTCCAAAACGAGCTACGAAAAATGTTAAAATCTCATGTAATATACATACAATTGTATGTACATATGTATATAGACACTTGAAATTTGTAAAATTAGTGTATTTTTATAAAGACTACAACAATAAACATTAAAATATTAAAAAATTTAAATTAAAGGGTGGTCCATCAGTTAATGCAATTTTGACTATGTAATTTTGACAACTTGCTATATCTTGGAGAATTTAATGAACTATAAATCGTTCATTTCATATGCAAAAAACTAAAAACACTATACATCGTCTATTTTTCATGCAAAAAAATTAAATGGGCTATAGATACAAAATATAATGAGCTATACATGGTTGATTTTTTAAATTTTTATGAAAAACATTAATGGGCTATAAATTGTCCATTTCGTATACAAAAAACTAAAAACTCTATACATCGTCTATTTTTCATGCAAAAAAATTAAATGGGCTATAGATACAAAATATAATGAGCTATTCATGGTTGATTTTTTAAAGTTTTATGAAAAATATTAATGGGATATAAATTGTCCATTTCGTATACAAAAACTTAAATGGACTACATACGTCGTCTATATTTCGTGCAAAGAATTTAATGAAATATACATCATCCATTTTTTATGAAATAAAAATTTTTATGAAAAAAATTTAATGAACTATAAATTGTCATTTCATATGCAAAAAACTAAAAACACTATACATCGTCTATTTTGCATGCAAAAAAATTAAATGGGCTATAGATACAAAATATAATGGGCTATACATGGTTGATTTTTAAAATTTTTATGAACAACATTAATGGGATATAAATTGTCCATTTCGTATACAAAAACTTAAATGGACTATATACGTCGTCTATATTTCGTGCAAAGAATTTAATGAAATATACATCATCCATTTTGTATGAAAAAAAATTTTTTATGAAAAAAATTTAATGGACTATACATCGTCAATTTTTAAAATTTTTATGAAAAAATTTAATGAACTATAAATCGTTCATTTCATATGCAAAAAACTAAAAACACTATACATCGTCTATTTTCCATGCAAAAAAATTAAATGGGCTATAGATACAAAATATAATGGGCTATACATGGTTGATTTTTTAAATTTTTATGAACAACATTAATGGGCTATAAATTGTCCATTTCGTATACAAAAACTTAAATGGACTATATACGTCATCTATATTTCGTGCAAAGAATTTAATGAAATATACATCATCCAATTTTTATGAAAAAAAATTTTTTATGAAAAAAAATTAATAGACTATATATACATCGTCAATTTTTAAAATTTTTATGAAAAAATTTAATGAACTATAAATCGTTCATTTCATATGCAAAAAACTAAAAACGCTATACATCGTCTATTTTTGATGCAAAAAAATTAAATGGGCTATATATACAAAATATAATGGGCTATACATGGTTGATTTTTTAAATTTTTATGAAAAATATTAATGGGCTATAAATTGTCCATTTCGTATACAAAAACTTAAATAAACTATATACGTCATCTATATTTCGTGCAAAGAATTTAATGAAATATACATCATCCAATTTTTATGAAAAAAAATTTTTTATGAAAAAAATTTAATGGACTATATCATCATATCATACATCGTCAAGTTTTCAAATTTTTATGAAAAAATTTAATGAACTATAAATCGTTCATTTCATATGCAAAAAACTAAAAACACTATACATCGTCTATTTTTCATGCAAAAAAATTAAATGGGCTATAGATACAAAATATAATGGGCTATACATGGTTGATTTTTTAAATTTTTATGAACAACATTAATGGGCTATAAATTGTCCATTTCGTATACAAAAACTTAAATGGACTACATACGTCGTCTATATTTCGTGCAAAGAATGTAATGAAATATACATCATCCATTTTTTATGTAAAAAAATTTTGTATGTATACATCGTCAATTTTTCAAATTTTTATGAAAAAATTTAATGAACTATAAATCGTTCCTTTCATATGCAAAAAACTAAAAACACTATACATCGTGTATTTTTCATGCAAAAAAATTAAATGGGCTATAGATACAAAATATAATGGGCTATACATGGTTGATTTTTTAAATTTTTATGAACAACATTAATGGCCTATAAATTGTCTATTTCGTATACAAAAACTTAAATGGACTACATACGTCGTCTATATTTCGTGCAAAGAATTTAATGAAATATACATCATCCATTTTTTATGTAAAAAAAATTTTTTATGAAAAAAATTTAATGAACTATACATTGTCATTTCATATGCAAAAAACTAAAAACAGTATACATCGTCTATTTTGCATGCAAAAAAATTAAATGGGCTATAGATACAAAATATAATGGGCTATACATGGTTGATTTTTAAAATTTTTATGAACAACATTAATGGGATATAAATTGTCCATTTCGTATACAAAAACTTAAATGGACTATATACGTCGTCTATATTTCGTGCAAAGAATTTAATGAAATATACATCATAAATTTTTTATGAAAAAAATTTAATGGACTATATATACATCGTCAATTTTTCAAATTTTTATGAAAATATTTAATGAACTATAAATCGTTCATTTCATATGCAAAAAACTAAAAACACTATACATCGTCTATTTTTCATGCAAAAAAATTAAATGGGCTATAGATACAAAATATAATGGGCTATTCATGGTTGATTTTTTAAATTTTTATGAAAAATATTAATGGGATATAAATTGTCCAAATTCGTATACAAAAACTTAAATGAACTATATACGTCGTCTATATTTCGTGCAAAGAATTTAATGAAATATACATCATCCATTTTTTATGAAAAAAAAATTTTTATGAAAAAACTTAATGGACTATACATCGTCAATTTTTAAAATTTTTATAAAAAAATTTAATGAACTATAAATCGTTCATTTCACATGCAAAAAACTAAAAACACTATACATCGTCTATTTTTCATGCAAAAAAATTAAATGGGCTATAGATACAAAATATAATGGGCTATACATGGTTGATTTTTTAAATTTTTATGAACAACATTAATGGGCTATAAATTGTCCATTTCGTATACAAAAACTTAAATGGACTATATACGTCATCTATATTTCGTGCAAAGAATTTAATGAAATATACATCATCCAATTTTTATGAAAAAAAATTTTTTATGAAAAAAATTTAATGGACTATATCATCATATCATACATCGTCAAGTTTTCAAATTTTTATGAAAAAATTTAATGAACTATAAATCGTTCATTTCATATGCAAAAAACTAAAAACACTATACATCGTCTATTTTTCATGCAAAAAAATTAAATGGGCTATAGATACAAAATATAATGGGCTATACATGGTTGATTTTTTAAATTTTTATGAACAACATTAATGGGCTATAAATTGTAGATTTCGTATACAAAAACTTAAATGGACTACATACGTCGTCTATATTTCGTGCAAAGAATGTAATGAAATATACATCATCCATTTTTTATGTAAAAAAATTTTGTATGTATACATCGTCAATTTTTCAAATTTTTATGAAAAAATTTAATGAACTATAAATCGTTCATTTCATATGCAAAAAACTAAAAACACTATACATCGTCTATTTTTCATGCAAAAAAATTAAATGGGCTATAGATACAAAATATAATGGGCTATACATGGTTGATTTTTTAAATTTTTATGAACAACATTAATGGCCTATAAATTGTCCATTTCGTATACAAAAACTTAAATGGACTACATACGTCGTCTATATTTCGTGCAAAGAATTTAATGAAATATACATCATCCATTTTTTATGTAAAAAAATTTTTTATGAAAAAAATTTAATGGACTATACATCGTCAATTTTTCAAATTTTTATGAAAAAATTTAATGAACTATAAATCGTTCATTTCATATGCAAAAAACTAAAAACACTATACATCGTCTATTTTTCATGCAAAAAAATTAAATGGGCTATAGATACAAAATATAATGGGCTATACATGGTTGATTTTTTAAATTTTTATGAACAACATTAATGGGCTATAAATTAAACATTTCGTATACAAAAACTTAAATGGACTACATACGTCGTCTATATTTCCTGCAAAGAATTTAATGAAATATACATCATCCATTTTTTATGGAAAAAAATTTTTTATGAAAAAAATTTAATGGTAAATTTTTAAAATTTTTATGAAAAAATTTAATGAACTATAAATCGTTCATTTCATATGCAAAAAACTAAAAACACTATACATCGTCTATTTTTCATGCAAAAAAATTAAATGGGCTATAGATACAAAATATAATGGGCTATACATGGTTGATTTTTTAAATTTTTATGAACAACATTAATGGGCTATAAATTGTCCATTTCGTATACAAAAACTTAAATGGACTATATACGTCGTCTATATTTCGTGCAAAGAATTTAATGAAATATACATCATAAATTTTTTATGAAAAAAATTTAATGGACTATATATACATCGTCAATTTTTCAAATTTTTATGAAAATATTTAATGAACTATAAATCGTTCATTTCATATGCAAAAAACTAAAAACACTATACATCGTCTATTTTTCATGCAAAAAAATTAAATGGGCTATAGATACAAAATATAATGGGCTATTCATGGTTGATTTTTTAAATTTTTATGAAAAATATTAATGGGATATAAATTGTCCAAATTCGTATACAAAAACTTAAATGAACTATATACGTCGTCTATATTTCGTGCAAAGAATTTAATGAAATATACATCATCCATTTTTTATGAAAAAAAAATTTTTATGAAAAAACTTAATGGACTATACATCGTCAATTTTTAAAATTTTTATAAAAAAATTTAATGAACTATAAATCGTTCATTTCACATGCAAAAAACTAAAAACACTATACATCGTCTATTTTTCATGCAAAAAAATTAAATGGGCTATAGATACAAAATATAATGGGCTATACATGGTTGATTTTTTAAATTTTTATGAACAACATTAATGGGCTATAAATTGTCCATTTCGTATACAAAAACTTAAATGGACTACATACGTCGTCTATATTTCGTGCAAAGAATTTAATGAAATATACATCATCCATTTTTTATGAAAAAAAAAATTTTTATTTAAAAAATTTAATGGACATCGTCAATTTTTAAAATTTTTTATGAAAAAATTTAATGAACTATAAATCGTTCATTTCATATGCAATAAACTAAAAACACTATATATCGTCTATTTTCCATGCAAAAAAATTAAATGGGCTATAGATACAAAATATAATGGGCTATACATGGTTGATTTTTTAAATTTTTATGAACAACATTAATGGGCTATAAATTGTCCATTTCGTATACAAAAACTTAAATGGACTATATACGTCATCTATATTTCGTGCAAAGAATTTAATGAAATATACATCATCCAATTTTTATGAAAAAAAATTTTTTATGAAAAAAATTTAATGGACTATATCATCATATCATACATCGTCAAGTTTTCAAATTTTTATGAAAAAATTTAATGAACTATAAATCGTTCATTTCATATGCAAAAAACTAAAAAACACTATACATCGTCTATTTTTCATGCAAAAAAATTAAATGGGCTATAGATACAAAATATAATGGGCTATACATGGTTGATTTTTTAAATTTTTATGAACAACATTAATGGGCTATAAATTAAACATTTCGTATACAAAAACTTAAATGGACTACATACGTCGTCTATATTTCGTGCAAAGAATGTAATGAAATATACATCATCCATTTTTTATGTAAAAAAATTTTGTATGTATACATCGTCAATTTTTCAAATTTTTATGAAAAAATTTAATGAACTATAAATCGTTCATTTCATATGCAAAAAACTAAAAACACTATACATCGTCTATTTTTCATGCAAAAAAATTAAATGGGCTATAGATACAAAATATAATGGGCTATACATGGTTGATTTTTTAAATTTTTATGAACAACATTAATGGCCTATAAATTGTCCATTTCGTATACAAAAACTTAAATGGACTACATACGTCGTCTATATTTCGTGCAAAGAATTTAATGAAATATACATCATCCATTTTTTATGTAAAAAAATTTTTTATGAAAAAAATTTAATGGACTATACATCGTCAATTTTTCAAATTTTTATGAAAAAATTTAATGAACTATAAATCGTTCATTTCATATGCAAAAAACTAAAAACACTATACATCGTCTATTTTTCATGCAAAAAAATTAAATGGGCTATAGATACAAAATATAATGGGCTATACATGGTTGATTTTTTAAATTTTTATGAACAACATTAATGGGCTATAAATTAAACATTTCGTATACAAAAACTTAAATGGACTACATACGTCGTCTATATTTCCTGCAAAGAATTTAATGAAATATACATCATCCATTTTTTATGGAAAAAAATTTTTTATGAAAAAAATTTAATGGTCAATTTTTAAAATTTTTATGAAAAAATTTAATGAACTATAAATCGTTCATTTCATATGCAAAAAACTAAAAACACTATACATCGTCTATTTTTCATGCAAAAAAATTAAATGGGCTATAGATACAAAATATAATGGGCTATACATGGTTGATTTTTTAAATTTTTATGAAAAACATTAATGGGCTATATATTGTCCATTTCGCATACAAAAACTTAAATGGACTACATACGTCGTCTATATTTCGTGCAAAGAATGTAATGAAATATACATCATCCATTTTTTATGAAAAAAAATTTTTTACGAAAAAAATTTAATGAACTATAAATCGTTCATTTCATATGCAAAAAACTAAAAACACTATACATCGCCTATTTTTCATGCAAAAAAATTAAATGGGCTATAGATACAAAATATAATGGGCTATACATGGTTGATTTTTTAAATTTTTATGAACAACATTAATGGGGTATAACATGTCCATTTCGTATACAAAAACTTAAATGGACTACATACGTCGTCTATATTTCGTGCAAAGAATGTAATGAAATATACATCATGCATTTTTTATGAAAAAAAATTTTTTATGAAAAAAATTTAATGGACTATACATTGTCAATTTTTCAAATTTTTATGAAAAAATTTAATGAACTATAATTCGTTCATTTCATATGCAAAAAACTAAAAACACTATACATCGTCTATTTTTCATGCAAAAAAATTAAATGGGCTATAGATACAAAATATAATGGGCTATACATGGTTGATTTTTTAAATTTTTATGAAAAACATTAATGGGCTATAAACTGTCCATTTCGTATACAAAAACTTAAATGGACTACATACGTCGTCTATATTTCGTGCAAAGAATGTAATGAAATATACATCATCCATTTTTTATGAAAAAAAATTTTGTATGTATACATCGTCAATTTTTCAAATTTTTATGAAAAAATTTAATGAACTATAAATCGTTCATTTCATATGCAAAAAACTAAAAACACTATACATCGTCTATTTTTCATGCAAAAAAATTAAATGGGCTATAGATACAAAATATAATGGGCTATACATGGTTGATTTTTTAAATTTTTATGAACAACATTAATGGGCTATAAATTAAACATTTCGTATACAAAAACTTAAATGGACTACATACGTCGTCTATATTTGCTGCAAAGAATTTAATGAAATATACATCATCCATTTATTATGGAAAAAAATTTTTTATGAAAAAAATTTAATGGTCAATTTTTAAAATTTTTATGAAAAAATTTAATGAACTATAAATCGTTCATTTCATATGCAAAAAACTAAAAACACTATACATCGTCTATTTTTCATGCAAAAAAATTAAATGGGCTATAGATACAAAATATAATGGGCTATACATGGTTGATTTTTTAAATTTTTATGAACAACATTAATGGGCTATAAATTGTAGATTTCGTATACAAAAACTTAAATGGACTACATACGTCGTCTATATTTCGTGCAAAGAATGTAATGAAATATACATCATCCATTTTTTATGTAAAAAAATTTTGTATGTATACATCGTCAATTTTTCAAATTTTTATGAAAAAATTTAATGAACTATAAATCGTTCATTTCATATGCAAAAAACTAAAAACACTATACATCGTCTATTTTTCATGCAAAAAAATTAAATGGGCTATAGATACAAAATATAATGGGCTATACATGGTTGATTTTTTAAATTTTTATGAACAACATTAATGGCCTATAAATTGTCCATTTCGTATACAAAAACTTAAATGGACTACATACGTCGTCTATATTTCGTGCAAAGAATTTAATGAAATATACATCATCCATTTTTTATGTAAAAAAATTTTTTATGAAAAAAATTTAATGGACTATACATCGTCAATTTTTCAAATTTTTATGAAAAAATTTAATGAACTATAAATCGTTCATTTCATATGCAAAAAACTAAAAACACTATACATCGTCTATTTTTCATGCAAAAAAATTAAATGGGCTATAGATACAAAATATAATGGGCTATACATGGT
The DNA here is from genome assembly GCA_905220375.1 of Tachina fera. Lineage (NCBI taxonomy): Eukaryota > Metazoa > Arthropoda > Insecta > Diptera > Tachinidae > Tachina > Tachina fera. The sequence goes on along the minus strand of LR999965.1, from coordinate 41,905,679 downwards.
TGATTTTTTAAATTTTTATGAACAACATTAATGGGCTATAAATTAAACATTTCGTATACAAAAACTTAAATGGACTACATACGTCGTCTATATTTCCTGCAAAGAATTTAATGAAATATACATCATCCATTTTTTATGGAAAAAAATTTTTTATGAAAAAAATTTAATGGTCAATTTTTAAAATTTTTATGAAAAAATTTAATGAACTATAAATCGTTCATTTCATATGCAAAAAACTAAAAACACTATACATCGTCTATTTTTCATGCAAAAAAATTAAATGGGCTATAGATACAAAATATAATGGGCTATACATGGTTGATTTTTTAAATTTTTATGAACAACATTAATGGGCTATAAATTAAACATTTCGTATACAAAAACTTAAATGGACTACATACGTCGTCTATATTTGCTGCAAAGAATTTAATGAAAAATACATCATCCATTTTTTATGGAAAAAAATTTTTTATGAAAAAAATTTAATGGTCAATTTTTAAAATTTTTATGAAAAAATTTAATGAACTATAAATCGTTCATTTCATATGCAAAAAACTAAAAACACTATACATCGTCTATTTTTCATGCAAAAAAATTAAATGGGCTATAGATACAAAATATAATGGGCTATACATGGTTGATTTTTTAAATTTTTATGAACAACATTAATGGGCTATAAATTAAACATTTCGTATACAAAAACTTAAATGGACTACATACGTCGTCTATATTTCCTGCAAAGAATTTAATGAAATATACATCATCCATTTTTTATGGAAAAAAATTTTTTATGAAAAAAATTTAATGGTCAATTTTTAAAATTTTTATGAAAAAATTTAATGAACTATAAATCGTTCATTTCATATGCAAAAAACTAAAAACACTATACATCGTCTATTTTTCATGCAAAAAAATTAAATGGGCTATAGATACAAAATATAATGGGCTATACATGGTTGTATGTATACATCGTCAATTTTTCAAATTTTTATGAAAAAATTTAATGAACTATAAATCGTTCATTTCATATGCAAAAAACTAAAAACACTATACATCGTCTATTTTTCATGCAAAAAAATTAAATGGGCTATAGATACAAAATATAATGGGCTATTCATGGTTGATTTTTTAAATTTTTATGAAAAATATTAATGGGATATAAATTGTCCATTTCGTATGCAAAAACTTAAATGATATTAATGGGATATAAATTGTCCATTTCGTATACAAAAACTTAAGTGGACTATATACGTCGTCTATATTTCGTGCAAAGAATTTAATGAAATATACATCATCCATTTTTTATGAAAAAAAATTTTTTATGAAAAAAATTTAATGGACCATCGTCAATTTTTAAAATTTTTATGAAAAAATTTAATGAACTATAAATCGTTCATTTCATATGCAAAAAACTAAAAACACTATACATCGTCTATTTTTCATGCAAAAAAATTAAATGGGCTATAGATACAAAATATAATGGGCTATTCATGGTTGATTTTTTAAATTTTTATGAAAAATATTAATTTGATATAAATTGTCCATTTCGTATACAAAAACTTAAATGGACTATATACGTCGTCTATATTTCGTGCAAAGAATTTAATGAAATATACATCATCCATTTTTTATGAAAAAAAAATTTTTATGAAAAAATTTAATGGACTATACATCGTCAATTTTTAAAATTTTTATAAAAAAATTTAATGAACTATAAATCGTTCATTTCATATGCAAAAAACTAAAAACACTATACATCGTCTATTTTTCATGCAAAAAAATTAAATGGGCTATAGATACAAAATATAATGGGCTATACATGGTTGATTTTTTAAATTTTTATGAACAACATTAATGGGCTATAAATTGTCCATTTCGTATACAAAAACTTAAATGGACTACATACGTCGTCTATATTTCGTGCAAAGAATTAAATGAAATATACATCATCCATTTTTTATGGAAAAAAAATTTTTATTTAAAAAATTTAATGGACATCGTCAATTTTTAAAATTTTTTATGAAAAAATTTAATGAACTATAAATCGTTCATTTCATATGCAATAAACTAAAAACACTATACATCGTCTATTTTCCATGCAAAAAAATTAAATGGGCTATAGATACAAAATATAATGGGCTATACATGGTTGATTTTTTAAATTTTTATGAAAAATATTAATGGGCTATAAATTGTCCATTTCGTATACAAAAACTTAAATGGACTATATACGTCATCTATATTTCGTGCAAAGAATTTAATGAAATATACATCATCCAATTTTTATGAAAAAAAATTTTTTATGAAAAAAAATTAATAGACTATACATCGTCAATTTTTAAAATTTTTATGAAAAAATTTAATGAACTATAAATCGTTCATTTCATATGCAAAAAACTAAAAACACTATACATCGTCTATTTTTCATGCAAAAAAATTAAATGGGCTATAGATACAAAATATAATGGGCTATACATGGTTGATTTTTTAAATTTTTATGAACAACATTAATGGGCTATAAATTGTCCATTTCGTATCCAAAAACTTAAATGGACTACATACGTCGTCTATATTTCGTGCAAAGAATGTAATGAAATATACATCATCCATTTTTTATGTAAAAAAATTTTGTATGAAAAAAATTTAATGGACTATATCATCATATCATACATCGTCAAGTTTTCAAATTTTTATAAAAAAATTTAATGAACTATAAATCGTTCATTTCATATGCAAAAAACTAAAAACACTATACATCGTCTATTTTTCATGCAAAAAAATTAAATGGGCTATAGATACAAAATATAATGGGCTATACATGGTTGATTTTTTAAATTTTTATGAACAACATTAATGGGCTATAAATTGTCCATTTCGTATACAAAAACTTAAATGGACTACATACGTCGTCTATATTTCGTGCAAAGAATGTAATGAAATATACATCATCCATTTTTTATGTAAAAAAATTTTGTATGTATACATCGTCAATTTTTAAAATTTTTATGAAAAAATTTAATGAACTATAAATCGTTCATTTCATATGCAAAAAACTAAAAACACTATACATCGTCTATTTTTCATGCAAAAAAATTAAATGGGCTATAGATACAAAATATAATGGGCTATACATGGTTGATTTTTTAAATTTTTATGAACAACATTAATGGCCTATAAATTGTCCATTTCGTATACAAAAACTTAAATGGACTACATACGTCGTCTATATTTCGTGCAAAGAATTTAATGAAATATACATCATCCATTTTTTATGTAAAAAAATTTTTATGAAAAAAATTTAATGGACTATACATCGTCAATTTTTCAAATTTTTATGAAAAAATTTAATGAACTATAAATCGTTCATTTCATATGCAAAAAACTAAAAACACTATACATCGTCTATTTTTCATGCAAAAAAATTAAATGGGCTATAGATACAAAATATAATGGGCTATACATGGTTGATTTTTTAAATTTTTATGAAAAACATTAATGGGGTATAAATTGTCCATTTCGCATACAAAAGCTTAAATGGACTACCTACGTCGTCTATATTTCGTGCAAAGAATTTAATGAAATATACATCATCCATTTTTTATGAAAAAAAATTTTTTATGAAAAAAATTTTATGGACTATACATCGTCAATTTTTCAAATTTTTATGAAAAAATTTAATGAACTATAAATCGTTCATTTCATATGCAAAAAACTAAAAACACTATACATCGTCTATTTTTCATGCAAAAAAATTAAATGGGCTATAGATACAAAATATAATGGGCTATACATGGTTGATTTTTAAAATTTTTATGAACAACATTAATGTGCTATAAATTAAACATTTCGTATACAAAAACCTAAATGGACTACATACGTCGTCTATATTTCCTGCAAAGAATTTAATGAAGTATACATCATCCATTTTTTATGGAAAAAAATTTTTTATGAAAAAAATTTAATGGTGAATTTTTAAAATTTTTATGAAAAAATTTAATGAACTATAAATCGTTCATTTCATATGCAAAAAACTAAAAACACTATACAACGTCTATTTTTCATGCAAAAAAATTAAATGGGCTATAGATACAAAATATAATGGGCTATACATGGTTGATTTTTTAAATTTTTATGAAAAACATTAATGGGCTATATATTGTCCATTTCGCATACAAAAACTTAAATGGACTACATACGTCGTCTATATTTCGTGCAAAGAATGTAATGAAATATACATCATCCATTTTTTATGAAAAAAAATTTTTTATGAAAAAAATTTAATGAACTATAAATCGTTCATTTCATATGCAAAAAACTAAAAACACTATACTACGCCTATTTTTCATGCAAAAAAATTAAATGGGCTATAGATACAAAATATAATGGGCTATACATGGTTGATTTTTTAAATTTTTATGAACAACATTAATGGGGTATAAATTGTCCATTTCGCATACAAAAACTTAAATGGACTACATACGTCGTCTATATTTCGTGCAAAGAATGTAATGAAATATACATCATCCATTTTTTATGAAAAAAAATTTTTTTTTAAATTTTTATGAAAAAATTTAATGAACTATAAATCGTTAATTTCATATGCAAAAAACTAAAAACACTATACATCGTCTATTTTTCATGCAAAAAAATTAAATGGGCTATAGATACAAAATATAATGGGCTATACATGGTTGATTTTTTAAATTTTTATGAAAAACATTAATGGGCTATAAATTGTCCATTTCGTATACAAAAACTTAAATGGACTACATACGTCATCTATATTTCGTGCAAAGAATTTAATGAAATATACATCATCCAATTTTCATTTCGTATGCAAAAAACTAAAAACACTAGACATCGTCTATTTTTCATGCAAAAAAAATTAAATGGGCTATAGATACAAAATATAATCGGCTATACATGGTTGATTTTTTAAATTTTTATGAAAAACATTAATGGACTATAAATTGTCCATTTCGTATACAAAAACTTAAATGGACTACATACGTCGTCTATATTTCGTGCAAAGAATTTAATGAAATATACATCATCCATTTTTTATGGAAAAAAATTTTTTATGAAAAAAATTTAATGGACTATATATACATCGTCAATTTTTCAAATTTTTATGAAAAAATTTAATGAACTATAAATCGTTCATTTCGTATGCAAAAAACTAAAAACACTAGACATCGTCTATTTTTCATGCAAAAAAATTAAATGGGCTATAGATACAAAATATAATCGGCTATACATGGTTGATTTTTTAAATTTTTATGAAAAACATTAATGGACTATAAATTGTCCATTTCGTATACAAAAACTTAAACGGACTACATACGTCGTCTATATTTCGTGCAAAGAATTTAATGAAATATACATCATCCATTTTTTATGGAAAAAAATTTTTTATGAAAAAAATTTAATGGACTATATATACATCGTCAATTTTTCAAATTTTTATGAAAAAATTTAATGAACTATAAATCGTTCATTTCACATGCAAAAAACTAAAAACACTATACATCGTCTATTTTGCATGCAAAAAAATTAAATGGGCTATAGATACAAAATATAATGGGCTATACATGGTTGATTTTTTAAGTTTTTATGAACAACATTAATGGGCTATAAATTGTCCATTTCGTATACAAAAACTTAAATGGACTATATACGTCATCTATATTTCGTGCAAAGAATTTAATGAAATATACATCATCCAATTTTTATGAAAAAAAATTTAATAGACTATACATCGTCAATTTTTCAAATTTGTATGAAAAAATTTAATGAACTATAAATCGTTCATTTCGTATGCAAAAAACTAAAAACACTAGACATCGTCTATTTTTCATGCAAAAAAATTAAATGGGCTATAGATACAAAATATAATCGGCTATACATGGTTGATTTTTTAAATTTTTATGAACAACATTAATGGGCTATAAATTGTCCATCTCGTATACAAAAACTTAAATGGACTACATACGTCGTCTATATTTCGTGCAAAGAATTTAATGAAATATACATCATCCATTTTTTATGGAAAAAAATTTTTTATGAAAAAAATTTAATGGACTATACATTGTCAATTTTTCAAATTCTTATGAAAAAATTTAATGAACTATAAATCGTTCATTTCATATGCAAAAAACTAAAAACACTATACATCGTCTATTTTTCATGCAAAAAAATTAAATAGGCTATAGATACAAAATGTAATGGGCTATACATGGTTGATTTTTTAAATTTTTATGAACAACATTAATGGGCTATAAATTGTCCATTTCGTATACAAAAACTTAAATGGACTACATACGTCGTCTATATTTCGTGCAAAGAATTTAATGAAATATACATCATCCATTTTTTATGGAAAAAAATTTTTTATGAAAAAAATTTAATGGACTATACATCGTCAACTTTCAAATTTTTATGAAAAAATTTAATGAACTATAAATCGTTCATTTCACATGCAAAAAACTAAAAACACTATACATCGTCTATTGTTCATGCAAAAAATTAAATGGGCTATAGATACAAAATATAATGGGCTATACATGGTTGATTTTATAAATTTTTATGAACAACATTAATGGGCTATAAATTGTCCGTTTCGTATACAAAAACTTAAATGGACTATATACGTCATCTATATTTCGTGCAAAGAATTCAATGAAATATACATCATCCAATTTTTATGAAAAAAAATTTTTATGAAAAAAATTTAATAGACTATACATCGTCAATTTTTCAAATTTTTATGAAAAAATTTAATAAACTATAAATCGTTCATTTCACATGCAAAAAACTAAAAACACTATACATCGTCTATTGTTCATGCAAAAAATTAAATGGGCTATAGATACAAAATATAATGGGCTATACATGGTTGATTTTATAAATTTTTATGAACAACATTAATGGGCTATAAATTGTCCGTTTCGTATACAAAAACTTAAATGGACTATATACGTCATCTATATTTCGTGCAAAGAATTCAATGAAATATACATCATCCAATTTTTATGAAAAAAAAATTTTTATGAAAAAAATTTAATCAATTTTTCAAATTTTTATGAAAAAATTTAATGAACTATAAATCGTTCATTTCACATGCAAAAAACTAAAAACACTATACATCGTCTATTGTTCATGCAAAAAATTAAATGGGCTATAGATACAAAATATAATGGGCTATACATGGTTGATTTTATAAATTTTTATGAACAACATTAATGGGCTATAAATTGTCCATTTCGTATACAAAAACTTAAATGGACTATATACGTCATCTATATTTCGTGCAAAGAATTTAATGAAATATACATCATCCAATTTTTATGAAAAAAAATTTTTATGAAAAAAATTTAATAGACTATACATCGTCAATTTTTCAAATTTTTATGAAAAAATTTAATGAACTATAAATCGTTCATTTCATATGCAAAAAACTAAAAACACTATACATCGTCTATTTTTCATGCAAAAAAATTAAATGGGCTATAGATACAAAATATAATGGGCTATACATGGTTGATTTTTTAAATTTTTATGAACAACATTAATGGGGTATAAATTGTCCATTTCGCATACAAAAACTTAAATGGACTACATACGTCGTCTATATTTCGTGCAAAGAATGTAATGAAATATACATCATCCATTTTTTATGAAAAAAAATTTTTTATGAAAAAAATTTAATGGAATATACATTGCCAATTTTTCAAATTTTTATGAAAAAATTTAATGAACTATAAATCGTTCATTTCATATGCAAAAAACTAAAAACACTATACATCGTCTATTTTTCATGCAAAAAAATTAAATGGGCTATAGATACAAAATATAATGGGCTATACATGGTTGATTTTTTAAATTTTTATGAAAAACATTAATGGGCTATAAACTGTCCATTTCGTATACAAAAACTTAAATGGACTACATACGTCGTCTATATTTCGTGCAAAGAATGTAATGAAATATACATCATCCATTTTTTATGAAAAAAAATTTTTTTTTAAATTTTTATGAAAAAATTTAATGAACTATAAATCGTTCATTTCATATGCAAAAAACTAAAAACACTATACATCGTCTATTTTTCATGCAAAAAAATTAAATGGGCTATAGATACAAAATATAATGGGCTATACATGGTTGATTTTTTAAATTTTTATGAAAAACATTAATGGGCTATAAATTGTCCATTTCGTATACAAAAACTTAAATGGACTACATACGTCGTCTATATTTCGTGCAAAGAATTTAATGAAATATACATCATCCATTTTTTATGAAAAAAATTTAATGGACTATAAATCGTTCATTTCGTATGCAAAAAACTAAAAACACTATACATCGTCTATTTTTCATGCAAAAAAATTAAATAGGCTATAGATACAAAATGTAATGGGCTATACATGGTTGATTTTTTAAATTTTTATGAACAACATTAATGGGCTATAAATTGTCCATTTCGTATACAAAAACTTAAATGGACTACATACGTCGTCTATATTTCGTGCAAAGAATTTAATGAAATATACATCATCCATTTTTTATGGAAAAAAATTTTTTATGAAAAAAATTTAATGGACTATACATCGTCAACTTTCAAATTTTTATGAAAAAATTTAATGAACTATAAATCGTTCATTTCACATGCAAAAAACTAAAAACACTATACATCGTCTATTGTTCATGCAAAAAATTAAATGGGCTATAGATACAAAATATAATGGGCTATACATGGTTGATTTTATAAATTTTTATGAACAACATTAATGGGCTATAAATTGTCCGTTTCGTATACAAAAACTTAAATGGACTATATACGTCATCTATATTTCGTGCAAAGAATTCAATGAAATATACATCATCCAATTTTTATGAAAAAAAATTTTTATGAAAAAAATTTAATAGACTATACATCGTCAATTTTTCAAATTTTTATGAAAAAATTTAATGAACTATAAATCGTTCATTTCACATGCAAAAAACTAAAAACACTATACATCGTCTATTGTTCATGCAAAAAATTAAATGGGCTATAGATACAAAATATAATGGGCTATACATGGTTGATTTTATAAATTTTTATGAACAACATTAATGGGCTATAAATTGTCCGTTTCGTATACAAAAACTTAAATGGACTATATACGTCATCTATATTTCGTGCAAAGAATTCAATGAAATATACATCATCCAATTTTTATGAAAAAAAATTTTTATGAAAAAAATTTAATCAATTTTTCAAATTTTTATGAAAAAATTTAATGAACTATAAATCGTTCATTTCACATGCAAAAAACTAAAAACACTATACATCGTCTATTGTTCATGCAAAAAATTAAATGGGCTATAGATACAAAATATAATGGGCTATACATGGTTGATTTTATAAATTTTTATGAACAACATTAATGGGCTATAAATTGTCCATTTCGTATACAAAAACTTAAATGGACTACATACGTCGTCTATATTTCGTGCAAAGAATGTAATGAAATATACATCATCCATTTTTTATGAAAAAAAATTTTTTATGAAAAAAATTTAATGGAATATACATTGCCAATTTTTCAAATTTTTATGAAAAAATTTAATGAACTATAAATCGTTCATTTCATATGCAAAAAACTAAAAACACTATACATCGTCTATTTTTCATGCAAAAAAATTAAATGGGCTATAGATACAAAATATAATGGGCTATACATGGTTGATTTTTTAAATTTTTATGAAAAACATTAATGGGCTATAAACTGTCCATTTCGTATACAAAAACTTAAATGGACTACATACGTCGTCTATATTTCGTGCAAAGAATGTAATGAAATATACATCATCCATTTTTTATGAAAAAAAATTTTTTTTTAAATTTTTATGAAAAAATTTAATGAACTATAAATCATTCATTTCATATGCAAAAAACTAAAAACACTATACATCGTCTATTTTTCATGCAAAAAAATTAAATGGGCTATAGATACAAAATATAATGGGCTATACATGGTTGATTTTTTAAATTTTTATGAAAAACATTAATGGGCTATAAATTGTCCATTTCGTATACAAAAACTTAAATGGACTACATACGTCGTCTATATTTCGTGCAAAGAATTTAATGAAATATACATCATCCATTTTTTATGAAAAAAATTTAATGGACTATAAATCGTTCATTTCGTATGCAAAAAACTAAAAACACTAGACATCGTCTATTTTTCATGCAAAAAAAATTAAATGGGCTATAGATACAAAATATAATCGGCTATACATGGTTGATTTTTTAAATTTTTATGAAAAACATTAATGGACTATAAATTGTCCATTTCGTATACAAAAACTTAAATGGACTACATACGTCGTCTATATTTCGTGCAAAGAATTTAATGAAATATACATCATCCATTTTTTATGGAAAAAAATTTTTTATGAAAAAAATTTAATGGACTATATATACATCGTCAATTTTTCAAATTTTTATGAAAAAATTTAATGAACTATAAATCGTTCATTTCGTATGCAAAAAACTAAAAACACTAGACATCGTCTATTTTTCATGCAAAAAAATTAAATGGGCTATAGATACAAAATATAATCGGCTATACATGGTTGATTTTTTAAATTTTTATGAAAAACATTAATGGACTATAAATTGTCCATTTCCATACGTCAACTATATTTCGTGCAAAGAATTTAATGAAATATACATCATCCATTTTTTATGGAAAAAAATTTTTTATGAAAAAAATTTAATGGACTATACATCGTCAATTTTTCAAATTTTTATGAAAAAATTTAATGAACTATAAATCGTTCATTTCACATGCAAAAAACTAAAAACACTATACATCGTCTATTTTGCATGCAAAAAAATTAAATGGGCTATAGATACAAAATATAATGGGCTATACATGGTTGATTTTTTAAGTTTTTATGAACAACATTAATGGGCTATAAATTGTCCATTTCGTATACAAAAACTTAAATGGACTATATACGTCATCTATATTTCGTGCAAAGAATTTAATGAAATATACATCATCCAATTTTTATGAAAAAAAATTTAATAGACTATACATCGTCAATTTTTCAAATTTGTATGAAAAAATTTAATGAACTATAAATCGTTCATTTCGTATGCAAAAAACTAAAAACACTAGACATCGTCTATTTTTCATGCAAAAAAATTAAATGGGCTATAGATACAAAATATAATCGGCTATACATGGTTGATTTTTTAAATTTTTATGAACAACATTAATGGGCTATAAATTGTCCATTTCGTATACAAAAACTTAAATGGACTACATACGTCGTCTATATTTCGTGCAAAGAATTTAATGAAATATACATCATCCATTTTTTATGGAAAAAAATTTTTTATGAAAAAAATTTAATGGACTATACATTGTCAATTTTTCAAATTCTTATGAAAAAATTTAATGAACTATAAATCGTTCATTTCATATGCAAAAAACTAAAAACACTATACATCGTCTATTTTTCATGCAAAAAAATTAAATAGGCTATAGATACAAAATGTAATGGGCTATACATGGTTGATTTTTTAAATTTTTATGAACAACATTAATGGGCTATAAATTGTCCATTTCGTATACAAAAACTTAAATGGACTACATACGTCGTCTATATTTCGTGCAAAGAATTTAATGAAATATACATCATCCATTTTTTATGGAAAAAAATTTTTTATGAAAAAAATTTAATGGACTATACATCGTCAACTTTCAAATTTTTATGAAAAAATTTTATGAACTATAAATCGTTCATTTCACATGCAAAAAACTAAAAACACTATACATCGTCTATTGTTCATGCAAAAAATTAAATGGGCTATAGATACAAAATATAATGGGCTATACATGGTTGATTTTATAAATTTTTATGAACAACATTAATGGGCTATAAATTGTCCGTTTCGTATACAAAAACTTAAATGGACTATATACGTCATCTATATTTCGTGCAAAGAATTCAATGAAATATACATCATCCAATTTTTATGAAAAAAAATTTTTATGAAAAAAATTTAATAGACTATACATCGTCAATTTTTCAAATTTTTATGAAAAAATTTAATGAACTATAAATCGTTCATTTCACATGCAAAAAACTAAAAACACTATACATCGTCTATTGTTCATGCAAAAAATTAAATGGGCTATAGATACAAAATATAATGGGCTATACATGGTTGATTTTATAAATTTTTATGAACAACATTAATGGGCTATAAATTGTCCGTTTCGTATACAAAAACTTAAATGGACTATATACGTCATCTATATTTCGTGCAAAGAATTCAATGAAATATACATCATCCAATTTTTATGAAAAAAAATTTTTATGAAAAAAATTTAATCAATTTTTCAAATTTTTATGAAAAAATTTAATGAACTATAAATCGTTCATTTCACATGCAAAAAACTAAAAACACTATACATCGTCTATTGTTCATGCAAAAAATTAAATGGGCTATAGATACAAAATATAATGGGCTATACATGGTTGATTTTATAAATTTTTATGAACAACATTAATGGGCTATAAATTGTCCATTTCGTATACAAAAACTTAAATGGACTATATACGTCATCTATATTTCGTGCAAAGAATTTAATGAAATATACATCATCCAATTTTTATGAAAAAAAATTTTTATGAAAAAAATTTAATAGACTATACATCGTCAATTTTTCAAATTTTTATGAAAAAATTTAATGAACTATAAATCGTTCATTTCATATGCAAAAAACTAAAAACACTATACATCGTCTATTTTTCATGCAAAAAAATTAAATGGGCTATAGATACAAAATATAATGGGCTATACATGGTTGATTTTTTAAGTTTTTATGAACAACATTAATGGGCTATAAATTGTCCATTTCGTATACAAAAACTTAAATGGACTATATACGTCATCTATATTTCGTGCAAAGAATTTAATGAAATATACATCATCCAATTTTTATGAAAAAAAATTTAATAGACTATACATCGTCAATTTTTCAAATTTGTATGAAAAAATTTAATGAACTATAAATCGTTCATTTCGTATGCAAAAAACTAAAAACACTAGACATCGTCTATTTTTCATGCAAAAAAATTAAATGGGCTATAGATACAAAATATAATCGGCTATACATGGTTGATTTTTTAAATTTTTATGAACAACATTAATGGGCTATAAATTGTCCATTTCGTATACAAAAACTTAAATGGACTACATACGTCGTCTATATTTCGTGCAAAGAATTTAATGAAATATACATCATCCATTTTTTATGGAAAAAAATTTTTTATGAAAAAAATTTAATGGACTATACATTGTCAATTTTTCAAATTCTTATGAAAAAATTTAATGAACTATAAATCGTTCATTTCATATGCAAAAAACTAAAAACACTATACATCGTCTATTTTTCATGCAAAAAAATTAAATAGGCTATAGATACAAAATGTAATGGGCTATACATGGTTGATTTTTTAAATTTTTATGAACAACATTAATGGGCTATAAATTGTCCATTTCGTATACAAAAACTTAAATGGACTACATACGTCGTCTATATTTCGTGCAAAGAATTTAATGAAATATACATCATCCATTTTTTATGGAAAAAAATTTTTTATGAAAAAAATTTAATGGACTATACATCGTCAACTTTCAAATTTTTATGAAAAAATTTTATGAACTATAAATCGTTCATTTCACATGCAAAAAACTAAAAACACTATACATCGTCTATTGTTCATGCAAAAAATTAAATGGGCTATAGATACAAAATATAATGGGCTATACATGGTTGATTTTATAAATTTTTATGAACAACATTAATGGGCTATAAATTGTCCGTTTCGTATACAAAAACTTAAATGGACTATATACGTCATCTATATTTCGTGCAAAGAATTCAATGAAATATACATCATCCAATTTTTATGAAAAAAAATTTTTATGAAAAAAATTTAATAGACTATACATCGTCAATTTTTCAAATTTTTATGAAAAAATTTAATGAACTATAAATCGTTCATTTCACATGCAAAAAACTAAAAACACTATACATCGTCTATTGTTCATGCAAAAAATTAAATGGGCTATAGATACAAAATATAATGGGCTATACATGGTTGATTTTATAAATTTTTATGAACAACATTAATGGGCTATAAATTGTCCGTTTCGTATACAAAAACTTAAATGGACTATATACGTCATCTATATTTCGTGCAAAGAATTCAATGAAATATACATCATCCAATTTTTATGAAAAAAAATTTTTATGAAAAAAATTTAATCAATTTTTCAAATTTTTATGAAAAAATTTAATGAACTATAAATCGTTCATTTCACATGCAAAAAACTAAAAACACTATACATCGTCTATTGTTCATGCAAAAAATTAAATGGGCTATAGATACAAAATATAATGGGCTATACATGGTTGATTTTATAAATTTTTATGAACAACATTAATGGGCTATAAATTGTCCATTTCGTATACAAAAACTTAAATGGACTATATACGTCATCTATATTTCGTGCAAAGAATTCAATGAAATATACATCATCCAATTTTTATGAAAAAAAATTTTTATGAAAAAAATTTAATCAATTTTTCAAATTTTTATGAAAAAATTTAATGAACTATAAATCGTTCATTTCATATGCAAAAAACTAAAAACACTATACATCGTCTATTTTTCATGCAAAAAAATTAAATGGGCTATAGATACAAAATATAATGGGCTATACATGGTTGATTTTTTAAATTTTTATGAAAAACATTAATGGGCTATAAATTGTCCATTTCGTATACAAAAACTTAAATGGACTACATACGTCGTCTATATTTCGTGCAAAGAATTTAATGAAATATACATCATCCATTTTTTATGGAAAAAAATTTTTTATGAAAAAAATTTAATAGACTATACATCGTCAATTTTTAAAATTTTTTTGAAAAAATTTAATGAACTATAAATCGTTCATTTCATATGCAAAAAACTAAAAACACTATACATCGTCTATTTTTCATGCAAAAAAATTAAATGGGCTATAGAAACAAAATATAATGGGCTATACATGGTTGATTTTTTAAATTTTTATGAAAAACATTAATGGGCTATAAATTGTCCATTTCGTATACAAAAACTTAAATGGACTATATACGTCGTCTATATTTCGTGCATAGAATTTAATGAAATATACATCATCCATTTTTTATGGAAAAAAATTTTTTATGAAAAAAATTTAATAGACTATACATCGTCAATTTTTAAAATTTTTTTGAAAAAATTTAATGAACTATAAATCGTTCATTTCATATGCAAAAAACTAAAAACACTATACATCGTCTATTTTTCATGCAAAAAAATTAAATGGGCTATAGATACAAAATATAATGGGCTATACATGGTTGATTTTTTAAATTTTTATGAACAACATTAATGGGCTATAAATTGTCCATTTCGTATACAAAAACTTAAATGGACTATATACGTCGTCTATATTTCGTGCATAGAATTTAATGAAATATACATCATCCATTTTTTATGGAAAAAAATTTTTTATGAAAAAAATTTAATAGACTATATACATCGTCAATTTTTAAAATTTTTTTGAAAAAATTTAATGAACTATAAATCGTTCATTTCATATGCAAAAAACTAAAAACACTATACATCGTCTATTTTTCATGCAAAAAAATTAAATGGGCTATAGATACAAAATATAATGGACTATACATCGTCAATTTTTCAAATTTTTATGAAAAAATTTAATGAACTATAAATCGTTCATTTCGTATGCAAAAAACTAAAAACACTAGACATCGTCTATTTTTCATGCAAAAAAATTAAATGGGCTATAGATACAAAATATAATCGGCTATACATGGTTGATTTTTTAAATTTTTATGAAAAACATTAATGGACTATAAATTGTCCATTTCGTATACAAAAACTTAAATGGACTACATACGTCGTCTATATTTCGTGCAAAGAATTTAATGAAATATACATCATCCATTTTTTATGGAAAAAAATTTTTTATGAAAAAAATTTAATGGACTATATACATCGTCAATTTTTCAAATTTTTATAAAAAAATTTAATGAACTATAAATCGTTCATTTCACATGCAAAAAACTAAAAACACTATACATCGTCTATTTTTCATGCAAAAAAATTAAATGGGCTATAGATACAAAATATAATGGGCTATACATGGTCGATTTTTTAAGTTTTTATGAACAACATTAATGGGCTATAAATTGTCCATTTCGTATACAAAAACTTAAATGGACTATATACGTCATCTATATTTCGTGCAAAGAATTTAATGAAATATACATCATCCAATTTTTATGAAAAAAAAATTTAATAGACTATACATCGTCTATTTTTCAAATTTTTATGAAAAAATTTAATGAACTATAAATCGTTCATTTCGTATGCAAAAAACTAAAAACACTAGACATCGTCTATTTTTCATGCAAAAAAATTAAATGGGCTATAGATACAAAATATAATCGGCTATACATGGTTGATTTTTTAAATTTTTATGAAAAACATTAATGGACTATAAATTGTCCATTTCGTATACAAAAACTTAAATGGACTACATACGTCGTCTATATTTCGTGCAAAGAATTTAATGAAATATACATCATCCATTTTTTATGGGAAAAAATTTTTTATGAAAAAAATTTAATGGACTATACATCGTCAATTTTTCAAATTTTTATGAAAAAATTTAATGAACTATAAATCGTTCATTTCACATGCAAAAAACTAAAAACACTATACATCGTCTATTTTTCATGCAAAAAAATTAAATGGGCTATAGATACAAAATATAATGGGCTATACATGGTTGATTTTTTAAGTTTTTATGAACAACATTAATGGGCTATAAATTGTCCATTTCGTATACAAAAACTTAAATGGACTATATACGTCATCTATATTTCGTGCAAAGAATTTAATGAAATATACATCATCCAATTTTTATGAAAAAAAAATTTAATAGACTATACATCGTCAATTTATCAAATTTTTATGAAAAAATTTAATGAACTATAAATCGTTCATTTCGTATGCAAAAAAACTAAAAACACTAGACATCGTCTATTTTTCATGCAAAAAAATTAAATGGGCTATAGATACAAAATATAATCGGCTATACATGGTTGAATTTTTAAATTTTAATGAACAACATTAATGGGCTATAAATTGTCCATTTCTTATACAAAAACTTAAATGGACTACATACGTCGTCTATATTTCGTGCAAAGATTTTAATGAAATATACATCATCCATTTTTTATGGAAAAAAATTTTTTATGAAAAAAATTTAATGGACTATACATTGTCAATTTTTCAAATTCTTATGAAAAAATTTAATGAACTATAAATCGTTCATTTCATATGCAAAAAACTAAAAACACTATACATCGTCTATTTTTCATGCAAAAAAATTAAATAGGCTATAGATACAAAATGTAATGGGCTATACATGGTTGATTTTTTAAATTTTTATGAACAACATTAATGGGCTATAAATTGTCCATTTCGTATACAAAAACTTAAATGGACTACATACGTCGTCTATATTTCGTGCAAAGAATTTAATGAAATATACATCATCCATTTTTTATGGAAAAAAATTTTTTATGAAAAAAATTTAATGGACTATACATCGTCAATTTTTCAAATTTTTATGAAAAAATTTAATGAACTATAAATCGTTCATTTCACATGCAAAAAACTAAAAACACTATACATCGTCTATTGTTCATGCAAAAAATTAAATGGGCTATAGATACAAAATATAATGGGCTATACATGGTTGATTTTATAAATTTTTATGAACAACATTAATGGCCTATAAATTGTCCATTTCGTATACAAAAACTTAAATGGACTATATACGTCATCTATATTTCGTGCAAAGAATTTAATGAAATATACATCATCCAATTTTTATGAAAAAAAATTTTTATGAAAAAAATTTAATAGACTATACATCGTCAATTTTTCAAATTTTTATGAAAAAATTTAATGAACTATAAATCGTTCATTTCATATGCAAAAAACTAAAAACACTATACATCGTCTATTTTTCATGCAAAAAAATTAAATGGGCTATAGATACAAAATATAATGGGCTATACATGGTTGATTTTTTAAATTTTTATGAAAAACATTAATGGGCTATAAATTGTCCATTTCGTATACAAAAACTTAAATGGACTACATACGTCGTCTATATTTCGTGCAAAGAATTTAATGAAATATACATCATCCATTTTTTATGGAAAAAAATTTTTTATGAAAAAAATTTAATAGAGGTATAAATTGTCAATTTTTAAAATTTTTATGAAAAAATTTAATGAACTATAAATCGTTCATTTCATATGCAAAAAATTAAAAACTCTATACATCGTCTATTTGTCATGCAAAAAAATTAAATGGGCTATAGATACAAAATATAATGGGCTATACATGGTTGATTTTTTAAATTTTTATGAAAAACATTAATGGGCTATAAATTGTCCATTTCGTATACAAAAACTTAAATGGACTATATACGTCATCTATATTTCGTGAAAAGAATTTAATGAAATATACATCATCCATTTTTTATGAAAAAAAAATTTTTTATGAAAAAAATTTAATGGACTATAAATCGTCAATTTTTCAAATTTTTATGAAAAAATTTAATGAACTATAAATCGTTCATTTCATATGCAAAAAACTAAAAACACTATACATCGTCTATTTTTCATGCAAAAAAATTAAATGGGCTATAGATACAAAATATAATGGGCTATACATGGTTGATTTTTTAAGTTTTTATGAACAACATTAATGGGCTATAAATTGTCCATTTCGTATACAAAAACTTAAATGGACTATATACGTCATCTATATTTCGTGCAAAGAATTTAATGAAATATACATCATCCAATTTTTATGAAAAAAAAATTTAATAGACTATACATCGTCAATTTTTCAAATTTTTATGAAAAAATTTAATGAACTATAAATCGTTCATTTCGTATGCAAAAAACTAAAAACACTACACATCGTCTATTTTTCATGCAAAAAAATTAAATGGGCTATTGATACAAAATATAATCGGCTATACATGGTTGATTTTTTAAATTTTTATGAAAAACATTAATGGACTATAAATTGTCCATTTCGTATACAAAAACTTAAATGGACTACATACGTCGTCTATATTTCGTGCAAAGAATTTAATGAAATATACATCATCCATTTTTTATGGAAAAAAATTTTTTATGAAAAAAATTTAATGGACTATACATTGTCAATTTTTCAAATTCTTATGAAAAAATTTAATGAACTATAAATCGTTCATTTCATATGCAAAAAACTAAAAACACTATACATCGTCTATTTTTCATGCAAAAAAATTAAATAGGCTATAGATACAAAATGTAATGGGCTATACATGGTTGATTTTTTAAATTTTTATGAACAACATTAATGGGCTATAAATTGTCCATTTCGTATACAAAAACTTAAATGGACTACATACGTCGTCTATATTTCGTGCAAACAATTTAATGAAATATACATCATCCATTTTATATGGAAAAAAATTTTTTATGAAAAAAATTTAATGGAGGTATAAATCGTCAATTTTTAAAATTTTTATGAAAAAATTTAATGAACTATAAATCGTTCATTTCATATGCAAAAAAATAAAAACACTATATATCGTTTATTTTTCATGCAAAAAAAATTAAATGGGCTATAGATACAAAATATAATGGACTATACATCGTCAATTTTTCAAATTTTTATGAAAAAATTTAATGAACTATAAATCGTTCATTTCATATGCAAAAAACTAAAAACACTATACATCGTCTATTTTTCATACAAAAAAATTAAATGGGCTATAGATACAATATATAATGGGCTATACATTGTTGATTTTTTAAATTTTTATGAACAACATTAATGGGCTATAAATTGTCCATTTCGTATACAAAAACTTAAATGGACTATATACGTCATCTATATTTCGTGCAAAGAATTTTATGAAATATACATCATCCAATTTTTATGAAAAAAAATTTTTTATGAAAAAAATTTAATAGACTATACATCGTCAATTTTTCAAATTTTTATGAAAAAATTTAATGAACTATAACTCGTCTATTTTTCATGCAAAAAACTAAAAACACTATACATCGTCTATTTTTCATGCAAAAAAATTAAATGGGCTATAGATACAAAATATAATGGGCTATACATGGTTGATTTTTAAAATTTTTATGAACAACATTAATGGGCTATAAATTGTCCATTTCGTATACAAAAACTTAAATGGACTATATACGTCGTCTATATTTCGTGCATAGAATTTAATGAAATATACATCATCCATTTTTTATGAAAAAAAATTTTTTATGAAAAAAATTTAATGGACTATAAATCGTCAATTTTTAAAATTTTTATGAAAAAATTTAATGAACTATAAATCGTTCATTTCATATGCAAAAAACTAAAAGCACTATACATCGTCTATTTTTCATGCAAAAAAATTAAATGGGCTATAGATACAAAATATAATGGGCTATACATGTTTGATTTTTTAAATTTTTATGAAAAACATTAATGGGCTATAAATTGTCCATTTCGTATACAAAAACTTAAATGGACTATATACGTCGTCTATATTTCGTGCATAGAATTTAATGCAATATACATCATCCATTTTTTATGGAAAAAAATTTTTTATGAAAAAAATTTAATTCAATTTTTAAAATTATTTGAAAAAATTTAATGAACTATAAATCGTTCATTTCATATGCAAAAAACTAAAAACACTATACATCGTCTATTTTTCATGCAAAAAAATTAAATGGGCTATAGATACAAAATATAATGGGCTATACATGGTTGATTTTTTAAATTTTTATGAACAACATTAATGGGCTATAAATTGTCCATTTCGTATACAAAAACTTAAATGGACTATATACGTCGTCTATATTTCGTGCATAGAATTTAATGAAATATACATCATCCATTTTTTATGGAAAAAAATTTTTTATGAAAAAAATTTAATAGACTATACATCGTCAATTTTTAAAATTTTTTTGAAGAAATTTAATGAACTATAAATCGTTCATTTCATATGCAAAAAACTAAAAACACTATACATCATCTATTTTTCATGCAAAAAAATTAAATGGGCTATAGATACAAAATATAATGGACTATACATCGTCAATTTTTCAAATTTTTATGAAAAAATTTAATGAACTATAAATCGTTCATTTCATATGCAAAAAACTAAAAACACTATACATCGTCTATTTTTCATGCAAAAAAATTAAATGGGCTATAGATACAATATATAATGGGCTATACATGGTTGATTTTTTAAATTTTTATGAACAACATTAATGGGCTATAAATTGTCCATTTCGTATACAAAAACTTAAATGGACTATATACGTCATCTATATTTCGTGCAAAGAATTTTATGAAATATACATCATCCAATTTTTATGAAAAAAAATTTTTTATGAAAAAAATTTAATAGACTATACATCGTAAATTTTTCAAATTTTTATGAAAAAATTTAATGAACTATAAATCGTTCATTTCATACGCAAAAAACTAAAAACACTATACATCGTCTACTTTTCATGCAAAAAAATTAAATGGGCTATAGAAACAAAATATAATGGGCTATACATGGATGATTTTTTAAATTTTTATGAAACATATTAATGGGATATTAATTGTCCATTTCGTATACAAAAACTTAAATGGACTATATACGTCATCTCTATTTCGTGCAAAGAATTTAATGAAATATACGTCATCCAATTTTTATGAAAAAAAATTTTTTATGAAAAAAATTTAATAGACATCGTCAATTTTTCAAATTTTTATGAAAAAATTTAATGAACTATAAATCGTTCATTTCATATGCAAAAAACTAAAAACACTATACATCGTCAATTTTTCAAATTTTTATGAAAAAATTTAATGAACTATAAATCGTTCATTTCATATGCAAAAAACTAAAAACACTATACATCGTCTATTTTTCATGCAAAAAAATTAAATGGGCTATAGAAACAAAATATAATGGGCTATACATGGTTGATTTTTTAAATTTTTATGAAAAATATTAATGGGATATAGCTTGTCCATTTCGTATACAAAAACTTAAATGGACTATATACGTCGTCTATATTTCGTGCAAAGAATTTAATGAAATATACATCATCCATATTTTATGAAAAAAATTTTTTATGAAAAAAATTTAATGGACTATATATACGTCGTCAATTTTTCAAATTTTTATGAAAAAATTTAATGAACTATAAAACGTTCATTTCATATGCAAAAAAATAAAAACACTATATATCGTTTATTTTACATGCAAAAAAAATTAAATGGGCTATAGATACAAAATATAATGGACTATACATCGTCAATTTTTCAAATTTTTATGAAAAAATTTAATGAACTATAAATCGTTCATTTCATATGCAAAAAACTAAAAACACTATACATCGTCTATTTTTCATGCAAAAAAATTAAATGGGCTATAGATACAATATATAATGGGCTATACATTGTTGATTTTTTAAATTTTTATGAACAACATTAATGGGCTATAAATTGTCCATTTTGTATACAAAAACTTAAATGGACTATATACGTCATCTATATTTCGTGCAAAGAATTTTATGAAATATACATCATCCAATTTTTATGAAAAAAAATTTTTTATGAAAAAAATTTAATAGACTATACATCGTCAATTTTTCAAATTTTTATGAAAAAATTTAATGAACTATAACTCGTCTATTTTTCATGCAAAAAACTAAAAACACTATACATCGTCTATTTTTCATGCAAAAAAATTAAATGGGCTATAGATACAAAATATAATGGGCTATACATGGTTGATTTTTAAAATTTTTATGAACAACATTAATGGGCTATAAATTGTCCATTTCGTATACAAAAACTTAAATGGACTATATACGTCGTCTATATTTCGTGCATAGAATTTAATGAAATATACATCATCCATTTTTTATGAAAAAAAAATTTTTTATGAAAAAAATTTAATGGACTATAAATCGTCAATTTTTAAAATTTTTTTGAAAAAATTTAATGAACTATAAATCGTTCATTTCATATGCAAAAAACTAAAAACACTATACATCGTCTATTTTTCATGCAAAAAAATTAAATGGGCTATAGATACAAAATATAATGGGCTATACATGGTTGATTTTTTAAATTTTTATGAACAACATTAATGGGCTATAAATTGTCCATTTCGTATACAAAAACTTAAATGGACTATATACGTCGTCTATATTTCGTGCATAGAATTTTATGAAATATACATCATCCAATTTTTATGAAAAAAAATTTTTTATGAAAAAAATTTAATAGACTATACATCGAAAATTTTTAAAATTTTTATGAAAAAATTTAATGAACTATAAATCGTTCATTTCATACGCTAAAAACTAAAAACACTATACTTCGTCTACTTTTCATGCAAAAAAATTAAATGGGCTATAGAAACAAAATATAATGGGCTATACATGGATGATTTTTTAAATTTTTATGAAACATATTAATGGGATATTAATTGTCCATTTCGTATACAAAAACTTAAATGGACTATATACGTCATCTCTATTTCGTGCAAAGAATTTAATGAAATATACGTCATCCAATTTTTATGAAAAAAAATTTTTTATGAAAAAAATTTAATAGACTATACATCGTAAATTTTTCAAATTTTTATGAAAAAATTTAATAAACTATAAATCGTTCATTTCATATGCAAAAAACTAAAAACACTATACATCGTCTATTTTTCATGCAAAAAAATTAAATGGGCTATAGATACAAAATATAATGGACTATACATCGTCAATTTTTCAAATTTTTATGAAAAAATTTAATGAACTATAAATCGTTCATTTCATATGCAAAAAACTAAAAACACTATACATCGTCTATTTTTCATGCAAAAAAATTAAATGGGCTATAGATACAATATATAATGGGCTATACATGGTTGATTTTTTAAATTTTTATGAACAACATTAATGGGCTATAAATTGTCCATTTCGTATACAAAAACTTAAATGGACTATATACGTCATCTATATTTCGTGCAAAGAATTTTATGAAATATACATCATCCAATTTTTATGAAAAAAAAATTTTTATGAAAAAAATTTAATAGACTATACATCGTAAATTTTTCAAATTTTTATGAAAAAATTTAATGAACTATAAATCGTTCATTTCATACGCAAAAAACCAAAAACACTATACATCGTCTACTTTTCATGCAAAAAAATTAAATGGGCTATAGAAACAAAATATAATGGGCTATACATGGATGATTTTTTAAATTTTTATGAAACATATTAATGGGATATTAATTGTCCATTTCGTATACAAAAACTTAAATGGACTATATACGTCATCTCTATTTCGTGCAAAGAATTTAATGAAATATACGTCATCCAATTTTTATGAAAAAAAATTTTTTATGAAAAAAATTTAATAGACATCGTCAATTTTTCAAATTTTTATGAAAAAATTTAATGAACTATAAATCGTTCATTTCATATGCAAAAAACTAAAAACACTATACATCGTCAATTTTTCAAATTTTTATGAAAAAATTTAATGAACTATAAATCGTTCATTTCATATGCAAAAAACTAAAAACACTATACATCGTCTATTTTTCATGCAAAAAAATTAAATGGGCTATAGAAACAAAATATAATGGGCTATACATGGTTGATTTTTTAAATTTTTATGAAAAATATTAATGGGATATAGCTTGTCCATTTCGTATACAAAAACTTAAATGGACTATATACGTCGTCTATATTTCGTGCAAAGAATTTAATGAAATATACATCATCCATATTTTATGAAAAAAATTTTTTATGAAAAAAATTTAATGGACTATATATACGTCGTCAATTTTTCAAATTTTTATGAAAAAATTTAATGAACTATAAATCGTTCATTTCATATGCAAAAAAATAAAAACACTATATATCGTTTATTTTTCATGCAAAAAAAATTAAATGGGCTATAGATACAAAATATAATGGACTATACATCGTCAATTTTTCAAATTTTTATGAAAAAATTTAATGAACTATAAATCGTTCATTTCATATGCAAAAAACTAAAAACACTATACATCGTCTATTTTTCATGCAAAAAAATTAAATGGGCTATAGATACAATATATAATGGGCTATACATTGTTGATTTTTTAAATTTTTATGAACAACATTAATGGGCTATAAATTGTCCATTTCGTATACAAAAACTTAAATGGACTATATACGTCATCTATATTTCGTGCAAAGAATTTTATGAAATATACATCATCCAATTTTTATGAAAAAAAATTTTTTATGAAAAAAATTTAATAGACTATACATCGTCAATTTTTCAAATTTTTATGAAAAAATTTAATGAACTATAACTCGTCTATTTTTCATGCAAAAAACTAAAAACACTATACATCGTCTATTTTTCATGCAAAAAAATTAAATGGGCTATAGATACAAAATATAATGGGCTATACATGGTTGATTTTTAAAATTTTTATTAACAACATTAATGGGCTATAAATTGTCCATTTCGTATACAAAAACTTAAATGGACTATATACGTCGTCTATATTTCGTGCATAGAATTTAATGAAATATACATCATCCATTTTTTATGGAAAAAAATTTTTTATGAAAAAAATTTAATAGACATCGTCAATTTTTAAAATTTTTTTGAAAAAATTTAATGAACTATAAATCGTTCATTTCATATGCAAAAAACTAAAAACACGATACATCGTCTATTTTTCATGCAAAAAAATTAAATGGGCTATAGATACAAAATATAATGGACTATACATCGTCAATTTTTTAAATTTTTATGAAAAAATTTAATGAACTATAAATCGTTCATTTCATATGCAAAAAACTAAAAACACTATACATCGTCTATTTTTCATGCAAAAAAATTAAATGGGCTATAGAAACAAAATATAATGGGCTATACATGGTTGATTTTTTAAATTTTTATGAAAAATATTAATGGGATATAGCTTGTCCATTTCGTATACAAAAACTTAAATGGACTATATACGTCGTCTATATTTCGTGCAAAGAATTTAATGAAATATACATCATCCATATTTTATGAAAAAAATTTTTTATGAAAAAAATTTAATGGACTATATATACGTCGTCAATTTTTCAAATTTTTATGAAAAAATTTAATGAACTATAAATCGTTCATTTCATATGCAAAAAACTAAAAACACTATATATCGTTTAATTTTCATGCAAAAAAAATTAAATGGGCTATAGATACAAAATATAATGGACTATACATCGTCAATTTTTCAAATTTTTATGAAAAAATTTAATGAACTATAAATCGTTCATTTCATATGCAAAAAACTAAAAACACTATACATCGTCTATTTTTCATGCAAAAAAATTAAATGGGCTATAGATACAATATATAATGGGCTATACATGGTTGATTTTTTAAATTTTTATGAAACATATTAATGGGATATTAATTGTCCATTTCGTATACAAAAACTTAAATGGACTATATACGTCATCTATATTTCGTGCAAAGAATTTAATGAAATATACATCATCCAATTTTTATGAAAAAAAATTTTTTATGAAAAAAATTTAATAGACTATACATCGTAAATTTTTCAAATTTTTATGAAAAAATTTAATGAACTATAAATCGTTCATTTCATATGCAAAAAACTAAAAACACTATACATCGTCTATTTTTCATGCAAAAAAATTAAATGGACTGTAGAAACAAAATATAATGGGCTATACATGGTTGATTTTTTAAATTTTTATGAAAAATATTAATGGGATATAGCTTGTCCATTTCGTATACAAAAACTTAAATGGACTATATACGTCGTCTATATTTCGTGCAAAGAATTTAATGAAATATACATCATCCATATTTTATGAAAAAAATTTTTTATGAAAAAAATTTAATGGACTATATATACGTCGTCAATTTTTCAAATTTTTATGAAAAAATTTAATGAACTATAAATCGTTCATTTCATATGCAAAAAACTAAAAACACTATATATCGTCTATTTTTCATGCAAAAAAATTAAATGGGCTATAGATACAAAATATAATGGACTATACATTGTCAATTTTTCAAATTTTTATGAAAAAATTTAATGAACTATAAATCGTTCATTTCATATGCAAAAAACTAAAAACACTATACATCGTCTACTTTTCATGCAAAAAAATTAAATGGGCTATAGAAACAAAATATAATGGGCTATACATGGTTGATTTTTTAAATTTTTATGAAACATATTAATGGGATATTAATTGTCCATTTCGTATACAAAAACTTAAATGGACTATATACGTCATCTATATTTCGTGCAAAGAATTTAATGAAATATACATCATCCAATTTTTATGAAAAAAAATTTTTTATGAAAAAAATTTAATAGACTATACATCGTAAATTTTTCAAATTTTTATGAAAAAATTTAATGAACTATAAATCGTTCATTTCATATGCAAAAAACTAAAAACACTATACATCGTCTATTTTTCATGCAAAAAAATTAAATGGGCTATAGAAACAAAATATAATGGGCTATACATGGTTGATTTTTTAAATTTTTATGAAAAATATTAATGGGATATAGCTTGTCCATTTCGTATACAAAAACTTAAATGGACTATATACGTCGTCTATATTTCGTGCAAAGAATTTAATGAAATATACAAATCATCCATATTTTATGAAAAAAATTTTTTATGAAAAAAATTTAATGGACTATATATACGTCGTCAATTTTTCAAATTTTTATGAAAAAATTTAATGAACTATAAATCGTTCATTTCATATGCAAAAAACTAAAAACACTATATATCGTTTATTTTTCATGCAAAAAAAATTAAATGGGCTATAGATACAAAATATAATGGACTATTATACATCGTCAATTTTTCAAATTTTTATGAAAAAATTTAATGAACTATAAATCGTTCATTTCATATGCAAAAAACTAAAAACACTATACATCGTCTATTTTTCATGCAAAAAAATTAAATGGGCTATAGATACAATATATAATGGGCTATACATGGTTGATTTTTTAAATTTTTATGAACAACATCAATGGGCTATAAATTGTCCATTTCGTATACAAAAACTTAAATGGACTATATACGTCATCTATATTTCGTGCAAAGAATTTAATGAAATATACATCATCCAATTTTTATGAAAAAAAATTTTTTATGAAAAAAATTTAATAGAGTATACATCGTAAATTTTTCAAATTTTTATGAAAAAATTTAATGAACTATAAATCGTTCATTTCATACGCAAAAAACTAAAAACACTATACATCGTCTACTTTTCATGCAAAAAAATTAAATGGGCTATAGAAACAAAATATAATGGGCTATACATGGTTGATTTTTTAAATTTTTATGAAACATATTAATGGGATATTAATTGTCCATTTCGTATACAAAAACTTAAATGGACTATATACGTCGTCTATATTTCGTGCAAAGAATTTAATGAAATATACATCATCCAATTTTTATGAAAAAAAATTTTTATGAAAAAAATTTAATAGACTATACATCGTCAATTTTTCAAATTTTTATGAAAAAATTTAATGAACTATAAATCGTTCATTTCATATGCAAAAAACTAAAAACACTATACATCGTCTATTTTTCATGCAAAAAAAAAAAAATGGGCTATAGATACAAAATATAATGGGCTATACATGGTTGATTTTTTAAATTTTTATGAACAACATTAATGGGCTATAAATTGTCCATTTCGTATACAAAAACTTAAATGGACTATATACGTCATCTATATTTCGTGCAAAGAATTCAATGAAATATACATCATCCAATTTTTATGAAAAAAAATTTTTTATGAAAAAAATTTAATAGACTATACATCGTCAATTTTTCAAATTTTTATGAAAAAATTTAATGAACTATAACTCGTCTATTTTTCATGCAAAAAACTAAAAACACTATACATCGTCTATTTTTCATGCAAAAAAATTAAATGGGCTATAGATACAAAATATGATGGGCTATACATGGTTGATATTTTAAATTTTTATGAACAACATTAATGGGCTATAAATTGTCCATTTCGTATACAAAAACTTAAATGGACTATATACGTCATCTATATTTCGTGCAAAGAATTCAATGAAATATACATCATCCAATTTTTATGAAAAAAAATTTTTATGAAAAAAATTTAATAGACTATACATCGTCAATTTTTCAAATTTTTATGAAAAAATTTAATGAACTATAAATCGTTCATTTCATATGCAAAAAACTAAAAACACTATACATCGTCTATTTTTCATGCAAAAAAATTAAATGGGCTATAGAAACAAAATATAATGACTATACATCGTCAATTTTTCAAATTTTTATGAAAAAATTTAATGAACTATAAATCGTTCATTTCATATGCAAAAAACTAAAAACACTATACATCGTCTATTTTTCATGCAAAAAAATTAAATGGGCTATAGAAACAAAATATAATGGGCTATACATGGTTGATTTTTTAAATTTTTATGAAAAATATTAATGGGATATAGCTTGTCCATTTCGTATACAAAAACTTAAATGGACTATATACGTCGTCTATATTTCGTGCAAAGAATTTAATGAAATATACATCATCCATATTTTATGAAAAAAATTTTTTATGAAAAAAATTTAATGGACTATATATACGTCGTCAATTTTTAAAATTTTTATGAAAAAATTTAATGAACTATAAATCGTTCATTTCATATGCAAAAAACTAAAAACACTATATATCGTTTATTTTTCATGCAAAAAAAATTAAATGGGCTATAGATACAAAATATAATGGACTATACATCGTCAATTTTTCATATTTTTATGAAAAAATTTAATGAACTATAAATCGTTCATTTCATATGCAAAAAACTAAAAACACTATACATCGTCTATTTTTCATGCAAAAAAAAAAAATGGGCTATAGATACAAAATATAATGGGCTATACATGGTTGATTTTTTAAATTTTTATGAACAACATTAATGGGCTATAAATTGTCCATTTCGTATACAAAAACTTAAATGGACTATATACGTCATCTATATTTCGTGCAAAGAATTCAATGAAATATACATCATCCAATTTTTATGAAAAAAAATTTTTTATGAAAAAAATTTAATAGACTATACATCGTCAATTTTTCAAATTTTTATGAAAAAATTTAATGAACTATAACTCGTCTATTTTTCATGCAAAAAACTAAAAACACTATACATCGTCTATTTTTCATGCAAAAAAATTAAATGGGCTATAGATACAAAATATGATGGGCTATACATGG
This sequence comes from Tachina fera, assembly GCA_905220375.1. Classification (NCBI taxonomy): domain Eukaryota; kingdom Metazoa; phylum Arthropoda; class Insecta; order Diptera; family Tachinidae; genus Tachina; species Tachina fera. The sequence goes on along the minus strand of LR999965.1, from coordinate 41,875,109 downwards.
TTGATATTTTAAATTTTTATGAACAACATTAATGGGCTATAAATTGTCCATTTCGTATACAAAAACTTAAATGGACTATATACGTCATCTATATTTCGTGCAAAGAATTCAATGAAATATACATCATCCAATTTTTATGAAAAAAATTTTTTATGAAAAAAATTTAATAGACTATACATCGTCAATTTTTCAAATTTTTATGAAAAAATTTAATGAACTATAAATCGTTCATTTCATATGCAAAAAACTAAAAACACTATACATCGTCTATTTTTCATGCAAAAAAATTAAATGGGCTATAGAAACAAAATATAATGACTATACATCGTCAATTTTTCAAATTTTTATGAAAAAATTTAATGAACTATAAATCGTTCATTTCATATGCAAAAAACTAAAAACACTATACATCGTCTATTTTTCATGCAAAAAAATTAAATGGGCTATAGAAACAAAATATAATGGGCTATACATGGTTGATTTTTTAAATTTTTATGAAAAATATTAATGGGATATAGCTTGTCCATTTCGTATACAAAAACTTAAATGGACTATATACGTCGTCTATATTTCGTGCAAAGAATTTAATGAAATATACATCATCCATATTTTATGAAAAAAATTTTTTATGAAAAAAATTTAATGGACTATATATACGTCGTCAATTTTTAAAATTATTATGAAAAAATTTAATGAACTATAAATCGTTCATTTCATATGCAAAAAACTAAAAACACTATATATCGTCTACTTTTCATGCAAAAAAATTAAATGGGCTATAGATACAAAATATAATGGACTATACATCGTCAATTTTTCAAATTTTTATGAAAAAATTTAATGAACTATAAATCGTTCATTTCATATGCAAAAAACTAAAAACACTATACATCGTCTATTTTTCATGCAAAAAAATTAAATGGGCTATAGATACAAAATATAATGGGCTATACATGGTTGATTTTTTAAATTTTTATGAACAACATTAATGGGCTATAAATTGTCCGTTTCGTATACAAAAACTTAAATGGACTATATACGTCATCTATATTTCGTGCAAAGAATTCAATGAAATATACATCATCCAATTTTTATGAAAAAAAATTTTTTATGAAAAAAATTTAATAGACTATACATCGTCAATTTTTAAAATTTTTATGAAAAAATTTAATGAACTATAACTCGTCTATTTTTCATGCAAAAAACTAAAAACACTATACATCGTCTATTTTTCATGCAAAAAAATTAAATGGGCTATAGAAACAAAATATAATGACTATACATCGTCAATTTTTCAAATTTTTATGAAAAAATTTAATGAACTATAAATCGTTCATTTCATATGCAAAAAACTAAAAACACTATACATCGTCTATTATTAATGCAAAAAAATTAAATGGGCTATAGATACAAAATATAATGGTTGATTTTTAAAATTTTTATGAACAACATTAATGGGCTATAAATTGTTCATTTCATATACAAAAACTTAAATGGACTATATACGTCATCTATATTTCGTGCAAAGAATTTAATGAAATATACATCATCCAATTTTATGAAAAAAAATTTTTTATGAAAAAAATTTAATAGGCTATACATCGTCAATTTTTCAAATTTTTATGAAAAAATTTAATGAACTATAAATCGTTCATTTCATATGCAAAAAACTAAAAACACTATACATCGTCTATTATTAATGCAAAAAAATTAAATGGGCTATAGAAACAAAATATAATGGGCTATACATGGTTGATTTTTTAAATTTTTATGAACAACATTAATGGGCTATAAATTGTCCGTTTCGTATACAAAAACTTAAATGGACTATATACGTCATCTATATTTCGTGCAAAGAATTCAATGAAATATACATCATCCAATTTTTATGAAAAAAAATTTTTTATGAAAAAAATTTAATAGACTATACATCGTCAATTTTTCAAATTTTTATGAAAAAATTTAATGAACTATAACTCGTCTATTTTTCATGCAAAAAACTAAAAACACTATACATCGTCTATTTTTCATGCAAAAAAATTAAATGGGCTATAGAAACAAAATATAATGACTATACATCGTCAATTTTTCAAATTTTTATGAAAAAATTTAATGAACTATAAATCGTTCATTTCATATGCAAAAAACTAAAAACACTATACATCGTCTATTTTTCATGCAAAAAAATTAAATGGGCTATAGATACAAAATATAATGGGCTATACATGGTTGATTTTTTAAATTTTTATGCAAAATATTAATGGGATATAAATTGTCCATTTCGTATACAAAAACTTAAATGGACTATATACGTCGTCTATATTTCGTGCAAAGAATTTAATAAATTATATATATCATCAATTTTTTATGAAAAAAAAATTTTTATGAAAAAAAATTTTTTATGAAAAAACTTAATGGACTATACATCGTCAATTTTTCAAATTTTTATGAAAAAATGTAATGAACTATAAATCGTTCATTTCATATGCAAAAAACTAAAAACACTATACATCGTCCATTTTGCATGCAAAAAAATTAAATGGGCTATAGATACAAAATATAATGGGCTATACATAATTGATTTTTTAAATTTTTATGAAAAAAATTAATGGGCTATAAATTGTCCATTTCGTATACAAAAACTTAAATGGACTATATACGTCGTCTATATTTCGTGCAAGGAATTTAATGAAATATACATCATCCAATTTTTATGAAAAAAAATTTTTTATGAAAAAAATTTAATGGACTCTAATCGTTAATTTTTCAAATTTTTATGAAAAAATTTAATGAACTATAAATCGTTCATTTCATATGCAAAAAACTAAAAACTTTATACATCGTCTTTTTTCCATGCAAAAAAATTAAATGGGCTATAGATACAAAATAAAATGGGCTATACATGGTTGATTTTTTAAATTTTTATGAAAAACATTAATGGGCTATAAATTGTCCATTTCATATACAAAAACTTAAATGGACTATATACGTTGTCTATATTTCGAGCAAAGAATTTAATGAAATAAACATCATCCATTTTTTATGAAAAAAAATTTTTTATGAAAAAAATTTAATGGACATCGTCAATTTTTCAAATTTTTATGAAAAAATTTAATGAACTATAAACCGTTCATTTCATATGCAAAAAACTAAAAACACTATACATCGTCTGTTTTGCATGCAAAAAAAATTAAATGGGCTATAGATACAAAATATAATGGGCTATACATAATTGATTTTTTAAATTTTTATGAAAAACAATAATGGGCTATAAATTGTTCATTTCATATACAAAAACTTAAATAGACTATATACGTTGTCTATATTTCGAGCAAAGAATTTAATAAAATAAACATCACCCATTTTTTATGAAAAAAAATTTTTAATGAAAAAAATTTAATGGACTATATATACATCGTCAATTTTTCAAATTTTTATGAAAAAATTTAATGAACTATAAATCGTTCATTTCATATGCAAAAAACTAAAAACACTATACATCGTCTATTTTGCATGCAAAAAAATTAAATGGGCTATAGATACAAAATATAATGGGCTATACATGGTTGATTTTTTAAATTTTTATGAACAACATTAATGGGCTATAAATTGTCCATTTCGTATACAAAAACTTAAATGGACTATATACGTCGTCTATATTTCGTGCAAAGTTATGAAAAAAAATTTTTTATGAAAAAAAATTTTTTATGAAAAAAATTTAATGGACTATACATCGTCAATTTTTCATATTTTTATGAAAAAATTTAATGAACTATAAATCGTTCATTTCATATGCAAAAAACTAAAAACACTATACATCGTCTATTTTGCATGCAAAAAAATTAAGTGGGCTATAGATACAAAATATAATGGGCTGTACATAATTGATTTTTTAAATTTTTATGAAAAACATTAATGGGCTATAAATTGTCCATTTCGTATACAAAAACTTAAATAGACTGTATACGTCGTCTATATTCAATTAAATTTTTTTCATAAAAAATTTAATGGACTATATATCGTCATCTTTTAGGGTTCCGTACACCAAAGGTGAAAAATGACCCTATTGTTTTCGCTACGCTGTCCGTCTGTCCGTCACACGGTATTTTCTCCGGAACCGTAACAGCTACGGACCTGAAATTTGGACAGAGTATGTAGAACCTTGGCCACTACAACAACAAATACATGAGAATTAGAAATTAAAGGGTGTCTAAAAACGAGCAACGAAAAATGTCAAAATCCCATGTAATATACATACAATTGTATGTACATATGTATATTAACACTTGAAATTTGTAAAATTAGCGTATTTTTGTATAGACTACAACAATTAATACTAAAATTTAAAAAAATTTAAATTAAAGGGTGGTCCATCAGTTAATGGTATTTTGACTATGTAATTTTGACAACTTGCTATATCTTGGAAACCGTAACAGGTAAACTCTTGAAATTTGCAAAAACAGTAAAACTAAAAGATTCGAAAATTATAAAATCGCCAAACCGAAAAAAATCGCCAAAACCTAAAAAAATCGCCAAAAATTAAAAAAAAATCGCCAAATCGACAATATTAAAAATAAATTCTAGCCTTAATATGAAAATAACGCCAAAAACCGAAAAAATCGCAAAAACGCGAAAAATGCGCCAAAACCAAAATAATTGTTTATGTGAAAAAAAGTCACCAAAGTGAAAAAAATCGCCAAAATTAAAAAAAAATCGCCTAAACGAAAAAAATCGCAAAAATTAAAAAAAATCGCCAAAATAAAAAAATCGCCAAAATAAAAAAATCGCCAAAATAAAAAAAACGCAAAAAAAAATTGCCAAAATTAAAAAAACTTCAAAAACCAATAAAAAATCGCCAAAACGTGAAAAAAGTGCCAAAACTCAGAAAGCGCCAATAAATTCAAAAAACCCCCAAACTAAAAAAAACGCTTAAAACCGAAAAAACCCAAAAACGAAAAATGCCAAAACTATAGTTTATATTGTTCGTATTGAATTACATATCTCGTGCCCGTACGGAACCCTTCGTGCGCGGGTCAAAGTCGCACTTCACTGAATTTATTTTATATTATTATTATTTTCTAGAAATTTCTTTAACTTTTTTTATTGTAAAATATGTGTGAACATGAGTTTAAAGAGTACATACTTTGTAAATACCCCAAATATATAAAAACATTTTATATATTATTGTTAATTTATAAAATTTCTTTAATTTTTATTATTGTAAAATATGTACAAACATAAGTTTAAAGTACTTGCTTTGTGAATACCCCAAATATTTAAATAAATTGAACAAAAAAGAGTTAAATACAAAAAACAATAAAATTAGGACTCTATTTCAATTATTTACAAATTTATGAATTTTGTCGTCCTTAATTCTTAAATCGAACACTCTGCGAAGGTATGTTTTTGCATACATACGACTTGGTTTGTTGAAAACCAAGTACTCTACCATCAAAGAAAACTTCATGAATAATTTTCTTGTTCCTTTAGTAAGGAAGATAGACTCTGTTTTTGTCATGACGATAAAGGTTTATTTGAAGAAATTGGTATTGCGATCAGCTGACTGGTGCCTTTTTATTGATACTTCAACAAAAAGTCTAAAAGCTTTTCTACTACACAATGGAAACAAATATCTCTATATTCCATTGACAGATTCCGTACATCTTAAAGAAAATTATGACAGTATTAAAATCCTATTAACTGCAATTCAATATATGGAATATGGAAGTTATTGGAGACTTCAAGATGGTGCCTTTAGTAAATAGCCCTTTTATCTTTGCCTGTGAGATAGTAGAAATGATGCCGCTCACTACCATCAACAATTTTGGCATGTACGTACGGTGTATGAAGTTGGAAAAAGCAATATTACATGGGAGGCAATTGTCGTTGCTAAAACTATATTAATGCCACCATTGCATATTAAATTCGGTCTGATTAAACAATTTGTAAATTCTCTTAATCATGAGTCCGAAGCTTTCAAATATTTGAAAATATTTTTTCCAAAGCTTTCAGATGCGAATAATAAAGATAGAATCTTTGTAGGCCCTCAAATAAAAAAAATCATGGTCTGTGATATTTTTCCGGACTTAGCAATGAGGAGAAAAAAACTGGAACAGTTTTAAGACAGTAGTCATGGTTTTCTTGGAAACCATAGAGCTGAAAATTATGACGAGCTGATCACTATCATGATTATGACTTTTTCCATCTTCGGATGTGGAATGTCTCTAAGGGTGCACACACATATTTTATTCTCATTTAGATAAATTTAGTAAATCATCTCTTAGTCCATTTTTAATGTATTTTCATTTATTCGAATTGTCCATTTTTCACACCTTAATGCAAATTCAGAACTATTTGTTGTTACTATTTTTATTTCTAGGTATTAAAGGAATACAAATTAGATATTTGTAACCCTGGCGCAAAAATGTTGTAGACTGGTGTTATTATTGAAATATATGTAAGTAGTTCAAAAAATTTTTTTCATATTCGGTTTCAATTAAAGTTCCTCAATGAGTACAATTGAAATTTTTCGAAATATAATATTTATGAGTAACAATACAGGCATGGATACGAACAAATATAATCCACTTCAATTGAATTTTTAAAAGAAATTTTACAAAATAGTGTACTTCGTATTAAAACAATAGTATTTTAAAATTTATTTATATTTTTCTTTAAAAGTTATTATTTATTTAACCAAACTTAGTTTTTAGTCAATGTCTTCCATTTACTCAAACAAAAAATAAATAATTTTTTGTTAGATAAAAACATGTAGTTCCACAAAGAAAAAAATAACTATTTCGCACTACGAAAGAAATAATTATTTACTATAATAAATAACTACTTCTCTAGAATCGTTTACTTGAGTCTCATGTCCTGGTAAAATATTAAGTTGGTAATTCAGTAAGGAACAGCTTCCAACAAAAATGATTAATTCCAAACTCTATTACCGTTTTTGAAATCTTTTGCTATAAGTATGAGAGAGACTCAATGTGTTTATACGTATGTACACTTTTATTTTTGTTGCAACGTATTTTAGTTTTTTGCATAAAGAAAGTAGAGATACTCCTAGTTGTAAGGTTTTTTTTTATTTATTTATGTATATTTTTGGAGTATTCGTTGTCATTCTCTGATGCTTTTATATAAAAAAATTCTTAAGATTACTCGCATTTCGGCAACGCAATAATAAGTTCCAATTCTAAAGTTAAGAATACCTCTAGATTTTAACAAGATTTTAATTATGCTATATAATTATTTTCCTAAACATGTAGCACCTTCAAATAGTGAAAAATTCGCCTTAATTAAATTAAATTATTAAATTAAATAAATGTGAAAAATTAGCCCTATAGCGCTAATTTACTTTAACATCAAAAAATTCTTGAACGGCAGACCTGAAAATAATGAATAATACAGCCAAACGCACGATATCGAATGTTGCGTTTCTTAATCATTTTTAATGACAAACAGCTGGCTTGGGACTCAATAAACTTTTTTAGCACGACAAGTCGATCCGTAATAAGTGCGAACAAGCATGTAAGCATTTTAATACAAATATGAAATCTCATGTGACGATAGATGCCAATATCAATCCGCTGTGTTGTGGTTGTCGATAAAGTCACAATACATTTGTACATACAAGTATCCAGTGGTCTTTCAGACATATTGCAAGACAGATGTACGACAATGTTGGCAACATCTCAAACAGCTCAGTGTTCACATTTTCGAACATATGGCCGTTAAGTTCAAAAATGACATTTCGCTCATATTCTTATTTTCAGGCGTTGCGCCTGTTGAAGAAGCTGATGTGTTGCCAAATTTGACTTCTGCAGCGTAATATTTTTTTTCATAATATGCTTAAATGTAGTCGTATCTTAGGATTTTTAGATATTTTTGCAAAATATAGTGGCTTGGCCGAAAATTTTTAAATTCAACGATAAATCTATATATCTTATAAATAAATACCTATATTGATAACCTCAACAAGTATAATTTTTTGTAGCGGATAAAAAAACCTTCAAAAATTAAATGACTTTATTTCCAAAAAACTGTGTTTCATTAAAAAAATCACGGGCTTATTGACCCGCCCTCATACGTGTCAAATAAAAAAATACTTATTATTAACTTATGTTAAAATTTTCTCGGTCGTATTCCGTTTTACAAAAAAACTTTCATTCTTGTATTCCTGTTTTTAAATCTTAAGAAATATTAAAATAGACACAATGAGTCAGTAAGTCTAACAAATCTTTATGCTCACTTATTTATAAAAATCTTACATTTACGAGTTTAAGCCTAAAGCAGAAAATTCCAACAGCATTTTTAATCATTTAATTTTATTACTCAGAAATTCTCTAAAGCCAACAAGTGTTGGCAGCTCTTGAGTCAACTGTCATAGTTGGGTTCTTTAAATTCACCAAATGTATTGTGATATCTCTGTTTTAGCACGCGCTGTGCAATGTGATCGTAACATATTTGTTTTTGCAAGTCAAAATTTTCTTGTTACTATTTTATTTTTTTGTTGTTGTTTATATACTATTTTGTTTGCATGGTTGTTTAATGTGCAAAATGTGTGCCATTTCCACGTTTGCTATAAAAAATGAATTAAGAGTTCGACAGTAGGCCTGACTTGTTGGACTGCCTTATTTTTGTGTTGCTCAGAAATTGCAAAGCTATGTACAAAAAGACTTTGCGTAAGACAAACATAAATTGGTAGCGACACCCTCGAACGAGGGAGTAAAGTAGCCAAATAATAGCTTGACATCATTCACACTCGTCTGGGTAATTACAACTTAACTAATGGGTCAAATGTCAAAATATATACAGTTTAACAATGGTTGTGCGCTTTTAAGCGATTATTAATTTTTTGTTAAGAAATGCCATAAATGAAATACAGTGCAATAGTACCGCCAACAATATAGCAAGTGAAATGTGATATTAGAGCTTAAGGCTTAAATTGTTAGGAATATAATTTGAAAAACAATATATATGTACACATAAAAATTTTCCATTCCGCTATAACATGTCTTATGAGACGTTGACAACTATATAAATTAAAATTTTATGAGATTTTTAATATTTTTATGAGTTGTTGGCAGGTTTTTAAGCTCATTGAGTAACAAAAAGTATGTGGAGGAGAAATCTTCATGTTCAAATAAAAAAAATGCAGCTTTACGATAAAACAAGCTAAAATTCCTACAACATTAAAAACTGAATATCAAATAAATATACTTCGGTATTGTCACATGGAAAATTAATATTTATTTTTTAAATACTTTTATTGTTTTAAATACTGTTATTGTTAAAGGAGAAGTAACACTAAGGCAATGAATGCCTACTACAATTACTAGGTATTACATTCTTTAAGTAGATAGGTTGTGAAGGAAGAGATAGAGGAAAACTTCATTATTTCACAACTCTGCCTCTTGCACGTTTTTTAGTAATACAGTGTTGCAGCGCCTCTGGTGTGAAATGACGCGTACTAAATTATTTTAAAGCTGTGTTTCGTAGCCATTTTATTGGTTATTTTACTTCGCTGATGATTTTGCTACACAAGGAAGGAGAGCATTTTGATGTTACATTAATATTAGTACCTGCCGAAGTCGGTATAGTTCAATACAATATAGTTATTGTTTGCATGGTATTTTTTATTTAATTATGAAATAGTTTTTTATATTTGTGTAGAAATTTAATAAAAATATATTTTAAAGCGTGTGTTTTTAGGGTACCATAACTTTGAGTTGGCATCACTGCTTTATTGGAGCACCCATTTAACAGCTGATAGGTGATTTTTTTTACTTTCCTTTGAAATTTCATTATAAATCGACTTACACCAGAGAAACGCGTGAAAATTTTTAAATTTTTAGTAAAAAAATTGCTTTATTTGTCAAACTCATTGTGCACTTCTTCCATTTCCGATGAAGCCCATTTCAGGTTGAGTGGGTACGTAATTAAGCAGATTTGTCGCATTTGAAGTGAGGAAAATCTTCAAGCTTTTTTTGAGACACCATTACATCTACAGAAAATTACTGTTTGGTGCGCTTAATGGGCTGAAGGAGTCATTGGCCGTATGCCTTCAAAAACTATGATGGTCAAAATGTAAATGTGAATAGTAAACGGTAAACAGTGGGGGGATTTAAAGAAAAAAATTTTTCAGATCAAAAATATCGATTTGAATTTTTTATTAATTCAAGGTTGCCCACTTTGGGGCTTTGTGGCTCCGCCCTCTTTAAGGATATATAATTCCAATTCCAGACTTAAGCTCGGTAGCACCTCCTTAAATACTGCATGAAATTTCATTACAATCAGACAGCTCGTTTAGAAACTGCAGAATTATTTCTGCTTTTTTTCAAAATCCCCCACTGTGCGGTATGGGAACATTATTCGAAAAATTTTCATATCTCAATTACGTTGAATTAATCTTGCTAATATAAGGAATAAAAGGTTGCAACAGGACGGAGCTACATGCTACACAGCGGCCGCTACAATTAATTTACTCACAAAAATGTTTGATGAAAAAATAATTTCACGTAATGGGCCAATTAATTAACCACCAAGATCGTGTTTGGATTCATTGGATTTTTTTCTTTATGGTTATGTTAAGTCGTTTTTCAACGCGAACACCTGGAAATCAACATTCGAAGACTTATCTGCGAAATACAGTCGCAAATGCTGCGAAAAGTTGTTGAAAATTGGTGTCCCAGATTGCGTTTTCCACGCTCCAGCCGGGGCGGCCACATGGCAGATTTTATTTAAATATTAATTTCAATTAAGTTTCAATGATATTAAAAATATATTTCGTTGTTTTATTATGATTTTCACTTTGTCACTCTATAAAAAACACCCTTCATAAGGTAGTTCGTGTAAATTGAAAATTTCAAGTAATTTTCTTTGAACCTTATATTTTACAATCATATCATTGCAGTTCCCAACATCGACATCACCTCAGTGCAATACCAACAACGCGGAGCTTGTATACTTTTTCTCTCGAGAACAATTTTGTGGTATCGAAAGTACGTTTCTGTTCCCTAAGGTCTACAGAATAGCATGAGCCTGTCAATAGCAGCCGGTTGCTTTCGGACACGGGTAGACAAGACGTGACGTGACATCGATCTTGAAGACTGGAATAAAAAAGGTGAATAATTTTATATGCTAAATTTTATATATTAAATGTAAACAATATATTTTTTCGCATTATAATCATTGACTAACAAGACAGCAAATAAGCTGGTCCTGCCTGTTGTAGGGTATTAATTTGCCTATTTAATTTGTGTTAATTTAATTTCAATAGGTTGAATGAACTTGACTTTTTATTGTATTTGGATTTCATTTGTTTGACATTCTTTTGTACAATTCGTGTCGAATTCTGTGTCAGTTTTTTCTTAAGGTTTTCTTTTGTATAATTTTTTTAGGTTAATTGGCATTTTTTGGCAGGTTTTTTATACATATTTTTATATTTCTTTAATATAAAATATTGACCGACTACAAAGTACCACGCCTTGTTATTGTTTTCCTGCATAAAAAAAATATATATGTATATATGTATAATATAAAATATAAATAAAGCAAACTATACATAGGAAATTTAATCATTTTATGTTGGTTAACATTTAAAATCAGTTTCAGTGTCCAAATTTTGTTCTCAAATGTTTTTGGTGTTTGAATTTAATTTTGCTTCAATTTGGTTTTTGCCTAATCATTACATATCTATAGAAGTATATTTACAAAGTTAGTTCATTTTTTGTTGCACGCATATTGTTTAGTTAATGCAGCTGGAAGTTTAGTTAATTTTTTTGTATTCGTCGACAACAATCGTTGTATATAACCATATTTGAAATCGTGTTTTTCCGCAGTTGTATGCTGATTGTGTTATATGTTCATTAACTTAGCGCGCGCATAAAATGTTATTTAATTATATAGTGGCGTTGAAAACACCATTTACTTCTCTGATTAGGTTTACAATTATGTATATTTTTTGTTGTTGGAATTGTTGTTGAATTTTGGTACTTATCAGATAATTAATTTTTATTTTTTAGCTTTTCCAATAAATGTAAGTAATTAATTCAAATTAATTTTAGTTTGTAATTTTTTGGGTTTGTCTTTTGTTTTGTTAGGTTTGGTTTTTTTTTTGTATTTTGTATGCAGCATTCACTTGTAACTAGCTTTAATTTATGACCTCAAATGTAAGTGAATGTAATTTGTAAAAATACTGGACTTAGAAGGCGTTCGCTCTGGTAGAATTTTTTAATCAGCACAAAGTTGCAAATTAAATGAATTATTAAGCATAAGCATAAATGGTCTAAAAATCATCTGAGTCCGCAATAACTTGAGAACAGTTTCAAGAAAATAAATCAAGAAATTAAATCGATAATAAATCAAAAGAGAGGTTTAAGTTATTTTTGTCAGAAACTCTATAATTGAAAAAAACTACATATCCTTAACTTAATACGAAAAGGCCCTAACTCATGTTTTTCATAGTTTCCAGGAGGAGGAAAAAACGAAATAAAAAAAGATGCAATATTGATACAAAATTTTTTTAAACGCAATTTTTATTAAAAACACTTTACAAATTTTAGATTATATTAGTTTTATTAATATAAAGGAAGTGTATCTAGTAATGGTCAATCGAAATATGTAAAAATATCGATTTCGAAAAATTATGAGTTGGGGCCTTTTCGTATTAAGTTAACGATATACCGAAATATTTTACCAAAACAAATTTATAAGCTCACTTCACATTAAAAAAATTAAAACGGTATACAGTAAGGACTTGATTGTCCGTGTTTAGATCAACCTGTTTTTCTTTTGCCCATCGATTTCCGGGCATCCCAAAATAAATTTTCAATATAGTACATACCCAGCCAACCTAAGATTCGAAAACAGACGAATTTTCGAACTTAGCGAACAATTCTCGAAACAATCTCATAAAAAAAGTTTAGTAACAAGAAACAATTTGTTTTTCTCAATTTTTAGGATTCCGTAATGCAAAGGAACCCTATTGTTTTCGCTATTGCCCGTCTGTACGTCACACGCTATTTTTCCATGTATTTTGACATGTAATATACATAAAATTGTATGTACATATGTATATTGACACTTGAAATTTGTAAAATTAGTGTATTTTTATATAGACTACAACAATTAACATTAAAATAGTAAAAAAATTTAAATTAAAGGGTGGTCCATCAGTTAATACAATTTTGACTATGTAACTTTGAGAACTTGCTATATCTTGGAAACCGTAAGAGGAAAACTCTTGAAATTTTCAAAAACAGTAAAACTAAAAAATCCGAAAATTTTAAATCGCCAAACCAAAAAAAAAATCGCCAAAAATTTAAAAAAAATCGCCAAAATTAAAAAAAAAGCTAAAAACCAAAAAAATCGCCAAAACACGAAAAAGGGGCCAAAACCAAAATAATTGTTTATATGGAAAAAAATCGCCAAAAAGGAAAAAATCGCGAAAACGAGAAAAAAGTGTCCAACTAAAAAAAATTGCCAAAATGAAAAAATTCCAAAACCCGAAAAATCGCCAAAAACGAGAAAAAAGTGTCAAACTAAAAAAAATTGCCAAAATGAAAAAAATTCCAAAAACCGAAAAACCGCCAAAACCAGAAAAAAATCGCCTAAATGAAAAAAAATTCCAAAATTAGAAAAATTACCGTAATAAAAAAATCGACATAATGAAAAAAACGTCAACAACCAAAAAAAATTGCCAAAACGAGAAAAAAGTGCCAAAACTAAAAAAGCGAAAAAAAGCCCCAAGACTAAAAAGAAACGCTTTAAACCGAAAAAAAACCCAAAAACGAAAAAATGCCAAAACTATATTTTATATACGCTAAGGTTCGTATTGAATTACATATCTCGTGTCCGTACGGAATCCTTCGTGCGCGACTGAATTTATTTTTTATTTTTTTGCATGTACAACATAAGAGGAATAACGTTTTTTACTATTAAAAGCAATGTAATCTAACTATCAATGACGTTGCTTATGATTACGTAATGATATTGCAAAGGTTTGCTATTGATTTGTGAGCGAAACATCAAAATCGAAATATCTGCTGAAACAAACTGCGCGACTAGTGATATCTTTCTCTTTCCGTTTACGATAGCCGTTCCCGAGTGGTTTGACCAAGAAATTTTTACGCAACATTATTTAAGAATGTTTTGGTTAGCTGGGTATATTTATATTAGGGCGGGTCGTTTTTTTTTTGTTTGCAAAAGCAAACAAAACGTATAGCAAAGACGTAACCTACATGAAATTCTGAGAAAATTCTCCTAAGAAACAATGTGCCTAAAATCAATTCCTATACCGCGACTCTCTTTATGTACTGAAATAAATGCTGCTAAATTCAAATTATTATTCCTTCTCCCACGTACGTACCCCTTGCTTAATTAAATCCAAGATGATATAAATTGTAGTTACAAAGCATCATATCTCTCAAAACAACGATCCATTTTATATTAAAAATCAATGTTAATATCATATTATATATTTTGAGCTTAACATGAGAAAGAAATATTGTTTATAAATTGGAGACCACCTGAATGAAACAAAACTCATGTTAATGTTTCCAATTTTTTTACTATTAAAAACATGATAAGCATTTGCACTTACATACATATATATTATAGAAAAAATATTTTTCAAATTTGAAGGTTTGTCTTTGTTTACAAAGTCCTTTTTACTCTAGAAATATTGGCTTTATATCTATTACTGTCATTCTAATCTTAAACTGTCTAGCAAATATATCAAAATTTTGACCTTTTACCTGCCTTTTATCTTTCACCAAATATTTGACCAACCTATATATTTTTACTTGTTACCTTTAACAAGTAATGCCTTTAACTAAATTAAAACTAAATAACTGTAGTAAACACATTGTAAAATATAACAGAAAAATATTGCTAAGTATCATTCTAATAGACCTGAAAAAATCAAACTGAAAAACCAATTTTAAAATCAAGTTTTCCAGCATGCATGAAAAAAATATGACTAGCTAAACTTTAGTTTAAAAATAAAAATAAACAAATAAATAATAAAAAAAATCAAACAAGCCACATAATGATTCATCATTGTTTACCTTTTTCTTAAACAGCCGGCATTACGGCAGTAATAACAACAAATACATAAAGATATATTTATACATATATATTTTTTTTAAATCTGCAGAAAAGGCCACATGTTGCCAACATTTGTACACTCTGCAGAAATACTAGACACTATTTACGCTAAATGTTGATTGTCATTTGGCGCGCGCAATCATATACACAGCTGTGCAATATAGATTTGTTGTTTTTTTTTCTTTCTTTTAATTTTGTGTTTGCCATACAATAATTCACTAGATGTAGCATGGAAAAATCCGCAATATACTACTTACTAACATTAGAGCAATATTTGATTTCGTATTAACGGTAACACTAAAGAAACTCAGACAGCAAGAAAAATTGGGGAAACACACTAGTGAAATCATTTGTGCAATATTTATATTAACTACAAATACGAGAGGGAGTACGAAAAGCAGAGCTGTAACGTATGCAAAACTTTACTCTATAGTTAAAAGTCTAAAGTTCACCAAGCTTTTTATAATTCAACTAAAGATGTTGATTAATTAATTTTGTGACATAGTTCAGGTAAACTTTTGCTAAAATAAAATTATAAACCTTATTAATAAATATCGTAGGGTAAGAGGACAGGGTGTCGAGTACTTGCGGAATATATTAAAGTGAAGTAATTTTCTAGATGAATTCGATATACCAAATTTCATATTTTATATTTAATTATTTTGAATTGTTAAGAAACCGAAACATAATTTTCTCGGTCCTCTTCTAAAAAATAAGGCAAATTCGAAAATAAAATTGTAATTTTTGCCGATCGTAGGGCTTTCTTTTAGAAGTTTTCGTCATAGCTTTGGCATTTACAGTCGGATCTTAGAGTATGATTTATCGATGTTTTCGTCTCGAAGATACCAATGTTGTGCTCTATGGGATATTGACGTTAAATATTCCGAGTTAATATGTACCCATCAGATCTAAGTTCTAGCACCCTACACACAAAAAACTAAATTTAATTTTCAGTTACATTTTTTTCACAACAAAGAATTTATTGGAACAGTTTAAAAAATTTACTGAAACTAAGTTTTATTTCAAACAAACATTTGTTTGACATTTTTTTTGGAATAATTTTTCCAGTATGAGCTGCCACCCTAATGCTAGAAAAATTAAAGTTTGCAAAAAACCTAACTATTATAAATTGTAAAGAAAGCAAAACATGATTTTGTCGTGCCTGTTTTGAAAACCAAGGCGACTTTGAAAAAAAAATTTTAATTTTTTTGCCGAACGTAGGAATTTCTTTTTTCAAAGTTTAAGTAATATAGCATCGGCATTTACACTACACTGAAAGAAAAATACTTCGTAACGGGAATGAAACCATTACGTTGAACCCTTCCTTTCATTAATACATTGGGAAATTTCATTAATAAACTGAAACATTTCATTATATTTATGCAAATTTCTTTAATGGAATGAAATCTTTGTACTGCTTAATATTTTACATTTCGTAGTATCACTAATGTTACGAAATAATTTTCATTCGGGTAATGAAAAACTTAAATACTCGTTTTTATGTAGAACTAATACAAAAAAATATTTTAAATAGATTAGGTGGCATAAAATAACTTCAAAGTATCAAACCACAATTGTAATTAATCTATAGTTATGAAAATTATAGTTTTCTTGCAATTTTCGTAACTTCAATGAAGAAAACTTCCTGCTGCTAGCTAGTAGACATTGTGGTACCCTTGTAGTGTCAGGTTTGAATCCTGGGGAAAATTATTTTTTTTTATATATATATGTATTTATATATATTTATATACAAGTTATAAATTTTCAAACAAAGTAAATAATGCTGAATTAATTAGATTAATTAAATAATGTTGAATAAAAATTTCATTAATGATTGCACCCGTATAAACATATATATATATACATATATGTTTTTAGTTTGTACATATCTAAATAATATTTGATGTTGTTGTGAAGCAGGGACAAGAGCAAATATTGGCCGGAGAAGACAATTATATCATACAAACATTTTTCTGATACCTGTGCAAATACGCAAGTTAATCAGTTTAATAAAATACAATGACTCAAAATCATTAAAACAATGAATTACGTTGTTAACACAATGATACGATATCATTAAAAAAACGATATGTTGTGAATTCAATGAAATAGTTTAAAAAAATATAAGAGTAACGCCACTTACTTGTAAAAACTAAAAAGGTTCATTGCAATGATTACATTTTTCATTTAAAATATGAAAATGTACGAGTATGTACGTTGCCTAGTAAAAACATGACGTTACATGAATGAAAATATTTCGTTGTATATGAAATTTTTTCAGCTGATGAAACAATTATCTTAAATATACAGGAAGGGATGCATTGGTTGAAAAATAATAACAAAATCATATATATACATAATGCAAAAACTCATTGCATTTACGAACGGGTTTCTCTCAGTGTAGGAACTTAAAGTATGCATTATCGTTATTTTTGTCTCAAAGAAACTAATGTTTTGCTCTATGGACCACTGACGTCAAGTATTCCGTCTTAGTGACCCATCAGATATAAATTTCTGAGAACCAAATGTACCACCCTAATGCTCCAAAATTGAAGTTCGCAAAATAACATTAATCTTTTATTACAAAAGAAGTATTTTCATAATTGCAGCAATATTAAAAATAAATTGCGTAAAATTTTCTTTTAGTTTTTGACCGAACATAGGAATTGCCTTTTAAAATTTTTCGCCATTTCTTTGCCATTTGCAGTCCATAGGTATAAAATAATAAAATTATTGTTTTTAATTCAAATTCATGCCCAATTCTGGTTTCATGGAAATCGCTACATTTTGCAACACACATCTTGATTTGTTAGTTGCCGAAACACGTTCAACAGATCATTAATCCGTTTATCAAAATAGCGTACTTTTTCCACCTCAAGAATGTTTTGTAATCGGCGATAATAGATCCTTTAGTACGTTCAGATGGATAATGATCAGATTTGATCAGCACGCAGTGATTGCATCCCATTCGTCAAATGTTCGGTCCTAAAGTTAGTATTTCAATCAACTTTATACTGAATAATGTCCTGCACAAAACCATTGATAAGACCTTTTAAGACATCAGAGATTTTCAAATGCTTTACTACAGCGAAATAGTCTAAAGCAAACGCTAACCAACACTGTTGACAAGACAAACAACTAAAACAAATGTCTTGCCAATAGTGTTGTTTAGCGTTTGTTTTAGAATATTTCGCGGTAGTAAGGCATTTGAAAAATCTTTCATGTCTTGAAATGTCTTATAAATGGTCTTGTGCAGGACTTTAATACTGAAGTATCACTTGCATCAAGTTCGAATTGACAGAATTGACAGAATTGACGTAAGACTAGCTGGCAGCTCAACAATTCTCTCCCAACATAATCAATTTTCGACAAAATAAAAATAAGATTAAATTTTTTAGATTGAAATTTATTAGTTTTATTTAAAAATTTTTTTCAAAGTTGCCTGCCAAAAATATTTTATTTTTGAAAGTGAAGGGCACACTTTTATGTTTGTGTACTTTATTTTAATATTCTTCTTTCAAAACTCTGGGGTTTTTCTATCATTCAACAAAATTATATTTAATGTTGGAGTATATTCAATGTTATTGCATGATTTACATAAGAAAAATCTAAATATTATCATAAAGGCAATTAATTTTTTCCCGCAGATAGTAAATGATTTAGAGTCTTAGTAAAAGTAAAAAATAACCTCAAAACTGTTAACGAAAAATATGTATGTAGGTATAAACACAAATTTAAACAAACTCATCACACTATACAATGTCTGGTGTTTCAGTGCCACTATAGGATATTTTTCTTTCTTGTATTTTTTATATATAATTTAACCAGCATCCGCAAACGGTAATAACAGCAGCCAGCCGACATGACTTGACCCAAATTTTTTAACATGAAGGGATTTTTGTATTTATTGTGAGCTGTTATTTTGCATACCTTATTGTTGTTGAATTCGATATGAAAATTTATAAGTACAAGTGTTGTTTATGCTCAAACTCTTTTTTTTTTTTGGTTTTTTTGGTGGTTATGTTGGGTTCACAATAAAAAGAAAAATAAATTTTGTGTTAAATTTAAAAATTTATTTTTTTTGCCACTTAAAAGTGTTTTTTTTTTCTTCTTAATATTATTTGTGTGGCTGTATTGTCTGGGTCAGTGTAGTGATGATTGCTGCGGCTTCTAACTTATGGTAAATCACTAAATTTATATGTTTTCTGATTTTAAATATTTATTGTCAGATTTGCATTTAACTCCTTAAGCAAAAAAAGACATGTGAACACTTGGGAGAAATTCAGGTGTGGGCAATACTAGATGTTTGCTTTAAATTTTGGAGTCGCTTTTAAATAAAAATGAAACCATATATTTTATAAAAAGTAACTGGGAAATTAAGGTATTTAATCGAAAATTGTTTGATCGCTAAATCTACAAATTTAAGTCTAAAACAATAAAAAAAATAAGTTTCTTTGTGTGGATCTTTAAAAAAAAGATAAATTTTAGTTTGTGCAAAGTTAAAAACTGTAAGAAAATATGGAAGATACGCAAACGTTATTCTTTCACTTTAAAATGTCTGAAGACTACGAAACCAAATGGTGCTGATTGAAATTCATATTATAAACCAGTTTTTCGAAAGCATGGGCCTTTTCTCACTTATGTTTCCTTTATAAATAATAATGTCTACCAATGGTTTTAATAAAATATTTTAAAGCCTTCATCTATGCCATTTTTAAATAAAGAGTTTTTTGTAAAACCAAAAAAAAAACCGAAAAAACTAAAAGCTTTTTTTCATTCAGAATTTAATAAAACAAACGAACAACAATCATTATTTCCTTGGGCCTTATTTCATAGCGCCTGAATTTTTGTGGTAATAAAATCATTGTTATTCGTTATAGAGTCGTTTACAAAAATCATTCATATTATTTTTCTATTCAAATAAAAAAAAGCAGACAACACGAATTTGTTACTCAAACAACATCATAACTCCAAAAAAATATGGAAAAATGATGTAGAAATATGCCCTAATTCAGTAAGAAGATTTGGAACGTTATTGTTCGATAATACTTTTGAGTTCTTGTATTTGAATTCTTTAAAGTATTTTCTTCAAAAATGGTTGTGGTCCTTAATAATTAAAATAAATATATTATTGCCATATTTTTAAAACATAAAATTGAAGTTTAAGTATTATACAATAGTTTGAAAAATATATAAAAAATATGTGTTGGAAATAATGCTTGGAGTAAAATCATAATTCAAATACACCAACCTTCTAGCCTAGACAATATATAATAAATGATTTAAAGAATTTGTGGCTTTTATTCGTCCATAAACAAGACGATACAATCGTCGAAACATAATTAAGGCATTTATCCTCAAATCATTCTTTCCATTGTGTAAAAATTGCAAACAAATATCCTGGGGTCTGATTCCTGCACTCGTTATCGAAATTGCATTCCAATAGAAACTGATTCTGATAGCAAGACATTTTCCGATGATGTCACCCGATGCCAAGCGAATCGAGTTTTTGTTTCAGTGTTGGAAAAAGGCAAATAAATTCATTTCACAACACTGATTAAATTGTAAGCAAAAACATATGTTTGCATACATGTATGTGTGCAAAATTATATGTACGTACTAGAGCTGCCAGTTTTATTTTTCGAAAAAGCGGGACAATTAAAAAAATTTAAGATCACGAGATTTTAAAACATTTTTGCGGTACAAAAAAATGTTTAAATATTTCTGTTTTAAAGAAATTATTTGTTTAGACAAATTAACGTTTTTTACAAAGCAAATAAAAACATACATACATCAATAATAATACATCAATAATAAATAAACATACATACATCATACATACATACATCATACATACATCAATGAATAATTAACGAATTTTAACAGTTGGATTTGAAAACAAAACAATAAAAAAAATTTAAAAAAATATTATTCGTGGTATGCTTTTTGGAATTCATTGCAAGTATTTTAACATTAATCAATTCATAGATATAAAATCGATTGTATTTATGAATGCAATAACAACAAGAGGTTATTAACTCAAAATTTATAAAACTTCACTTTTGGCAAGAAATCAAATAACATCAATGTCTATCTACAGTAAAAATTCCGATTACTTTTTCATCTCGAAAATCACATTTGAGACCATTTTTCTGATAGCGTAGTGACTACCTTTACATCACCAAAAATTTATTATTTTGAGTCAATACAAAAGTATCGTATATTTTCATAAAAAAGGTATTATTTCGATTTGAACCGTTATTCAAGTTAAAAACAATCAAATTGTTTTAATTTAAATTTTGTTGTATTTTGATTTGTTTTGCTTTGTGATTATAATTCGATATGTGTGTTGTGACTCATTTCAAAACATAGATATTTTTCCTCAATAATTGCAAGATTTAAAAAAAAAACAATGTAAATATATTTTCAAATGGAATATGCTTACTATATTGGATTCGGGTATTCACATTCTCTTCAAATGTAAACACTAATAGTTTTTCAGCTCTACTGAACATTTTAAAATTTTTAGTTAATACCCTCTTGTTGATCAAGTGCGATATGTATATTAAATTTTATATTATTGTAAAGATCTTTATATAAATTTTCATGTGAAACTTACAAAACTCAGGCGAATACGTCGTGTACTACATACACGGGGTGAATCATACTCATTGAATCTTGTAAGATGTACTTATTCTTTATTAGTTGAAAGTTGCTGATGTTTAATTGAAAATCATCTAATAAAACTAAAAAAGCATGTTTTTTAATTCCTGCGCGGTACTCGTGATTTATTAAAAAAAGAAACGATTAGGTATACATACATATTATTTTAATATTTATTTAATTAATAACTTAATTTAATTACAATAATTAATTAGTGAAAAGTCAGAGAAAAGAACACTAGCCATATTTCTTGAGCACAAGCAGTTAATATCTTATTTAGATGCTCCCAGAGTTGGTCCACTTTCTTATTTCCCTCGACAACTGTTGCGCAAAACATTATTTTCTAAATCAGTGTTTTTATGTTATATTTAAAAACAACTAGAAATTCTTTATATTTATATTTTTTGTACGCACACACATTTGTGCATACATTAATTTATAACTAAATAAGTAAGATATTGAACATATCTTTTCTTTTACTTCGCTTTTCTATGTTAAACGTAATTTCGAATGCCTTTTTGCTTGCGAGTAAGAACACGAACGGTTGCCTTCGAATGTTGTCATTAGAAGTTTTGATATGTGTTATTCGAATTCGAATTAGAAATTGCTAAAAGTTAAAACACTCGAACATTCGAGTAATAACTCACTCCCAATCGAATACGAGAATTAGGCCCCTTTTTACTCATTTCTTGAGAGAAAAATAAAATTTTCTCTATCCATTAAGCTGTGTAAAACTTGAAATTTTAAGCTCGTTTTCTGACAAACTAGTTTTTTTGAATTATAAAGTTGTTTGAGTGAATGAGTGAATATTGGTTATTTCGAAAGATTTGAGACACATACTCGGTATAAGTCCCTATTGTCATAAATGTAAAATAAAAGACCTAGAACACAAACGCGACACAATATTTAAAGAACAAACTCGGAAGGAAAGCAGCACCAGTATTTGTGAAATCAAAAGACTTAAGACACACACTCTCTATGTGTTGCTATTGTTTCAATATATATATAGAAAGACTTAGACAAGAAACATGCATAGCTTTTGCAGTAATACAAAAATTAAAGATTTAAAACACAAACCCGAAAAACTATACCAGTGATGCCAACTTTTTTGGCTTCAAAAACGAGAGAAGACGCAAACGAGTGAAGTTTAATATTTTCTAAGTTATTCTCTATTTTGGCAATAATATTATACTTAATGAAATATGCCAGAAGAAAAAGGTATGCTCTACACTAAAAATATAAATACATCAAGTTTTATTTAAAGTAATTTTAAGAAATACACAAATTTTAAATATTCACGCTAGGATTTAATAACGTAGCAAAAGTACATATTTCGCCGAATTTTTTAATGTACAATCGTACGTTAATATCATATCAAATTTTGCTTCTTATGCTAACTAAGGACTGTTAATGTTTATCTATTATTAAGATCCAAAAATCTAATTTTTAAAATAGTTTGCATTTTATCGACTCCTTTTAAAATAATAATAAGTGTTGCTATGCGGAGCAATATGTTTTCTCTATATAGGTTAAAATAGCTTAGGTAAGGTTAGCAGGCTACTGGTAAGGAAAGGTAAAATTTAGAGTCCAGCTCAATTGGGTCTAATACAATGGTCCCTTTGTGTTACCTGTTATATGAAGAGAAGATAGTGAGAGAGGGTGATAGGAAAGGGATAGTGATAGAGAAGACAGGTTTTTGAAGGAAGAGACAGAGGAAAGCTTCATTCTTTTACAACTCTGCCTTTGCACGCTTTTTTTATAATGCAGTGTTACAGCGCCTTCTGGTGTCAAATGAGGCGTATTAAATTTTGAAGCTGTGTTTAGTAGCCTTTTATTGGTTATTTTACTTCGCCGATGATTCTGCTACATTCTGATGAAGTCGGTATAGTTTTTACTCACCAGTGCCTTATGCCTGCATCACTAGACACTAGGCACTAATGCCCATCAGAAAAATGCGAGGTGTTGTTAGTTTTAATGACTATCGGAGACCGGGATCGAACCCAGAACCTTCGGTTTTGTAGTCAACATGCTAACATCTTCAGCCAAAGCCACCCTCTTTTGTCTATTTAGGAAGCAATATAGTTATGCATCTGTAATCCACCTTTCTAATATTTAACTTTAATTTTTCATTTATAAATGTATATACATATGTATATACATACATATACAAAAAACAAAATGGCTATGATGACAAATGTGTATTTTTTAGCAAAAGAAAATTTTAAGTTTTTTTTCCCTTAGTAGTCTTGAAACCTATTTTTATTTACTGCTTTTAAGCTCAACAGTAGCAATTAAACAAATTGTTCTTCTCTGATCATGCTTACCCATCCAATAGTCAAATCAGGTTGCTCAAAAGGAATTAAAATCTGTTAAACATAAAAGTCAAGAGTGTGTTACCAAAAAGGGCTTGTTGAAATTAAAAAAAAAATACATATATATTTTAAGCAAAAAAAAATATTGAAAAGAAATTTGTATTAAAGCACACGTACCCACATACAAGTTAAATAAAAACTCAAAAGCAAAAACTAAAATTAAGAGGAGGACATAAAAATTTACAAAATGTATTTATTATGGAACCAAGTGATGCGTCGACACATAAGTACATTTAAATGCCATGATCACCAACCATGATGCTGCATGGAACCACGAAGTAAAAAAAACAAAAGATAAATCCTTAAAGTGAGACAACGTACAGTTTTGTAGGTAAGCGCGAAAATCCATGAGTTTTTGTTTTCTGGGACTTGCTGTTGTTTTCAGTTTTATTCTGTTTTTGCAGTCAATTATATTTACAGATTGATTCAATGCTTGACTCGTAAAGTTCAAGTAGAGGAGGTTGAATATGCTTTAGCAAAAAAAAAACAGAATGAATTCTATATTTATATGAACCACACCAAATAAAAAAGTTAAAGATAAATAAATAAAAGACTTTTTTTTACTTGCGGAGATTTACACTGTTTCCAAACTGACAATGAACGTGGTTTGGAAAACATATTTTTTAATGTTCTTGAAATGTATTTGTTATTGAAGTTGTCAAGTATATATCGGTAAAATGCCATTCGGAACACTAATGTGGTAAATTAGTGCAATTAGTAAAAATTACTTACTATCAACAAATAATACTTTAAAGTAGATATGTATGTACGTCCAAAAACACAAACTCTGACATTTGAATTTAAAGTTAACAGATTTGAAAGCTTTTACACTTTGTTCGTTTGTTTGAAAAGTAAGCAGCAATTATTGTTGTCACCGCGGTTTGATTGTCTATTGTGCTCTCGTCGGTATGAAAGCACAGAGGTCTTTTGTAATAGCTCGCACATAGTGCATATGGCTTGGAAGTATACTTGATTTGAAGCTTTGGGAAACAGTGTTAAAATAATGCTAAAAGAAGCCTTTTTTTATGATCGTTACTAAAAGAATACGTATATAAAAGTATTTTTCGTTTGTATATACATACATACATATGTATATAAATGTAATGCCCTAAAGCTGAATTATTTAAGCCGACGAATTCAATTAGAGCCGGCTGTAAGGCGGCACAAGTGACTGGGTTTCTTGTTGTTGTAGCAGTTTTATATTTTTCAGAAATTTTAGTGCGTCTTTCATTCATTGATTACTAACATGTTGGTGTGTGTTTGTTGTTGCTTATGATCATGACGATCATGTTGATGTTGATGATGATTATTATCGTGATATTCATTATTTTCCTCATTTCTACGTCATTTTAATCGTTTGTCGTTTGTAAACGTGTTGTTGTTATTATTGTTGACACTATGGCATCCTCTTTAAATTTAACAATAACTGACGTTTTATTTTATTGCCAGAATCATTTTCAACAACATCAACTTTAAAAAATAATAAAACGAAACGTTTGTAATTTCATGACTTTTCTTTTTACTCGTATTCCAACTCAAGAGCAATTTTGCGTTGGCGCATTTTCAGACAAGTGATTCTTTTTCAGCCCTCGTCTACTTGATTGTTTTATTATTATTTTTTTATTATATACTATACATACGAGTACATATGTATATATTTTTTGGTTATGGTGCTATTTTTTATCTGCTGTTTTTTAGTTTTTGAGTGATTTTTTCGCCTCATTTTTCTTTAGATGTTCATTGAAAAATCTTCCTTCCTATTATAAGTATATTTTTATTTTGCTTGTTTTTAAGGCTAGTGATTGGGGTCTTTTAGATGTTGTTGTTTTCTTAATAAGTGTAATTTGTTGTTAGTTTTAGGTATTTTGTAGCATCACTTTTTTACATTGTCTTTTTATCTCATTTCTTTATGGTTGTTAGGTGCGGTTCAGTTTTTTTTCTTTCGTTGTGTTTTATTGTTGCCATATTAAGCTTGACTTTTATTCTTGTTATTTTTGTTGCATGTCACAATCACTTGTACGAATTAATGCTTTCTTTTGTGACACTTGGTTTGAATTTCTGTGGCAGGAAACAGGAGTGTTATGCAAATTATTTTTTTTTTAGTTTTTTTATTTTTTTAACTTAACTATATGGGAGATGTAGGTCAATAATTTAACAATTTTAAATTATATGTCAATAGTACTAAAAATGCTTGAATTGAACTAAAGAAGTTTTTGATAAAATATTTAATTAAGACGAGCAAGAATTTATGATTAAAAAAACGTAACGTGTGTTTTTTTAGAGTGTCTTAACTTTGAAATCGCATCACTTCTTTATTTGAGCTCCCATTTAACAGCTGATGGTTGAGTTTTATTTAGCTTGCTTTGAAATTTCATTATAAATCAACTTACAATAGAGCAACACGTGCAAATTGTTGGAATTTTTAATAAAAATAATTGTTGTATTCGTTAAACTCAAGAAGTGAATGATCTTCCATTTCCTATGAAGCCCATTTCTAGTTGAATAGGTACGTAAATAAGCAGAATTCTCGCATTTGCATTGAAGAGAATCCACAAGCTTTTGTCGAAACACTATTACATTTACAGAAACTTACTGCTTGGTGCAACTTATGGGCTGGCGGAGTCATTGACCCACATGTTTTCAAAAACAATGATGGTCAGAATGTTACTGTCAATGGTGAATTTAAAAGAACATTATTCGTAATCTTTTCGTACCTCAATTACGCGGCATTTATCTTGCTGACATATGGTTCCAAGACGACGGAGTCACATGACACATAGCGGGCGCTACAATTGATTTACTCAAAAAAAATTTTTATGAAAAAATAATTTCACATAATGGCTAAATTAATTGGCAACCAAGGTCGTGTGATTTAACCACATTGGATTATTTTTTTTGGAGTAATGTTAGGTTTTGGAGTGATGTTAAGTCGTCGTCGATAAACCACAAACAATTGAACACCTGGAAATCAACATTCGAAGAGTTATCGACGAAAAAAGGCCGCAAGTGCTGCGAAAAGTTGTTGAAAATTAGAGTTCCAGTTTGCCCATTCTGCGCGCCAGCCACGGCGGCCACGTGGCGGAAATCATATTGAAACATTAATTTCATAAAATTGTCTTTCTATTAAAACCCGTTTCATGGATATTAAAAGTATATTGCCTTGTTTTATTATGATTTAAATTTGTGTCCGTCTATAAAAAATACCCTTTAGTTTAATATATAAAAAAAGTTAATTCTGGAAAGGAATCATTTGGCCTATCACATCTACATATATTAAATACCTATGTATATGTATTAATCAGGGCTATCATGAATGAATTTTTCTCTGCCAACAATTCCAACTAATAGCAACTAATACGGAAAACATAAAATTCTAATTGGAAAATTTAGAAATTTCACGCGGAATTTTATTCATGATAGCCCTGAATATGAAATATAAACCGCTTTGTTTTTAGATTAAAAACGTTGCCAACTGCAATAGGATTTTGCAGCATATGCCGCCGAAGTTTAATTCTCATGCAAAAATGAATATGAGGCCAATATATTGGAATTAAAAACTAAAGGCAGTGCAAAATGAAACAAACACTGAATAACGCTTGCATTTTCAAAGGAAAAATTGTATTGTGATGAATAATTCTGCGCAAAAAGCAAAAAGTGCTCAAGTCGAAATAAGCTGATTTTCATTTAATGGCTCCACTATGATCTACATATACAAAAATACCCCTGTATAAAATCTCAATTATATTGTGCAATTTTTCAGAAAATTTCTACGTAATGACTTGCGGCTCATTTTATTTAGACAATTTGGAATACATATTAACTTAATTTAGGTTATATTTTATTCAGGGACTGAAACCATGAAAAAAATGAGTTTTATTAGTAAAAGCTATACTACCTTATACGCTGTTTTTCTATCAAAGTTAGACTACACAGATACATATATATGTACATGTAAAGGTGTTCAATCCGCCTTGGTCGTTATTTTATTTTGATTTTGTTTTTAATTTTTTTTTGCATGCAAGAAATGTAATGGATCTTATTGTTCTCCTATTAAATATTTCTATATTTTTTATATTTTTGAACCCGAACCTTAATGAATTTTTCGGTTCAACTGGGTTCGGGTTCAATGTTTTTATAAACAGCGACCCTGAGCCCGCTTGGATTTCCCAATTTCACTATATAAGAAATAAAATTTCTGAAATGATCTCCTCTGCTAAACACTAAAATATGACTTAAGCACTTCTTCCTTATTGCCACAGAATTAATATATATATTATATATTACTCATACGCTCAGGTTTCCGCTGATTTCAGCAAATACAGAAAATTTAAGAAAATTCAAAAATATTTACTTATAAATGAATTCTCATTAATACTTATAAAGCAGACATTTAAAATTTCTTTTTATAATTCTGTTTTTAAAAATGTACCTGCAAATGTATCACTCACTACTAAAACAATACTTGTAAGTAAAAAAAATCTATGCACTATCAACAAAAACTCAATCAATCATATTAAGTTGTTTTTTTAAATGATGAAGTTTTTTTAAAGCTCTTTGTACGTGGGCTGTTCTTGTAAGACAAACTTGCACACATATATTTTCAGAAAGCCATGCTGTGGTCTTAACATTAGGCTGATATTGAGAAGTACTTATACGTAACTTGTGTTGTTGTTTCAAGTCAAATTTAAGTACTGATGATTTTTGTTACCATTACACTCAGAGCAAATAGAATATATAATCTTAGTTAATCAATCAATATCATAAGCAAGCACAGCTGAAGTCAAATGTAATTGAACTGCTTAGGATTTTAGTCAAAAAAAGAAAGATATTGAACGTTTTAAGATAAGAGCGCGCCTTGAATGAAAGAAAGTTTTTATTTTATGATCAATTAAAATTTACTTAAGAAAATAATAAAGATTTCATACATTAGAGAAATGTATATGTTATTTTTTTTAATCAAATTTGAATGTTTTTAAAAATTAACTCATGCATACTCACACACGCATTCATGGTTTGAGTTGTGAGAGAGACCGCCCTTCTTTAAACAGATAAAATGAAGAGAGGGCAGATGGTGAAGTAAATTCGCTTTATAACTAATTCTGCCATTGTGTGTTTTGTTAAGTGTTATAGCACCGTTGTATAGCATCCGGTGTTAAGGAGGCGCATTACTTTTAATCTATGTAGCCATTTTATTAATTATTTTACTTCGCTGATGATTTACTGCTACAAATATTACACCTATACTGATGTATATCAGGGGGTATACTCTGTAATTCAAAACGAAAGAAAATACTTTCGAATTTACATGTTATAAGCATACAAATTCGAAAGCATTTTCTTTCGTTTCGAATTACAGAGTAGACCCCCAGAGCCATAGCATTGATATGACTGAGTCTAGCTGGAGACCAAACTAGGACTTTCAAAGACTTTTATCTGCTTTATGCTCCACGCACTAACTACTTCAACCAACATCGCCCCCTAAATCATAAAAAATTCAGAAAATGTTATACAAGTTTTACAAACTACAACTGGCCTGCACTGAAAAATTTTTTTTATATACACTAACCCAAGAAGTTTCATAAGCAAGAAAATAAAAAACATGACTTCTTGTTTCAACTTCGATATTTATTGAACTTCTCATTTGTTTAAATGAAAATTTAACAAAATAGCTCTAGTTGATCTAAGAAAATTTTGGGTAAAGGTTCCCCGATGATCTGCATGAGCAACAGTGAATTGCGCAAAAGATCCAGCTAAGGCCCTCATTAATCTATTTCATGTATTTTGAAATAAAAAAATATTTCACTGAACAAGTAAAATAATATTTTAGGATTATAAGTGCGTTAACAAATGTTAAACTATATTTTTTTTTGTTGAGTAAATAAACTATTTGCTTGTTTCACTACAATTACATATAATAAATTGATACAGAATGTTATATTTTCCTCGAATGCTGATTATTTTGATTTGTATATTGATTTGTATTCAAGAATATATCGAAACTAGTGTCCACACCTTAAACTTTATATTCTAGATAGAAAAATTATTTTCAAATATATTATATTTAAAAATAAAGTATTATTACTAAAGGTTCAGGTGTCAGCTTAAGTGTTATTGAAGTTTTACGACCCAATAAGTAAATGAACTCAAAAGATAAAACAATATTTATTTATATATAATTTTTTTATATTATTCATATATTTTAAATAAACACACAGAAATATTCATATTCAGTGATATATTAGGTACGCAAACACTTGTTGAAAATAATGTTGAAAGGAAAACATTTAAAATATGTTAAAAACAGTAACAACAAAAGCTAAAAATATATATATATATATATATATATATATATATATATATATACATACATTCACAGATATATAAATGTATGTAAGTATATAAGAAAACATTTTTAAAAGTCAAAAAACAATTAATCACCTGTTTGGTGCGATCACAAAAGATCAATCACTTGTTTAGTGTCGTGGCTTTGCACTTTATGCTGGTTAAACAATGGTGAGATATTTCATACAGATTTCAATTATAAACCAAAATTCAGGCACTCTGTCAGTCTCAATACAAGCACACGCAGTCATGCCCTCATTTAAAAGCAACAACCACAACAACAACAACAAAACCAAGAGTTAAAGAAAACAATCATACATCTGTACATTTGTCTCCAATTATAACCCACTTTAATATTTTGTCAGCTAAGCACTATAAAGCCATGAATTTTACTTTCTTATTGTACAATACAAAAATTCTGAGGTACAAGAAGTAGGCCAGAGGAAATATAGCAACTGATAATTGTTTGCCCTCCGGGGAGAAGGCAACTAAATTTAAGGCCGAAAAAAAGGTGAAAAAAAGACCAGAAGAGACTGGTATAAGAGGCTGTCAAAGTAAAGTTAAGCTTTATGTTAAAACAATCATGCCAATTGCTTGTGGTTTTAATTAATTTAAAGTCAATACAAATTTTTGGTGACACCACACTTAAACCATAAAACAACAACAGCAGCAGCAGCAGCAGCAGCAGAAACAACAAAAAAGCCTAAAATCACGATTTGTTTAACAACAAAGTGATGTATGTATGTTTTTGTTATTTCAATTTCAGTTAATATGTTTTTGTTGTTGATGTTGTTATTGTTGTTGTTGTTGTAGTTTTGCCCCGCATAAGTGCGTGTTAACTTTGTTTTTTTTTGCCCTGGTGATCTTCCTCATACAAGATCGTATGGTATTTTTGGTTGGACGCTCTGCTGTTTTTGTTTTCGCGCTTTTACAGTTTGATTTAAACAAATCGCCACGATTTGTGTTGATGTTGTAAACGATGTCATTGTGTAGTTTCGGTCGGTATTTTTTTCTTTTTTGTGTGGCAATTGCGCTTCAGATGATGGCTGTTGAAAAGAGAGTTGTTCAAAGTTGCCATATTTTGCGGTGAAATGCAAAAAGTATTTGGCACGAAAATAATATTAGGTCCAACAAAAACAGTGTTGTTAGGTAATTTTTTCTAAAAATAGTTAAATTTTAAAAATAAACTCGTCAAAATCGTCACAATTTTCAAAAAAATTCGTCAAAAAATCGTCACACAAGAATTATCCGTTTTATTAAACAACTGATCATCATATTAGAAATAAAAGAATATTTTATGTAGCAAGACACAATTCAAGAACTTTATAGTCAAGATAAAAACTATAAGGCGAAATTAAAGCATAAAATTCAGAATATGTAATACGTGTAACAATTTCTAAATAAAACTAATTTCAAAATAAGACTATACATATATTTTAGAATTGTGTTTTTTTATAAAATTTGCCTCAATGTCAATATTATAGCACTCCGAAGATTTACACTTCAAATAATCTTTTGAAAACATAATGATTTCAAGGGTTTCTGTTTCTAGTAAATTTCAGATCTTGGTTTTAGTAAAATTAATATTACTAAATATTCTTTCAATAGTAGCCGATGGTAAAGTAAAAAGAAAAAGTAAAAAACAAACTCAAACAAGTTATGGAAAAGAAGTTTATTGTTTGGCAAATTAATTGTTTTAACTTTTTTCCACAGTATACTTAAATATAAATGTCATTATCTTTAAAGTTTAAAAAATCTAAGATCTCTTATTTAATTTTGAATGTCTTAATGTTTTCCTTTGTACAAAAGACTTGGAAAAGTTTTTAGTAAAGGAAGAATTTTAGAGTCCATATTTAAAATAACGGCTGGTGAAATTATATTAATTTTTTTTGAAACCAAATCTCTTTTCTGTAAGGACTTGTTGGCATATTTATGTTACTTAAAACTTATTTCAACAAATCGTCAAAATATGAGGAATATTTGAAACGAAATCGTCAATCGTCATTTTGGTATATTTGTTATAATAAATCGTCAAAATGACGTAAAATCGTCATATCTAACAACACTGCCAACAAAGCCAGTGGGGGATTTTATAAAATTGTAGCTTATTAGACTACAAAACCGAAGGTCCTGGAATCGAGTTCGGCATCCAACACTCATTAAATATAATTAAATATAAATTTTTTTTCATGTGCATGAGTGTCCTTTTGTAACAGTTGTTGTAGGAAAGTTCAGGTGATGAAGGCATATAAACTGGTCACTAAACTATACCTAGACTTCAGCAGACACTAAGCCTAATGTAACATCAAAACGCTCTCCTTTTTTGAGTAGCAGAATCATCGGCGAAATAAAACAATTAATAAAATGGCTACAAAGCACAGCTTCAAAAAATTTAATACGCCTCATTTAACACCAGAGGCGTTGAAAAACACTGCACTATTAGAAAAATTTGCAAAAACCAAAGTTGTAAAAGAATGAAGCTTTCCTCCTCTATTTTCTCCTTCATCTCTTGTCTTCTCTATCACTATTCCTTCCCTAAAGAAGGTAACACCTAGTAACCGTAGTAGGCATAAATTGCCTAAGTGCTACTTCTTTAAAAAAAAATTAAAAAAATGCCGAAGTCGAATAAATCTTTTTTTAGGTTTTATTTGCAAATTTTTAGAGCAAATTTTATATTTTTAGGGGCGTGGTCACAACCAATTACAAACCAACATCGCCTTACTTTTAGATCTCAAGTTTTGTGCCAAATTAAATAAAAACGTGTCAAGGAGAAGCACGTGAATTATAATACCAATCTTTCATGGAACGCCCACTTCTCTAAGCAATAAATTAAGTTATTTTCAGAGAAGAAACTCCTTGCCAAGTTTTGTGGGAATTGAATTAGTAAAAGTACAAATAATTTAATTTTAACCTTTCACAAGAGTACCCCCGCCCACTTTTTTGAACAATAGATTAAATATTTTTCGAACCTCAAGTAGAAGCATGTGAATAGGCGTGACTTTCCCCATTTTTTAAATACCAAATTGTGTCCTTTTAAGAGATGAATATGTGTGCCAAGTTTCGAAAAATGTGTGGAGTACAAGCAAATGAAATATACGGCTCTGTTCTGTAAAACGAATCCGAGTAAATTTCTCGTTTTCAAAAAATTAATAATGATCCTGCAGATGTATTTAAAATCATACACGATAATTTTCTTTTCTGATATGATATTCGAGAATCTATATAATAAAAAAAATTTTAAAAATATCTAATAAAATATATCTATTGTCGGAGTTAGTTTTCTAAAATTGTGCGGTTTCAAATCGTGGTAAATCCTTTCGGGCTTATCGGTGTGTTCTAGCGACTTCACGCATCCTCACAGATAACAGTCTAGCGGCGTTAAATCGCACGATCTTGGAGGCCAATTCACGGGTCCGAAACATGAAACTATGCGGTTACTAAAAGTTTCCTTCAATAAACCAATTGTGGCACAAGCTGTGTGATATGTAGCACCATCTTGTTGCAACCACAGCTCCTGCACATCACAGTTATTAAAGTGTTGACCGAAGAAGTCGGTAATCATGGCTCTATAGCGGTCACCATTGACTGTAACGTCCTTCTCTAAGCAGCAACGACTTTTTATGTATTATCACATGATGCAAAAACGTTCTATAGTTAATCGAATTAATTGCTCTGATGGACGATTATGTTGACCGTAAAATAGACGTAGAGCGCGATACTATATTTTGAACATAACCATGACTTTTAAAACAAATTTGAAAGCAATGTTCAGGCGTAAGTCTATTCATGTTGAAATGCCAAACCAATCTTAACATAAATCACTTCACAGCGGACAGAATGGGCGATAGTTAAAAAAGTATTTCCAACTTAAAGTGGTATACATCTATAAAAACACACTTAAGAAGCATGTGAAATATAATATTAATTTTTATTGGGCGTGGCTCTGCGAATTTTTTCAACTACAAGATTGTGTCGTTACGAGAACCCAATTTGTTCGGTTAGTTTCGTAGTAATCGAATAAGTAGTATATCATAAAATAATATAAACAAATTTGTGGGCCTGACCACGCCCACTTTTTTATAATAGGACTAACTGAATGCTACGTCATCTCAGATATAAAAATAATTTTTGCAATCCATCTAAATTGTACCGAGTTATGAAGTAAAAAGCCAAAAAAAATATTAAATATACATACGAATTGACAACCTCCTCCTTTATTTTAAGTCGGTTAAAACTAGACTTGTTTTGTCCCAGTTCACAGTAGGCAAGTCTTATTTTTCAGTTTATATTTTTTATGCAAAGTTTTGTGTATGCATGTATGCTTTTTTACCATTACAAACAACTCGTCTTAGCAAGACTTATATAGTATAAACTAGGACTTTAATTCTACTGCGCTCTCTCCAAAAATGTAGAACAGTGCTAAATGTTGCGTTTTTAATTAAAATTATTAAAGCTGAAGTTTCCTCTAGATTCTTGATTTCCAAGTTATCTTTTACTGATGACACAAGCCCGACAAGAAATTTTAGTCCAGTGCACGTGTAATTTTTCTCCTAAATCGCATAATTTTGATCTCCTAATTAGTCGGCAAATAATGTGGCAACCCCTAATGTAGTGGACTTTTTATTTGGGGTCAATCTATTGTCGGCAGTGCTAGACTTTTGTTCTTTTGTTGAATTCTTTTTATGTTGCTACATTCAGTTGGGCTTTTTGGTCCAGCTACCATTTAACTGCAGTCGTAATAATGTCGCTATCGCTGTCGTCAGCAACAAAGTCATTGTTGTTTGTTAATACGTTAAGTTAATTTCGTTCAGTCATTCGTTTGTTCGGGTGACTTGGTGTTTTATAGCCTGCCCAGTTTGACTTAAGATTATTTGAGCTTTTGCGATGGGTTCACTTAATTTAAGCAACATGCAAAGTATTTGTTTTTTTTTTTAAATAAAAACACACATACAAACACATTATAGAATATGTAATTGTTAACGTGTATATGTGTGTGTATGACTGTCTGTCGTTATTTTCAAATACTTAAGTGTTCATATAGCACTTGCTTTACAACCATATTTGGTTAAAATTCAAATGGCATTAACACGTTTCCGTATTGTACTCGTATTCACATGTTTCTTCATTTTCAACATATGTAAGTGTGTAAGTGGCTATGTGAGCTTGTATATATACATATGTATGAGTGTATGTATGTATTGTATTGATGTTGTTCAGTTGTAGTTCATGGCGATCAATAAGATGGCATTTGCACGCATTTGTGTGATCACTTGTAAATTTTGCGGCAAGTTAATTCATGGTAACCAAAATAAGAGAAGTAGAAAAAACACAATATTTTTTCCACGCTTCGATTTTGTTTTTTTTTTTTTTTTTGCAAAAGGTTTAAATTTGTCAACCTTATGGTTTTTTCTGTGGAAGTTGTACAATCGTACGTCCGTATGTGTGTGATTTTACTTGCTTTTTTTTGTTTTTTTTTTTAAGTTGGTTAATTTTTGTTGTGTTTGTTTTATTTGCGGGTGCTTTATCTTCTTCGCTTTTTCTGTTTGGTGTTTAGCTGTAAAGTAGACAATTTGTTGTTTCGTGTCCTCATGATCGGTGGCAATAGTTTGCTACTAACCTGTCGTAATTCTTGCTTTTAATTTGTTCTGAAGTTATTTTTATTTTTTTGGATTATTTCGTTTGAATGCTGTTGAGTTTCTGTTACGTTTGTTAGTTTTATATTTATCGTAGCTTTCTTTGCGTGTCGTTTTATGTATTCTGCACCATGGGCCACACGGCAATGGATTGCATAATATGGCATTCCTGTATAGAAAAGAAGGTGTATGTATATTTAACTAATTGCTAGACGGTAGATACTTGGTATAGTCTTACCTCCATATGCAAAAAAATTAAAGTGAGCTTGAAGTGTACGATAAGACAAAATTTTCATACAAAAACCGTTTTAAGGTACACTTGAAGCATACGCTAATTTTTAGGCATATGAGGGTTAATTTTTAGGGTTCCGAACACCAAAGGTAAAAAGTAGCCCTATTGTTCTCGTTACGAGAACCGTGAGAGCTACGGACCTGTAATTTAAGCATACATATATGTAAACTTTGGCCGCTTCAACAACAAATAAATGTCAGTAAAAATTTAATGAATGTTCTGAACCGAGCAATGAAACACATGGAAATCCAAAAAATCTTAAAATAAAATAATTGACAAAACGAACAAATAGTCGAAAACGGAAAAATCACAAAACTAACAAAAAAAATCGCCAAAGACCAGAAAAAGACAAAAACGCAAAACATTACACAATTGAAAAAAAAAAAACAAAACCGGGTAAAATCCCATAAGGAAAAAAACCGGCAATGGTAAAAAATCGCAAAAAACAACCGAAAAAATAGTACAGGTTACTTAATTTTTTTTTAAAGATAAGATTACCTATTTAGGCCAAATTTCGTATGGAATTACATATCGCTACCTTAATATAGAAAGGCCCTAACTCATTATTAGGGAAACCATAAATTTGCTCTCAAAAAGTGTTTTATGCACATTCAATATGCACTGAAAACTTCAAAATACGCACTTAAAACTAAAACATATGTGGTGCGCAAAATAGAAAGGAACCTGAGGGTAAAAACAGTTTTGCTCAGGAGAGCCATTTTAAGGATTTAAACACACATCTCATGTCGTCATGAACGTGTTGGTGAATCTTGAAAACGCGCGAAGGTCGTCCCTACCTCTCTTGTTTTGTGTAGTTGGTTTTTACTTGAGTTTTATATCAATTTTGATAGCGTTTTTTCGCATGCAGTTTTATTTTCTGAAATTATTAATTGTGAATTATAATAAATAATTATTTATAATTCTTTTAAATCGTGAATATCACTCCGTTAGTACGAAAATTTTTTCACATAAACTTATTATGTTATTCGCAAAAAAAATTTAAAACTAATAACATTCTTACTGACTGTTTTAGGATGAAATGGTGGACGAATTCGATGAAGTAGATTACTTTATCGCGGATGATGACGATCACTTCTCAGAATTATCGGATAGTGACTCTGAAGATGATATCAATTATATGTACCTTAATAAATCTGATCTTGATTTACGCGAAGAAAAGATAGTTGCTCGACTTTATGGTTCAAAAATACCTCCGTGTTGTTCAAATCAATGCAATGAAGTGATCCCTAAGAAGATGGCCAAGATTTAATTATTCTTGCACATCTGGAAACGGTACAATCAGATATATTATTTTCGAAGTTTGCCGATATGCCGTGATATGTACTTCTTCCTGTATACAATGGGAATTAAACGCTACAAAAATCTAATCGAACATTACGACAAAAATGGTGTTTATCCACCCGAACATGGCATGACGACTAAAATAAATCGTACAGATGCTTTAACTACTTTGGAAAAAAAATAAATTGTTTCATTTATCTGCCGTTTTGATGAAACTGTTGCTATCACTTTACATGGACGTCAACCAAATCATCGTGATTATCATTTATTGAAACTTGCAACTACTGAAAGTAAGACTTCTGTTTACACTAGATACACCAACAGCGTTAAACCGGGTGGTAAAACCGTAAAACTTCACACTTTCCAAACGCTGTGCAAGAAATATTGTCCCTACATCGTCACTATGAAGCCGGCATACGATTTGTGCAAAAGATGCTGTTAATAGAGTAAACGTTACTGAAGTTGAAAAAGAAGCAGCATTGAAAGTGTATTCTGATCATTTGCAATCTGCCAGCTCTCAGCCAGAGTACTATAACGGTTTGAGAACATTAGTCAAGCCTGATCCAAATGCCATGTATCCAGGTATTCCAGAGGAGGATTATCTAGTAATATCTATGAATTATGCTCAAAATGTTAACTTTCCTTCGGGTCCACAGCAAATAGGAACTGCATACTTTAAATCAGGTCAAAAAAACAGCAAATTTCGGAATTACAAACGAATGTTCAACACATCTTATGTATTGACGAAAGCGATTCCATTGAAAAAAATAAATAAGTAAACGAAAATAAACAAATTTTACCGTTCGGACCCTTTGTATTTGCGCTTAGAAACGTCGACTTCAATTTCATAAAACGCGCATATCTTTTGGGGCATTGGATCGGTCTCATTTGATGCTCAGATGTTGTTCACCTCACAAAAAAATTTGAAAATTGAGTTTTTTATCCTTAGGTACCTTTCTCTATATCACATATGCTCTTGAAAATTAAATAAATTGCTTTTTTTGTAAATGAAAATGTATTTTAATTCAAAAATTCTACAACATTTGCATATAATAAAATATGCAAAAATACGCACTTACAAATCGATGCCAAAGTTCATAAAAAGTTCTGAAATCACACACGCAAAACATGTGATTGCATATTTGCGGTTTCCCTGCTCATTATTTTTTCGAACTCAAGATTTTTCGCATTTTTCGAAAAACATTAGGTGGTCTTATAGTGAAATATGCAAAAGAGTCAATTTCAAAAAAATAATAATAAGTTAGGGCTTTTGTGTATAAAGGTGACGATATGTCGCGTTCGTACGGAACAGAGTCAAACGGCATAATTTTGGATTTTTTTAAATGAATATTGAACTAGCACTTAACATAAAACAAATAAAAGAGGCTATTGTTAATAAATGCATGCATGCCACTACTAGCAATTTCAGAATTATTACTATTAATATTACGCAATATTAATTAATATGCAATGTTTTATTAACTTTAGACTTCAACCACAAATTCTGAAGAGTCACAAACCTCTTACTATACATACCTCTCATATAGTTTTTGAAAGTCTGTGCATAAAATAAGAGATTTGTGGCTGTTCAGAATTTGTGGTTGAAGTATACTGATGATTTGGTTCAAGAGCCAATGAAATTCGTATATAGACATGCTAAACCACCAGCAAATAAATTTCAAATATGGTATGTACACTTCTGACAATATGTCAAATAATAAATTTCTTTAAAGTTCAGTTAATGTTTTATTTTTCGTTTAGCCTTGTAAATACTTTTATTGTTATCCGATGGATTTCTAATTGTATAAGGATGTAGAAAAATAAAATGAGTTCAAAGGAATATAAAC
Organism: Tachina fera; assembly: GCA_905220375.1. Taxonomy (NCBI): domain Eukaryota; kingdom Metazoa; phylum Arthropoda; class Insecta; order Diptera; family Tachinidae; genus Tachina; species Tachina fera. The sequence continues at coordinate 41,835,544 of LR999965.1, read as the reverse complement.
TGTTTGCTGGGGTTTGTATCACTTTCAAAGCCTACTAAGCTTAGTTTTTCTTTTGTGATTTTCAAAAATATTATTATTCTATGAATTCTCATACAGTTTTTGAAAGTCTGTGCACAAAGTAAGAATTTGTGGTTGAAGTCTACGGAAGATTTGGTTCAAGCACCAATGAAATGCGTATATAGACATGCTAAACCACCAGCAAATAAATTTCAAATATTGTATAAAACCAAATTATATATAGAGTAATTTAAATTTCTTCGAATTTTCAATACTTTCTCTCTCTATTCAAGATAAAACAAACAAAAAAACTGATATTGCGGTTGCTTAATATCGTGAATTTTACTGAAGTTCTATTATTCAGTAAAATAATATTCAAATGCAATAATAAGAAAATTAAATTAATTAACAAATTGTTTACATAATGAGGTAGATAAGCGCTTGCATTCTTAGAAGTACAGACGTCATAATAACCTGACATAACCATAAAGAAAAAGGTTTAGCGATACAATTTTCGAACTTAATTTTTTGACGAAAATCGATTATTTAAAATCGCATATAATCGCTTAAAATTCTTTGGCGGTTAATGCTCGATATAGCAAATTTCATTCCAAAAAATTAAGCGAAAGCGGTGACCATTACAAAAATACCCCATCGGAAATTGATTGGTGAAAATGCGAATGGTAAAAATGCGAATAGCACAAAAAGATCCTTAGTCGAGACTAAAAAATTAGGATACAAAACTGGAGTGTTTAAAAGATTCTATCACTCAGCGTCGCATCTAAAGATCATATTACTTTTAAAGGTTTTTTTTACGCAAAATAAGGATACTTCTCTTACCGGTTCTTATATGAAACTATAACTGAGACTGGTGAGGAAATCATCACCGGACAAGTACTTTAAGTTTAGGTCCGGAACCCATCATCGAGCCATTAATCACAACTTCCATCTGCCAAACGTTACATTCTTCCATTGTTACAAAAAAAAGCTAAGAAACTTAAACAAATTTGACGTGGAATTATTTTGGGATCAATTTAAATTTTGCTATTTTTGTTGTTGCTTATTTTCGCTACCATTTCTTTGTAGATCTTAATTTACTGCTTAAATCTATACGTTTTTACAGTAACCCAGGCCATTGTATTCTCTACAAGTGGCGTAGAATAAATTGTCTTAAGTTTAGTTTTTTGCGTGTTTTTTCTGTTACGTTTCCTTTGTATTTTATTTTCAGTTCGTTTGTGTTAAGACAATTTCATGTTTTCTGTAGTTTAAGATGTTTTTTAAGCCTAAATTATTAACCCTAGTCCTTTTACAAATGTTCCGCAATTATTGTGTTCAGCTCATTAGCGGTATATTTTGCTTCTTTTGTTCTGTTTCTTGGTTGCGATTTTCTACCTTTTTTTCAGCCACGATTTCTTTTTAAGCCAACGTCATATTCCGTCCAATTTATGTCCATGTATGTGTGTGATATTCTGTGTATGTTTTTGTTTTACTAATTTGTACATTTGTCAGATAATAAATGTTTAGTGGAAAGTTGTTGTTTATAAACTTATTTTTAAACGCAATTTTTAGGTTTTTTTTTCTTTATGTATTTCTTATGGCAGTTATTTTCATTGTAAGGTGTGAAATTATGTTCATACTTTGTTAAACATGTTGATTTTGTTTGTTGTTGTTATTGTTGCAGCATTTCGGCTGATATTGAGGTTTATAGAGAACTCATAAATGTAAATTGGCTTACAAGGTATTATAGAATTAAGTTAAGTGAAAAATGTGTGAGTATTTGTCATATGCAAAACTTGAAAGTTAACCCAATCGAATTGATTTCATTGGCATTGCTGCACCGCAAGTTCAGGGAATTAAAATAAATTAATTAATACTAGATTGAAAAATTTAGCATAAGCTTTTTTTAAATTAATTCTTCTCATGAATTGAGAAAATTTCAGTCAATAAGAAAAATAATTTTTTATTAGTTATGATCAAATTTCCAATTACTGAGTTGTTTACTTTCATCATTATTTTAGTCAAATTTTAAATTCTTATCAATTACTTTTTTTTATTGATTTTAGTTTAGTTTTTTCAATTAAAAATAAAAATTTCTTCAATTGAAAAATGCGCATATACTGTGAAATTTAAAATTTCTGCAATTCAGATAATTATTATCATTATTTTGGTATAAGGTTCAGGATTGAATTTTCTTATTGATTCAAGTACTTTAAGTTGGGTTAGCATGTTGCTGGTTTATTCACAAAATGATTTCAGCATACTCGGGTCTAAAGCTTAAATTAGACGTGAAAGAACATAAAACAGCTGTTCGAGCCAAACTTATGGGAAACGCTCTATTTGATTATAGATGATTCGCCATAGCGCTATAGCCCTTGTCATAGAAAATAATTGAATTTTAGTTGGGTTATGGTTATGACACATCTAATTTAAGCTTAAAGGTATAGGCATATGGTTCTCAAGACAAAAAGTTTGGGGACCACTGGTGTATAAATTTTGTACTCTTTGTTGATAAATGTATATTGAATTGTATCTTCCTCATCCTAGAAGTCTAAATACACAGAAAGCGAATAAATAGAACGCGCAATACATCCTACAGGAACAAAAAGTCTTCTAAATAATTATTTAATAACTCAGTCAATTTCAAGGGAATTTTTTAAAACAAACCTGCAAATAACTATAAATCAAAAAAAATTATAAACAGTATGGTTGTAATACAATAATACTGCCTAAGAGCGAGTCCAAAGTAGAAGTGTTGAAAAAAATGGAAAAAATTATATTTGCTAAAAAAATACTGACATATATCTGAAATTTACTGAAGCAATATATATATAGTTCAAAAGGTCTTAGTCTCTTCTTTCTCTGTCCATTTAAAAAGTTGAAATCGGTTGATACTTAACTTAGTTAGAGGTTACGAAAAACCGTTTTTTTACCCGTAACTTAACTGTGTGGAAAACTTCAAATACAGATAGTTATTAAACTCGACAATACCTACCAGAAAAATAGTAACACGTCCCAGGTATTTCGATTTCAGCAAAATTTGTCACACAGTTTAAATAATAAAATAAAAGGACTACAATAAATTGAATTCATGTGGTTTCAACTTGAAATAACTTTGATTCAACATGGTTTTTCGTGTTATTTCAGTATAAGATTTGCGTAATTTCAATTTAAAATAACTCTGATTCAACATGATATTAAATCGAAATAGAATAAAGTTATTTCAAAATTAAAAATTTTCTTTGAAGCTTACTGCATCTTCTGTTGAGTTCATACGCAACAGATATGAAACAAAATCATTACCAATAAATTTTAAATTTACCTTGTTTTCGTATGTTTTATATGAAATTTTTCTGCGTGTAGTAGCTTTTGTTTTTTTGCATTAAATTATTACGCCTTTATTTTTAAAAATTATTTAGGCTTTGAAAAAAATTTTTAAAACAAATTTTTGTACAAAAATTATCTTATTTAGCTTTTATAAAGCCTTAAATATTTTTATAAATAAGGCTGCTAATAGTTACTTATAATTGATTTTCACAACTCTGTTAATCCATAATATACACGGAATGAACAAAGCAAATAAATCTGATATATTAACAGCATAGTATATGCTATTTCTATTGAACCAATTTGATATGCAAATGATCTTATATGACCAATGAAAACTTTGCTATTTTATTTCAATCTATTTTACTAATATTTGAAATAATTTAAATGCAACAAACTGTATTAAAAATATAGAATACTAATGATATGAAGATTTAACTATCTATTATTTTATTCATGTACAATTATATATTTTAAACCACCAAAAGCAATTAAACACAACAAACGCCCACATTTATTGTGAAATATAATGGCATAAGATTTTTTTACACTAATTTTCGATTTCGTGCGGCTTAAGCCGGTCTTAAATAAAGTGTTGAATAGACAAAAAAAAACAATTTAAATTTAAATTAATTTATAAAACTCAATATCTTGTCAGGAAAATAATGTTTCATTATTTTAGGTTTCTTTTTTGTTTGCCTTTTCAAGCACCTGACAATAATTTGCGTGTTTGACAAACAGTAGTTTTAAGGAATGTTTACTTTTGTTATGGTTTGTAAACATATTTAATAGAGAAGACAGGAAGTTGATTTTTAGCTAAAAGCTAAATTTTATACTACATATTTATTTGTGTAGAGGGTAAACCCGATGCAGCTAACAAAATAGTTAACTGTCATACTGCATTAAATTTTAGACATACTTATATGATCAGTATACTCTTAATAGACTGACGCTTGAACAGCGATACCAAATAATCCACATTTACTTTGAAAATCAGTTATCAACTGGCCTAACTTATAGACGATGTTTAATCGGAAACTGGTGTTCAGCATTGAGACTACTTTTTTCCGAACGGATTCATTAGATGTTGTCCACAATATGAAACATTTGCTCCAAAACTTTTGAGTTTGTTTGAAGAGCGGGAAGAGAGGAATGGAAAAGGGTACTTTGTTTCATGTACATGCATTTATTGTTGGGTATCTCATTCTCATCTCATTCTCAAAAGAAATATATTAGGGTGGCGTTGACTATAAAACCGAAGGTCCACGGTTTGAGCCCGGTTGTTGTGGGATCTCATCAGAAGACCAGAATTTGTTGGTGTGCACTAAGGTCCCATTGAATCGCTTCTTGTAGGAAAGTTGAAGTGGCGAAGGCATAGTCACTGGTCACTGAATTATACCGACTTCAGCAGATACTAATCGTAATGTAACATCGGAGCGCCCTCCTTCGTCGGTATTGTGTAGCATAATCATCGGCAAAGCAGTATAATAAATCAAATGGCTACAAAAAACAGGTTAAAAAAGTTTAGTAAGATAAATTGACAACAGAGGCGCTGCTAAAATCCATTATTAAAAATGTGCAAAATAAGCAGAGCTGTAAAAAAGAATGAAGCTTTCCTCTATTTCTTCGTTCACAACCTGTCTTATTTACTTCTCTATCACTATCTCATTCCTACAAAAGGTAATATTTAGTAATAGCAGTAGGCATTCATTGCCTAAAAAAATATATTAAGCTGCAAAACGAAAACTTCACAATGTGTACACGAATGCAATTTCAAAAGAAAATTTAAAAAAGGACGAGGACTTATTAAACAGAATTTCCACATATTTTTTTTATAAAAAATCAAGATCGCGTTACTGCAAATTGAGGTCGCTACCGCGCTATGATCAATGTCACTACTTGGCATACGACCACAACCATCGAGTTATTGAAAGCAAGCTTTGGCGACTAATTGCTTTCCAAAAATAGACATGTTAATTTGTTAATAACTAGTTTGTGGAAGTTTGTTAGGAGAGCGAGAAAAGAAACTTTAATATTCCCCTCGTCTCTTTCACCTAACAAAGTAATCAGCTTAGCAAAAAGACTTGCATCTTGTGAATTAAGACTTAAAATTGAAGTAGAATACAATACAAGTCAAGTTCAAAATTTTTTTGTCGGTTTGACGTAAACGTAAGAATTATTTACCGAATAATGCGTTTCGTTTTTAAAAAGTCCATAGATATGTACATATGTATGTTCGTCGTGGTTAGGAGTATAGAAAAAATTTACATATATTGAAAACAAAAACAAATTTTCATATTTAGTTATGGTTTTCAGTATAAATTCTCTAATATCAAATGTGATTAATCAACTTAAAAATAGATGAGAAAAATTCTTTTGATTTTTATTTCACACTCGTATTAGAAAATTGTTAACTTTAAATACAATATAATATTATCAACATAAAACCTTTTAAAATGCGTAAAATTTGTTATTAAAGTAATATTTATTTAAAAAAAATAATTTATTTTACCAAATAATTGTAGATCCCGAAATCTGGAAATTCCCGGGATTTCCAAAAATCGATCCCGATCGGCATCCCTACTAGCAAATAAATTTCAATTATTTTTATATTATTTTTTTCTGTATAAATGACAATATATGTGTTTTTAAAGATTTCACTTATTTATTGTACTGATGATTTTACATCTTTACTCTTCGTATACAAATACATATATGCAGTAACTTATTTGTATATATTAAAATTTTTATTAGTAAAAAATTATTGCTGATTTTCTTAAATACTTCAAATATGCCCTGAAAAAAATCCAAACGTGTATGAAATCGTGTTTAAGTTAAAGCAAAAAAAATTTGTTAAACTTCAGCTTGTCATGTCGAGGTACATATGTGTATATTTGAACTCTATGCATATTCAAATGTACATATTTTTTACACACTTACATAGATAAACATGTGCTTTTTTATATAAGCAAAAATTATAAAAAAAACTATAAGGAAACGTTTATTTTTTTTCTTCTTAACTTTAAGATTGACAACAACCTGTTCTTTCAACAGCTATTATTGTTTAAGACGGATTTATTTTAAATTAAAATGTAAGTGATTTTTATTATTTTTGTGTATGTTTATTTTGTATGGAGGCATGGGAAGAAACAGACAAAATATTGAAATAATTTATTAGCAATTAATGTGGGGTATTCTATAGAAACAAATTATTATTTAAAAAAATAAGATATGATAGTTCCTTTCAAATGACTTTTATTGCAATATTATTTTCATGGAAACAATTAATCTTTTTATGTGACCCAATTTTCAGGGGGTCTACTCTGTAATTCGAAACGAAAGAAAACTTTTACGAATTCGTATCTTGATAACATATAAATTCAAAAGCCTCTTATTTCGTTTCGAAGTAGAGAGTAGACCCCCAGGAAACTAAGTAAAATTGTTAATTGCTTTAAATTAAAGGAGTATTCAAGTTTTAAGTTTATGACCAAAAAATATGGCACAGGCTCAGATATATTGTTTAATGTTTGTTTCCTAACTCTTTCGTTTTAAATTATGCATCATCAAATTATTGTGCTTAAGAAAATGTCGAGTCCTTGCCGCTAAAAAAAGATTGAGCGACATAATTTTTAAACTTAATTTTTTTGACTTAAATCGATTAAATGATAACCGAATAGTGTGTCAGTTAAGCTTATACGCGGTTATGACTCGATATATTCAAATATGGAAACCTCCTCATATTTGTTTTTGCTATTCATAAAACCATTACTGATTGCAAGTTAATTATATGGGTTCAATATTTTCTAGACTCTTTAACAATGGCTTGATTTGGTTTCATTTAATTTTTCATTGTATTACTTACTGTTGAGCTGCTTTTGATCTGGGCAAATAAAAAAGGCAATTGTTATTATTACTGGCTCTGTAAACAGCAGTCATAGAGGGCGTTACAGGCGTCACAAATCTTGTGCGTGTCTTTAAGATATACATATGTATGTTTGTATATATAAATTCAATTATAATTTTTAAACATTAAAACCACTTCAAAGTTTTGAATATTATAAAGACATTAGCAATTTAACTCGATTTTACAAAATATGCCAAAAAGCAATCAAAATTTGTTTATCTTTTTGCTCTTTTGTTTTAATTAAAATATCAATTTTAACCGTTCAAATGGGGGCACACGATAAGTGCTTATAGTAAGAGTTAAAAAAGGAATATATGTTAAAGTAAACAGAATTTCATTAATATAAAACCTTAGGTCATAATCTTTTAGGTAAAAGCGTTACAAGATTAAAAGCTAAAATCTTAAGCAAAACAATGTTCATTTGATACTTAATTAAACATGGTTTACGAAACATGTTAATGTTAACCATCACGTCTAGCAAGACACATGCTCAAGTGCACTGAAAAAAATGTGTCCTTATATCAAAAGTAAGTTTTCTTACCATAAAATACTACAACAAATTACACATCTTTTCTGAGAAATATGTTATCCATTGAAACTTTTTTTATATATGCATCTATTTCATCGTCCACACAATGAAACATTTGCTTCAAGACGTTTGTATTTGTTAATAAAAAGGTAAAAACGAATAGTGGAACAGGGTGCTTTGTTTTATGTACCTTCCGTTTTCAGTTAGCATCTGTGTCTCATGAGAAAAATATATGTATATGAGAAAATATATTGATCTTCAAAACAAAAACTTCACTTCAAATGCAGTTTCAAAAGAGCAATAAATTTATAAATATGGAAACAACAATACCAACTAAATTTAAGAATATATGTATTCATTATTTTAGTTTCAGTAAATATTTGTACTGTTCCAGTAAATTATTTTTTTCAATTTAATTCGTTTTCTAATTTCATAAAAAAAAACATTTAATCAAAAATTTACAAATTGAAAAACTTAGTAATTTTTCAAAAAAATTATTACAAATTTTAGCATTTGAATTTACAAATTTCCTTGTTGGACCAAAATTGAGCAAATTAATATTTGATTCAGATAATTTTGTGTTTGCGTTGGAAAATTTGTTTTTTTTTTGCAGATAGCTTCGAAACCTGCAAAACAGCTTAACTGCCACTTTATAAAAGACAGATAAATATTTAAGCCTATATAGTTATGTTGAAAACAAAAACAAATTTGAGTGCTATCTTTTGGTTTTCATAATAAATAGGCAGATGAGTATTTTTACTTGTCTTCTATGAACTGGCAATTTGGTTTTTGGTTTTCATAATAAATAGGCAGATGAGTATTTTTACTTGTCTTCTATGAACTGGCAATTTGTGAATTTGTGCCATTTTACTTTATATATTCTCACCCTAATAGCGATTATATCTGCTTTAGTGAATTAACCCTGAAATTCAGGAAAACTCCTAATTATGACCCATACTTATAGACCTTGACGGCGTTTGATATTTAATCTACAAGTGTAAGGGAATTTTTGCCAATTTCTAGCTAGGGATTTTACGAGAATATGGTGGATTTGGTACCAATTCGTAGCCCAATTCATAGAGTTTTGCCATTGAGACTGCACACGTATGCCCTCGTGCATTATGTTGATAAAAATTACTTATTTCTTGCTAATATGGGGTCGTTTTCTTTTTAAATCCTCATTCAATCGCAATAACAAGTTGGCATAATATTTGCCGTTTATTTTTTTTTCTCTTTTGAAGATACTTGATGTGGAATATGCCGCGTGCGTCCCAAAAAAATTTTGCCATCACCTTATCGGCCGACAAGCTAAACTTGACTTTCTTCAGAGCAGATTTAGACTGCTGCTTGGTCTCCGGAGTACAGTAGTGGATCCATGTTTCATCCACAGTTACAAAACGCTTCAAAAACTCATTCGGATTGCGGTTAAACAACTCCAAACAATTGAGAGCAAACGCGGCACATATCTTGCAGATAACTTTCTTAAACCCAGCTGATCATTTAAAATCTAAACCACACTATCATGTGGGATGCCTATGTCATCAACAACGCATTTTTACTCTTCGACCGGTCAACACAATATTGTGGATTTTTTCGACATTTTCGGTTGTACTGACCTTGATTGGCCATCCAGAACGCTTAGCGTCATTTGTACTTGTGCGACCACAACGAAAGTCAGTAAACCACATTTTAAGTTAATGATTCACCCTCATATTATGGTTTCTCATGTCTGTAAAATTTTATGAAACTAGAACTGTTTTCAAATATATTGCAGTTTTGTTTTGCCAAGATAAATTATAGTAAAGCTATAAAAGTCGGATCTGTCAAATCCATAATGCCATAGAGAGTCTCGGTGAACACAACATCTACTTTATTTTCCATATGTAATCATATAAATGAAGAGGTCCATAACAAAATAAAACACTTCCACTTGAGAAATTTTTTAAATAAATAAATAACTATAATTAGGCTGAAGAGAATATATATTGGAATTGTTTCATTTTGTTCTGAATATCTAGTTAAGGTATTGAGTCACAATAAAACTATTAACCTTTTCTATGTTTTATGAAAATGTTTACATAGATTTTAAGATGTAGAATTGTTTTAAGTAAAAAATCAGAGAACTCAAAAACTGGAACTGTTGCATGTTGTTATGGACCTACACAAATAATATTGACATGATGACATCTAAGTTAATCTATATTGTTAATGTTTTAAATTCTTAATTGTTAAATTGTTTTTCAAAACTTTAAAATAGAAAAATCTTAGGAAGGCGGCTGTGTCTCTTTAAAAAAAAAATCCTATTGAAATATTCAGCCTTATCATGAATTCCACATGTGAAAATTTCCGAATAAAATTTTTCGTTCACATGACCAACCAAGCATTTAATAAGTGTTTAGGTCCGGCTCATTTGGAGGCATCGATCGATACATTAGTGCAAAAATTCAAAGCCATTGGTAAGCGTTGAGTGAAAGCATGTATATCAAAAACGCCGTTATCATTTTAAAATTTATTCTTTTTAACTTTTATGTTTAAATTGACACCTAAATTACACTTCTTATTCAGTCATTTGAATATTTTCCCCACGAACTTGGGCTCAGAAACTGATGAACAAGGTGAAAGATTTCACCAAGAAATGGAAGAAATCGAGAGACGTTACAAAGGCTGGTGGGATGAATAAATGATGGCGGACTATTGTTGGTTCCTCATTCGCAAAGATACATCCGAAAAAAACGCAAAAGTTCAAGTCGCTCGTCATTTTAATTTAAATTTTTTGAATTTACGCCGAATATAGTGTGTGAGCAATGAAAATTAAAATATTGTCGTTCCACAAAATCCTTAACAAAAACCTTATTTTTCATAAATTTTTTTTAAATTGCGCTTAAAATTTTGGTAATTAAATAAACTATTTGGTAAAAATATAAAATATTCCAGATCTTTACTATAACGTAGAAAAAAAAACGAAACAAAAATTAAAAATTTTGAAACAAACGCAAAAAATAGGCCAATTTTGAACTTTGAGGTGACATAACTCAACCATTTCTTGTCACATAGAAATTTGCAGCATATCGAGAGGAAGAGACATTCAATTACCTTTCAAACGATATGCCATTTATATCGATCGGACTTTTGGGTTGGGCTCCACAAGGGTTTGATTGGGACCATATACCGAAAAACAAAACTACCGTTATCTAAAAAAACGGTACCTAGAAAAAAAATTACAGCGTGCTTATATATGATAAGCCTGATTAATTCATAATTTTTTTTTTTTATATATATATCATCCTAATTCCGAAAATGATTTAAAGATAAAATTTGCTGTTTTATATGTCACTGACTGTTAGTTGGAAGGCTTTCACAAAAACACAAATCATCACAGCTTTTTTCCTGTGTATTCGTCTGCTAACTGTAGTTTTGCCTAACATTATGCATTTACCAATAGTTTATTCATTATATGAGTATACTGTAGTCACATGAAAGTTCAAGCATTATTTTATCGTTAAATTGAACATTATAATTTACAACGTTTACAACATCAAAAACAACACCAACACCACCATCACCACCACTAGCACAATCAAGGCAAAAATAACAGTTTTTACAGTAATTGTACGTGTACGTTATTATTATGATTATAGTGCTGTTGTTGTTGGTGTAGTTGTAATAAAGTGTATTTATTGTGTATGAAATGTTGTTATACCTGACAAAATGACATTAATTGAGTAATTTATATTGATGGCGTCAGTGTTTTAAAAATTTCTTAGCATTTTTTTTCTTCACTTCATCAACAATGTCCTTTTTTCTGCTGCATCCAGCCATGTCTTTTGTTAATGACAGCTTTAAGCTTGACTAAAATAAGAAACAATATCATTATGACCATTTTGATCAGCATCCTCTTTATCATTGTGTACGTGTGTCCCCATCATGGTTGTTGGTGTTTCTTATTTTAGATTTTCGTTTTATTTAATTTTCCTTTTTGTGTTCGCTTGGTCCGACATCAATGTCTTTATTGTGATCGTTTCATAAACTATCATATAGTTGACTGTTATTATTATGATTACCACTCAACATGAATTCAATTAACACTTGTCAGTCGATTACTTGTATGTATTTCTAAAGTTTATTTAAAGTTTTTTTACATTTCTTGTAGGTTCCTTCAGCAATAGGTGGACTGGTACCCTACACTTGGGAGTAGATCATTGATTTGTTTTATGAGATGCATATTAAATTGATTTTTTACGTTATAAGTTATAGTAATAAAAAAAATAAATAAGTAGTGACCTATACCACGATGCAATTTTTGCGATTTTTGAGGGCATCAGCGCAAAAGTGGTGTAACCTCCATATACCACTTTTGCGCTGATAGCTCCATTTACCCTGCAATCACACATGTAAGTAATTCCTTGTAAGTTGTGCATACGTATTATAATCGAATATTTCGAAGAAATAGCCGCAAGACTTGTAAGTTGCTTGCATGTTTACACAGTCAGTTGTAAGTTCAATTTAAAAATTTTCTCAAAACGTACACGTCTTATGAAATAAATTTGCTTTTGAATGGAAAAATATATTTATTTTAAAAATATATGAATCCAGTATTGTCGTATTCCCGATATCTTAAATTTACTGAAAAGAATACTTTCTTCAACAACTTTTTTTGTTAAAATGCATGAAATTCCTATATAAAAATATGTTTAAGATGCCTTTTTGTGTAGTTGTATTTTTGATATATTATTTTTTATAAATACTTGGGAAATCTGCAATAAATATTAATTTTATTATGCGAGGTACTAAAAAAGTATACAAAACTCATTCTCGGTAACACTGTTTCTTCATTTGTCATTTTACTTACATTAATTCACTTACAAGGAAATTGTGTTGTAAGCTGAGCAGTAAGTACAAAAAATGTGATTGTGTTAGTAAAAAAGTGTGAGAGTATTGAGTTTTTTGAACTTGCACTTACATGTGTAAATGCTAATTTAGCAGAGACGAATATTTTTTAAGGTACATAATCTTAAATACATACATATACATATAATCAATATATATGAAATTTGTTGGCATAATCAAAACTTATATTTAAATTCAATTTATTCCAGTATAAAACATGTATACTCATGAATTTTTATTAATTTCAATTTTTATTTTTGTGTTATAAATTCCTATAGGGTAATCACTACTAACGCCTTTGATCAACTTTATATTTTTCATTTACTCTTGCATCTTTACCCACAGAAAAGTGGTTGGTTATCCAGTGTGATGTGATCTTTATAATGTTTTAGTTTACGAACATATTTATAGGACAACAAGAAGTCTTAATCACGTTTTTATTGTAAAATTTGTGAATATGTTAACGATTTTATTTGTAGGGAAAAAGCTGCAGCAATATCTATATCATCACATTCGCTGATTTTAAATAAGCTGGAGCAAAAAAGTTGGAAAGGTCAATATTTAAATATAATGGTAGTAGTTAATAATTAAATGTGTTTAGGAAACTAGATACAATTTATTTTATGAAACTCATCGTATACGAGTATGTACTATAACTAAATAAAATGATATATAAAGAAAATAATTAAGGATAGCCAAGTATTTCCATGACAAAGGAAAATCTTTAGAACACTTAAGATAAAGGATTTCATTCACGACATAATCTTTATTTTTGTACTGTGAGCTTTAAGTACGGTCCATGTTTTCTTAGAGCAAAAAACTGTCTATAAAATAGAATTTTGCCTTCGATGCAATATTCCCAGCAAAAAATTCTGATTTGGAAGCACTAACAACTGAGGGAAGCAATTGCTTATTTGATAATAGAAGCTTCGTGTGGCGTTGAAATACACCAAAGTATAAAATAAATTAAGGACCCGATTATGGTTTACAACAGTTGTTATTTCAATGTTGTATGTTTCAAATTCCGATTACGGTTTACAGCACTTATTTGAAATTTTAGCTGTCTATGTAAAAGTTCTTGTGATTATGGTTTACAACATGTATTCTTATGTGTTGTTAAAACTGTGCAAAAATGAAAACTGCTCAAAAGGTGTTGTCTCAATTTCGTTAAAGAAATATACATATGCAAAAGTTTATGCATAGTTTTTATAATTCAATTTAAAATATTTAAAAAAATAACTAAAAAGCAGATGGAAGACACCAAGTCCTGAACGTCATATAGAATCAGTTTAAAATTAAATGATCAAATGGTGGTCTATTTCTAAACTCGAATTGACAAAAATAGAATGAAGGAGATATATACAAGGACGGCTCAATAATTTCGTGAATTTTCGAACTTCCTTCGTAGTTATATAAAATGCAACACTGTTCCCATTAAGTACCGCCTGTTAATAGGCTATTGTCAAGAGTCGTCAATTGCTTCGCACTTTAAAGCTGTTCAAAACATACAACCTCGTGTATTTTTCTAAAACTGAAAAAATTAATTTCGAGTGCTCATTAAACATTATTTTTTGCGAAAAAAACCGTCTATCAAACCAAGGAAAAGCTCAACAAATCCGAGTAAAAAAAGGGACTCCAAAAAAGTCATGAAAATGTAGAGTTTGCGATGCGGAAGTGGTGAAAATTTTGATCCGATCTAATGATTTTTACATAGGGTTGTCATTGCAAGAAGTTCTCTTTCTCGATGCCTGGTCACTGAATTGGAAGCGATATTAGGAAGAATTCCCTTTTTTATGTTCTATGATAATATTTTCATTTAGGAAAAATGCTAAATAGTTACGTATTTTAACAATCCGTTTCTTTTTATACGAATTTAAGCCCGAAACAGTGTTTTCATGTAAATTGAAGCAAATAACTTTTAAATTTTAGACTAAAATTAGTTCATAAATTTCTTTAAAAAAATTTTTTTTTAATTCTGGTGAGTATTTTCCAACACTATGGAGGAGTTACAAGGTTTCACACAAAAAAGTAATATGAACGATTTTGTAATATTAATTAAAATATTTGTTGTATCAATTAAAAAATTAATTAATTTTTCACCTATAAACAATTTGATCAGTCAAATTAATTAATACAATTAAAAATTTAATTAATAAAATTAAATTCTTAATTGAAAATATTAATTGGTGACCACTTTTTTCTGTGTTTGTATGACTAAAGTAAGCTTCTACATGGGTTTTTGCTCACTCTCGTCAAATTAAAAATATCGATTTTTTTTAAGCAATAAAAATGTAGTTCCATTGGGATATTATGGGACTCTGCATCATCGATTTCAATGACCAAAAAGTGGTTTACTAACTTTCGTTGTGGTCGCACAAGTACAAACGACGCTGAACTCTCTCGACGGCCAGTACACGACCGAAAAGTAAAATTCCGTGAGATTATTGATGCCATAGGCAACCCACATGGCTCAGTGGTTTCTATTTTGATTGATTACTCAGGTATGATAAAGCTTTCCGCAAGGAGGTTGCTCACAACCGACTACAAAATCCATGAATTGGGCTAGCTCGGCCAACACCACATTTTTGTGTTGTAAACCGTAATCGGTTGTTTTTGTGTCTACATATTCTGCAACTCATGAGTTTTGCTTGCGGTTTGCCATACTGATTTAGATCAGCTGTTTGTTGAAATCGTCAGTGTATAAGTAAACAATGCAAAGACAAAAGCTTATCTCGACTTAAGCACTTTTTTCTTTTTGCCACATATTTAATGATGCCTGTGCTAGTACGAGATGTCATGCATTATCGCAGTTACGTTAAAAAATTAATAAAACAAAATTAATTGCCCTTCCTATTAAAACATGAAATTTTCTAAAAAAAAATGCATCATTAAAACACTTGTTACTTAAAATATGCCATCCAATTTTTTTGAGTACTTGAACATTCAGCTCATTCATGTCATTATTTGTCATCATAATATTCGCCCATTTACGTTTTTGGTGCACTTTGTTCTATCGCTTGCACATTGTTGTACGCCTGTCATAAGTTTCAGCATAAACAAAGTTATTCATACACATTAAAATATTTATAAAGGTTTTGTATAATTCTCTGTATCATAAAATATTCGCATATTTTAATATGTACATATGTGCATAGAGAAATCATCGTTAATCCTGCCATTTTAGCTAAATAATCATAATTTAAAATTCATTGTCGTGATGAGGAACTGATTGTCAATAATTTTTCTTCTATTACACATGCTCGTTTATTGGAAAATGAAAATTATATCGTTTTTAAATGAGTGAGTGAGCGAATGACTGAATGAATAACTAAATGATCAGTGATTGTATTGCATGCATTAAAATGCAACTGCATCTAGTTTATTGCATTTGATATGATTTTTTTTCTGTCCTTGAGCTGACTTTTCTTTGGCAGAGAACTAGTGGTAAAAACATTTAGACAGACAGAATGACAGAAGGACAGACCGGTAGATAGCATTTGATTTGACATTATAAACCATTCCTTGTTTATTTTCTCTTTTCATTTTATTTCCTTCTTCTTGTTTCTTGTTTAAAGAAAACTAGAAAACATTTTAAAAGCAGTGAAAATAGAAAAGAATAACAAATATTGTATGCATTTATTCCACCCACAAGTTTTTTTCTTTAAGAGTTTACTTGTGCTTTTTTTATAAATATTCCGTTTTGGGTGCATCAAAATCAATTGAATAACTTGTAAGTTTTATACTTTTTACGTATGACGTTTTAGAAAGAGATTTATATTGATAATAATGCAAACTCCAGAATAATATTTGAGTGGAATGTCGTACGTAGTCGTACGAGTACTTGCATTCGTATGTTGTTATTTCATAGATAATCAAAATGTAAATTTATGCTTTTTCACGTATTGCACTGTTTGTGACACTTGAGTAGGTTCTTGGAATAAAATACATGTGCATGTGACATTGTTTGTCTGTTTTGCCATGGATAAATAGATTTCTGTATATTAAAACGCAAGAAGGATATGTGTATCCGTGAAAATTTTATTGCATTTTCGTTAAATAATGCAACAGTTATGGATAGTGATTTATTTTTTATTTGTTGGAAATATTAACATATTTTTATTCAGATAAATCAAATATATTTTGTGACTTACAGGTTGTTTTAGAAAGTGGAAAATAAGAAAATAATAATACATTAATATGAGTGAAGCCTAAATTTGAAACTGAACTTTATATTCTTTTTTTAAAATTAAATTTGAAATTACAGTCAGCCGTGAACTTATCTAAACAACTTTTATGAAATATTTTAAAGTATTATGGGTATTAAAGACTTGCACAAGACCTCTTACAAGAACTTTTAAGACGTGAGGGATTTTTTGAATGTTTTACTAGAGCGAAATGTTCTAAAACAAACGCTAAACAACACTGTTTGCAAGAAATTTGTTTCAGTTATTGTAGGTATAGGAGTAAATAAGAAAATAGTTCGTGAGTGAAAAATTTGTGATGCTTGCGCTTCTTTCTACGCATGGGCGCGTATACAAACGTCATGCATAAACATACATACATACCTACACAAGTTTTGTGTATGTTCTCTTCTTTTTCTGCGCACATACAAACGCACACATGCATTTACATTAGGTGTGGGCACTTGCTTAAAAAACCTCCCTTAAACACATAAAAGCTTATCATTTACATCTTACGCGCACACTAAAACGTACAATTTGCAAAATAACAAGGATACACGCATCAACATTACTTCTTTTGATTGTGTGTTATGAACAAGAAGTCTTGGTGACATTCCTTGTTAACACTCATATACATCCATTATGCTTCGCTTATAATACGACAGCATTTATTATTGGTTTAGTAAAATATTTACATGCCATAAGAAAGCATTTAAAAAACAAAACGTATTTACATTCGACGACTGTTCACACAGGTCTCTAATGGCTATTAATTTTCCAGCTAATTTTAATGTTTATATTGAGAAAAATAATCCGAAGTGTACAAATTATAAAGCATTCCTTTTTTAGAAAATTTAAAAATTATTTTGGTTTTTTAAATAAAAAACTATAACGCGAAAACATTTGAAAGAGAGAGCACATGAGAGAGAGCAACAATAATACGAAATAAGCCCGGTACTATCCTCTACACGGAATAGTAAAAAATTTAAAACCGATCGAGTAGTGGATTTTACGACATGAGTTATAATGTACGTAAATTCTTTTGCTTCTCGAAACATAATACAGTATTTCAGAATAGGATCACGGTTAGAACAGAAGACATTAAACACCTCAGGAAAATTAAAAAAAAACCACCAATTCGTATATTTACGGATAGTAGAAGAGCTATCTAAAGCTTTAAGAAATCAAAGATTTTAATCTCTAAACGCCCTTTAATACACAAGTGAAATAAACTCGTACAGATATTGTAGAAAAATCGAGATAATCAGAATTCCAGGACATCAGAGTGTCCCTGGAAACAAAGAGGCAGATCGGTTTGCAAGGAAGGGATCATTTCTG
Organism: Tachina fera; assembly: GCA_905220375.1. Taxonomy (NCBI): domain Eukaryota; kingdom Metazoa; phylum Arthropoda; class Insecta; order Diptera; family Tachinidae; genus Tachina; species Tachina fera. The sequence continues at coordinate 41,817,384 of LR999965.1, read as the reverse complement.
CGTAACATCACACAAGAAAACACTAAACATTTTTAAGAATTTAAAAATTAATTTAAAAAAATGGTCTATAGAACAAAACACCACAGATTGACAGAATTCTACACCGAAAGAATTTTGCTTCATAAACCGACGAAACAATTTCATTAAATTTCTTTCACAAATCTAATGACAATTTCAAAAATCTAATGAAAATTTCACGAATATTGTGAAAGACTTTCATTGGAATTGCTTCGTTGGTATTCTAGTTTCGTAACAATATATCATTGGATTTATGACAACAATATTTTGTAATTATTAAGAAACCATTTTATATTTAAGAAACATTTGCAGTTGTTGCAAATAAACATATATAGATAAGTACATACCTTAAAGCAATTAATTTAAAGATTAAATTAAAGAAAGTAAAAAAAATAATAAAATATACAGCAATTTAGAATTTCATTATAGGTATGAAATGTATTCTTTGTGCCAATGAAAATTTAATTGTAGTCATGAAAGTCTGATAAATTACATGTATTGTCAACCAACAGCTTGCATCAAAGGTGGTTCTGTATGATTGTTCTTGAACTCTTTGTACGCTTATTTACACATACAGTTTCAATTAAGTGATCTCGTTGTAATAATAAAGTTATTTTATTGTTTTTGTGAAGTTATTTCATTGTTTTAATGAAATTATTTCATTGTTTTAATGAAATTATTTCATTGTTTTAATGAAATTATTTCATTGTTTTAATGAAATTATTTATTTGGAAATTATTTCGTTTTTTTAATGAAATTATTTATTTGGAAATTATCTCGTTGTTTTAATGAAATTATTTCGTGGTTTTAATGAAATTATTTCATTGTTTTAATGAAATTATTACGTTGTTTCGATGAAGTTCTTTCATTGCATTGATGACACTGTTTAATACATTTGACGTGGTTTTCATTAAAATAGTTTTAATGAAACTGGTTTCATTAATCCAACGAAGCGTGACGTTGGTTGAATTTTAATGAATTTTTTCATTGGATTATTGTCGAAATTCATAGAACTTTTGAAAAAAAAATTTTCAGTGTACTCTTGGAAAAGTAAATGGAATTCCCTGGGGAAATCCAAACGGTGAAAAGACAACAGATATTTAAAGTTTAAAAAGCCCAACACCTCGTAGTTTGGTTAGCATACGTATAGAGTAGAACATACAGAGTTAAAAATACATGTATTGTTGACGATAGAATATCTAAAGTTTGACAGGAAGATGATGAAACTCTAGAACATTACTTTTGTCCTTGTCAGTCAAATAAGAACACAAATCTTCCAACTGGAAAGTATACCAGATATCTTAGGGTCTTCAGACTGGCAAAACTTAAGGAAGTATATTGAGGAGACAAGGTTCCTAACCTTATTAAGTTTGATAGGTTTTTATAGTTATTTCACATAAGTGAAATCCCTATTTTTAACCTAAACCAACCTAACTATAATGCGGACAATTCCAGATTGATTTCGGAGTTCGACAAGGTTGTGCATTTTTCTCGCTCTTAATCGTTCTGATGTTGGATGAAGTAGTGATCACAAGAAACGTAGGAGCTAAACATGGCCATGCATGGTATACATAGGAGTCCGTTTAATAAATGAAACCACACAATTTGCGATGAAGACTGAAGTGCTTTGAAGGCCGAGCCACGGATGAATACAAAAAAACAAAGAATATAAGAACAACACCAACACTCACATATTTCTAAATATAATTGTGCTTATTAAGGGATGGCATTAAAAAAAAGGAAGTCATTCTAGTGGAACTACATTTAAATTGCTTCAAAAAAATCGATATTTTTAATTTGCCGAGAGTGAGAAAAAAACCATGTAGAAACTTATTTTAGTGATACAAAACCTTGTAACTCCTCCATAGTGTTAGAAAATACTCACCAGAATTTAAAAAAAATTAATTTTTTTAAAGAAATTTATGAACTAATTTTAGTCTAAAATTTAAAAGTTATTTGCTTAAATTTACATGAAAACACTGTTTGGGGCGCAGATTCGTATAAAAAACGAGTTGTTAAAATATGTAAATATTTACCATTTTTCCAAGATGAAAATATTGTCATAGAACACAAAAAATGGAATTTTTCTTAATACCGCTTATAATTAAGTGACCAGGCGTCGAAAAAGAGAACTTCTTGCAAAAATCATTAGATCGGATCGAAATTTTCAATACTTTCCGATCGCAAACTCTACATGACTTTTTTGGAGTCCTCTTTTTTTGCTGGGTAGTAGTTAACACGTTGACTTCGAAACAAAAGATCCTGGGTACGAGCCCAGTCATTAAATAAAGAACACGGCGCATTTTGCTGTTGTATATTAGTGTCCCCTTGTATCAGTTGTTGTAGGAAAGTTCAAGTGCTGAAGGCATATACACTGGTCACTGAACTACACCGCCTTGAGCGGATACTAATCCTAATGTCATCAGAGCACCCGCCTTCCCTCGTCGGTATCGTGTAGAAGAATCATCGGCGAAGCGAAATAACCAATAAAATAGCTACTAAGCACAGCTTTGAAAATTTCGTACGCCTCATTGAAACCAGAGATGCTGCAAAACTGCATTATTAAAAAAACGTGGAGAAAGCAGAGTTGTAAAAGAAAGAATCTTTCCTCTATCTCTTCCTTCACAACCTTTCTTCTCTATACTAGCTTAAAGAAGGTAAAAACTAGTAATAAGTAGGAATTCATAACCTGAGTGTTAGTTCTCTTAAAAAAAATTATGGATGGCTGGATAACTTGTCGTTCAGTGATTAGGAACTAAGATATTATAATACCTGCATTAAGCTGTTAATTTTTCTGGTTTTGAATGACGGGAAATAAATCAAAAAGAAGACTTAAGACTTTTACTAACCATGGCCTACGATTTTACTATCAATACCATCAAGCTTTTGAACCTGGCATATCAGTTCTTGATTGAGCCAGACATCATGCAAGGGAAGTTTGAATTGGTCAGACGTTAAGGACGGATAAAATTATCGCTGAAATCTTATAAAGTAATGCCATTTTCATGTTGTTTTAAATAAATGGTAATGACATTCGTACATAATAAATATATTTATTTAACTAAGAACCTAATTCCTTAATTCACGTCATCAAAGAGCGGGTTTTCATGCTAATTTTGTTTCAATTTTTATGCAAGAGAGTTATAACATAATTCATTATATTTTTGTATACAAATTTTTCCAATTAGGTTTAACCATTAACTTCACAGTGGGTTCAAAACCTTAAAAATCATTTTCTGCAAGAGCAACAGCCGTTGCGTTATAACTCTCTTGCAACAAAGGCTCAATACAAATATATTTCGTCAGAGTATGAATATGTATGATGGTACATTTATTTTCAAGTTTAAAAATATTTCATAACAATATTTATGACCATCATTATTTTATATTATTTAAGAATTGATTTCTTTGCGCAATTTCTTCTTCCTCTTCAAATATAGGAAATAAAGAATACGAAGTAAAAAAACAAGCTTTAACTACCGTTTTGATTTAAACAAAACAACATTGTGGCAATTGCACTTCGGAACGACCCAATGGCCTTTGTTTGGCACCTAACTGTAAGTCAATTTCAGACATCGCTATGAACTATACTATGACTGTGACTGCTTTTTTTCTTTTAGCAGCTTTTATATTTTTTTATTATTATTGTTGCACTAATGTTTATTACCGCCAACACCAGCACTAGTTAAACTAATACCAGCACATGTTGTTGTGATTTAATTCGTACAACTGCTGCCAGTGTTTTATGGTGTTATAAGATGCTTAGAAAATATTAAAGTAGAAACTTTAACAAAACACATACAACACGTATTGACTGCTGTTCCTGCTACTGAATGAGCCAACATTTTGTGGGGGCATTACTTTGGCTTTTTTTTCGTAAGTTTGCAGTGTTCGTTTTTTTATTTTTGCTTATGGTTTTTTTCTTCTATATGCCACCAATTCTTTCATGGAGCCTTACTTTTTTTATGTTTTTAGAGTAGTTTGGTCTAGCATAATGCCAGCAAGTAAATGGAAATACTCAAATAGTATTTTTGAAGTTTTTTTCTATCGATTTCTACTTACTTAGTAACTCGTACAGCTCATAAATTCATTTAATTCAATAAAACCATTTCACATGAACACCATGAAACAATAAATAATGTTATTAATAAATAATAAAAGGTAATATTGTATGAATTGCTACCTGTTTTTTGTAGGATTTTAGTTTTGCAATTGGTTCCTTAAAAAGAAACAAACTCTTTTTAGCATTCGTTTTTAAAATGAGCTTTTATGATGGCGCTGCAAGTAAATTGGCACTTTTTCTGCATACATATTTTTTACTGCTTTGTATACCCTACAACAAAGTACTACGATAAATGCAAAAAAGTTTCTTTATGCATTTGCTATTAAATTTATTTTAAACTGTTTTGTTTAAATTATTTCTTTTGGTTTTTAATCAAACACATTTTTTTGAAATCGAGTTTTTTGTATATTTCGATAGAAGAACATCTCTAATAAATCGAAAAATGCTAAAATCCCGATTTCAGAAAAATAAGGATATGTAGATGTACTTTTTTATGAGGACCATTATAATATTTTGTAATTGAAATGTAATGAAATGCATAAAGACAATGCTTAACAACCAGAAAATTAATTTCAATTATAATAGAATTATGCAAATATGTCGAATAATAAATTGCTTGAATGTTTAATTTAATTTATTCATTCTTATTCAAGAACCGAACTCAATTTTACAAAAAAAAAACGTTTATATATATTTTAGCTGCAGCATCTCAGTTAAGAAATATTTTTAATACTTTAAGCTTCCTGAGATATTTTAGAACACTAAGGCCCAATAATTGAGTTCTCAATTATGTGCCATTAGTCTGAAGTGCCATTTAAGTATTGAATTAGTTGTTGCAGTACAAAGTTCACAGATATTCAAATGAAACTTAATTAATTGCCCAAACTGTATATTTAAATCTGAGATAAGAAAAAGGCCGCCCGTGGGCACTTTGTTATTCTCTTATTAATACGTACATTCGTACAAGCATGTATTTTACTCTCTTTCATATCATATACACATGTATGTGCTTGCCTGACTCTTATGATACGTGTTCGAACCCCAGAAAAAAAGTTGTAATTTACTGACTACCAGGTGATTTAAAAAAATTAACTTTAAGTTAGCTGAAAGTAATGCAGAATGAGACAATAGACAAAATGCTAAAAAGTCAATTGACTACATTGAAAAGTAGTGCAAGTATCAGTCAGTACTAGTTGCGAAATAGTTAGCTTAAAGTTAGTTTTAAGTTAACGTCATTTGCGACAGGAGAGCATATCATATGTTATTGTGCTTCTGTGTGTTGATTGAAAACATGTACATGAACATCATGTGGTCGTATTTAAAAGAATTTCGTTTAATTTTCATATACATCAATATAACCTATAAAATATGTAGTTTCATATTATGGAAAAATAAATAGAAAAATGCGTTGTGATTTCATAAAATGTATTTTTATGCAATTTTAGTTTTCTACATTTTGATAAGAAAGTTAGTTCTTATTTCTGATAAGCAGCTGTTGTTTGAAAAGTCTTTCACAATATTGGGAAATTTTGTAGTGCTGCCGTACTTTCAATGTAATTTATTAAGAACTTTAATTAATCAATAAAAAAATTCAACTGCATTTAAGTACAACTTAAATTTAAGTGGCAATTAGCGAAATTACATATAATTGAGAACTCAATTATTGGGCCTAAGTGATTATTTTTACAATTCCTGGCAAAACTATTGTAGGCCGTTATACCACCCGAAGAATGAGACGACTCTATAGTTCTATGGATATATATATATATGTATATATATAATATGTTCCAAAGTGGTGCTTCAACTTAAATCACGAGTACTCCAAGAAGTACTAATCAGGTCTCCTTGTACGTCATTATCCTCCTTGAACGTCATTATCCATTATCCATGTAAGGGGAACAGCGGGTAAGTAATTTATTGAAGCTTTTTGAGTCAAGTTTAGTGAGATCCTGAGTAATTGGAAACACAACCATTCTTTATAAATTTGGTCTTGCCTCCAGGTTTGGTCTCACACGGGTTTTAAGTTCGACGAGAATGATTTTCACTGCGATACTTTCACGAGGGTTGGCAGTCTTCTCCGATAGATCTACGTCAGGTAGACGTAGAAAACGATGCTAGGGTCTGCTTCAGACTTGCGAACAAATGCGTGTTTTTGTAAGCTGAGCTTCTAGTGAACTGCAAAGCCAGGTATGTGCAAAATAATTTTCATTGCGACAGTCAGGCATCCCTCAAAGGTTTGAAAGTTCGCCATACATGATATGACATGTCACATGTAGTGTGTTCCTTTTAAAACATTGCTTCTGTAAAAGTCAAACACAAAGTCGTATAACAAAACTACAATTAGAGCGTGCTCTATTCATAAATAAATAGAGCAAGCCTTCTGACATCAGCTGTCTTCATTATGAACAAATATATGGTCAGATAACTATGCCTTGGAGAAAGAGATAGTGGCGATGGACTATTGACAGAAGCATTAGACGCTTGAATTTGATACATTACAACACCGACATACAATATAACAAGCATTGCATTATTATATGCTAGCTTGGTATCACCTAATTTAAAGAAAAAAAAACTTAAAAATTGTTGAACTCTTTTAGGTGCAAACAGAAATGTTTGTAGTGGAAGTACCTCATGCTGAAACAGAGCACAGCTTTGGTTTAAGCAAAGCTGTACAAATCATGTCAGAAGCAATTAACAAAAACGTTGAGACCAAATAAACCTTTTGTAAAACAACAATTTTGACGTACATACTTACAGCAAAATTACACATGAGTTAAAAGGTGGACTTGTCAGATCTAAAAAACATGTTGTGTATGGCAGACTTTAACAACTGTTAGAGGTTTTAGGCTATGTTGGGTTCGGGGCCATTGTAATATGAAAGCCAATACGACAACCAACGAATTGACAAGATTTAGGAAAATTTTTTGATGTGGCAGGACTTGGATAAGACTGTTAAATATTCGCTTTTTCGGTAAATTTAATAATAGTAGGAATATTACTTTAAATGTGCATTAGCTGTGACTAATTAATATCACAATTAATCGGTAATTTTGTAGGTATTAGATATTCGGCTTAGCTGCTACTCCTTGGTTAAAAAATACTTCTAGTATCTTCCCGCTTCAGCTAGCGGTAGTTTAGATATAAAGACAGTAAATTAATTTTCAAGAAGATATTAAAGCTATCAATAGATGATTACCACACTGAAGGAGATAATATTATTTTTCACTTAAGTGTATAAAATGTGTGTGCATATAAATACTGCCAGTTAGTATGAATAGATAAGTATTAATACAATGATGGTCATGATAATAATGACGATGGTAATGCTGGTGTTGGTGTATTGTTTTTTCGCTTATTTAGTAACTATTTTGTTGTATGTATGCAGGTATGTAAGTAAATTTTATATTAGAACTTTAAAAGTTTCTCACATTTAAAAGAATTACAATTGATGATCGGTGATTTAAGCTATGCTAAGGCGAAGGCACAATAACAAATAAAAGTTCTCACATTTTGGCAGAACAAGAAATGAACCTTTAAAAGTGATTGTTGTAATCTGATAGGTTTTGTGATAGTTTTATCATGAAAATATATTTTAAGCGGTTGATAAATTTAATGCAAATCGTTTTAGTTAAGAAATTGTATACCATTAACGATTAAGGACCAACATAAAATGATTTGTTGGAGTTTTTTTACTTCAAGTTTTTAGTTATTTGTTTGAAATTGTAAGGTATCAAAAATATAAGCATTTACTTTTTTATCTAGCAATTAGTTCAATTAAGTTCAATAATTTTTTAAAGAAACTAATATTTATCAGGACAATTCTGTCTTAAACTTAGATTTAAGGTTTGAAATATTTCCCAAAAGATAGTTTATATTTAATGGATCGATTATTAAGTAAATAAGGACTTTATCGAAAATATGTTTATCACTCATTTAGATACACAATCTGACAATAGTTTTCTTTAAAATAATCACCCTTATTCCAGTTGTCAATATCGACATCGACTCAGTACAAAATTGGGGCTTGTCTAGCCGCTCTCGTAAACAAGTTTGTGCTATTGACAGTCTACTTCTGTGGCCTAAGGTCTAGAAAATAGCAGTCAGTGTTTTGAACAACGTTTAGAATAGTCCAATTTTTAGGTATTGTATTTACGCTACGTCGATGTTGACAACTGGAATAAGGGTCAATATTATTCACATATATTGTAATCAATCACTGAAGTTCCTCATGACCCTTTGGCAGGTATGATAGCTGTCACTTCGTGATAAATACTTTCTTTCTTTTATATCCTATAAATATTTAAAGTTTCGATTTCCAGGCCTAACACCACCACATTACGCTCTCCGACTGCACGTAGGGGTTAGGTTATGTTAGGAAGGGTGGTTCAAGGGTTTGCAAATAATCGCAGATTTTCATATTCGCGATTGCAATTAAAAAAATATGCAATTAACCGCGATTATCGATTAAACGCGATTAATCAAGATAATATACTATTATAGTTTTTTCTAAGACCAAAATAAATTGCGTCATGAGTTTTAGTCGAACTGTATGGGCTTAGCCAAAGCAATTTATTTATTTCGTCTTGAGTTCGCGTTTTAATTTAATTTTTCAATTAAATTGTATTTTTATTTTGAGAAAATTGTAAAGCACGTAAGATGAAGTTCGTAAATCAGAGCTTATGAGAATCAAAAGCAATACACTACGGGGAAAAATGCTAAAATCAGGATTTTACTCTCCAAATCGAATCATTACAATCTTAACAGTCTGTTAAATGCGAAAATCCTTAATTCAAGATTAAAATCTTAATTTTTTTAATATAGCATTTAGGATTGCAATATTGAAAAAAATCTCATTTTAAGGTCGAATTCAAGATTTAGTTCTTAATAAAAATCTTGATCATGTCCTTAAAAAGTTAAATTTATAATCCTAAAATTTAGACCACGTTCTTGATTTTAAAAAGTCATTCTAGAAATTAAGAATTTATGGTTACATTTGAGAACGTCAATCTCAGCGAACAAATTTCAAGATAGAAAATCGAAAATTTCTACAATCTGTTCGTAAATTAAATTAGATCGTTAGTTTTCTGTTAGTGTACGAATTGTGTTAAATCAATCTTTTGATAGGAAACTTTTTCTTAATTTATTTTTTATTTAATTTTGTATCCACATCTGATGAATTTTTATCATAATGAATGAACAAGTTCATATATAAACAGTTTTATTTATACAATTTTTTAATACGAAGTTGTTCATTCATCATGATATAAATTCATCACGTAAATAAATAATTTCTTATTCGGGCTTAAGTTCAATAATTTCAATTCAATTAAGTTCAATAATTAATGTGAGTTTCTAAAGAAGAGAAGAAAAATTAAACTAGACTTTATAGTTGGGGAAAATACTGATCTGTGCAGCCACGCACTTCATCAGCACCCTAGTCTATCTATTTGGGTAGAGATTCTTATTAACATCAGCTATTTAACTTAAATTTTCTATGAAACGGAATATGAGAAATTACTGAGTTCTTTGTAGGAATGACCTATCGGTAATTTCACACATTCGCTCATCTAATGCCGACCCTATATCATTTCCAGGTGTGGCCAGGAACCCAACATAGCCTTACACTATATTTGTCCATAAGCAAGTTGGTAACCTTTACCTTCTCACCTTCATCTACATTCCTGGCCACTAGTTCCGTGGCCCCGAGGTCGCTAGGATCTCAGCTTGAAAAACGCTGCATTTATTCGGCAGTCTGAAGAATGTTCGTGCCCCTGTGCCTTCCCCAATTTTTGAACCGTGTGTAAAGACCGCAGTACCCTCACACAGAAACACCCTTGAGTTACATATTGTTCGCTAACATCAACAATGTCATAAGTAAAAAAACAGTTTTGAAAGTAAATAAGTTTAAAGTTTTCCAACTAAATAACGAAAAAAATACTCTTAAAAAGATATTTCGACAAGCCATTTGTAAAAATTATTTATAGACAACAAGATACATGCCGAATTCTTTCACGTTTTTAACGCCAACATCACATTTTTTAGTTAGTACGTTGTTAAAGTAGACCACTGACATATTTAGCTATTAAAATCAAATCAAACTATGTAAATCTTTTTCTTTTTCAAAACCATTGGATATCAAAAGAATTTTCTTTTAACTTGTCATCATGAAATGTTAACGGGTGGCACCATGGCACATATCAAAAAAGCATCATACACACACACACACACACACACACACAAGAAAATCTGTTGAACTATGACTAATGTGATTGTGATTTGAAAATATTTTACTGCTTTTAACGGCTTATACTTACGCCTCATTGAAAAAAAAAGAAAGAATACGATTTAGTTTGCAACAACAACATAAAATCAACAAGAAATTATATGTACATACGAGGAGTACGTATGCATGTATGTGGAAAATTTAAATAAAAACGTGACCATACAGTAAATAGCCAAAGCATATTATCATCTCCATCATTTGCTGCAGCAGCCTCCAACCAACCGTCATCTGTATCGGCTGAAACCAGTGGTGGGTATCGTAACGCTGTCGTCACTGTACACTTGTGCAGGCTACCTGATGCATATTGGTCTAGGCCGCAACATGCTTCTATTTCAGTTTTTTTTTTGCTTTTATTTTTATTTTCTGCCAAACGTGGAGGAGGTTTTCCTTCTTTTCTTTTGCTATGCCTAAACTTTGCGAAATCAGCAGATGAATACAGTTGACATCCTGCTGAGCTTTGAAATTTTTTTTAGTATTTTTCTTTTAAGGAAAAAGGAGTAATATTCCATTAACAGTATGCTAAAAATTCACAGGTTTCTTTGCACTATTAATGTATCGGTCAATTCATATAAATATATTTTCATCTAATGTTAACAATCTGCACTTGTGCCACTTGCTGTTGCAAAATAATTTAGTTCCTTTTTCTTTCTTTAGCTGCATGCGAAATATCAAAAATTTTTTTTTGTAATTCCAAGTGAATATTTTCTGTCCTGTTCTGTCCTGTTTAACTTACTTTGTTTTCAACCGTTTTTGCTTTAAACGCCTTGCTGGCTTTGATTCTTTGAACTCTGATATGGTTTTCTTTCAGTTTTTATTAGCTACCAGATCTAACTTAAACATGTTTCTGTAAGTAGGTTTAGTATGTTTAGGTTGCTTTAGGTTTAGTATGTGCATACATAGATATTCCTTTAAACTTTTTAAGTCAAGATATGTTAATTCGAAGTATTTTGATTTAATTTTTGTTTCATTTCAATAACTAACTTAGGCTTACATTTGCCAAGCACGGGTTCTTTTAAACGACAGCAAATAGTAGTTAAGATCTCATGTAAATTAAGCCCACGATCTTTGCTTGGCTATAAGTTCAATACTGCAATGATATTTGCATTTAACTTTAGGAGATTTTTCTAGGCAAAAGTAGCAAAAAAAGAAAAGAAAAACTACTACCAAAAAAAATCAAATATGAAAAGAAGACTTCATTAGATAATAGTATATTTAACAGGCTACAGATATGTTCTATGTATGCTTGTTACTGTTAGAATTTTAACGTTTTTGAATAGTGTAAAATCTCTCTTTGACCGGCTAAATTATATAAGGTAACTAAGAAATTAGTCCAAATGATATTTGATGTGAAATATTGAACAATATTTACAGCCCACACGCATAAATACTTGATTAATTAAAAATTATGTAGAAAACAAAATTTTAAATTTAAAAAAAATTGTTTAGCACAGAAATGTATAGAGATATATAGATATATGCCTGTAAAAAACTTTGAACACTTCAACGATAAACAAACCCAGACAGAAAAAGACAATCAGCACGACGTTGCTACGATTGTCTGCGGGTACAACTGACATCAGTACAACATTCGTTCACCAAAATTTTAATGTTCTCATAACATTAAAATGATAACGCCGAATCACCGTCCTCCGACTCTTGTTTTCAATGTTGTCACAACACTCTAAATTCAAATTTTTAAGGTCGTCACAATGTAAATTTCCCAACTTAAGTAAAATTTTTGTATTTGCGGTGTTGAAGCGGTAAAGAATTATTGTAAACGGGGTATTGGGAAACTAACGTCGGATTTTTGTAAATACAGTGTTGTAGTGGTATATTATTACTAAGGACGCGGTATTTGTAAACTTTAAGTCATATTTTTGTGTTAACAGTACTGTAGTGGTACAAAAATTTTGGAAGAGTCGTAATTTTGTATTTACAGTGTTTTGGTGGTACATATTTTTTGGGCAAAGTCACAATTTCTGCATGGGAAGCTATACAATTTTATTAGGAGGGCAATTATTAATAAAATTACGCTAGATATTTTTCCAGGGGAACAATTCCAACTAATAGCAAATGATAGGGAAAATAAAAGATTTTAATTGGAAAGTGCGGCTGAAACAAATTTTGCTGTTTTCTTAATTACTTTCTTCCAGATCGTTTTCATTGCTTTCACTATATATGATATTTTGCAGTGAACTTTCTTCCATCAGCTGTTTCGTCTAACTTGATGCGTATCCTTCCCCAAATTCTCGTTGAACTCGATGAAGGAAAAATTATAAATGTACATAGGATATAGCCAGTATACTTTCGAATTCATAGCCCGATACTCCAGTTGCAATAATTTTTTTTTTATAAAAGAAAATGTTGCATTAAACCAATGTTAGTCACTTCGACTAAGTGCTTTTTAAAAACACATACATACCACTTTAGTGAATGACACAATACTGTCATATTTATACGCATTAACTTAGCAACATATCTATGCGCACGGTAGTGCGCCAGGCTAAGTTCCGGCCAATGCACGCAGTATGTATATTTACAGGAAGCCATTCGCGCTGTTTTTACCCCCCTCATAATTTATTCGCCGTAATCGTAAAATTATAAAATTTAAACCATAATTAGAATAAATTCTAATTATAAAATTTAAACCATAATTAGAAAAAAAATCTTCAAAATGAAAAAAGCACTAAAATGAAAAAAAACACCAAAATGATAAAAAAAATCGCCAATATAATAATAAGCGCCAAAAACTTTAAAAAATCGCTAAATGTAAAAAAACACCAAAACTTAAAAAGCATCAAGTCAAAAACGCTAAAACGAGAAAAAGCATAAAAACTAAAAAAAGCACCAAGTTAAAAAAAACACCAAAAACTAAAAAAACCTTTAAAAAACGCTTAAAAACTAAAACTAAAATAAACGGCGAAGCCCGAGAAAAATCACCAAAGCGAAAAAACACCAAATTCTAAAAAAGTGTGACACTAAAATAAATAGGCAAAATGAAAAAAAAATCGCTTAAATGAAAAAATAGCCAAAATAGAAAAACCCCGAAAAACCCAAAAAAACGCTTAAACGAAAAAAAGCACCAAAACTAAAAAAATCGCCAAATTAAAGAAAATGCCAGAAACCTTAAAAACTCGCTAAAACGAGAAAAAATCACCAAAACTAAAAAAAGCACCAAATAAAATAAACGCCAACAACGCAAAAAAAACCCTATTAAAAACGTTTAAAACCACCAAAAACCAAAAAAATGGCAAAAATATATTTTATATAGGTTAAAGCTCATATAGTATTATATATTTAGGGTATTATGCAAAAAACATCACAAAGCTTTGCAAAGCAATGTTAACTAAAGTTATATTCTAAAAAAACTATTATATCAAAATTTTAAAGTAGGTACCCACGTTTGTTAAGACTACTTTAAGTTGATACTTTCAAAATGTGCATTTTGTACCTCCAATATTTTTGTTGATATAACACATATTGATTCATGTTACATCTGAAAATAAAGCTAAAAGTATTTGCTCTTAACTTAGGTTTACTATTTCTGTCGCGTAATGGAAATCATCATCAAATTATCCAACTGATTCGAAATACATCGTAAAATCTATAAAAAAAACTATTAAAATAAATACAATTATACAAAAATATTTTAGTGATGTACATACAATCAAACAAATCGATAAAAGCTTGATATTCAAATACTCATTTCATTCGAATAAAAGAAATTGTGATAAATATTCTTTGTTCATCACATTTTTTACTTTTACTTCATAGAAATATTTATCTGGTTTCCTTTCCATGTCAGATCCTCATATTGTTTAAATTATGTTGCTTTACTTCAAGGTAATAAAAAGTTATTTAATAAAATAAAAAAATATTGGAATTTTATTCAATTTTGTACAATCAATTTTATTCAATTTTGTACATCATAAGCTGTTAAGTATTTGTTGAACACGGTGGTGTTATCAGAATTTATTATTAAATAACAAAATAATTAAAGTTTTGTTTTGCATAAAATTTTTTAACAAAGCAATGTTAGCCTTAAAGTGCTTGTCAACTAATATGAACTTTAAAGATAAAGTAAAATATTTTTTTGCATAAGGGGGTTAGTGTCCGTACGGCACGCTTCGTGCGCAAGTCAAAGGAGCACTTTACTGAATTTTTTTTAGTCAAGTCAATACTAGTCAAGTGAAATACTAAAGATTGTTTTCATTGGATAGTTTTATAGCGGCGTTATTTGTTTATACAGCTATGAATGCAACAAACGAGTAACTTATTCATCAAGTATTAAAAATTAAAATTACTTTTAATGCAGCAAACTCGTATCTCAATAAATGCCTTTTATAATTAAACTAGAAAAAATTAGTGTATTATTACTACTTATATATATATATATATATATATCAATTATTCCTTAATAATAGCATATGAACTTTTATCCAAACACAGAAGAATAAAGACATAAACCGTTTCTTTTCTTCTCTCCTGAAAACTTGTATTTTTTAAGATACGAAGTTGAGAGAGTAAGGCATCGATATTCAACTTATTGCTAATATCCAAAAAAATATTCAATCCAAAAATACCGAGAGGAGGTCACTTACTAAAAATTGCACTAGAGCAAAAATTATGAATTTTTTCACAAAATAAATATGTACCTACATATCTATGTGGTTATGTATGGATCTCTAAACTACATAAACGCACTTTGGTAAAGGGTATATAAGATTCGGCACAGCCGACTATAGCCTTCTTACTTGTTTTACATTAACAACCTTATACAGCCAATGCTACCTTAATTTAAAACTGGATATAACGAATGATGAACAAAAAATTACAAAATAAGAAACAAAAACTTGCTAGTAACATATTTCTAACATTTAGTTGTACTTTACATAGCGAAAGCTTTGATAAATGTGTGCTTTGTACAACGAAAGGCAAAATATATTAATTTTCTTAAATTTTTCGGTATAACGAATGGGCCTGGCATTATATAGTTCGTTATACCGGGTTTAGCCCGTATATATATAGTAAGGATTTCATAAGATTATTGAAATCACAGAACTACTGCCCCTATTGCAATTCCCAACTCTACTCAGTTTGGTCGTCCAGGAGTCAATCCAACTTTCCACATTTTCTATATCAACTCTCTTAACACTTTTAATCACGATTAAGATAATTTATCTCCTCTCACCCTATTCAAAGACATCACAGTGTACAAAAATATATTTCCATATATTGTTCTAGTTAACAGTATTTTCCTTTCCTCGGATTCTTGATAGCTGTTCTTGTCGTAGGGTATTAGTTAATATGTAAAACAGCGATTGTAATCTTTGGCCAGTTTATAAATATTTATGTTTAGTTAGAGAGCAGAACGACGATGATCTTAAAAATGTAGATTGTTTTACAAGCTACTGATTTGTCCTCTTTGTTGCCAAAAATATAAAACAACATAAAAGTTTTTTGTAATAGAAAATTTTAAAGATACGAGTACGATGGAAAGAAGAAAAGAAACGATTTCTTCTTATGAGATTTAAAGTAATCTCATGTTTTCGCTTAATTATGTATAAAAATATTTATTTATTTAATAAGTAATTAAAAGAAATTGCATTGCAACGTAATGGGATTTAAAAGTAGGATATTGGTTGTAATGGATGCCATAATATAAGCTCCGATTTACTGGCAGCACTTTCTATAACATGAAACTAAATAAAGAACAAGAGGATATATAAGCATTTATTATTGCAATTATTACTTTCGTTAGACTCCGTGTGTAAAATAATTTAAAGAAATTTCAATTAAAATGGAAAGAACTTGCTGCTGTTTATACATAAGTGCGTGCGAGGTCTCGAAATATTGATCTCGTTCAGATTTTTTTACTCTCGCAAATGGTTTCAGGCAGTTACTAGGACCATAGTTCTTCTGGGTTTATTTTATTTTTTTTATTATTTTGCAGCAGAAATGTGAAATTTTAATCCATTCATATTTTTTTCACCTAGACCTATAAGATCATCACTTTTTCTGCTAACTGGCATCTGTTAGTTGATTCCTGTCAAAATTTAAATAAGCTGCGTAATTTGATAAATCCTAATTTACACTATGCAAGTCTTATTGCTAAGGTGATTAGTTTGTGGGAAATAAAGACGAGGGGAACAGAACCATTTCTTTTCCCCTCGTCTTCTCTCCTAACAAACTAATAAGATTAGCAATAAGACTTGCCTAGTCTAAATTAGGACTAAGAAATAATAGCACACTGCATGTGATTTGAAAAGAAACTGGAAAAAAAATTATTTCACATGGCATTATTTGTTGTGGCAATAAACCAATATTCAAACCAAGGTTAAGGTTGCGAAAACAAAAATATGGTGATCCTGCGCCTTTAATTTCAATAAAAAAAAATTAGATGCGTATTAGAAAATTTTCTGCAACATGCGTTTCCACCTAACCGACTCAAAACTTTGCAGTAGTGTTTGGTCTTATTCAACTGCAATATGCACGTATTTTGTACCGTTCGTAACAGTAGACGATACCTGTATTCACCACAACACACCAGAGATCAAATAGCAGTAGGTTGATCGGTGTCAATCGGAAACGAATGCCGAGGTGGGTTTGTTAATTTAATGCCAATTAAAACAATGCGACCGCATTTGGCCAAGAAATAAGTAAAACGGTATACAGTCGAACGATGCACCTAGCAAAAATTATAGCTTACCAGAAGCGTTTTTGTAAGGGAGACAATCTTACAGAATCACTTGCTGTTGCGCATGAATAAGGCATTTTATTTTGTTTGAGATGAGTCAACTAGAAGCAATACATTTAGCTTCCAAAAAGCCTTACTAAAGTGCCTTACAGAAGTAATAATATATAATTTTTTTAGGAGCCCACCTCACGTTAGGGCTTTTCAGGAGCTTTTTTTCGAAGCTTTTGTTATCAAATAAGCAATTGCTTCCAAATCTAAATTTTTTTTGATGGTTTCACCATCTGAAACCTTAAAAAAGTACATTTAAGGTCCTGCTAGGACAATTTTGCAAATAAGCACAGTCATATATTCATAATTTTATTTGCTATACGCCTCTTAAATATCGAATATTGAGAAAAATTCGTTTGCTTCTAAGGACAGTAGAATCCTTCTTTTACTGATAATAAAGATGACAACTACCGGTTTTTCATACGCGTTTCAACTTTTTCGCGGGTAAGTTACATTTGATTAAAATCAGACACGCCCACCGCCCATGAAACCTAAAAACTTTAGATAAGCATTTTTTAATGTTTTGTTTAGCGTTCGAGAATGAATGCGGATCTAAAAAAAATTTTTAGATTCTGATAACAATTTTGTAAAAATTTAACTGAAAAAAAAATTATTTTTAGTTCACTTATTATGGTATTAGAAAAAAAAGTTAACTGAAACTGAAAACATTTTTACAGATTTTTTTGTGTTACTCAACAATTTGTTTTTTATAATTTACAAACACATCCACTAAAATATTTCGCATCATCAGAAAATAAATTAACTGAATCAAAAAGAATTCTTACCAATTTTTCTAAAAAAATTAGTAAAAGTTTTATTTGACACTGCAGAAAAAGTTTGCAAAAATTAATTGAAGTATTTCAAAAAAAAAAAATAACTGATTTAAATAAAAGGTTTAACTATTTTTTTTACTTTCAAAAATTAGCTTGTTTTTATGGTTAAGCATTTCGTTCCCGCATTTGGAAATCGTCAAATTTGTGAGTTTAACTAACAAACTCCGTATGTTTATGGTAAGACTATTAATACTATATTGAGAATCACAATATACAAACATAATGAGTTTGAAAACTGCAAACAAAAATCTTTACAAAAAAAATTAAATATGTATTTTTTTTTTATTTACGAAATAAAATTTTTTTTATATCGTTAAAATAATTTTTAGAAAACATTAAAAAAAATCAGACAAATTTTTTTACAGTAAAGGTATTCATTTCAGGTTTTTCTCGATGAAAAAATGCAAAAATGTTTTTTTTTGACAACACATGAAAAAAAATTCAAAAATTTTTTTAAGATTTTTTTTCATGTGTTTGTTGGAAAAAATTACATTTTTCAATCTTTCCAACGAGAAAAAAACTGAAATGAATACCTTTAGTATATAAAAATAAATTTAACTGAAAAATAACAAATTTAAATATGAAAAAAAAAATAAATCTAAAAAATGTTGTTACAAATTTAATTTATATTGATAATTTTCATTCTGTACAGTTTTTTTTAACATAAAATAAAATTGGAACAAATAATTTACTGAAACAGCAAAAATATTTACTGAAACTCAATTTTATTTCAAAACACACGTTTGTTTGAAAATTTTATGGGAATAATTTTTTCTGTGACGACTCACGACGAGCCGTTTCATGGACGACTACGTAATGAAAAGCGTTTGTATAACGCGACTCGACTTTGTCGTGCAGCTTACGTTAATTCGCCTATATATCCCACCCTGTGGCAAAACATTATGTTGCCAACATGTCCAAAAATTGTTTTCATTTATCTTTTTTCATAGAAAATTATAAATTCAACTTGAAAAAATGGTAACCCTATTCTTGTGTTGAAAAAACACAATTGACAATTGAATGAAAAATTATTTGTATGTATTTTTTATTATTTTGTTATAAAAAAATCAATTGTTCTTCAAAATATCTGCTGTTATTTGAAGAACAAAAATTAGGATATGTATGAAACTGTGTAAAATCCATGTGAGTGTATTTGTATTGTCAGTATTTATTCATTTTGGTGCACTTTTTTTGAACACGATTATAATTTTTCATTCGCCCATCTTGACATTTATAATGAGCCAAACCGTGTTGTTACGTTTTTTAATTAAAATCAACAGTCGCGATCTAAAAACCAAAAAAAGAAATATGCTAACATGTTAGCGATTATTATCGACGAGTCGTGTTCTACAAACAGGCTGTAAGTTAATTTTAAGAGACTTAGAGATTTGGCCATGTCTTTTTCGCTGTTTGTGATAGCAACATATATTCTTCTCTACTTTATCAAGAAATTCTATTTATCTATGTTAAATATTTTAAAGTCTCATGTTATTATTAAAAAAATTTTGTTAACATGCACCAGTGAATGTATGAAAATATAAGTAATCTCTTTCTCATCACTACTCTTGCATGGAATTAACTTAAATTTTTCTAAAATAAAGTAAAATTGTTTTAAGAACCATAAAGCCAAATTTCATATTAAACTACAAAACTGCATCGTTCTATTTTTGAAATTGAGTAGTCCTAAAATTGGGGTTTTGTCACAGAAATCCCAATGTGTAATCTCAATGAATGATAAGAACTTTGTTTTTAGTCTACGGCCCCATTTCATCTACGCACTGCGTGCTAAAATCGGTGGTATCAAGCTGACATTTGTTAATTACCGCTTTGACTAAGTACTTGTTTGGACCATTAGATCTTTTCTGTTCATATTTACTATAGGTTGTTCTCTTGACAATCCTCTGTCTTAAGGTAGTCAAAACTCTGCAATTTTTTCTAGTGCTCCAGTAATAATTTCGAGCTCTTTGCTTTGTAGATTAAGACCTAGTCGGAAATGCCTGCTTCACTTTTTTATTTATTATTGATGCTTTTCTTGTCAATTTGTCAGCAGTATAGTTCCCTTTAGATTTGCAGTGGGAATGGAAGTCAGCACAGTCTTACACTATACCTTTTTTCATTGGTTTTGCTTCGACAATATTCCATTTCAAATCTGAAGCTCGTTTTGATTGAAACCATAAGTTATTTATATATACAAGAACTACAAGTGAGAAAGTCCTAAAAAAATTAATTTCTTTAAATATGAACTCTGGTAACCAGTGACATTTCCACCATATTTCATGATTTTTTTATCATTAGCCTCAGACTACCTGAGAAATTTTCTTTACGAAAGCTGAAAGAAAAAAGGTTACTTTCAAAGCTACAGATTTTGTATCTTCAATTCAAGGTATATTAAAGATATCTATTCCGTTTTCCTCTTAAAGTAAACTAGTTCCATTGTGCCGCGAATATATATATATATATCATTTAATTTTGCTTAACCTAATTTGAAGGACCACATATGATGCCACAATTTGCACCTGCTATCGATATTTTTTAGCTTTTTAAAATTTTTAATGTAAAACATCTTTCATTTACATACCTATACTAAGCGTTCCTAATCAGGCATCTGCTTTGCAACGCTAACTTAAATCTTTTTCTTTTTGACCACCATCGTTACAGCTTTCACGCTCAATAAACATAATTATTTTATTCTAAACAAAACGTAAGCTACATTTACTTCCCTAATGCACCTTCAGTGTATAAAATCAAGTAGGTGAACTTATAATTTAGACTTAATAACCACCAATCAAAAGAAATTGCCGCAAGCGGAGCATTTAAACTACAAAAAATTCAATACATACATTGATTTGAAATGCTCCACAGATAGCGCTACAAATTCAACCGTATCCAGTCTGGCTAAATAAACTCTATCAATCTAAGCATTTTACACACATAAATTTAAATTTAAATAAATCCAAACACAGTAGAAAAAACTGTGAGAAATACAACGCACCTCACACACTAGTACAACACATGCAACAAACAATTTTAACTGATTACAACAAGTTTTCATATGCCCGGCGTTAAAATTCGAAATGTACCAAAATATAAAGACAGCTTTTTACAAACAGTGGCGGCGGCAGCCTGTATTAATAATAATAAAATTCAAAGATGTCGGTAGATTACAAATGAAATTCAAAGCCACACTCACACACATACCGTGTACACAGCAGCAATTAAAATAAATTTTATAAATTAATATTGTCACTCCCTATTACGTTTCTAGATCAGGCCTACCAAGTCAAGTAGAAAATATATGTATTTATTTAGAGAAGTTTCTTTATTAACGATGATGTTAATGCTGTCGATTCGACACTAAGACTTTGATTATATTCATGAGAGCTTCATGTTGCTCGTATTCTTTTTTTATACTTCTCCTTTCTGATTATTAGATTTTAATCAAATAATTTGCATAATTTTTTAATTTTTTTTTTTATTTTTGTTTAAACATTTAAATTTAATTAGTTTTGATTTAATTACAGAAACTTTACGAGTTCGTTTTATTTTATTATCTCATAAAATTTATTCTCAAGTTTTATAAGTTTTTTATTCGTTCACGGTATTTTGTAATGTTAATCCATGTAGTTTGTTGTTAATAATTTCAAGACATTTATAAGAATCTTATCTTAACAGTAATCAGTGTTAAGTTGTTTTATTAATTTGGTTTTGAAATGTTTTACAAGAATGTTTCGGTAAGCGATTTTAGTTAAATGGGAATGAAAGAAGGAAGTTGGTGGCTCATTTAGTTTTATTAAAATATGAGTTGATATTAACATATGCAACCATTAATTCGGTTAAGGCGATTTCAAAGCAAATGCAGAGATTTTCAATATTTTCGCTGCTCAGAAACATATTGGTACAATAAATCTATGGTTTTCATGAATAACAATGCATTTCCTAAAATCTAATTTGCCAGTAGAGCCAAAAAAAATGTCGTTTTTGAAGATTACACTACGTGATAAAGGATCAAACAAAAATGACATGTGTGTTTCAGTTTTGCCCAAGTCATGCACTTTTTTTATGGGCCCCAAATATTTGTAGCATCGGTGTCATTTTTGCATTTTCTCAGGGTCATATCTTGCAAACTGTTCGGAACTTTGACTTACTCTCTGAGGCAAAGTTGTAGCTCTTGTCATAAGTAACAAAATTTGTCAACATATAAAATCAAAAACATTTTATCTTCAAGATCAAAAGCGGAAAAAATTTAAAAAAATTTAATTTTTTTTACCTTTTTTCCCTTTTTCAGGTCCATAGGTAGGAAACCGTTCAAAATTCAAGAAAATAATCAATTACAAAAATGTACCTAAAATTTAAATAAACAACTTTGTAGAACATATGAACTTCCTGGGAATGATTCTTAACACCGTTAAGGTAGCGTTTAGGTAGCCGCAAAACTGAAAAATTTCCCGAACGTTTTTTAATTTCATTTGTTTGGAAATTTTCCACTTTTGCGGGCACCTAAGCGCTACCTTAACGGTGTTAAGAATCATTCCCAGGAAGTTCATATGTTTTAGAAAGTCATTTGTTTATTTAGATCTTATGTAAATGTTTGTAATTGATTATTTCCTTGAAATTTGAACGCTTTGCTACCTGAACAGTGGAAAAGAGGTAAAAAAACTCGATTTTTTTAAATTTTTTGCGATTTTCATCTTGAAGGTGAAGTTTCTTTGATTTTATATGTTCACATATTTTATGACAAGGGCTAAAACTTTGCGTGAGAGTTAATCAAAATTATGAACGGTTTGCAAGATATGAGCCTCAGAAAATGCAAAACAAATACCGAGCAACCAAATCTTTGGGGGCACATAAAATAGTGCATCCCCCAAGTCAAACAAACAAAACTGGTCTTTTTGGTCTTTTATCACGTAGTAGTGTCCGGTTATAGTTATAATTTTTCGCGTTGCACTGTGTAATTTTAAAAAAAGTAGAAGTTGTGTTGCTGTTTTAGAAAGAATTATGTACAGGCGTCCATATTTTTCAAAAATTTCCAAGTCTTTTTTAGGGTTACGTACATCGATGGTGAAAAAACCTAGTGTTTTTGCTATGATGTCCGTGCATCTGTTGTTTCCTCAAGAACCTTAATAACTACGGACCTGAAATTTTCACAGAACATTTAATACATTGCACTTGTTTAGTTGTAGTTTTGGAAACTGTTCGTTAACTGAATTTATTTTTTTTTATAAAAAATCTTGATAAATGTTAAAAAAAAACTTGCTGTAAACGTTAGATATTTTCATAAACATTTTAATGAAAATCTAGTAGATTTTGTCCAGGTATAAATACCCTATTACATTTGACAAAAATCTTCTCAGAGTACTAACGAGATTTCAAGCAACATCTAACATATTTCCCATACAACAAAAAAATCTACTTCATTACTAAATTTAGTCAAACTCTACGCGAATGGTTTTTTTGGGAAAAAATGATTTTGGATCATCATTTTCGTTTTGATACCTCATAACCTAATCTGAAAACAATATCAGGTATCAGATAAGTTTATCAGATAGCTGATGTGATTTTCAGATCATGTTATCAGGTATCAGATAGAAAATCCCCCAAAACCCCCCAATGGTAACACAGTTACCACCATTTTTCTTTTTCCACCGGTTTTAAATTCCCAAAAAAATACTCAAATTACCATTACCTATCTACTTATCACGTAAACTCTGTACCGGAACTTATGCTATTAATTAAGATTTTAAATGCACTGTGCCTGCTGCTAAATATCGTGTATATTTCCATGTAAAAAAGTAACTCCTACAATTGTTCAAAAAACTATTTTCAATTGCACGCCAACTATTTCTTCTTCTTCTTTTAATTCTAATACGCAAAAGTTTAAAATATTAAATATAATACGATTAAAAAAATTTATCAAAATTTGCACAGTATTCAGTTTTTTACTGAAATTCATTATGGGAAACTGAAATTCTCTTAGATATCAGTACCAGACAAAAATAATTTTTTTTTTCTTTATAATTTATTGCTTTTATCTTTTTCTTTAATCAATTAAATGACTCATCATAATTACGCATTTTTAATTATTATATTCATATTATATTGTGTTCTATGCTTCTTGACAACCATGAACACAGAATATAATGCGAGTATTTGTAAGCAAAAACACTTAATTCTACCTGGTTTCAATTGATATCACGAAACACTTTTTTTTTTAAATAAAACGTATATTTTTTTAATTTAATTTTTTTCACGTTTCACTTGTTTTATCTTCCTTCACCAATCAGTGATAATTTTAACAGCTTTTAAGTTCTATAGTAAACAACCTGTTCGTTTAAATGGTTTTTTTTTCTTCAGTCATACTGCGACTGACTGTCAGGCTCATTATATAAGTCTAGAAATAATGCGCAATCAACGCTATATAAAAATGTATTACACAACGTTATTTATCCCTTCTAGTTTTGTTACCTAAAAATATAATCTTTTTTGTTTTTCTCAAATTTTAAATTATTATCCTCTCGTACCACGAAAAACCTTGAATTATTAAAACTTCGTCTTAATTTATTGATTAAAATTTTGCCTCTTCTATTTTTTTGAAGCTCTTTTGTATTTTCTTCCAAAACCTTTTGTCTTCTTATGAATGTTACTGTTTTGTTTTAACTTTGTTTCTTTCTTTTAAGCATTTGTCTTGATTTCATCAAGCACCCTAATGCTGCTAATAATTAATGGCGTTTCAGCTAACATTCGTCTAAGATGTTTAAAAAATAAGAGAGCAAATTTATCAAAAGTTATGCCGCTACTTAAATTTTCAGAATCTGTCTCAAGTTCCAACTACAAGAAAAAAACAAATGATGCTCCATTTAGCCAAGTTTACACAGATATGATGATATGTGATATACTTGTTAGCTTTATTCATCATATAACTACATACGAACATTATCAAAAGATCTAGTTATCTGCTCCTATTAAATGTACAGGTATGGTATTTAATTTCATTTAATGTATTTTGTTTAACTTCAAACCTTCATTTCATTTGATCGTTTGAGTCGTTTTTTAAGTACCCTGCACACTTTTTTTTCTAAAACGCGGTAAAGTTGTTTTACGAAGCACAATTTGGTAAGAAAAAAGAGCAAAGCCACACTTTCAGGAAGCACAGTAGGGTTATGTAAGAAAAAGTGGTAGTAAGTTCATATTTATATTATCTACTATATAAACTTTGTACTCGTATGTAGAAAATAAAAACAAGTTGATAAGTTTTTGTTATCAACTGAAAATGAAACAAATTTGGAATATGATATCATACGTTTTTATTCACACCTAATACCATTTAGCTTAGGATTTCATTTCCATCACATACCTGTATAACTAATCTTTATAAGTAACTAATAAAATAACATTACTTATTCCATGGTACTCTAAGAAGCACTGGAAGAACTTTAGGGTTCTCCCCTGCTTCTGTGACACTAACACATGGGTTGCAATCTTTTAACATTGTTTTCCCTGACTATGAGCAAGCACCTTGGTAAAGTGTTTTTATTGATCTAATTTCTCACTTTTTAAAAGTCTTTCGGGAGATGGCCTAGTACGAGGTTTAAATGAGATTGTTTCTGTCATAAGGTATAAAACTACGTAATCCACTACTTTCAGGAACAGAATCTTACAACATCAACTATAAAAATCTTTATCTGGTTGATCAAACAAGAATTCCGCGAACACTAACATCCAGGACCTTTCCCGTAGCAATTTCGGTAGCAATCACAGCCGTAGCGAGTGCTTCCTCCGAGGTGGTTCGAAGCTGCTACGTGTTGATCCAAAGAAGACCTTACCAGACCCCACCTGTTAATGCGGCGGTTGGCAGCGAAGCCAAAGGGATTACTTGTCGATGGCATGTATAATTTATCGCACATAAGGCCAACGAGGTCATTTCACAGCTTAATGAAAAAAATTTAAGTACCGTGAAAACTGAAAGTTCTTTTACAAAGGGAATAAAATTATACTAGTACATCACGAGGCACAAAATAAATGTCAAGTAGGTAGCGGTGCAGTGTAAACTCTACATCATCTACCAAGGCCAACTAACACTAAATGATATCGATTCCGAATATAAATCTGTTCACTTCTCTTATGCCAAATCAAAGCAAAACGTTCACAAATTTTTTGACAGCAGGAAATTTTACAGTAAAAAAATATACAAAGCGAATTGCATAGTTGCAAATCGAGACCACCTTGCCATCTCCTAGTAGATGTTGTAGCTGAATTTATCTATTTAACCAGGCTTTTTACAAAAGAAGAACAAGATACATATATACAAATACTCTAAAAGAGTCTCTGTCGATCTCTTTGAATTGAATAATAAACATTCTTAACAATACAAAAGAAAACGTTGCGCACGCTTAAGGTTCAATAAGACGTGCCATAACCATAGCTATAGAAAATAGCTGTTCGAACCAAACTTATGGGCAACACTGCATTTGATTATAGGTGACTCGCCATAACGCCATAGGAATTGCCATCGAAACAAATTGAATTTTGGTTTGGTTATGGAGGAATCCGTTGATAATATACAAGAGTCGATGATCATCGATTTGATGTACGGTTAAAAATCCGAAGCATGTTGTTCGAAAGAATGTAATAAGATAATTCCGGAAAATCTTGCAATATAAAGCCGGAAATTTCCCCAAGAATTTAGTAAACCAGAACAAGATTTAGTTCATTTAAGCCATTTGGATTTTTTAACCTCAGAAGCAAAGTTTTGAAAACGATTCGGTAACCGACGATTATTTTATAATAAATAAATAAAAATAGTTTCAACTCGAAAATATTTTAGTAAAATTAAGATTAAGAAAGCAAAAATTTATTGAAATTGCTGTTACAATTTTTAAATTATTTATCCCATCCATGGTACGTATATTTAAAAGGTAGTTAAATTTAATACGAATAGAGAATTCAGCTAGTGATTTTCAAATATATTGTGTGTAATTAAAGCTAACTTTCTTGGGATTGCCAAAAAATTTATTTTTGGATAATTCTATATCCGAAGTTATTAAAAATCAGTCATGAATTTTTGCTCATTTTGTTGGCTAAGCAACGTTTATATGCTATGTCTTATATAAAAAATATGTTTATTAATTAATTCTTAACAATTACTTTGCATGGGGGGCATATCCATCTTCCCCTTCTATACCTGGCCAAAATTTTTGGTGGAACATGCAGTTTGTTTAAAGCTACGGTCACACTTGTCAAACATTTTCCCAAAAAAGCGTAGCTAACAAACACTAATGAAACAAGTTTTGATCCCGACACTTGTTTATTTAATTAAACAGTTTGGAACACAACTCTTTAACTTGACAAACTTTTGTCGGAATTGAAAGATTTTTCATTAGCCTTTAGTGGTTACGCTTTTTAGGGCAAATGTTTGACAAGTGTGACCGTACCTTAAGGGTTATCCCCGTCAAATTTAGTGTGTCTTAATATCGTGGTTTTGAAGATATAGAAACACTAATAATTACTTTGTTTGGTGGAACACGTCCTATACCAATAGGATTTGGTTGGAACATGCAGATTGTTTTAAGAGATGCCCATATAGAAGTAAGTCACCCTCACCACTATTGTAGTTGTGGAGACTTAAATTGGTTTTTGGACCCACTACGCATCGTCAAGTATGAACGGCGTCGACATATTTGTATTATCTTTAAATAACTTCCCAAGACTAAGCTTGGTTAATGTGCCGTGTTATTAGTGATAAGCTACTGATGAGACTTCAGAACCGCTTCCCAAAAGTCTTTCCATTTATCGTCTTTTGAGCTCAGTAGTGCGATTCACTAACTTTTAACGATCCAAGAATCCTAATTTTTGTCTATACATTTTGTCGCTTTAAATAACAATTGTGTGATTCTGAAACCCAGCTGATATTTTCTGTTGATTTTTGTCGATAAAGTTAACAACACATAAATTAAATTAAACCACTCAAATAACGACAAAGCTGACATTAACCTACAACGAATATTTTAAAAATGTAATTAAATAGTAAATTCGATAAATTTTCGTTATAGTTATTTTAACGATGTGATTATCATTAAAAAAAAAGTTAGTGAATCGCACTACAGGTTATTTCAAGGTGTTGCTTCATTCTTATTAGGTACGTACTATATGCCTGTGCACATATCCCTGTTTGCACCAATTTTGCGTGTATTGGTTCTGGTATGTTCAGATACATATGTATGATATTCAGCGTTTCTATTACTAGTCATGTTTTAGACTCGATTGATATTATTGAATCAAGTCTCAGTTTATAGGAGAGAGAAAGTGGAAAGAAGAAATAAAAGGGGTACTGATTTGACTGTACCGATAAGTTATGATTTCTAGATCGATTACTTTGCTATAGATTAGTTAAGTAGCACATACATTTTAGATTAACCCGCATACAATTATGCCAGTAGAACCCTAAATATTTAGACTGGAATGCGCGAAATTCTCCTAACCGTTATCTCAAAGATATACTCCTGCAAGGACCAATTAATGCTGGCAATATATGATATGCTCTTTATTGGAGCCAAAGGAACCAATACATGTATATATACATATGTAACACATGATATCAGCGGATTATCACTTCCCCTGTAAAATACTTCAGCAAATGGGACAATTCCCTGCTGATGACACTAAAAAAAATTAAGAAACTACTGAGATAATGTTGTTTTATTAAAAATTCAAGCATTTCGAGCACAATAACTAACTAATGCATCATCTAATACTCTACCCAAGAATAAATAATTACAATATTTATCAAATGCATGTTTATACAAAGAATCAAGGCAATGATTAAACCAGTCCACCATGTAGCGCTCAATTAAACATACTTATTACCTTCATTTTTCAATTTTCATTAGCAAGTCTACTATTAACTTCTCTCATCTCATTTGGTTTCATGAAATTGTATACCATAATTTAAGATATACAAAGTAGTTGAATTACTTGTTGAAAACGTTATCAATGTTATTGAGCTTCTTATTTAAAATATAAATTATATGTTTTCTTTGTTGTATTTTTGATTTGGTTATTTTAAATATGTTTTGGGACTAGTGTTATTTATTATTTAAGCACATTTGATTAAATCATTTCAAAGCTTATGCACACATATTCGTATATTAAAGCTTATTCTGCTAGTTCAGTATTATTATTATTATTCCACGAATTATGAATATTAATTATGCGGTTTAAACAATTTTGTGTATAACTATTTTATTTATCAGCATGGGAACTTTTTTGTTTAACAATCTAACAACTTTTATTAATTTTGTTAAGCTCTATTGGTACAAAAAAAAAATATAATAATGTACAAACCAGTTTTACAAGATTTAGAAGAAAAAAAAATACTGCTAAAAGAAATTACACCAAATTAATTTAAGCTTAAATTTTTATTTTGCAAAAAAAGGGAGAGAAAATTTTTACCTGTTGTGTTGCTTTTAAATAAAATTAAAAAAAAAAACATTCAATATGAAACCAATCTCCTGAAAACAATTTCTACTGCCAAGTTGAAACTCAAAATTTTCTTAGAAATGTCTTGTCTTTTCAACAACAAAAAGTACGTATCATTTCATCCGAAAATTTTAAGACGCAGGAGTTGGGTCGCCATTAAATGTTTTTGTAACTGTTTGATTTCTTTGAGTTTTGTTTTTATTAATCACATGGTAGCTACCTGCGCCAATTTATATTAATTTAGTATGTACGCCCGTCAATTCAATAAAGTTGCTACATTTTACGCTCGTATTCCGATCGCGTAGCTTTGTTGTTGAGCGGCTTAAATCAAATGAAATTTTGTTTGGAAATCAATTTTTTTTTCTGGTTAGAGAATATCAATGTTTCGTTAAATGCCAAATGAAAGAACAACTGTTGTGTTTATAGTCGGTGAATGAATGATTTTACCAGGAAATATATTTCATAGAAAAACAAATTATAGAGCTTTTGATTTCTTCTTTGAATAGGAATTATAATTAAAAGGTTTGGCTCAAGTAGAGGATGTCATTAATTTATATTTTTTTTACTTCTTCTTTAAGCTGAAGGCCTGAAACAAAGTCCATGGGAGTTAGAGATTTGAGTGCTATCAACAAGTGTATGCGTTTCCGTGCATATATTTTTTTGTGCTTTGTAGACTGAAAAACTTAATTTAAGGGAAAACTAATTTTTAAGCTCACTTCATGGCGAATAATAAGTAGTGAGGAGTAACACGGATGCAAAAAAACGCCAAGACGAAAATATCGCCGAAACGATAAAAAAAACGAAAACGAAAAAAAAATTTACCGGCACCGAAGGACTTCAGGCCAGTAAGTCCATCATCATTTCTTCTGAAAACATTAGAAAGGATGGTTGGTCATTATATCCGCAAAACCATCAATGGTAAGCTACTTTCGTCGCATCAGCATCCATACCAAAGCGGAAAGTCAACTGAATCGGCTCTACACGAGCTGGCTCGCACAATAGAGAAATCACTCTCTGTAAATGAATATACATTTATGAGTTTCGTAGATATTGAAGGAGCTTTTAATAACATTTATCGAGGTTAATAATATCTGAATTGCCAGTGAGTCTAGAGTTGGCAATTTCGATTCCTTCAATATTTGTTTGCCCAATTGGCTGTATCTTCTGTGGCATAACGCTTTACAGTCCTTCCGAATATGCTCTGAAGTTTCATCTTCGCAATCACAGAATCTGCACAGTATGTTGAGGTGTTTTCTCAGTCCACAATGGCCTGTGAGGAAGCCTGTGAGTATTCTTAGATTGTTTTGACATGAAAGCTATGAAACGATATTGGTTATACGTTCCAATCATTAGCTTTGCATGCCTTAATCCTGGAAGATTGAGCCAGAGGTGCTCCCTATTACTCTTAATCTCCGTCGATATATCTTCCCGTTCTAGCCTTCCTTCTGGCCATTTTCTCTGCATTTTCATTTCCTAACACACCGACGGGTCCAGGAACCCAGCAAAGTGTGTTCTTATTCATGCTGCTTAGCTGATTTAGTTTAAATCGGCAGTCCCACGCTAACTTACAAGTAAACTTATATGAACTGCGCGCTTTGATGGCAGCCTGACTATCCGAGCAAATGGCTATTTTTTTTCGCCGGTAGCCCCTATCAAGATTGAATTGTGCGCATCTTCCAATGACATATACTTCCGATTGAAAAATGGTAGGAGATTTTCCCAACGACTCATGGTAGTTAGTCCTTGGTCCTACAACTCCAACACCATAACCTGCCGGCGTTCTGGAACCATCATTGTACCACCTGATGGTGTTGTGACACAAAACTAAGAGGTAATTTAGTCCAATTGTAGGTGCTTATGACTGCAGACTAAATACACATTTTGCATTC
This sequence comes from Tachina fera, assembly GCA_905220375.1. Classification (NCBI taxonomy): domain Eukaryota; kingdom Metazoa; phylum Arthropoda; class Insecta; order Diptera; family Tachinidae; genus Tachina; species Tachina fera. Next base: position 41,786,078 of record LR999965.1, on the reverse strand, counting down.
CAGTAAGCATGTTTGGAAAAGACTAACAACCCTCTTATGCAAAATAATATTTTACTTTAGCTTTAAAGTTCATAGTAGTTGCCAAGCACTTTAAGGCTAACATTGCTTTATTCAAAAATTGTATGCACAACACAACTTTAATTATTTTGTTATTTAATAATAAATACTGGTAACACCACCGTGTTCAACATCCACTTCACAGCTTATGATGTATAAAATCTAATAAAATTTCATTCGGGTATTCAAATACTTTTTATTTTATTTAATACATTTTTATTTTCTTGAAGTAAAGCAACCTAATTTAAACAATATGAGCTTCTGACATGGTAGGCAAACAGATAAACATTTCTATAAAGTATACAAAATATAAGGAATAAAGAAGAATTATCTCAATTTATTTTATTCGAATTAAATGAGTATTTGAATATCCAGTATTTGAATATCACTAAAACATATTTGTACAATTGTATTTATTTTAATATTTTTTTTTTTATGGATTTTACTATATATTTTAAATCAGTTGGATAATTTGATGAGGCTTTCCATTACATGACAGAAAAAGTAAATCTTTGCTAAGAGCTAACACTTTTAGCTTCATTTTCAGATGTAACATGAATCAATATGTAATATAGCACACAAAAATATTTGAGGTACAAAATACATATTTTGAAAATATCAACTTAAAGTAGTCTTAACAAACGTGAGGACCAACTTTAGTAATTTGATATAATATTTTTTTTAGAATACAAGTTTACTTAACATTGCTTTGCAAAGCTTTGTTTAGTTTTATAGAAAAATAAACTATTTTTTACTTTTTTTATTTAATATACTTCTACAACTTGAACTGCATATTCTTTTACAATTAAAGAAAAAGTCACAAAAAATTTTATATATTATATTTTCTCTTGTATTCTTGGCTTTTTTTAAGCACTTGCTTGATACCTTAAAACCTCCAATTTTGCATACCGAAATGTTCTTGAAAAAATATTTAAATTTTTTTTATAATTTCTTTAGTGCATTCTGTGTAACTCTAAGCAACTTGTTAACTTAAAACTATCATACCAATAGTTTCAATTTGAATATTGTCTCTGCATTTTTAAGTGTCAAGCGAGCAAATTGCATTCCTTTTTCCCAACAGCCTCAGCTCTAAAACATTGCACATATTACACATGCGTACTTTTAACATTTATTTTTTTCTTCGCTTTCATTCTGTTCATTTTGATATTCTTTTTTAGTTCATTTGATTTTTAAAGTAATGAAAATAAAGAAAAATCTAAAGAAGAAAAAAAAACAACCACTAACTCTTGTAGTAAATCGTTCTTGTGTGTGTAAGTCGTATATTGAAAGTCAATTTACATGTACTTGTAGGCGTACTTAAGATAACTAGAATTCTTTAAATAATATAAACTCTAAGGCAAACAATATGTTCCAAGCGATATTTTAAATTGCTGACTACAAATATAGAGGCCTGCAGCTATGCGGTAAGTAATGCAGTGATGAGCAAAAATCATTCATTTAGTTTTCATAGGGCAGTAAACGAAATATTTTCTCCTGGAAAACCATATGCAAAAATCATGGTTACTAATAGTAGCGGGTAATCCCCTCAGCATCTAAAATTAATGGTTCACTTATTGTGACATACAAATTTTACTCTCCACTGTCAATGTCAGCAACAATTTAAGCAAAAGACGTTGCTGTTCCACCAACAAGAGGCAAAAACTGTAGTATTTGCATTACGATTGAACTAAAAACTAAATTGAAGGAGTAAAAACACCAACTTCGCAGACTTAAAAAAAAATTGTGAAAATTGTCACCATGATTACACATTCTATTTTCCAATAATGGTTATAAAAATAAAAAATATAAAATTAGAAGAATAAATAAAGATTATTTAGAAATTTTCAACTTAAAACGAACAATAAATTGGGCACGAAAAAAACGGCTAAAATAAAGAATCCTAAACCAATATAAGCACTTGTTATCGTCGTTGCTAAAATAGAAGTGAACAGAAATTTTCGTTTAAATATTTGAAAGTGTTAAAAGATATTTTTATGTTTATGAAGGAATTTATGAGAGTATGAAAAACAAAATCAATTAGATAAAAGAAAATTTTATAAATGTTGTCTATAAGCATTTAGAAATTTAGTGAAACCCTCACCCAAAATGACATTTAGACACCCGAACGCATTTAGCATTTAATGACTTCTAACTAGAATTTCTTTATAAGGAACTCAGAAGACGGGAATAATGGAGAATAAAATAAACAAGGTTGACAATGCAAAACATGAACTAAAAAACACTTTATGTCTCTTGTTATTGTTGAACTTCAACAATAATAACAACAAATTCAACAAAAAGGAACAACATCAACAACTTCAATAATCAGAATAACAAACACAAAACCATATTCCTGGAAAACATCGACTTGACAAGAGTAGGGTGGGTGTTTAAAACTAATCAATAGGAATGTTTTTTTGTACATTTAATTATTATTGTTCGAACTTCATTTGTTTCTATATTTACTCGTTGATTTGATCAAACTAAGGTTTGTACCGCCTTGTAAGCTAAATTACATGTGGTAATTATTAATGCACAAGTCAGTTGGTGTAGATTTCTGCTTTATATATGCAACTTTTGAAAATTGGTTCACAAATGACTGAGTTGTGCTCGTTTATATTATAAAACCTGTTAAATACTATCTGGAAGGTGAAACAAAATTTAAAAAAGGCGTAAAAGTGAGCATGCTTGAAAAAAGTAGCCTATAATACAATCCAGAGTCCAGTTAAATGTTGTGAAAATTTCAAACAGATCGGTCCAGAGGTCTGGTCTCCTATAAGGTACAAACAAACAATCAAACAAACAAACAAAAAAACAAACACACATTCCGTTTTATATATAAAGATGAAACAGTTTTCATAGAAAACATTTTGTATCGCAAAAACTTTAACAGTGTTGATTGAACGTTGTTTTGGTAGTGCTTTTGGCTGAAGTAGTTAATGTTAAGGTTGTCTTCAAATCTGATAAAAATGAAGAGTAATATTTCAATACACAGAGCGATTGTCAACATTGTTGCAATGATGTCGTTATCGAGTTAAAATAGTCAATAAAATGTTGATATACAGTTGCATTAACTGCTTACTTCAAAATGTTTTACAAATGTTGCAATCAGTGACTTACTTTCATGTCTATAATGGCACTACATATTTAATTTTTTGAATGAAAGAGTTTCACGAAATCAATGAAGTGTTTTATTTGAAACTTTATGAATATTCTTCATTAATACAATGAAATATTTCGTTACCTCGTTATTAACAACAAAATTGGTTGATTCAATGAAAGAATTCAAAGCTTGCAAGAAGATTTTCCTTTCAGTGTATTTATAATATTTGATAGATCTTGTGCCGTTTACTACACTACCAGATCGAGTCCCAATTAACTTGCCTGAAGATTAAAACGGCACATCTTAACACATGTTGTCCACTGGTAATATAAATAAAAATTAAATTGAAAAATGAGTACAATGGTTAGTGAAAATGAGCTTTTGGTCTCAACAAATCTTGAAGTAAACTTTTTAAGGCTTGTGACATACAACCACAACTGTCAACATTGGTCTGCACAATTAAATCGAAAAAATATAAAAATATTTTCTTGTTTCAATTTCTGTATGAAGCTTTTTATTCTTAAATGTGCCGAAAGAAAAGTATTGCAAAAAATATTATTTTTAGGTGCCATTTTTTCAAGGTGGCAGCGCGAGCGGTAAAAATATGAAACGACATGTTTGAAATTAGGAAGGAACGCATCGAAAGTTATAAAAATCAACTAGTTTGCCAGACACTTGGAAAAATTTTCACCAGCAAAATAAATCGGTTTAGACTTTCATTGCATGCTAATCACTGCGGGCACTGAATTTTTTTTAAATCAAAAGTTGTTCTAGACAACCTTTTAAGTGCATATCATTTAGATACTTTTATGACTTCTGTCTTATGACAACCATGTGTTGAATTCATTGATGATTCATCAGAAATAAGACTACTTGGAGCTGAGTTCAACAATGCTGTAACTAATGATTTGTATTATAATTTTTTTGTTGGGTTGTTATACAAAGTTTATGATAAAATGAAACAATTATTAAAAATGTCTAGAAAACTCCAGGAAATAATGAAAACAATAAGCAATTTGTTCAGCAACAATTATATCCGCATAATAAAGTATAGGGCATTTTAAATTCGTTGACTTTTAAAAGCTCAATTTTATACTAAATATTTTCTTTTTTTTATAGTTAAAGGTTCTGTTTTAATAATATTCGTTTTCTTATAAATTGTATTTACTTACCGTGTGCTTAGATGCTGTATCGTTTCGTTGGCGGTATTAAAAATTAACCGCTTTTACTCTTTGCCGCAATGGTATCAGTTTCTATTTTTTTTTCTTCTTTTGTTTGTTTCCCTTTTCTTTTTTGTTAAGCCAACTTTTTTTCTCTGTATTCCTCACTATCAACTCTGAGTGAATTTGTATGTTCACAGTTTAGAAATAGTTGCTTTAAGTTAGCCACCTTGGTTGTAAGTGTTCGTTTGGTATGTAGTTGCAACATACACAACATACAAACATATATTGTCTGATCAAGAGGACGATGACGACAGTGGTGCTGAAGCTGGTGCTGGTGCTGGTGCTGGTGCTGGTTGTAGTGGTGGCAGAGTTGGTGTTCGTTCAGCTGCTAACCTTAAACATGAATTTTAACCTTATGCTTAGTATGGCATCAGCACCGTAATCCTGGCTGGTGTTTTTTTGTAGTGGTGGCACTATTCTTCGTCATCAGCAGCATTAGCATGAGCGGCAGCCCCCAATAGTTGTAGCAAGTATGGCACCTTTTGGACCGCCGCATAGTTAAGAAGAATTGTTCTTTATTTTCTGTATTGTTTTTCTATGATTTACAAAAGTTTAGCGCGAAAAATGATAGTAACAGTGAAGGAATACAGGCAACAGGTAAAAGCTGAAATTAAAGGAAAGAAGACCACACTGTCAGAAATAACTTAGGGATTTTAGTGAATACTAAATAACACTTAGAAAATATAATTTTTTCCCAAGGATTTTACTTATGTATATCATATATATATATAGTTATAAAATTAATATATTATTTGAATTTTAACATGCTGGCATCTTTTAAATTACACAGTGCAACAATTCCAATTGAAAATGATTTCGAAAAATTTTCCATGACATATTTCACTATTCGCTGGTCCAAAATAAAAATAGTTTCAGATTCATTTGATCTAGAATAGTTTTAAATCTTTCTGAAAAAGACAATAAATGCCATGTATTACATTTTAGTGCAACATTTATAATTTCTTTATCACGCCTATATCGCACACCATTTGTTGAAATAAAGAAAGAAATAAAACTTTTCCACATTGTATTCAATCCCACAACAAGTACTCACAATTACACTCCATTAAATATTAAATATATTTATACGTTTTTATTTACATTTTCAGCCATAGCGCAAGAAATGGTCAAAAATGGTCCAACTTCAAGAGTCCATAAAAATTAAATTCGAGCTTACTTTTCCAAACCCTTTGAAAGTTCTGTTAATTTAATGATTTACTTTCATTTCCCATAGGAATTATTGAGGCTGGCGGCAATTGCCCGAAATTTATTGCACAGTGTTATTAAAGTGGAAAGACTTCCTTGAGAGTCAGCACACAGAAAAAATAAAGAAAGGATGTTTCTTGCGACATACCGTTAGAGCTATGCTGCTTAGCTATTTATATAAAACCAATTTCATATGTTACATAACAATGCAATAATATGCATATTAGATGATGTCAAATTCGCCGCAAATATTTCAAAACGTTTCCATTTAGTTTCCATTACTCCTTTTCTAATTGCGTGCGCTTAAATTAATCTTTTATATGTGCTGATGTGCCAAAAAAATTTAAGAACAAATGGAGCAAATCATTCTTATTGTTGTGGTTTTTGTTTCACTCACTTCAAAGAATGAAACAAAATAAATTTACACATTTGATTTCGTGTATTGTCGTACTATGGGTTTTAAGTACAAAGCACTAAAAATAAACAAAAAATTATAGCAGTAGTACTGTCGTCTATTTTTGTTACGAAAATCACGTCCTAGCATAAAGAGCACAGCTTTAAAAGAAGCAATGTAAAATAAACGTGCAACAGTAGCCGAACAACCTCGCATTACCCGTGAAAATTTTCTGCTGCTGGCTACTAAGTAGCGTTTTAGTCTTATAGTCGGTAGGTCGCAGGTTAGATTTTTACTGTAGTCTATGGTTTCTGCAGGCAATTCAAAGTAGTTTCGCAGTTTGTTAAAAAAAAATATGACTTTAATTTCAAATAAGTTTTAGATTAAACAATCAATTAAATCATGTGTAAGAAACATTCTGATGGTATTTATTTAGTGCGTACCTAAATAATATTTAAGGTTATTGTCGATACAGCCTTAAGGGCGTTGGTTGGGAAGTTAACTACATGCAACACACAACAAAAATTCAAATTACTAAGTTATTTAAATAATTAGTTAAATAAAATTATTACATCAAATAAAATTCATGTTGTTTTAGCTTGAAACAACTTTGATTCAACATGTTTTTTCGTGTTATATCAGTCTCAGATTGACTTTGTTTCGACTTGAAATAACCTTGATACGACATGATTCTTCATTTTTATTTAACAGTACTGGAATATTAAATCAACAGGAAATAAAATTATTTAAAAAGCATACATTTTATTTGTTATTACTGTAAATCATGTTGAATTAACATGAAAGACATTTGAAAAAAAATCATTACCGAAATATGTTAAGTTAACCTTGTTTTCCTACTTGGTATATATTATCGTATATTTATTTGCATACTGTAACACACAAAACAGGGTTGTCAAACAAGGCGATTTCTTGCCAAACTTGGCAATTTTTCAACTTTTTTGAAATTAATTTTTCATTTGGCAACATGGTTATTTTCCTGGCGATAAATAGATTTGTTTGCTATTTTTTTTAATTCAACCTCAAAGTTTTTATAATTTAGCAAAATTACTTTATCGAAGGAGTATCTTCAAAAAATTAAAAATAAATTAAAACAACGCGCTTTTGGTGATTTTCCTTATATTAATCATGGTCATTAAATAATTTTGCATTTGCAAGATGAATGAGAAATATGTACAAGAAATAATTTTTGACGATTTAATTTATACTTTTGATAATTTTGTGCTAAGTTTGTTTATTATTATTTAAAAAAAATATATTAAAAAAGTATTATATAAAAACAAGTTTATTATCTAATATGTATTAAGAAAAACTACATAAAATAGAAATTAACTACTTTTGCCAAATTTTCAAAACAATTTTTCAAAATAGATTGGAAAAAATATGACAACCCTTCACAACAAGCACAAGGTATTGAAATCTGGAAAGTAAAGCACTTAAAGCACTTCGCTCCCTAGTGAAGTTAAAGGCAACATGTCTGTATCATGAACACTTTTTTATAATATACACTCTAAGATGGTGCATATCATTCACGCGTGAATTTAAAAGCTTCAAAAGGAATTTTATACCTTTCTGGAGATCCCAGATTATCTGACTAAGAAAATTCATTTGCAATGCAACTTGCTCGGGTTTAATATAATCATATAATTCCTTACATTTGACATGGGGACATGTATATTTAATAAAAATTACAATATAAGAATCTTGATAATTTTTTTTTGGTTCAGAATTAGTTTTTTACTAACCAAAATTTATTACATACCACCATATTCATAAAATTTACGAGTAAAATGAGCTTGGAATGTAATTTATTTAAAATTTTTCAAACAAAATTTTCTTAAAATGCATTTTAAATTCATTTTATTTTTTATAAATTTGGAGGAATTTCTTTAATAATATTGTAAGCAGAGCTAAAATGGTTCATCGTTCATAAAAAATTATAAATTATATTTTTATACTTTACATTTTACTCTTTAATAAACCCTACATATTGATTATTTTTCAAAACTATTTTTTTTAAGAGTACGAGTAATTTAAAATTTCTTTCCATGTACACACCACCTTCAAACTGTTGCTGGCAATTTAGTTTTATTTAAATTATTACTTTTTTCTACTACAAAGCTTTATTTCGTTCTTGTTTTTATATTCTAGCAAGCACCAAATAAAATAAAATATATATGTATACATACATACATACATATACAACATACATGTATATGCATATAAACTAAGTTCAAGATTACCGCTATCGTTTCACTGTTTAAAATTAAAACCTCTGTGCAGCTTATTAAATAAAGTAAGCTTATTTTAATGAACAATGTTCTATTTTATTCAATTTGATATACCAAGAGTACCTGTGCAAAAAACAGAAGAGATAGAAAAGGTATCGTAAATAAACATAGAACCCTAAAGTAAAGTTGCTGTGACGAACACAAACACCAAATTACTACCGCAGCGCGATTAACTATTTTTATTTAACGTTGCTCATTGCATGTGCAACACTATTTGTGCCAAACTACCACTTTGCTAATAGCGACCATGTTATATGTCTCAGACGGCTTTTTGGGCTAACAAACTATGCTTAAGTGATTGTCAAGTTAGTATTTTAATTTATCATCCATAGACAAGAAGAGCAGCTTAGGAAAAAAAATATTTTCTAAAAAAAAAGTTTACTGTTCCTACACTTATACCACGCAAAACGGATTATTCAAGGTGCATTATTTTAATTTGAAATGTTATTACATAAAAAAAGCCAGAAAATGTTTTTTTTTTCAAATTGGTAGTAAATAAGCTTACATTTTTAAGAACATAAAATATATTTACCAATGATCTGTGCATTATTTCTGATATTTATGCAATTATAATAAGTAATTATACCAATTGGATTCCTCGTATGAAAAAGGATATTTGGAAAGTATATCACCATAACAACAACCAATTCTTTGTTTTAATAAATTACACCAAGGACAACTGTAATCATCGTGACAAACACTAGACGAATGAAACAATATGTAGTTTTCAGCGTTATGCTGAATTAACATCTGGCATTTCTTGTGCGCCATGTATCCAAAAAAGCGTAACCACTAATTACTTATAAAAAACTGTTTGATTCAGACATGAATTTACTGATTTACTCTGTTTCCAATCATGTTGGATTCTATAAAATTGTCTATTAGGTATGTACATCGTGACCATTCGACCGACTAAAGTTGCCACTTTTTCGACTGCCTTGCCACTTTTTGTCTCCATTTTGATAGAGTGAATTATATGAAAATACATTAAAAATAAAAAGTTAAGTGTAGTTTTCTCGTTTTTAGGGTTCCGTACAACAAAGGTGAAAAAGGAACCCTATTGTTTTCGCTACGCTGTCCGTCTGTTCGTCACACGGTATTTTCTCAGGAACCGTAAGAGCGACGGACCTGAAATTTGGACAGAGTATGTAGAACCTTGGCCACTACAACAACAAATACATGAAAATTAGAAATTAAAGGGTGCTCCAAAACGAGCGACGAAAAATGTTAAAATCTCATGTAATCTACATGCAATTGCGTTTACATATGTATGTATATTGACACTTGAAATTTGTAAAATTAGTGTATTTTTATATAGACTACAACAATAAACATTAAAAGATTAAAAAATTTAAATTAAAGGGTGGTCCATCAGTTAATGCAATTTTGACTATGTAATTTTGACAACTTGCTATATCTTGGAAACCGTAAAAGGGAAACTCTTGAAATTTTCAAAAACGGTAAACCTAAAAAATCCGAATATTATAAAATCGCCAAACCGAAAAAAACGCCAAAACCTGAAAAAAATCGCAAAAAATTTAAAAAACATCGCCAAATCGAAAAAAATCGACAAAATTAAAATAAAAATTCTAGCACTAAAATAAATCGCCAAATTCGAAAAAATCGTTTAAATGAAAAAAAAACGCCAATATGAAAAAAACCCCAAAAACCGAAAAAAATCGACATAACGCGAAAAATGCGCCAAAACCAAAATAATTGTTTATGTGAAAAAAAATCGCCAAAATTAAAAAAAATCGCCAAAATTTAAAATAAACGCCAAAAACCGAAAAAAATCCCCAAAACGAAAATAAAGTGCCAAAACTAAAAAAAATCGCCAAAAACAAAAAAAAATCACCTATATGAAAAAAACGCCAAAATTAAAAAAAATCGCCAAAATAAAAAACTCGCCAAAATAAAACAATCTCCAAAATAAAAAAAACGCCAAAATAAAAAATCGCAAAAACGTGAAAAAAGTTCCAAAACTCAGAAAGCGCCAATAAATTCAAAACCTAACTAAAAAAACGCTTAAAACCGAAAAAACCCAAAAACGAAAATAATGCCAAAACTATAGTTTATATTGTTTGTATTGAATTACATATCTCGTGCCCGTACAGAACCCTTCGTGCGCGGGTCAAAGTCGCACTTCATTGAATTTATTTTTAATTTTGCCTCTTTTTTTGATAAAGTTTGAGCCACCGTGCGTTGTGCCAATTAATGCAAAATTCACCCTTATATTGTATATTAATTTTTCAGTGAAAATGGAACACGTGAATTGTTGTGATTCATCGTATACAATGAAAAGTTATGGCTTGCTGTGTTTATTTTTTGAAGTCTGTTAATAATAAAAAGTAAAAAGAACAAAAAAAAAACTAAATTACAATAAAAAATGTTAAAACACTAACTATTAGTAGACCTTGCACGAACATTCTTTGATAAATTTCACGTAAACCTAATCACATAAAACAGGCAGTGTCTCTATTTTTAAATTCATCCGATTCCCTTGAAGAGAAGGATTTGTTTACAGTGACCGTTATTACGAGAAAAAAAGATTCGAAATTTAGTACGAAAAGTTCACAATATGTATGAAAAATTTTTTATAGCATGCTATATTCTTTTAAACATATTTCTGTAACAATAAGGAAAAAGTGCTAGTCATATTTTACTGTTTTGTAGGAGAACAGTATTAAACGATAGAGCCGATTTTCAGATATTTACTTCTTTTGCACTTAAATTAAGTAATTCGGTAGACACTTGATTTTGTTTAAGAAACATATCTTTCTATACACCGCAACTAACAAATTCAATTGGAAATAATAGAAAAGAATAAGCTACGAATAAATTAAGCTATTATTCCGCATGAGATTATAAATCGAAAAAAGATAAGCAGCAACTTAATGCGCTACAACTTCCTGAAAAATAGGCCAAAATAAAAGAAATTGTTGAAGTAGGGTTTCTAATTTCCCAGACTTTTCCCGTTCACGTGAATTGAGAAATAAAATGTTTTATTCCCGGAAATTTGAAAAACATAAATTTAATTAAATGACCTCAATAAAAAAATATAGTTTTATGAAAAAACATACAACATTTAAATTGAAAACAAAACAACTTTATTCGTTCATTTGATGAATAAAAATATTAAAAAAACAAAACAAAAACAAATAAATTCATGTTCTTTGAGTTATAGCATGGATAGAAATTCCATTTTCATCTGCCAAATCTAAATACTAAAAATACTTTTTTGTTGAAAAAATTTGGTAAAGCTCTTTACATCTGTTTACAGATTTGTATTTTTAGGTAATAAAACAACGAAAAGCAAAGTAAAAAAGCAAATTTCGAAAACGTAAATATTGAGGGTATTCATTTCAGTTTTTTTCCTCGTTGGAAAAATGGAAAAATTTAATTTTTTACAAAAAACACAGGGAAAAAAATTTTAAAAAAATTTTTTAAAAATTGAAATGAATGAATACCCTCATTAAATTCTCGAAAATTCCCTTTGAAACTTTCCCGGGATTTGTAAAAAAATAATTACCGGGAATTCCCGGGATTTTTTTTCCGCTTAGAAACTCTAGGTTGAAGTCAAGACACGTTCAAATTATATTGGTATATTCACAAAAGTTGTTTAACTTTACCGTAGCTAAACCTTTGCGAAATATTGTTTGCAAAAATTTAGCAGTCCTTTTAAGTTATTCTGAAAAAAAAATTTGTTTTTGAATTTTTGACATAAGATGTTAGCAAGATTTTCTCTGTAGTCTCTTAGCTTCATTATTGCTATATATGGCTAATCGTTACCACTGAATTAGCTAATGGTCAAAAACTGATGACACCATTTTTTGAGGGTGCACTGAATTTGGAAATCTTTGGAAACCCGTAAAAAAATTGTTCACCAAAATCTCTAAACTAAGTATTGAGTTTTACCACCCTTTGGTAGTATTATCGAACATAGACTGTTAGGAGTTCTGTGTTGTACGAGCAACACCATGAGCATGCTCATGTGTTTTCAGGTTAGTAAAATTTATATAGGCAAACAAAAATTACTGATATTAGATTACTCATGAACATTGCTCGAGTATTCAGTGCAGTGCTGTTGTCAGGACCGTGTGTTTTTCCAAAAGTCTCAAAATGTTGCATAGTGCTATTTAAACGCTATTTTAAAGAGACAAAATTAGTAAAAAAAATTTCTAAGACTGCATTCTTTTAAAAAAATTATTATTAACATGGGTAAATAATTTTAAAAGTATTAAGTTATTTCTTATTAAAAAAAATTAAGATAACGAATAACCAATTTTGTTTTCTTTAGATAAAATTGTAAAACAAGATCCAAGAGTACGTACAGCATGTATCCAATTTTTTAAATATTCAGAATCTACTTTTTTCTACTTCCAAAATCAGTAAAACAAATAGCTTCCAAGGAAGTCAATATGATACTAAATTTTAGATCCGAAAGTAATTATTGTCATTGCAGGAAGATGTCTTTTTTATCCATATTCAGTGATTTTTTGTATGTTCTGTTTTCTTTTCTCTAATTCCTTTTAGATCAATATATTTTTTATAAAAAAAATAATGCTTCATGACATTGATTTCATTTTGCTAAAAATTAAAAATTAAAGAAAATTATAAATGCTCTCCAATTTTGCATAAGTGCTTCTTACTTAATTATCTGAACATCTAACAAACCATTCCTGAATTATCAAAAATACACACTTATTGATATTTTGGAAGTAGAGAAAATGCTTGTAACTCCTCTTTTTTTGCTGGGATGTTTCATAAAATTTTTAATTTTAAGTTAAAAAAAATCCTTCAAGAATTAGATCCCTACTAGTGCTAAATAATTAAGCAACATAATAAAAAAAGACAACAGCTTATATTAATTTTCTGAAAAAGGAAATACTCAGGAAAATTGTTAATAACACGAATCTGAGTAGTAATTTGCGTAAATAACTCTAAAACAAAGGATATGTTACTTTTAGAAATAAGAGTTTTAATGTTATAACTTAAGATAAGTTCCATTGAATTGGCCGCCACCTGTTGAATGCTACGCCTGATTGGGCAGTTCGTTTAGTGATGGCAGTTGGTAGTTGGTGTGATGAAGCTTTTTTCAGTGCTAAAGATGTTTGGCGGCTCATTTTATAAAATTTACCACTCTTTGCTAATGGTTGCGGCCACTGCTCACTTCTTCGTAGAGATGCTAGTTCGATTGGAGGTCTGTGTTTTCAAGCAACCTTTAAACTATAACTATAAACAAAAGTATTCATAAAAAAACACACACACATATTACATAATCTTTAGTTAAACAGCTTATGAAACTAAAATAAAAAGAAATAAGGTCCTCTGCCAATAAAACAAAAAAGAAAATAACGAAATAAAAAATAACACATTAAAAAATATGTTGCTTAATCATTAGCTCCTGTAAATAAAAACAACAACAACAGCACAAGCGCAAGTAGCTGCAATTGGTTGGTAAGTAACTTAACTTACCTTTTGAAACCTTTTGTTCCTGGGTGATCATCATCAACAATTTTTATTTTATTTTCTGTAAGCTGTTGCTAGTTGGGCTAACTTTTTTTTAATAATTTTTTTTCTTGTCAGCACTACAGCAACATTGATGTTGCCAGTACTTTTTATTTGAGTTTTTTTTTCTTCAAGACTCTACCATAACGTTCTACATTCCAGCATAATTGATTTTAAGCTGAGGTCGCTAATAAATCGTAACTTTATCGCGTTTTTATGTTAAAGTTTTTCCATTTTTTTTTTTGGTGTATTATTTTTAGCTTGTGTGATTTTGCTGCTGCAGGTAGCCATTATAAAAATTTTGTTGGCGTTGGATTTTCATTATTTTTTATGAGCATCCTTGTTGTCTATTTATATATTTTTTTATTTTTTTTCTGTAGAATATAATTTATCGTAAAGTGTAAATATCTTTAATGTGTTGTTGATATTTAAGAGCCTTCTGAGGTAATATTTTTTACAGAGTCAAATTGTTTGACTATAAATAATGATGGTGTTAAATAAATTCAATAAAAAATTCTTAAATGTATATTGAATTTTTTAATTTCTCTATTTATGTTGGTTGAACAGTTTAAAACTTTTGTAAGCTTTTAGAAAAATAATATTGAGTACTTGAAGATATTTTAGAGCACAAAAATTACGTTTTCTTTGTAATAATAAGTAAATTTTGCGGCGTATATACTCGTACTTGTAGGGTAATACTCATCACGTCCGCTGATCCGAAATCAGACAAGGGTGTGGGTGAGAAAGCATTCATTATCCGTTTTGTGCAAACTATTAGATTTATGCCATATAATCAGTGTAGTATAATAAGGGCTGAAATGTCAGCATTTATATGACAGTACATCTGCCAAGGTAGCATAGCTACAGTCAGTTTTCTCATCTATTTTGGTTTATGAATAACGTATGTCTCTTAATGAGATGTTTAGATATTATAACGCAAAGTTTATCTTTTTGTCCAACTTCAAAAATAGGAGTATGTATTTTTTTTTTATAATTCATAACTCGGTACATTTAAGACCGATTAACATTCTTTTTCTTTGTCTGAACTTCTCCTTGGTTCCATTGTAAAAAGAGTGGGCGGAGACACAAAGTTTGATTTGATTTTTGGAACGCTGCACTCTTGAACAAAGAATTTTAATTGTGAAATTTGTGCATTTTAATTTTAAAGACCAAGTTTACGTGAACAAACCAGAAACAACTGATGGTCTGCGGGATGAGATTTAGCGCTGCAGAATGTAATTCTGCATTTTTTTTAAGCCAATTTACTCAATAAATTTTACCATCCTTTAGTAGAGAACAAACGATAATGCCCAGCAAAAAATTACACATTACCATCAGAACTACTTGCCATATAATGACTTACTTTTCTGATTACCAAATTTCATTACTCGCTTACAAATCACCTTACCTTAAATTAAAAAATGATGTACAAGTTGCTAAATCAGAAGATTGATTTTTTTTAATCAAATAGATTACGTGAAGTTAAGTTAAGTTAAGTTTATTTGAGACTTCTATTTATGACATTAACGTCGCTTTGCACAATGTATGGTTAAGAGTTAACGTGAACTTTAACTGACAGTTCTTCATACAAAACTTGCCGTTAAAGTCCCTGTTATCTTTTAACCACACATTGTGAAAAGGTACGTAAATGATATATAAATTTATATAAAAAGTAAACATATAGAAAAAAAATCTTAAAACTATAATGTATTGTTTTAATGACATGTGTAGAAAGAATATACAGCATCAGGCTTAACTGTTTTAAATGTTGAATTAAATATAACTTAGTCTGTAATCGTGCTTGCTCCCGGCACAGCAGTTGATAAAAAAATGTATATATATATAATTTAGCTTAAAATAATACTAAAAAATAAATACAAAATATAAATAACAAATTAACAAACAATTTATAAATTATCCCCTATGAGATCCACTAAAAGTTCTAAGGAAAAAGTTGGGCACTAAAAGATATCTCATAGTCTAAATAACCCAGTGGAGATAAATAGCTAGTATTTGACCAATCTAGGTTAGATAGTTCACAAATGATATTTTTATCAAAAGATTATTATGATAATGTAATTTATGAATAAAATTTTTCATTAAGCCGAAAGCATAAGAAGCTAAGGGCTGAATATTCACTGTATCATAAATAAATTTATTGGAAAAACGTTTTCTTTTCAGCCTCAAAATGTTTATTTATGCAATGCCCAATAATTTTTTTTTTCTAATATTTCAGAAGATTTCATTATAGTGGGAGATAAAGTAAACCAAATAGGGAAACCATAAAGTAAAACAGGTCTAATGCTCGTTTTATAAATTAATAATTTGATTTTATTAGGTAAATATTCTTTTCTAAATAGCATTCCAAAATATCCTTTTATTCGATTCGCTTTGGAAAGAAAAATTCTTGCATTTTCATTAAATTTTAATAACTTTTTAAAATGCACTCCTAAATATCGAAGGCTGTTCACAAAAGGAATTTCATTGCCATCAAGAGAAATTTTGAGTCTTTTGCTTTCTAGAACTACAAAATTCTTACATTTACCAGAAGCATTTCTAAGGCAAATGGCTTTACTTTTCGAAATATTTAACGTTATTTCCCACTCTTTATAATAAGCATTTACTGCATTTAGGTGCATTGAAACAAATCTTAAAGTCTCAATTGGAGAAATACCATGAGCAAATAATAAAGAGTCGTCTGCATAAAGGATGCTCGAAGACCCTGAGAGTAAGTGTGGAAAATCATAAATAAAAATATTATATAAATGAGGAGCTAAGATTGACCCTTGGGGAACACCACAATTGAGGTTTCCAAAATCTGAGTAAATGTTCTGAAGCTGGATACAAAATGTCCTGTCAGTAAAGAAGCTTTTGAATAATTTTATGGTAAAAAGGTCAAATCCAATAGATATCATTTTAAATAGTATACCATTATGGTATGCACTATCAAAAGCTTTCTCTATATCCAGAGATATAGCAACAGTACATCGTTGTTCTCTTAAATTATTTACAACGTCATTATGAAATTTAAGCAATGCATGTACAGTTGAATGTCCCTTTTTGAAACCGAATTGAAAATCATATATACATATATTGGGTTTCAAAAAGATTATCCATCTTTTCTTTGATTACTTTCTCAAAAAGTTTTCCCAAATTTGATAAAAGTGAAATTGGTCTGATTTTAGATATGTCAATATTATTGGGTTTCTTTTTAATCGGACAAATTTTTGCAATTTTCCAAGAATTTGGGAATTAGGAATTATTGATGCAGTTGTTAAATATTATAGTTAAAAATTCAAAAGTTTCCTTCGGAAATTTTTTTATAAGAAAATTGGAAACATTGTCTAAGCTAAATGATTGTTTATTATTTAAAGATTTTGAATAGACTAATAAACTATCTATCTGTTGTTAATTTACTGTTATTTTGTATATTCAAAGAAGAAAAATTGGCATTAAAAGTAAACATGTTATTGGAAATGTTTGAAAGATGTCGAATGATAGTGTTATAAATTTCTGAAGTGTTTCTAATTTGTTGATTTCCTGCATAGACTGAAGCAAAATTTTTTCTTAGATCCTCTAATATTTGATCGCTGTCAAAAATTTTAATGTTATTTACAGAAAGCTCTGATTTAAATGATTTGTTTCTTTTTCCTATAATATTATAAATTTTTCTGCAAGCATTTGGACCAGGTTCCATTTTTCTGAGACGTTCATTAAAAAGATTTGCTTGTTCAATACGCACTTGTTCCTGAATAATTATTTTAAGAAGTTGAATTTGTTTCGAAATAAGTAAATAACTACAATTGTTTCTATTTAGAGTTCTAGTAAAAATTATTTTCAAATCTTTTTTGCCAAGAATATTTTAATCTATATATCTGTTTGATATTATCTGAGATATAAATTTTCCTGTTATTTATATTAATACTTTCAGAATGGCTATCTGAAACATGATTAATACAACTGGAAAATTCATTTATATAATTATTCATTGCGGTGTTTGTTAAATTAATATTTGAAGGTGGAAAATTTTCCCTTAATTTGAATTTTATATCATTCCTAAAATTTGTCCAATTTGTAAATTTGAAAGATGTTACAACTCGTGGTTGATTCAAAATTATCTCAAAACTAGGAAATTCTAATATTAATTTCAACGGAAAATTATCTGAAAATGTGGGTAGAGAAGTAATACTAAAATTAGGATTGATTAAATTTAATAAGATAGAGCTAATTATAAAGTGATCTAAAAAAGAAGACCCATTTGGGTATGAAGGTATGTTGTCAGAAAATCTAATAAATTCGGAGGAAAAATCTTTAAGCCAATTAAACAGTATATAGCCATTAATATTATTGAAGTTATCATCCCATATAACATTTTTTGAATTTAAGTCACCACCTAATATGATTCCTTCGTAGTTACTACAAAAATTTCTAGTACTAGTAAAACTATTATAAATTAGTGAAGCACCAGCATTACACGGGATATATAGTGAGCCAAAAATAAATCTTTTTGTAACACCGTTAACTATTATTTCAATTTCAACGAATAAATTTGGAAAAAGACAACCATAAATATTAATTCGCTGAAATGGATATGTCTTTTTTAGAACAATGCTAACACCAATAGCGCTGTTGTCCCTTATAGTTGTGTAGCCTTGCAAAAAAACTTTATGTTTATTCTTAAGATAAGTTTTTTAAAGTGTTTAATAAATCGATTCTCCTGCTATAACTAACAAGAAATCTTACGTTATATGTTAACATATTTAAAAATTTATTTACCATAAATATCTTGAACTTCTTTAAGAAGATTTATCTTAGCCTGAGATTTTGCATTTTTTTTATAATTATTCATAAACTGACTAATTTTTTCTTTAAGTGAAAGAGTTTCTTCCTTACATAAGATTTTGCAATTTTTAAAAATTCTTCAATTACTGGAGGAATTTTTTTGACATTGTCAATTATAGGTGTGTTTTTAAGGCAATTAGCAAAAGATAAGTTATTTGTGCAGTGGTTGGTATTTATAGCTCTACTGACAATCTGAGAAGCTAAATTAGTTCATTTTGTAGCAATTTCCATTGATTTTTTTCTTGCAATAGAATATTTTTAAAAGACGGACATCCATGCCAATTTGCTATATTTCTCTACAATTTACACAAAAGGGATTTGTTTGTCCCTTTATAATTTTGCATTCACCAGGGTTATGTAATTCAAAACATTTCACGCAAGCCTGAGTTCTGTTACAGTTTCTAGAATAGTGGCAACGCCAGCATTGGATTTCCCTAGAATTTGCCTTTGGTAACTCCTAAGACACTACCTGATGTAATAAAGACCTTATATGCGATAACTCATTTACAGATTTTCCGGGAGCAAGTGTAATAAAAAATAAACCTGTGTCAAAATTATTTTTCTTGAAAATATTGTTTTGAATTTTGAAACGCTGTCAATAGTATGAGGTATTAATGACTCTAATTCTTTTTTGATATCAGTTAAATCAGCATTAAGGTATAATCCTCTTAATACATTTTTTTTAAGTTGGCGTAAACTAATAATCAATTTTTTTCTTTTAGTTGGGTCATAATTTCCCGATGAACAGAAGCGTCTTTTAAGTAAAGCTTGCTCTTAAAACGCGATTTGTTTATAATTTTGAATTCAATATTTTTAGAAGTGAGTTGACTTACTAGCGGTTTTATATCCAAATTATAAAGAAAAATCGGCGGACAGAATCTCTCCTTTTGAAGGTTGTTTTGGTTTTTCAAATTATTCCTATTGCCTTTTGGATTAGTACCATTTAAATTACCTGTCTGCATATTAAGTTCGCCCAAAATTGTGAATCTGTTATTGTTAATATTCAATGGGATGATTTCCTTTTTCACTTACGAGTTTGCGTTTCTTATGATTTGTAATTGGAAGACCATGTGCATCATTCATAGAGAAATTATCATTAAACTCCACCGAAAATAAAAAATTGGAGTCCGCGCATCCAGGAGAAATGCTAGCATTTTTTTTCGTTGGCTTGATGGACATCAATTTGAGATATTGAAGGAGTATCAAATTGGTCTAAAGAAAAATGTTGCAACTTATCTGGAGGACCCTTCAATGGGTCTAAATGGCAGGATTTCAAATCCATAGAAAGAATTCAGAAATTTATTTGGTCTTTTACTTATTTATATAAATTGTTTAAATAAATTAATTTAATATTTTTCAAAAAGTCGACTTGACTTTTCAATTGTTCGAATTGAACTCTAGATTACGTGCACAAGTTGCCAAATAAAAAAAGTAAGTACTTCTCAAGAATCGATTATTTTAGTCTCATGGCTTGTTAAAATCATTAAGTGGGTAATCCAGTAGGGAAGTGCTTCCACCAAAAATACTTAATTCCAAACCCGATTACCTTTTTTGAAATTTTTTGCTGAGTGGTAAGACTGTCGTAAATTTAGACATCGATTTCATTCGAAAGGAAGCTTTCAGCAAATTTTAATACGATGAATCAAAGTAATTCACATATTCGACTGAAAGCAGAAATCTACATCAAATGACACCAAACATAGTGGACCAAAGGTATAGTGGCCTTCGAAAACAGCTATTTATTACGTTCTACTAAGTGTTTGTCAGAATATTTCCAATTAACTTTGGTGTTATTTGTTCATTAACAACACTGTGTGTGACAAAAATTAATGTCAGTCAGTTTAAAAAAAATTTTAAAAATAAAGTTGTTAAAAAAATACTCACGTTTATCTGAAATTTACTTATATATAATTTTAACTTTGGAGTTATTTGTTAACTTAACTTAACGCATATACATACAAGTAAGTATAGTATTTTCTAATCTAATTGGCACCCACTGCGAATATCATTATAGATTAACTGCCGTATTCAGAAAAAATTATTTTGGTTTACAAAAGGTTTACAGAAAAAATTTTGTATGGAAATTTGTTTATTAAACGTTTCGTAAACCTAAACTATTTTTTTCTGAATAAGGCCTTTAACATATAAAAATATTTTATTTAACTGAATCTAAATTGTTTTTATATTTGTAATGCTTTTTGAAGAAGGTTTATAATTTTAGGTTTAATGTTTTTCGATAGCTTTTTCATTATTTTATGCTATTCTAATTAACTCATCTAATTTTGTAACATGAAAAACTTTTTTTGTTTATCCCTTTAACAGATCTCGTAATGAGCATTTTAATTAAATTTCTGGACAAAATTCTGAACCCTATTGAATCATATGTTCACTTTCCAAAAATAACTTCAAAACCACGCACATTAATCCTGTCAAACTAAAGACCCCAAACCAAACCATCAACCAAAAATCTTTAACATTTGAAACAATAACTTTGGAGGAAATAAACTACTGACAACAAGGCACTGCCTAACAAATAAATATTTTTAGGCCAACATACAGCAAATCAATGCCAGTTAATAAGGATTTAATGGAACACTTGTGCTTTTAACAAACCAAACACAACAAACATATTTGAAAGAAAAACTAATCAAAAAATATACACCAACACCAACAGTCCATAATAAACGTAATAGGAAATAAATATGGCCCAAAGAAATATTTCCGCACAAATAATCACACACACCCCACACCACCACCGCCAAATAAAGTGACCAGAGACGGAAAAATGGAGTAAGTGCAAGAGATATGAATGAATGGGCCCGTAAGTGATATGCTGTTATGCCCATGAGTATGAGCACATACTCTTGTGAAAGGTACTTTATGGCGTGTCACAGCAATGTTGCACACATGTTTTCTTTCTATGACACTACTTAAAAAGTAAAAGAATAACAAATATATGTATGTACTTAAATATATTTATATCAGAAACAGTGTACTAAACTCTTCAAACTGCACTTTACAAAATCTGACGAACAAACAGTATACGAACTGATTTGGTATAAACATGTATATGTACAGGGTGGCCCAGAAAGACCCAAGTGGTGTGAATTCCTTATAACTTTTTATTTAAGACATATTTTTTTAATTTTTTGTTTTTTAAATGCAGTAAATTTATAGGGAATATTTCTAAATTAGTTATTAAAAATGATATCCCGCAAGTGGTGGACATTTTCTGCTTCGCACAAATGTGTTCTTTCCATTTCCATTATTCATAACTTAGTTATGAGTGACGAAGCCTCGTTAACAAACAAAACTTTAGGATATGGGATATTGAAAACCCGAGAGTACTTCATCAACGACAATTACACCCAGTTAAGTATACTGTTTGATGCGGTGTTTCTTCAGAAAGGATCATTGGCCCATATTTTTTTGAAAATGAACGAGGTGTCGCCATTTCCATCAATGGTGATCGATATCGGGCCATGTTGGAAAATTTTGTAAAGCCAACCGTGGAAAACCATCGGCAAATATGGTTCCAACAGGATGGACCCACAGCGCACACTTCCAGGGCCACAATGGCTCTTTTACGCTACATCTTTGGTGAAAAAATAATTTCGCGTAGAAGCAATTTTAATTAGCCTCCGCGTTCCCCGGATTTAACTGCTCCAGACTGTTTCCTTTGGAGTTATTTAAAAGGGGAAGTTTATGTTAATAAGCCTAGGACTATTGAGGAATTAAAAACCAATATTCGAGACGAAATTAACAACATAACACCGGAAGTTTTGCGAAAGGTCATTGAAAATGTGTTGGAAAGAGCACATTTGTGCGAAGCAGAAAATGGCCACCACTTGCGGGATATAATTTTTAATAACTAATCTTAAAATATTCCCTATAAATTTAATGTATTTAAAAAACAAAAAACTAAAAAAATATGTCTTAAATAAAAAGTTATAAGGATTTCACACCACTTCGGTCTTTCTGGGCCACCCTGTATATTTTTTTCTTTTGTGCTACATAAACCAATATGAGTGTGCATCAATACAAAACAATAAACATGCATGCAACAAAACATATCCAAAGGGAATAACTTATGCACGCTTAGGGTGCAATAAATTCTTGCTTGGCCAAAAATAAAAAGTCTAAAACACCAACAACAACATAAAGCAAAAAAATGTCAATTAGGCGAGATTTTGTTATGCTGCAAAGAAAAAGAAACAAACAAACAAATGCTTGAAAACAAAGCCACTAACAACAAGTAGAGAAAAAAGTGAACACAAAACAATTTACAACATATAAATAAAATACTATTTGTACGTTTGCTTGTACTTTTGTAGACAAAGAGGGGAAATTTATAATTTACATAAAAAGTTAAATAAAATTAATAAAGAATTTTTTCTGACAAGGTTTTTATATAAAAAATTGGACCACAAAAATCAAAAAAAAAATTCATATTAAAATATATTTAAAATATATTTTGCTTCATATGTTAATTCAACATTATTTAAAGTAAAAGATTTTTCCTTTCAACAAAAATTTATTTCAAAATGAAGAATCATGTCATTTAGCTTTATTTATTATTTAGCTTACGTGATTGTGAATATTCTCACTAAGTGTTAACTTTTTTAAGTACCTATTTAAGTTATTTATAGTTGGAGCAGTAAAAGTTTACACTTAATTATGGGCAAAGCTGTATCCAAATAAAAACTAAATAATACATTCAAAGAAAGTCTAAATTGCTTTCATTTACAATTTATTTGAAAAGTAAAATTAATTTGTGGCTCTCCAAAATACACAAAACAACAAATACTATTTATTTCCTAACAATTTCTTATATAATACGCTTACCTCTTTATCTTAACTTCTTCCATTCATTTCTATTGCGTCCAAAAAACATCAATATAAAACAATAAAAATAAATGAGGGATGTGTTTCGGTCAACAAAATTCTATTTTTACAAGCCCTTTTTTTAACTTATGTATATACAGACTATAATCAAAAAATTACTTTTTTAAAATTTGTATAAATTTTTTTCAGGGAATAAAACTATTTTTTAATTGCTTCTTTAACTTTTTAATTAATTACAGAATTTATCGCTCAAAATATTATCTGCATACCAATGCAAGGTTGCATTTCGTTTTACAGCTGAAGGCAAGTGCTGCGCTAGTTATGAATTGTGAATAAGAGCTATAACTATCTATGAACTGTTTTTTAGTTTCTGTTTTATTAGTTTCGAATTTGTTTTTTTTTAAATAATCTTTAAAGTGGTTTTTTTAATCAAATTTTATTTAAATATTTTCATAGCTTGTAAGAGGTTTTAGTAACATTGCGCTTAAAATTTTTATTAATTTTTTTAGATTTAATTGTTGTAATACTTTTAAGTAAATTCTCATACTTTTGTACCTTATTAGATAATAAGGCTTGTAAATAAAAACTAACTGTAATTAAAAAAAAACCTGGCCTATAAATTATATTCACCCTTATTACAGTTCCCGCCATCGACGTCACTTTAATACAATACCAAAAAATTGGGATTTATTTACTCGCTCTCGAGAAGAATTTTGTGCAGTTGACAATATATTTTCGTCCCTTAAGGTCTAGAAAATATCATAAACCTGACAACAGGCGTCAGGTTTTTTCGACAACGGATATACGAGCACCAATTTTTTGGTGTTTTATTAAAGTGACGTCGATGGCGAGAACTGGAATAAGGGTGATTATATTGTTTTTTTATAAAAAGGACTTGCCTCGCTTTCAAAATAAACAGCTCAACTAAGGACAACCTTGAGTCTCCCCTTCCTTAAAAATTTTATGGTGAATTAGAATCAAGAATTACGAAGCCTTTGAATTTCAAACATTGTAAACTATATTGTGAGCTTCCAACTATTCTATAGTGGCTTTTTTATACCTTTCAAAATGGACACAAGAAGTACTTCCAAATTTGACTAAACTGTTTCAAATTTTTCAACCTCAAAGTTTTTTATTGCTTTTTAGAAAGGAGAATTGAAATCGTACTCTCACAAGAGGATGTAAAAGATTTTACAAAAATATTCTGTACCAAAACTAAAACTTTAACTGAAAGTTCAGATACAAGTCAAGCGTTAATTTTCTACCTGTTGGAATTGGTGCTAAGTTCCCACAATTCGAACTTATGCAAGTTCATCTCAAGTTTTAATCTCATAATAGAACCTTAAGAAAACGTCAATGATTTTACAACAGGTTTCGAAAATTGAGTTTTAATCTTTTGACGTTTTGAGGTACTGGGATTCCGTTCAGACGATATCCGTATGAGTGTGTGTGTGTGTGTGAATGCATTTTGGCCAATTTTCGGAAATAAAATTTCTACAAAACTGTTTTTTAACCAAAGTTTAAACTGCATAACCAAAAAAAATTCACAAGCCTTTAAACTAAAAACGATTCGATTGCTGCCAATTTGATTAAAATCGGGTAACTCGTTCGATAGTTACACTTGTTTAAATAATGTTCTTCTAATAACCTCAAACGTCTGCTTGAAATCGAATTTATGGCTCGATTATGGATGGCAACCGAACTATAGTTTCGTTGCTAGTTGCCGAAATGGTATTACGAATGGCAACTGGCAACTAAGAGCTGGTAATTTCAGTTGCCATATTGGCAACTACAAATTTGTAGTTGCTGCATAGTAAAAAGTGAAAAAATTAAAAGTTAATTGCTATATTACTTTTATTTTCGACTTTTTTCTTTGCATAACATGATTTAAAGTTAAGAGAGATTGTTAAGAACTATTTTAGGCCGTGTAATAGATTCCACATTTTGCATTTCCTTCTTTTCGTCAGCAATTAATTCCTCTTAACTAATAATTTTTAAGATAAGTATTTTAAGCACTTTTACTTAATGATTTTGTTTTAAGCACTTGTATTTCTTATATTTTGCATTTTTTTCACATTATTTTCAGTTGGAGGAAGTTGCCATACATAATACCAATTTCATTTTCAGTTGCGTTGTTAGTTAACTCGGCAACTAAAGTTCGGTTGCCATCCTTAATCGAGCCATTAGATATTTAGTAATTTTTATGGACTTAAAAGGTTTATAGAATACCGCAAGTTTTATCCAAATATGAAAACTGGTTCGAGAGATATTGTTAAGGAAAATACGCGTAAAAGGTGTTTATATTTTATTTATCCGTAAACTCTTGTCAAATCAATTTTCGAAATTTTCTGGGATGACAGACAAGACCAGCCGATTTCTATATTATTTTTATAGCATTTAAGGCCGTTCTGTAATCATTCAAGGATACTTGTTCCGCTTGCAAAAAGACAATAAAGACACATAGAGATGAGTTGGAGGGTTAAAATTGTCCTAGGATTTTACATAAACCCAAAGAAACATTCTATATCTTAAACAAAAGCTTTAATAAGCACTAAATTAATTCCCAAAGACAAACCAAGTTTTGATTAATTTTTAATCTTAAAGTTATATTGCGAGCTTTTCTTGTAGACCATTTTTTGGCAAATATTTGTGTATCAAAATCGTCCGCATTGAAGTGTATTTTAGCCTTTTTTATAATAAAGCGAAAAGACTTGTACGCCGTACAATAACTAGGTGGAAACGTTAGCTCTGAGATTAGAATTTAATTGTAACATGTTTTAACTATGTATAAGTAAATGCATATTCTCAGAATTTGCTCAATTTAACTGATATTTATATATGTAAATATGCAAGAAATTAAACTGAAAAATTTATTGAACCAACTTAGCAATTGCCCCACCACAAAAAAAAATTTCTACATTTTGGTTTCTGTCTTATATGAAAATTGAAGTTTGTTGTTTATTACTCTTTTTGGGAATATGTGGGAGCAAAATGTACAAATCATGGGGTGTTACTAAATACAATTGATTTGTTAAAAAAAGGACAGGACAACACCTATTGTTAATGTAGCTTTTTTTTAAGTTTTGATAACTTACAACAACTACAGCAACGATGACCAGCATAAATATGTTTAGTAGAAAAATATTTTATATTTTTTGGTTTATAGCAACAAAACAAAAACCTATAAAATAACAATAATGACATAAAGGCATTTTATTTTAAAACGTACACTGGTGACATGAGAACTGAAGGAAACAGCAAAAAAAGACACTTGTAGTGTGCGTAAAATCTTCATAAATAATAGCTTATTAAAGTCTTCTGCCACGCCAACATGAGGACATAAAAAAAAGAATAAGAAAAAATATAATCGACAAGTGAACGAATGAATTGAATTTTTTTTTAGTATTGTGTTTATTTTTAAAGTTTATTTCTTTTTCTTGCTCGTGTGCCTCTTGTGTTGTATGTGCTGCTGCATGAAAAAAATCAAAAATAATTGCCTCTCTTAAAATGACAATAGTGTTGCCAGTTTAAACATTGTTTAAGTTGCAAGACTTGAGCAGTGTTGCCAGTTTTTTTCTAGAACTTATCGCCAATTTTTGATTTCTCATCCCCAAAAATCCCAAAATAGATTTTTTTATTAAAATTTTTTCGTTAGAGAAAAAAATAAAATTTTTTAATTTTTTTTAATTTTATCTGAAAAATAATGACAAAAATAACATATTTATTCAATAAAACTCATTTATATCGATAGCTGCGAGTATATTTACCTTCATATAAATTTAATTCGTACTTATAAAACTTGTAAAGAAAAAAATACACATAGTTTAAAATACACAAGTATAAATATATGTTTAACCAAAGTTTAGCAAAAACTTTAGAATCGAGTTCTTCTGATTCATTAGCGTCAGAAACTTTGTTGTACATAGTACTTGTATTAAAAAGATTTAGCATTTAGCAGAAGGTTTAAGTTTGTCACAACAAATTTAATTATTTTTAATGTGTGTGTTTATTCTAAGAAGTCGTTTAGCATTTTGTTGCGTATTTTTGTTTTGGTAGTGTTCATTATTGGTTAATCTGCCTTCATACTTCGTCTTTATTAGAAATCATACACTATGAATAATAACACACATTTTTAGACTTGCCAGACGCATATTTCTTAGTTCAAAAATCATTCTTGTTTGACTATCAGTTATAAAAAAAATCCCCCATAAGTTCCCTCAAATTTTTTTACATCCCCAACAAATCCCCAAATCCCCAACACGAAATTTTCATCCCCAATGGCGAAAAAAAAATCCCCAATTTGGGAACAAATCCCCTAAACTGGGAACACTGGACTTGAGCTTCAGTTTGATATTGAACATAAGAGTAGAAGAAAAATAAAAAACTAACAACGAAAATACTAAAACAACACATCAGCATTAACTAAGCAACAAAAAGATGCGTTTCTGCTGATTATGGTGATCGTTGTTGTTTCTGTCGTTGGTGGAGCTCATTGAGGGATGTAACAAAGTGTTCAAATACAACATGTTAACAAACAACTTACCAAAAACACACATAAATATATACTAATGCATGTTGTGTTCTGTATTTGCACTGATATCAACTATTTTTATTTGAACACCCTACAAACCCATAAGTGAACTGCGTTTGCTTGAAGGGGTTTGTGAGCTCAATATAAATGGAAACTCAGATTATATTTATTAAATTTGCGAGGTCACATAAGCTAGGTTGATTTAAGTGAGATGAGATAGATGAGTTAAGTTTGGGTAAAGTTGAAGTAAAATAGGCAAACTAGTCTTCTCAGTATTAATCATTACATAGCGTCTAAAACTGCGATTAACTCTGACATAATATGTGAGAAAACGTCGGCAGAATAACAAAAATAAAATGCCGATATTTCTCTTCATCTTATACAGGGGGACAACGTAATTTAACTTTTCTTATAACATTTCATTTTATGAAAACTCTCATCTAGTTAACATGATTTATTTTTGCATAATTAGTTATTTTTTGCACTTTTTCACACAAACTTTAATTTATAAATCAATTAAACACATTTAGACATACAAAATCCCAGAAAATTTTTCCAAAACATAGTTTTTCATATATTTTAATAAACACTCTCACATGCATACTAATTTATTTTCATGTACGTGTGTTTCTTGACAATTCATCGCATAATATTGTTGTTATAGGATTTCTTATAACAACGCTCGCATAAAAAATCTTATAAGATTGAGATTACACTAATTTGAAGTATACACGTAACATAATCCACTCTGCGATTGAATTTGACGATCTTATCTTACATATCATGTTACGTGTAGACCTTATGGTAGTTAATTTTTTACGATATCTTGTAAATCAAGCTGTCCAGTAAACACTTTAATTTTTCGCACAACGCTGCTGTTCGGTTTACGAGACCGTCATGTGGCACGAAGATATTTTGTCGTTTTATTGGTTGATGCAGCAGATTATTACCAGCAAGCAATCAACCAGAATTATAAGATTCCATTTTGGTATATATTACTATTGTCGTCCGGGTCGTAACCTATGAAAAAGTCTGGATCCCATGAGACATTCGACTTCAACCAAGATGAGATACCTCTAGTAGGTTGTGTAGTATGTATATGTTTTTCTAAAAATTGGTATCGGCTCACACAGTGGGATGGCTTCATACATATATGTGTAAAAATTACAAGGAGCGGTCCTTGATCTTTGAAAGTTGGCACCGAGCATTATATTGAATAAGTTAAGAAGTACTGGAATTTAACCAAAATCGAGCACATCCACCACCCTTGAAACTTATAAAAATCTTAGATAAGATTTTTTTTTATTTTGTTTATCATTCGATAGAAAACTTTATTTATTCTTCATCTATCATTTCTTTCTCCATATTGTTATATTCTAGATACAGTTTGGATGACGTATATTTAACTTGGATACAACGTCAGCTGAATGCAAAACTACGCAAGGAACAAAAAAATTAAAATCGAATTTTTAATTAACTACTGAACTACAACAAATTTTCCTACAATCAGCCGAATTAAAAGTTAAACAAGTAGTAATAAAAAAAATTAAAAAACCCGACTGCGATCAACTTTGAACCGTTAAATATTCTTAAGGGTTATTCAAAATGAAAAATCACAAGAGAAACCTAAATATGATTTTAAAATACTTGCCGAATGATACCCATTTTGATATCATTCGCCGACTTTTTATTTTTTTCTTATTTAAAAAATTGCGTCTGTTGGCGACCATATGAATTTTTACTACTCCCATATTCTTAATGTACATAGATTCGATAATTCAAATGCTACGAAACAGATAATGGAGCTGGTGAGAGAAGGAAGAAGAAGTGCAGGAAAACCTAAGCTAGGATGTTGCGACGGGGCGTTTTGAAAACGATTTCAATACTATAAATTTAAGGAACTGGGAAAGGATTGCAGTTGAACGTGATCTATTTAAAGAAAAATGGACCCACTACGGATTGTAATGCTAAAATGATGATGATATTCTTCTTCAAAAACAGAAATTATATTTACGGTACCCTACGGCACTGTGATGATCAGGGAAACCAGAAATATGCTCCAAAAAAAGTGTTTTATGCGCATTCAATATGCACTAAAATCTTCGAAATATGCACTAAAAACTCAATAAATATGCTCTTAAAAATAACATAAATTGGATTATTAGGAAATGAAAATCTAATTTTAATTCAGCAATTCAATAAAATTTGCATATGAAAGAAGACAAAAATAAAATAAACATAAGAAGGAAACAATAATAAAATTAACTAACAACAAAAATTTTACTTTTACTTCTAAAGCGATCACGATATCAGATTTAAAACTTTGGAACTGTATTTTAAATGATAACTGCCAGTTCATAGACGTAAAATTCTTGGCTGTCTATTTATATTAGAAACAAAAAAAAATTTTGAGTGCTTTGTTTTTGTTTTCAATATAAATAGGCAGACGAGAATCTTTGCATGGTTTCTATGAACTGGCAGTAAGACAAGTTTTTTATTTATATTTGTTATTGCCTGTAACATCTAAGTAAACTTTTATACATTGAAAGTGTTCTTTTTCTACCTCAACTGATGTAATTGGGGGCAGAGTTCTTCACAATTACCAAACCAAGCTTTTATTGAAATTAACGTCCAGTGAGGATGTTAAAATACATGTTACACCTTTTTAAGTTGAAATTTTGAAAATACAAATCAATACTATTTGTTTCAGCATTAAAATTTAGCAGAAAAAAGTTGGACATGTACGATTTAATTTTTTTTTATTTTCTTGTTTCGTTTTTCTTTCACAAGATGTTAGAACACATAGTAATAATAAGTATATTCTAAATTTCAACTTTAACACGTGTAGCATGTGTTTTAACATTAGAATTCACAAGAAAACGTGTGAAATCGATTTGGAAGCCAAAACATACACAATGGCCTTTTTTAAAGTCTAACTTCATAATGGTAGCAAAATATTGCTTCCCCATACTACTGTTTTTTCACTACAAAATGAAATTTTTACGAAAAAAAGTAAAAAATTTTTATCAAAAAATTTTTTTTTAAATATTAAAATGAAATTTTTTTTAAAGTACCAAAATATGCCTAAAAACCCCAAATATTCTCTAAAAATTCGAAAAATGCTCAAAATATGCGTATTAGACTGAAGTATGCAAAAACATGCTTAAAAGGGTAAAATATGCAAAAATATGCACTAACAAATCGATGCCAGAATTCATAAAAAGTTCTGATAGGGATAAATATCTTAATTCCGCATTGATATATCAGACAAGAAAAAACATGTAATTGCATATTTGTGGTTTCCCTGGTGATGATTATGAGATCAATGTACAAATAAACCTGGATAAGAGTGGAGTCGAACGGAAAACACTGAATGATTACGTCCTCTTGACACTTATCAACTAAAATATAGGATAATTATTAAGGAATACGAGTAAATGACACCAAAGTTAACCGAAAATATTCTGACAAACACTAGCAGAAGGGAACAACATGATCTCTTAAAAGGTTACCATACATTAGCAACCAGCTCTTATGTTTGCTAGCGTTCTGCTAAAAAATACGAACTGAAACTTAATCAAAAACAAACATAGAAAGAAATAAATAAAGTTTGAACAAAAACAATTAAATTAACTAAATTAATATAAAAAACTTATTTTCGAAATACCAACATAGTGTCTATACTATGTCGTCATCCTCTCACTAAAGCTTTCATGCCAGTACATTTTAAAAATTTTCTCAATGTTATTTGTAGTCATATACAAGTACTTGTAGTGATATTGTCAATAGTAAACAGAGGTTGACGTGCCATTAAAGCCCATTCACATACACAAACAGTCAAGCACAAACACTCATGCAATCAGCAAACACTCACAGGTCAGTATTTTCGTTGATGGATACAAGATTTATATGACAACATTGGCCATATTTTCAAATTTAATGAGACGATATATAGTTTGTTGGTTTGTTGATTTGTTTGTTTGTTTTGTTGCATTCATTGCTTCTTTAGGTGACATACAATAGAAAGATGATTTGAACATGTGAAAAGAATAAAACTCAACGCAATACAATACATGTGAATATTGAAAATAAGTGTCAGACTTAAGAAAAAATATTTTATTGAATTTTCGTTGAAAATAATAAATAATAATTGATGAAGAAAGAATTTTTAAGTTCTTTTCTTAAGCTTCATAAGATTTATTTGCAAGGCAGTAAAGTGGGTAGATTTTAGCAAAATAACTTTTCTTATTTTATTTCTAAGCTTGTAGTCGTTCAAACAAATTCTTTTGCGAAAGTTGTTCTCTACTTAAATATAACTCGTGAGTATTTTAGTGAACAAATTATGTACATATACTATTTTTGTAATAATAAATAATTAATATTCCTCCGTATGTTTCGGCGTCTCTAAGTGTTTTACTTATGTGGCCCCATGAAACTGTGTGAATTTTTAACATTTAATGAAATGTTAATACATGTAAAAATTATATCAGAAATACCGAAATACATATATATATTTATTCGACATTTAATAATTAGTTAATTAAAATTGATGCAGAATTAAATAATGTTGCTTATTTTCTATAGTTTTTTGGTTTGAGGCTTTAAAAAAACTTATTACACAGAGAGAGAGAGAGAGCTGCCTAATAGAATCAAGTAGATTTTCTCTATGAAACGTTTTTTGGGTAAGGGGTATACCAGCAGAAAGAAGCTAAAATTTTTTCATAGAGATTCCTTATTGTTTTTATGTGGTAAATCTTATTAAATTTATCAAGAAGAAAACCACATAAAATCAAGAAGAAATCTTATTATTCACAAACTTTTTTTACTCAACTTCCGTTATTTTTGGCACCAAAAAAACAATCCATAGAAAAAATCTTCTTGATTCTATTAGGTTTTCTTATAAATTGTAAACTATAGGGATTTGTTATTGATTTCATTAGGTTGCCTTATTGAATTTTTCAAAAAGGTTTTCCTTATTGATTTCATTAGGTGATTTTTTCAATAAGGTGTTCCTTATTGTTTTCATTAAATTCCTATATGATTATGTGTAAAGTATCTTATTAATTTTTTAATAAGGATATCTTCTTGTTTTTATTAGGTTTCTTGTTATTTCATATCTATAAATAAACATAGAGACAATTTTTTTCATGATCTTTTTCGTTCTTGTATAAGCATGTTTGTACAATAATTTCAGTGCGGATTCAGGCTGCTTATTAGCATATTGGTTAGATTTCTTATAATTCCACACCCCATTTTACTAATTTGCTTACACTGTATTACTGATGGTCTGGGAGGAACGATAGAGTATTAATTTCTTGTGTGTCTAAACTTGAAGTGGCACTTCCCTCATAGAAGCAACTTCAACTTCAAAATAATTTTGTACCAAAAACAATCAGAATTTTGAAAATCAATAACGAGAATAGTATTATAGAAATGTGTGAATATTCGAAAAAAAAAAGTGTGTCACCTCCCAAGTATATCAAATACTTAGTTTGAGTATTTTAATAACTGCCATAAACAAAACTTTGAAATTTCGTGAGAGTCACTATACTGATGACGAAAAATAATCGTGAAAGCACAAGTGAGCGTGATTCCTCTCAAAGAGACAAAATATTTATTTTAAAATATGGTGGAAATTAATACGCTGCTGTCGAATTTTATAAACTTTCGTATGAAAATAATTATTAATTAATTATAATTT
This sequence comes from Tachina fera, assembly GCA_905220375.1. Lineage (NCBI taxonomy): Eukaryota > Metazoa > Arthropoda > Insecta > Diptera > Tachinidae > Tachina > Tachina fera. The sequence continues at coordinate 41,752,359 of LR999965.1, read as the reverse complement.
AATTTTTGTACAATAAATGAAAACTTTGTATACTTTACGAAAATATTTATACATTGTGCAGAAAAACAGCTTTCGTAATTTTGCGAATATCGTTAAGTTACAAAAGTTTATTGCACAAATAAACATTTTTATAAAATTAGAAATTTCGCAAAACAAACAAATCTTGTTTTCTTATCATTTTGTTGACAGTAAAAAGTTATTAAATCTATGAAAAATGTCTTATATGCAGAAATAAAAGATTTTAAATGCACAAGTTTCGTGAGTTTTACAAAAAAAATTATATATACAAATAAAAACTGATTTTTTGTTTTATTTCCCTGCCCTTTCTTTTCACGGCATTGCACAGTTTTTATGTATAGTATTAAAAATTATTATAATAAGTGTTTTTTGATTTTAATCGCCAGTTAGATCCGTGAGTTTCAGTGCAAAATTTTTATGTCATGTATGAGAAATACAGAGACTGTAACAATTTGTCTAAGATTATTCTTTTTTCGTTATTATTACAACCTTCAATAACGTTTTCAAGAGTTACACATTATTCTACAACTTATACGAGTTGAACTATTATTTCGGGAAGTGGCAACAATAATGTCAATACTCGTACCTAAAATCTGGCAACACCATAACAAAGTTTGACATTTGTTATCATAGACGTGCTCACAATGTTTGGATGTACAAGTGCTATTTCATATGTTTACAGTGAGTTCAGAAAATCAATTTGAAAAAATAAATATAAATTTCAAGAGAAAGTTTTCGTTGGATTATTTTTAAACAAATTTCGATGTGGACTATCTCAACAAAAATGTGTCGATGAATTCAATTCTTTGTATGGCAATAAAGCCATAACCAAAACCACAGTATATTGCTGGTATAGTAAATTCAATCGTGGTCGTAGTTCCGTCGCCGACGAATGCCGTGAAGGTCATCCAAAATCGTTTGTTGTTCCACAAAATATCGATGCAGTGCTTGAACTGATAAAGTAATATCATCATGTGACTTATGCCGAGTACATATCTGGCATTTTTTGAGTTGTGATTTTGTGGTATCATTTTCAAGATGTATGCAATGCCGTTCACATTATGTTTTTTTATATATACAAATAATTGCCACATACCGAAAAATATCAAAAATGACAAACGTTGCCACTACTACTTACTATTGTATAGTGTGTACTTGGCAATATTGTGAGATAGAAGAATTTTTGTACATTAGTTACACTTACACACTTACATTCGATTTTGTATGAAGACTTAGTTGTAAAAAAAATGTTTCTCCTTGGATACCCCATAGTTTATCAATCGCTCAAAAAAAAGCTCGCTTCAAGTGATGTAAGGAAATTATTAAAAAGTTCAAACGTGGTGCCTCAAAAGATGTGTACAAGATCGCAACAGGTGACGAATCATGGATATATACTTATGAGCCGGAAACAAAACAGCAAGCGGACGTGTGCGTATTCCAAGATGAGCTAAATCCAACAAAAGTTGTTCATATAAGAATCATGACGAAGCAAATGGTTGCCTGTTTTGCGCTTGAAAAATCTAGAACTGTCAATTCTGAGTGCTACACGCCCATTTGCTTGCCGGAAATCTTCGGAAAAATTGGTAAATCAAACCTACCGAAGACTAATCATTATTCATCATGACAATGCAAGCTCTCACACATCTCGTCAAAGAAGTGAGATTTTGAGCAGTCAAACATCGAATAGATGACTCATGTTAGGTACAATCTTGACTTGGCACCCAATGACTTTTTCTTGTTCACGAATATCAAATATAAACTTCGTGGTACACGATTTACGACACGCAGTTAAAGCATTCAAAAAACATGTTTTGGAGGTGTCTCAAATGGAATGGAAAAACTCTCATTACAAATGGTTTGAACGAATTCAAAAGTGTATTGATCATCGAGGTTAATATTTCGAGAAACAATAAAGTCATTTTCATTTTAAAATTTTTGTTATTATTTGCTATTCCCGAAATACAAATAGTAGCTCACGTATTTCATATAATATAACTTACAACTTAATAAAAAAATTCACAACAATTTTAAAGCCTAAGCACTTTTCTCACCAAGCTTGCAAAAAAATTAACATGGATTAAAAACTGGCTGAGTTGCAGGTCGATGACATCACTGGAAACGGGTTGCCTTAGAACAACTTCTGAATTTAATGGTGTTTCTGAATTTTTTACACAATTAAGACCTATAACACACGCTAGGTCGTTCTACAAGTCTTTTTTCATTGTAGCAGCGTATAATTATCGCTACTGCAATAAACGAAATCGAAAAAGCCACTTAAAAAATAAATTAAAAAACATGTTTATGCTAAACGTATGTAATTAAGAATTCAAATCAATTCTTGTATCGAAAGCTAAAAAATACGCCATTTTATATATTTATAACACACATACAAACATATCTATGTATATAGATGTGTATGTATGTATTGACTAAATCATAAAAATCAAATTTCCATATGGAGAAAAAAAACTCAATCTTTAATCATTAGCATACGCTTAAAAAACCTGCTCGAAATTAGGAAAAAAAAACACTAATGGCGTTAATAAAATTTGACAAATAATTATTGACGTTTAAATAAAATGACAATATTTTGGCTACACATGCCAGAGACATTTGAATATTTAATTCAAAATGAACAAAATTCATGCAAATATTTAAACAAAACACAATCTAATAAAATGTTAGCAAAAAAATAAAAACAATAAAAATGGCGACATAATTATAACACAAACTCCTTAAATTTTTCTTATGGGTTCAATAATTCCATTTAGCAAATTTTAGCCAGACGTTTTTATGCAAACGTTCATATTTTTCTTAAGCTATAAAATAAGAAATTTATTAAACTAAAACAAAAAAATTTTTAAATTTTTTATTAAGATTTCCTAATGTTGTCTTAATTATTGCTGATTTAATTTTAATCATTATGTTGTATAAGGTTTTTTCCAATGTTTTTTTTTTATAAATGTGCATATATTAAAATTAATATTGTTGTGCGACAACTGTCATGGCTGTTGTCGTTTTATTAACTTAATACCAGTTTCCATTAATAAAAAAAACAAAGACAAATCTGTCACCAATGGTGTTGCCTCTAGTTTGTCTCATCCACGAATCAGGTGTTGGCTTTAATTCAGTAGTTGTCTTCTTTTGTGCTGCCCAACTTTTTTTAAACGTAAGAAAAACTAGACTTGTTTGTTAATCTAATTGCCTTTACCGTTTTAGTGTTAGTTAAATATTTTTTTCTTGCTTTTATATCTTTAATAATTATGTTAACATTGTCCTTGGCTTTCAGTTGCCATGTTCCGCATTTTACATAACTATCATTTATTTGTTTAACAAAACTCTCGTTTATTTCCCATAGTAGATTTAATTAACTGAACATGACGGTAGCCTATTTTATAAATATAAATGTATATACACATACATACATACATATATGTAGGTATGAATAAAACTGAGCTTATAAATTCCCAAATAATAGAAAACTTTAACAAACATGTGTCTATTATGTTCCACTTGATGCATGTAAAATTATTTGGAAAATGAGTTTCGTTTCACCTGTTTTGTTAATATGTTTTGAATATAAAAAATCATTTTCAATGTTTTTTTGATTGGATCAAAGTGTTACGGCATTTTATAAAAACATTTTTAATGGTTTTTGCTTAAGGTAGCAGCAGTACGACCATATTGCGTGTGAAACGAATCTGGAATTTAAGACATAAATATTTGGATATTTGTTATGGATTGCATGACTCATACATTATTTATATTGGGCATATTTTTTTCTACAGCCCTTTCACTTATTAGTCAAATGCTACTATACAGTCGTGTCGACTCAACTTTAGAAGTTTTTATTGATAATTAAGAAGGCCATTTTGGTTTATTTCTGATGATTTTATTGCAGTGAGCCATCTAAAATAAATAAGATTAGCTTACTATCACACTTATTCCAGTTGTCAACATCGACGTTATTTCAATATATATATATATGTATAAAGATCGACCACAAGCGAATGTGTAGTTTGCATGGCAAAAATCCAAGAATTGAGCTACGAATTTCTCCCTTCTTGACATTGCTTGTTACCAAACTTGATGAAATGGCTCGATGAAAGAGGCATACCTGCCGTTTTTTAGCGACTTCGACAAATCATATTTTTCGGTAGTGATAAAAAAATTGGAGAAACTTTACAACTTATATAGAACTCAAAGGAGACTATGTTGAAAAATAAAATATTTTTTATATAAAAAGTCACTGAGTTAACGACCCACACGCGTACATACAAAAATCTAAAAATATAAGTAATTTTTTTTGACATAAACAACTGTATATTCTTGGGGGTTGCACGGACATTATTTTTCTTCTGCGACAATGACCTAACAGAAAAAACTAAATTTCATTTTCAGTAACCAAATTCATTGAACCAGTAAATGTTTTGTATAAATACGGTCCTACATATAATTTTGTAAATTCTAATAACAATTTTATAAAAATTCAAATCTAGCTGAGTTCGGCTGAGCGAATTTGTTGTTTAAGTGTGTTGGTGTTTATCTTGCTTGTCGACAGGTCCAACGTGCTGCTGTGCTCTTGTTGTTGTTTATTTTGATTGATCGTGTTGTATACATGTAATAGCCGAAAAGTAGCCGACAAATCACAAATAAGAGTTGAACAAACAATTTACTAGATCAGTAAAAAGTATTTACTGTCTGAAAAACTTTTGTGCGTAATTTTTTCTGTGTTACTTTTACACAACTTGTTTTTCCACAACACAATTTTGTTGTTGGTGATATTTTTTTTAATTTTTACAGGATTTGATCGTTAAGCAAATGTTTTTTAAAAATTAATTGGAATATTGTTATAATGTATATCTATGGACATCATTGTGAAAAAAAATTTAAAAATGTTGATACTAAGAATAAACTTTAATTTTAAATTTATTAAGCTTTGCATATAGGCAAAGGTGAACCACTAGTAAATAATCCGATAAATTGAAAAATTTTTCTGCATAAAATTTTGTCAAGTTTCTTTTTATATATTTTAAAATAAAATTGTGATTGTATTCTGTTGTTCATATGGCAAGAAGAAGCTTAAAAACCCAAAAAAGCTTTCAACATACTATGGTGACATTTATGTTAAACTGAAAACTAATTTTATTTCTTTATAGCCTTATTTATAAAACTTATTAAGGCTTTGTAAAGAGTTTTAGAACAAATTTGTATACAAATATTTCTTAAAAAGACTTTATAAAGCCTGAAACCCTCTACCAAACAAATCTGAGCATCTTATGCCAAAAAAAATAATTTCTTACACCTTTTTTTTCAAAAATTAAGGAAAATTTTTTCCACTGCTTTCAGAATAACTTGCAGGGACTCCTAATTTTTTGCTAACAATATTTAGGAAAATTGTATCTACGGTAAAGCTGGAAAAATTATGTGAGCACATTAATATAACCTGAACGTATCTAGGTGCCCTATTTATTTATTTATTTTAAGACCACTTTGCAACTTAAATGCTTTAGTTCTTTTACATTTTTTTTCCTTTCTTTTATATTCTTGCATTTCTTGTGTAGCAGATATTAGTATTAACTATTTTAAGGTCTTGTTTTTGCTTTACCAAATATTGGTAGTATTTATCCAGTTTTATCGTAGCTTCAACTTTGCCAAATATTTGTGATCGAAAACTCCGAAGTCACTGGAAGTTATTCTAAAAAAAGCCAATAACTTTTTTTCCTTTACTTTGCAAAAAAGTGCACAAAGAAATTTTCTTTTTTTTTGGCATAATATATATATATAATTTTTCAATAACCACGCTTTTTTCTATCTAACTCTCACACCTAAAAGTACGTTATAAGGAAAATTAATAAATTTTTATTTTGTTATGTGCTTTTCATAAGGTGACAAATTTTTTATATTTTATGCATAATAATATTTTTCAGAATACCAAAAATATACATACAAATAGTCATTCACCTCAGTTTTGTTAAAACTTTTTCAATAATAATTTTTTTGAATAAGAATGAACTTTTTTGGGCTCTCCTGAAAAATATCATATTTGGACATACGCTGTTATTCATGGTAACCAAATATATATGAAAGCACGAATAGCCTGTCCTTTAGTTATGAGTATATGCAGATTATTTTAACTTAGTATATTTTTGGAGTATATGTATACTTATTTACATTTTCTGGCATTAAATTAGAAAACGAAAGACTTAAGCTAGAAACCTTAAAATCTCGGAAGAATTTTTATATGTAATAGTCAAATCCCGATAAATCGTAATCGCAAGGGACCGGCCATTTCTTACGAATTATAGGGGTTTTCGATTTAGCGGGGTTTCGATTTAACGGGGTTAAAATAAAATAAATTCGAATTAACGGGGGTTTTTAATTTATTTACTAAAACGATAAAAAAACACATTTTTCTTTATTATTCATTAACAACAAACTGATCTTAAGAAATTAAACACACACACATGCAAAAGCAAAAACCCACGATGAAAAATAGCAGCAAACAAAAAAGCATTATTTCCACGTTTTTGTTGTTTTTATTACGAATTATAAGTGGTACTTATCTAACAATTACGATTTATAAGATGTAAAGATTTTATTTGAAAAAAAAAATTACGAATTACCGATGGGATCAAAATGTATGAAAATTTTACGATTTATCGAGATTTTTTCAAGGGGCCCACAGTTTATTACTTATTATCGGGAATTACGATTTATCGGGGTACGAATTATCGGGATTTGATTATACATACATAGCTATATACTTATTTTCATTTTCAGGCATTTAAGTAAAAAACGAAAGACTTAAGCAAGAAACCTTCAAATCTCGGAAGCATTTTATTCATGTAATTAATTTCTTAACAAAATATAATAAAAAATTAAAAAAAAACATACAAAAATTATTTATTTTTCTATATTTAAGTACAATATTAAGCAGAAAGCGAAAGTTTTAAGTAACAAACTTCCTTCACCGCTTATAAAATTATTGGAGAAATTTAACTACTTCCAATTCTTAAGTATACAGTCAAATCCCGATAATTCGTAATAGCAAGTGACCCGCCATTTCTTACAAATTAGAGAGGTTTTCGATTTAGCGGAGTTTCGATTTAACGGGGTTAAAATATAAAATAAAATAAAATAAATACGAATTAAAGGGATTTTTCAATTTATTTACTAAGACGATAAAAAAACATTTTTCTTTATTATTCATTGAAAAACTGATCTTAAGAAAATAAACACACACAACAGCAACAAAAATAGCGCTGAACAAAAAATTATTCTTTCCATATTTCTGTTGTTTTATTACGAACTATTAGTGGTAGTTAGCAAACAATTACGATTTATAAGAAGAAAAGAAGATTTTATTTGAAGAAAAAAATACGAATTGGTGAGTGGACCAAAATGTATGGAAATTTTACGAATTAACGAGATTTTAACAAAGGACCGACAGTTTATTATGAATTATCGGGAATTACGACTTATCGGGGTGCAAATTATCGAGCTTTGACTGTATTAGTACCCTATCGCAATAATTTTCCGCCTCTTTGTACACATGCAATCCGCCACATTTTCTTTGAATGAGCAAAAATATTATTCTTATTAAAAAAAACACCATAAGTAAAAAGTTGGGATACAAATTAAAAAAAAATCTATTATACAAATTTTCCTACTCATCAAAATAAACAACGACTAACCAAACCATAACAAATATTATTGACAATTTATGCTGAATAACATATTAATTTTCACAAATTTACAATTATTTGCCCAAAACAATAACGTCAGATAAAAATTAAAATTAATAATAAAAAAAGCTCTAAAATGTCACTATAACTTTGGCACAAGCCAAAATGGTCTTAGACTCTTATTACTTAACATGGTATGGCATGCCAACTGTCGCAAATACTTAACACTTAAGACAACTATGACAGACCAAACTAACATACATAGAAACCAACAAATAAACCAACGGAGGAAACGACAGAAATAAAACTAAAATATCAATACACAAAAAGAGAAAAAAAATGGACAACAAAAGCGAATGATACATTTGAAATTAAAACCAAAAACATAAGATAGAAGTGTACAAATATGCACCGTGGCATTAAGACATGCTTGGATGTGTGTGTGTATATGTTTGAACAAAAATGACTGTTAAACACGATTTTAATGAGCAACTTAAAAGTGCACCTTATAGAAAATATTGTATGTAAATATTTCTAGCGTACAATAAATATTGTTTGTTTTAGTCGTATCAACTATTATTGCTATGCCACAAATAGACGACTATTATACCAATGGGCCAAAATTTGTTTCAAATAACTGGTTGAAAAAGGAAAGAAAGAAATAAGGAGAAAAAAAGAAAAATATAAAGTAGTTATTATGGTGAAAAAAACAAGGAATAGCATGTGTAACAATACACCTGATTTGTTTGTTTAGTTGTTGCGTTTTCCTAGTTATGGAGACCAGGAAATTCAAATTGCAATAATATTTCCAACCATACACATGTTATGTGTCACATTCGAGTGTTTTTGTGTGCGCAGGTCTGCTGCTCCTCCTTCTTTTTGTTGCTTGTTATGAGCTATACAATTTTTTAAGTATTTGTGATTTAACTATGAATTTGAATTTTGTTATCATAGATACACATCTCACACAAACATTCTTTCTATGGCAACACCGCTCGTTTTACTTTCATGTGGAATAAAAAAATATACCCTATAAACTTTTATATATTATGAGAAATTAATTACAAATATTTATTGCAGTGCTTTTTGACACACAGAATTTTCAGCTTCGTAACACACTTGCATTTTTTTTGCGATTATGAACAACGATGATGGTTTATGAACATCTGAACATCCAACATATAAACAAAGCGTTTCAAGATCTAATCTAATCTTGACTTGAGGAGGTTTAGACCGAATACGCATAACTGTAAACAACCAACGATTATATTTATACACAATTCTTAAATTACGCAGCACAAGCGACTATAACTAAAATTTGTGGATTGTACCAGCATAAGTTAAAAAATACTCGAAGTATTTATTTGGCTAAACATGAGTATATATACCAATATTTTATTTTCACACACTTAAGGCCCCAATACTCCCACAAGAAATAAATTTTTAATCCTAGTAGGGCAACGAAGTTCACCTCACTGCATGAGAGGACTGAAAGTGCGAATTTATAATTCTCAACTTCTTTATAAACGCTTCTAAATAAATATTTACTAGAAATATATTTATCACTTAATTAATTACAAAAGATCATTTTGTTACCGATATTTATTTGAAAATTTTAGCAGATATCCTACTTTGACAAACAATGTGTAATACATTTATTCGTAACACACTTGCATTTTTTTGTTCAATCGTAAGGCCATACGAAGCAAAGGAATTATTTTTTTATGGTTCCTGGAATTAAAAAATAAAGTAATAGTTGCTGCGGTCTTCAGAAATATGAAATGATTTCTGATGGGAAAGCAATCGTGATTCTTATAAAAGAAAGCGATCTACTAATTAGTAATGAATTTTTTATATTATATCAGTGTTTAATTTTATTTAAGATTTTAATTTGTATAATATAAGCTTTTTATGTGTCAGACTTTTTTACTTTTGCCATAACAAATACGTTTATTATATTCCAATATCAGTATTTTATTTAAATGAAAAAAGCTCAAAAACTATGTGGTGGGAACAATATTAGAACAGATTCAGATTTAGCACAAAAAAGACAATTAAAATCACATAATGATGTTCTTACTCCTGACTTTTTTATTTATTTTTTGCGGAACAGTATTATGTTATTAATGTTTTAAATAGCCAACGAAACACATTTTCTATTCCATTTTATACTCACAAAAGCATACAAGGGTGCATTAGGAGTAAATAATCTGAGTATTATGCCTAAATTTATTTTGACCGAATAAATATCCATACTCTGAATTAAAGTATGATATTCTAGAGTATTTTAGTTTTTCGCATAATTGAGGTAGAAGTTCTCTGGTTTGTTTGAATCGACTTAAGTCATAGTTGTTTTACAGCAAATAATGTGAGCGTATGAATGGGTATAATATTTAATAAAACGAAGAGTAAATACTTAAGTATTACGTAATTATTTATTAACCTTTTGAGTCCTAATTGTTTTTCTCTGATATAAGCTGATCGGTCATGGGTTTTATTTGAGTTTTTTTGTGTGATTATTCTTGTGATGGGAAACCCAGGGGTTCATCAGGTCTGTGCTTAAAATAACGTGAACAAAATGTGAAAACTATTTCCAACTCTACTAGAGTCTTAAGAAGCTGTTCTAGGTACGTTCTTCGAGTGAGTGGAAGGAATTAATTAACTTTACAACACACTATTGTCGAGTTATTTAAGTATGAAATAAATTCTTTTTTAGATACACTTATTTCTAATGAAATCCCGCCAGTTTAGTGCCTATAACCTTTGCGAGAGCGCAAGAAATAAATTGGCTATTAAATTGGCTAAACATACATATACTCGTGCATTTATATATCAAGAATATGAAAACTACACAGAAATACTCCTAACGCTTCATGGAAGATATGTATGTGTAAAGTTTTGTGGAAATAATTGCAATACTTTTCGATTTTATTGTTTATACTCGTATACAAACATGTACAGAAAAAACACATACATATAACCAGTGATGCCAACTTGTTTGACTCTAAAAGCACACCAAAATTTAAAAAAAGCGTAATTTTGAGATCTAAAAAGCGTAAAAAGCACTAACGTAAAAAACCAATGAAGATTCAAACGTGTGAAGTTTAATAATGTTTATTATATTCTAAGTTATTCTCTCTTTCTGCAATACTATCACCTTTATTGAAATATATCAGACAAAAAGTGTCAGTGCTTTACACTGAAAAAATAGATAGACCAAGTTTTTATTAAAGTAATTTTAAGAAACATGAAATTTTTTTAAAGCAGTACTTAGTGCTTTTTCTTAGTTTGGCACTAACGCTCAAAATTTGGCGTTTTGAGTCTTCAAAAAGCACTAAAAATAGTGCCAAAAGTACCAAGTTGGCATCACTGCGTATAACGATAAACACTTGTTAAAATCAATAATTTTTTCCAAAACTAATGCCATCTATCGCAAAACATCGAAACAATAAAGAAACACTTCTCACGGTCCATAGAAAATATCTATAGTTTTGTATTATTTTATGTAGCTCAACTTAATGTTGCTCATTGCCTAATTTTTTTTAAACTTAATTTGCTTTTTTGTTGCATGTTACATCACGCTGTTAAAATCGTATTTTTTTATTTTCTTTTCAGGCAATTTAGAAAAAAAGTGTTACAATAATGCCCTTCTTTTTTAATGTTTTTGATAAAGTTATTGAATATTTCCAAGAGACATTTAAAGAAATGATCTTGCCAACTATATTACAACAAAGAATTATTTTAAAGTTCTAAAATGTTTCTTTTCATATCGTGTGCATGGATGTGATGTGTGTGTTTTTCTAGTCTTCTATATATAATATATAAATAATAAATGAGATCCTTTAAGAGCATACAATATTGCATGTTTGATCGCCAGTGTATGTTTGTGGAACATGCAAGCGTAATGGACTTATAAATTGTGATACGATATGAAAAATAAGTAAGACAGTTTGGTGCAAAGGTGGCCAATTGAATAAAATAATCTAATGGTTTTGTAGACTATAAATAAATTTTTAAAACGTAGATTTAAATACAATTTTAAAAGGATTATGCTTTCAAGAGACAAAAAACTATTTTTGAAAAGCGGAATTTGGAAGTCATAATTACCAAGTGGATGGATATTTGAATTTCGGTTGAAATATTATGAATATAATTTTTATGTATAGAAAAAGTATGGTTAAATAAATTTAAAATTTCTGAAGATTTTTAACATCTGTATATTAGGGATAGTGATAGAGAACACGGCGGAGGGAAGACACAGAGAAAAGCTTCATTCGTTTACAACTCTGCTTTTTGCTCGATTTTAATAATGCAGTATTGCAGCGACTCAGGCGCACAGAGAAAACAGATTCGTTGAGACAACCGAATTTGTTGACAATCGAATTTTGGCGTATGCACCAACTACATAGAATTCTGGTATAACGACTGCAATTTTCTTGTAGTACCATCATATTTTAATTATAACCCTTAACCAAATAGCCGCAGCAACAGAAAAAATTGGTTAACAGTATTGAATTTGAAATAAAAGTTATTCGTTCTACCGAAAATATAGTTAGTATAACTAGTTATATAACAATATCATAATTGGTTCCTGTGAAATAAAAATTGGACTTCCTTACTGAAATAAAAATAAACAATAGACGCAAAAGAAAATACACAATTTAAAAAATTTAATAAGTTTATTTTAATTGAAATTTATTTCGTGGTGGTGAAGCATGTTTATATGCATTTCTTAAACCACATATTTTAAACAGCCACAAATGTGTTATCTTATACATATACTTTCAAAAACCATTTGAGAATTCACAAATCATAATATCTTTGAAAGTCACAAAAGTTAATTTTTAAGTTTCTGCTTTAAACTATGATAGTAAACTCAACCTCTGGTCAGTTTCAGCAACTGATAGAAAGTGTTTATTTTAACCTTAATACAGAACGACAATTTTTTTGTTGCCAATACCAAAAGTTGGTAGTAAAATCCAATTGATAATATTTTATTCGGTTGTGTTAACCAATAAGTTAATTAGTCATGACAAAAGCATACGCTCAGTTGATGCAATCAATTTAAGAATTGTCAGAATCATCTTTTTATTACAATAATGCCCTTACGGCAATGAACATGGATTGTTTTTTGGATTAACAGAAAAATGATTGCGTGAACTGAAATATAGTTCATGCAAATGAGATTTTATTGGCCTAACCATTTTCCAACCAATCCTTTTTCTGGGTGTGTTAAATGAGGCGTATTAAATTTTTTTTGAAGCTGTGTTTAGTTAGCAGCCATTTTATAGGTTAGTTTACTTTGCCGATTATTCTGCTACACCAAGAAGGAGGGCGCTCTAATGTTTCATTAGGATTAGTATCTGCTGATGTCGGTATAGTTCAGTTTACCAGTGACTTCTTCACTTGAACAACTGATATAACGGGACACTAATGCACATCAGAAAAATGTTAAAAATAATATTTTTGTTTTTACATAATAAATATGTAAATGTAATGCGGTCACCTTAGACGTAACACACTCAATACTTCAGTACATCTCTATTCTTTCTGCAACAATAATGAGTGAGTTCAAATACCACCTTCATGTCATCATAATTTTAATTGTCATTCCAAAAAACAAAACAAATCAAAAAAAAATTATATTTTTTTACAACACCAAAAAAAAAGATTTTCTTCCAACAACAACTTTAGATCAAAACTAATCAAAAGTATTTATAAACCTTAAAAGAACTACAAGTAAAATTTTAGTAGAAAAAAATTATAGAACATCAAAATAGCTGCATATTCGCTCAGCTCTAATAAGAACCAAACAAACAAAAAACACAACAACAACTACGGAAACATAAGTGCGAAGTTAAACTTTATTGTAACACAAACACCATATTTTTTATTACGATGTGGACATGATGCATGTGAATTGGAATGCCACAAACACGCAAAGACTCTATATCAGTCTTCCCAGTGCTTTTTGGGCTATAAAAAAATATAAGCTCTTAAAAAAATCCTTTTTCTCTTCGAATGTCTCAAACACAGATTGGATTTTTTTATTCTTTAGTATTTTATTTTTGCATTTCGTGGTCATGGTTTAACGGCTTGGACAATCACACAAGATGGAACGAAAAAAACATGCCTTAAAAAATCGAAATAATTAAATCCGTCAAGTGTTGGCGGGTGGAAAAAGTAAAACAAAAGTAAAAAATACACCATTACCGCTGCAGAGTTATATAATGTACAGCGCTATGAAAGAATTGTATCTCCCGAGAAATTAAAAAAATATAGAAATATAAATAATTTAATGTTTCTCGCATGCATTTTTTGGGGGAACGTCAATCACATGAAGGACGCTTATATTTAAAGAATATTTAAAGAACAAAATTTAAGAAATTTATTATTATTGTTAAAGTTTATTTTAATCGAAATTTAATAAAAATATATATGTACATAAGAAAAAGTATATGCCATAGTGTAACATAAAGCATGTCATGAATCGTATGTGACTCATGTAAAGATTATCTTACAACTTGTATTTATACAAAGTTCCTAGTCTTTGTATAAATATAAGGGTTATGGTGTGATGGTTTTAATATTAATTTAATAAACTTAAGAAAAATACTTTAATTTGTTAGTTAGTTTGTAACTTCAGTTTTGATACTTAAAAAAAAACAAAAACAAAAATGTTTAATCATCGTCCATTAAACATTACAGTATTTGAGGGAAAGTGTTTCCGAAAATGCTATCTTAAGAATAGTTTTTTTAGGACTTGCATATTAAACATTAGACGACTAAAAGAAAAGCGTATCAGAAAATGTGTAAAAAGCAATAATTATATATGTATATGTTTCTATTATTGAAAGATTCTTTTAAGAATTTAATATTTAACACAATCGTACGAAATCGCATCAATATAATGCAATGTTTCACTTTGTTAATGACATTTGTCGTTGTATTAATGAAAGGGGTCCAACGTAACGGTTTCATTCCCGTTGCGAAGTGTTTTTCTTTCAGTGTGTAAATGAAGTATACATTTGCACAAACACAAGTCTACAAATAAACCGATAAACTTCCCTACAATAAATTAATGACCGAAAGTAAAACAAGATTAATTTAATATATTTATAAAATATAAGGTGTGCCAGAAAACAGCGTGAAGATGATAGATACCACCTACTTTATTTTGTGTTTTTTGTTGTTTTTCTTAATTTCTAAACATCTTATATATTTATTTATTTATTTTTTATTAAAAAAAAACAATTAAAACAATATGAAAATTATATTTATTAATGTAATTATTCAGGTTTGACTATCTTGCGATTATATACATCAACTGTGATCAGTCAGATGTTACTAACACATGCATCATCAATGACAAGTAAAAATACAACAGAGTAAGCAGGGCAGATATATATGTTCCATAGTAGATATTTTTAATTAGTTAGACGAAGATGCAAATCACACGTACACAAAATTTTACATCAGTTTTTGGACATTGCCCTTAACAAACTGATAGACACTTACTCTGCATTTAGCATCGGCAGTTTTAGTTGTTCAATTTTATATACATTTTGTATACCTATCTTTTTCTTTCTCATTATAAAATCAATAGTTGAGGAAGAAAAACTGCCGAGTCTAAAACCAGAGTTAGCTAGAGAAATACATACATCAGCACTGCCGGTCATATGACTCCTTATTTGACGTTCACTGTTGCATGACCGCTTATTTGACATCAGTGTTTTGGAAAAACCCGTTATTTAAAAAAAATCTTGGAAAATTTTGATATTAGTATGATTGATATGTCTTAAAAGGTAACACAATTAGAACGATTAGTCCTATTTGATTCAATAAATAAAAATAATAAGAAATCGGAAGTAGAATTAATTACCTTTAACTAATACCAATAATTTTTAATTCTAGTCAATATTTGTGGAACATTTTTTGCATGGTAAATTTTTTGGTTTCAATTTGAATTGCAGTTTGTTCTAAATTTTTCTGTCTTTTATAAATTGTATAGAAAAAATGTAAAATGCGAAAATTATAATGAAAGCTTAAAGCGATCTCATTGCCAAGTAAGTAACTAAAAGCTGAAAATTAAAAATTAAAACTTGGGTAAATTCAAACAAAATTTAAATCCTGCAAAATAACTTATTTAAGTGTCTGATTTTAACCTCAAAAACACTTTGCACAGATACACCAAGAACATTAAATACATGCACTAGCAAATAAGTGCGGCTGTTTGTGCTGCACTCCTTATAACTAAAACGTATGTACCTACAGTTTGTAGTTGCATATGCCTGGCGGTTAAATTGTGTGTGGTTCTTAGTGCACAGGTATCAAAAGTTTGTTTTTTGGTTTTTTTTTCAATTTTAGTCTTCCTTTTTTGCATTTTGCTTTTTTGCAAAACTAAACACAAAATATAATGCCAGCAGATGACATTGAATGGTTTATTTAGATATGTCCTCCATAAAATTGTTACGAACGCATAAAACTGCATACAAGACACCATCCAAGGGAATAACAACAATTGGCAAATACTCTTATTATTGCTGAGCCTGGTATTAGGCGGGGGACGAGGTGGCATTATTAAGCGTGAACAAATATCGGCGACATGTTATTTAAGTTTTTTTTTTCTTTAAATTTTTTTAATTTCAATGAGATTTTCTGTTAAGTATTTTTAGTTGGCTGATGGAAACGATAGAATGAAAGAAAGAATTACGAATGTTTTTTAAGTTTATTTGGCACCTGAAGATGATAATCGGTTACAAATTAATTGCAATCATATTTATTTAGAAAAAAAATATTACAGTGGTATTTCAAAAGTTAAAGATAACTTGGAAGGAAACTATCGCAATACGTAGATATTAAAAAATAAAAATGTTATTGAGTAATTACACGAAAAAATTTAAGTATCTAAAAATTAAAAATAAATATAACTACCACAATTACCGTTACCAGGTTGCTTCGAAGTTAACATTTAAATTTATTGCAAATTTTCAAACTAACTACCCAGTGAAAAAAATGGAAGTCATTCTAGTGGAACTACATTTTCATTGCTTCCAAAAAATTGATATTTTTAATTTGCCAAGAGTGAGCTAAAAACTATATAGGAGCTTATTTTAGTCAAACAAAACCTTGTAACTCCTCCATAGTGTTGTAAAATACTCACCAGATTTTAAAAAAATCATTTTTTTAAAGAAATTTATGAACTAATTTTAGTCTAAAATTTAAAAGTTATTTGCTTTAATTTACATGAAAACACTGTTTAGGGTTTAAATTCGTATAAAAAGAAACGAATTGTTAAAATAGGTAACTACTTACAATTTTTCCTAGATGAAAATATTATCACAGAACACAAAAAAGGGAATTTTTCTTAATATCGCTTCCAATTCAGTGACCAGGCATCGAAAAAGAGAACTTCTTGCAATGACAACCCTATGTAAAAATCATTAGATCCGATAGAAATTTTCACTACTTCCAGATCGCAAACTCTACATTTTCATGACTTTTTTGGAGTCTCTTTTCTTGCTGGGTATACTTTTTTAGGTTTCCGTACACCAAACGTGAAAGCAACCCTATTGATTTTGCTACGCTGTCCGTCTGGCCGTCTGGCCGTCTGTCCGTCACACGCTATTTTCTCAGGAACCGTAAGAGCTACGGAGCTGAAATTTGGACAGAGTATGTAGAACCTTGGCCGCTACAACAATAAATACATGAGAATTCAAAATTAAAGGATGTTCCAAAACGAGCAACAAAAAGTGTTAAAATTCCATGTAATATACATACAATTGTATGTATTTAGTACATACATATGTATATTGACACTTGACACTTGACATTTGTAAAATTAGTGTATTTTTATATAGAGTACAACAATTAACACTAAAATTTAAAAAAATTTAAATTAAAGGTCAGTTGCTATATCTTGGAAACCGTAAGAGGTTAACTCTTGAAATTTTCAAAAACGGTGAAACTCAAAAATTCGAAAATTATAAAATCGCCAACCAAAAAATAAATAGCCAAAAATTAAAAAAAAATCGCTAAAGTTAAAAAAAACTAACACTTAAATAAATCGCAAAATGGAAAAAAAATCGCCCAAATGAACAAAATCGCAAAAAGAAAAAAAACGCCAAAAACCGAAAAAATCGCCTAAACGGGAAAAAGGCGCCAAAACCAAAATAATTGTTTATTTGAAAAAAAAATCGTCAAAATGAAAAAAACGCCAAAAACGGAAAAAAGTCGTCAAAATCAGAAAAAAAGTGTCAAAACTGAAAAAAGTGCCTAAATGATAAAAAATGTCACAAAATTAATAAACGCCAAAAACCGAAAAAATCGCCAACAAAAGAAAAAATTGTCATAACTAAAAAAAATTGCCAAAAATAAAAAAACGCCAAAATTAAAAAAATCGCCTATATAAAAAAATAGCCAAATTAAAAAACGTTAAAAACAAACAAAAAATCGCAAAAAAAAGTGCCAATAAACGCAAAAAACCCCAAAACTAAAAAAAACGTTTAACACCGGAAAAACCCAAAAACGAAAAAAAAAATTCCAAAATAATATTTTTATTACATATCTCGTGACAGTAATATTTCTTCGTGCACGGGTCAAAGTCGCACTTCACTGATTTTATTTTTAATATACAGTCATATCATAGAGTTCCATTTCGTTCGGAAACTGTATTTACCCCCATTTTTTAGGAGATGGTGTCTAAAAAAGAAAACTAAAATACGGAAATTTGTCAAGTATGTCTAGACTGTTGGAGACGCTTGGGTTCGCTCCGGTCAGGGCTTCACATCTGGAGGTGGATTGAATTCCGTTTCCCCAATTAAATTCTGTCACATGGCCGATAGTAACTATTTCATTAAGTTGGAGGTATTTAAAAAAAATAAAAGCTTTTATTCACAGTATTTCGACACGCCTTTGTGTTCCTTCTTCGCCATATTGTGAATAAAAATTTTTATTTTATAAAAAAGACCACAAGCTTACTAAAGTAGTTATTTTATAATAATCAGAGGTCAAGGAAATGTTCAATATAATTTGTTTAAATCTGTAATAAGGCTGGTTAGTTAAAACTATTCTGATGAAAGCTTTAATAATTCTCCTAAAAGTATGAGTATGCCCCACATCACTAAGCGGGATGGCGAGTTATTCAGACTCTACCCTCACTTGTGCACGCTGATAAGAGTAAATTTCAGGCAACATCAAAGCGGATGAACTAGCTAAGAGAGACGCCCTAATTTGGCATGTCGATATCTTTGCGGTCCCCTTATTTCAGTCTGCTGTGGATGACTTTATTTAGATCTTATGTAGATGGATCAAACTGTGTGGTACATTAACTCAACCAGCTTTATAGCCAAAACTTTCAGGTCCCATCTGCCTAGTTCAACCGCTAGGTTTTTTGAGATTGCACTTGTCTTGCACAAGAGAATCTCTTCTTTGTTTAAGCAAAAAACGAAAATACGCTACAATTAAAAAAAGACACATTAGTATCAAATGCATTGACTCGTTCTAATACTTACAGCCTGAGAATGTTTAAACTCAGGCTATGGATATTTTATCGGACATAAAATACACTGATACTCGGCATATTCAGTCACCATTCCCCTATCGTATGCAATCTATTGTGTACATAAAATGCAATGGAAAATGTGTGGGAGTATGTGTGTAAATAAAAAAAGCCCTGTATATACGCATGTGCAGCCGATTAATAGTTAGAGTATTTTTATACTCGAGCGCGTGATTTTATCTTACACAGTCTATAAATTTTATTTATAGTTGTTTGTGCTGAGTAATTTACAAAAGTGTTTGTATATTCGCATTTTTTTATATTTTTAGCTGTATGCAATTATTTGTTGTTTGACGACCAAAACTCAAAAAGTAATTAAAATCATATTTTTGTCATTCTCGGTTTGGAACCCACACAAAGAGCACGAGTCTCTTTTTCAATGAGTTTTGCTAGACTAACTGATATATCAGAAATGGAACTCAGAAGTATAAATTCTTATATCACCAAATAGCGTTTAATTTATCACATGATTACTTCTGCACAAAATCTCTATACTATATTCCTCTAGCTTTACGTTTCCCTTTTTTAATCACTTTTGCTTAAGCAATATTATGCACTGTTTGTGCCTCTATCGCGTTCTGGAGGAGAACCGCCTCCATTTTCTGTCCGACAGATCTTTCGGCAGACTAACTGCGTTTAATTATCACATGATTACTTCTGCACCAAATCTCTATACTCTATTCCTCTAGCTTCTTTCTGATCTTATGTAAAATAATTTTTAATTTTTTTTAGTAAGCCTATCCTGCTCTATTTTACTTTTTGCATATCTTCTTCTACAAAAATCACAAAGGAATAATATTCTTAGATCCAAATGAGCCGGAAACCTTTATTCTCTATTACTCTGTTGTACCAATAATAATTTCTTAATCGGGCTTATTCTTGTTAAGAAATGTATTTACCGATGGTAAATCAATAATTGTATGTACAATAAAATCATTTCTCGTATTCTATTTGCATTAAAATTTCATGTTGAATAGCTGACGCTATGAAATAATCTCTCCCAAAGTAAATATACATGGCTGCTGATGAGGTACGTGGTTGCACAGAAAAATTCAAGATTTGCTCTGCTAAAGCTTGACTTTTCTTGTCTTCTTTAGAAAATCAAATTGGTTAATAAAAGTATATATAAAAATATATATACTTTATAAGATTGCTAAATATTGAACTTGAGCCCGATTAGGAAATTATTCCTGATTAATATTTATTTATATGTAAGAATCGTAAACGAAACGTAAACGTAAAGATTACTTTGAAAAGTTTTCGAGTTTTTGGAGGGGGAAGAGTGTATGTGCTATCATTAAGGTACTCGGAAAGTTGCTTTGGTCTTTGTTCCTTTCTTTAGTGTTTTTCTTTGTTATATATAATAGCTTCGTATTGAAGTGAAAGTAAGCTTTCCGTGTGCAAAAGTGGAAGAAGGTGTGATAGAAAATTTAAAATACTTTGTCCAATTAAACATTGAGGGAATAAAAGAACTTTTAGCGCATCCCACTGTACTTCATTAATAAAATACAAATGCCCTGTATTTTGCTGTTAGCCCGTCATTTGCGGCTAACTTAATAATTCCGGCTTGGATAATACTACGGTAATTTTTTAATTTGTGGGATTTTTTTTAAATTTAACTGATCTGAGTATACACTTCATCCAGTGAATGTCTGGTGGACGTTCATCGGAAGATATACATCTTTTTTTTGCGCACAGAAAAAAAATCCTACATTTAGCTGGAAAAAAGCAAAAATAAACTAAAATGTAATTGAGTATATTAAAATTTTATTTAAAAATTTAATTAAGTTAAAAGTTCTATTGACTCAATAAAAGTTTTAATTGGTTTTTGATTTTTTTTAATTAAATGTGTTTATTGCAGGATTTTTTTTTTCTACTGAAAGATAACTGATCAATGATCAGTACATATTTTTTTAATTTTAATACATTTATCTGCAGTACATATTTTTTTAATTTTAATACATTTTTCTGCAATCTGCAAGTCTACATTTGTATTTTTGGAAATTTTTTAACTTCCGGCATTCGATACGGTGTTTATCAATCGATGTTACAGTTCATCTGGTTCATCTTCTGCTTATTGTATATACATATGTATGTATATATTTATGTGTGTTAGTCATCTTTGCAGAATGAATATATAAATGCATGTAGGTGCTAAAATATCTCAAACATATGCATACAAATAAATAAGTCAGTCTACTTCACTTTTAAACGTTAAGCTCGTGATTTAAAGGAAACAAAAAGCACTTGCATTGTATTTTATCATAAACGTATAGACATACAAACACTTAAATCTCATGCACCAATGCACAGTTTCAATTGCCAGTGACACTTTGCCGTAAGAAGCAATTGAAACTGGTGTAGTCAACACTATTCTTAAAAAAAAAGTTTAAAAAAAAGCAACAACCGAGAAAATTTAAAAGATTACAAAGTTGATTGCTAAGCTCTTAAATTAAGGTGCCAACAATAAAAATATGCCATTATGTTAAGTGAAACATATAAAGTACAGCAAATTCTACACACGCTTGCCACGAAAGTGTGTGCAGAAGTGCAAGTGTGACAATACGATTTAAAATGCCAGTATAAGAGTCTGATCAGGCGATATAGACGACAAATCAACATATATAACTAACAAATCTGTAAAAGAGATGACAAGTTTTTGAGAGGGTCCCATATACGTACAATACGATTTTTATAAGAAAAACACGTGAGTATATTTTTGCTAAGAATATTGAAGAGGTGGATTTAAAAGCTTTTTTTGAGTTTCTGCTATGTAGACACATGTCTGCATGCGTAACAATTGTCACAGAAATTGAACAATGCACAAACTGCATGCTGCTCAAGAAAGCAAAAAACAAAAAGAAAATTGCCATAATGCAATGATTTGCTGTGTCTTTAAAGCAGTTTTATATAATGGAGCTTTTCGTCTTAAGATGGAGAAACACATTCATAGTTATTTATGTAAATATGCTTATGTAAGTCTCCGAGCTTATGTAGAAACAAATGTAAAATTGAAAGGTATAAAAGGATTAAGACTAATAATTTCAGCTTTTAGTTTAGATAATTTTCGAAAAAGTTATAAATTTAGTTTTAAGAAAATGTATGATGTAATATTGTGCATGTACAGAAAAAGCAAAATTTTCAAATTTTCTAATAGTCTGCGGCCATGTGCAGCTTTCTTAAAGCACTAAAGTTATGGTTACACTTGCCCAAAATTAACTACAACTACTAAATAGTAATGAAAAACCTTTCGATTCAAACATGTCATTTCTAAGTTATCCACATTCAAACGATTAAGATCTATCTTGTTGCGTAAATGACCTTGAAACGTTTTCTAATGATACGGTATACAACCTAAAAATTTACATACATATCTACTAAATACTAATACTAAATAAAATTATTCCCAACAAGTGCGTCAAGCAAAACTTCGTGACAACCCCTTCATTATCAATTTCATACAATGCTATTCAATACCTTCCAATTCAGACAAAGTCACCTCCAAAGCGAGTATTTCTCTATCGCTGATGTTTTAAGGTTATATAACCTTTTTCATATTAATTAATATTCGAATATTTTTTTCTTTTACTTTTATCTACCATAATAAAAAAAGTGAAGTTTTAAGTAACATGAGAATACTTTAACAATTCAAATTGGTTAATTCAACAGTAAAAACCTTAAACCAATAAAAACAATTCACATATTCCATTGCAATAAAATTTGTGTATATAAAGCAGAAATCTACATTAACTAACACCACACACTCTGGACCAAAATAAGGACTTGCAGAAGACCCCTTACAAGAACTTTTAATACAGGATTTACTAGTGACATTGTCAGTAGTACTACTGACCAGGTGTACCCCAGCCAATGGATTCTTCTATTGATATTTAACATTAGCTTGTAATTGAAAATGTACCACTAGACTGTAGCACTGTTGGGGACCACATGGAGACATTGGCACCAAACATTTACTAAGAAATTTTAGGGGCTCTAGTCTACAATATCGATATTTTCTCAATCGATGTCAATAGTAAAATAGTAGTGATTTACTAGTGACAGAGTCAATAGTATTTACTGACTACCAGTAGACTTTAGCAGTATTGTTTTACGACCATATGGAGACATTTGAACCAAAGATTCACGAATACATTTTAGTGACTCTACAATTTTATAAGGGTTGGGGCAACAAAGTTAAACGCATACATACATACATATGTAATTTTTTTTACCATTATAGCACAACATAATAAAAGAGAAAAACAAACTATTGACGCATTCCTTGACAATGTCAGCAGAAATACACTAGAACTGTTGTCTCTAACGAACCTTAATCGCGCATAATAGGAAAGTTGTCGATATTTCAATCAGTGCAATTGTCTCTAGAAAAAGAGTGTTGACATAGAAACATATGGTTCTAGACTGACAAGAGGGATCTGCATCTTACACACACACTTAAACGTACACTATGCAAAATAACAAGCATAAACGCATCATCAACGCATCAATAGAAATATTTTTTTTAGATTTTTTTATATATTTTTATTTATTAACTTAGAGTTCCAAATATCATATCTGAAATAAAATTATCGTATATGATTTTGAATAAGTCTGCAGGACCATTATTAAGTTTTTGAGAACGAGAAATTTACTCCGATTCGGTTTACAGAACACGGCCGAAATATTTTACAAAATAAGTGATATAATAACTTTTGGGAAAATAATGTACAAAGGCTTAAAGTTAATTGTAATTTAAAAAATTAAGTACAACCACCAATTAATTTATATTATTATTTAATTTTCTTTTAATATAATTTTATATTTGACTACTTTATTTTAGAATTAATATTAAAACCCATTAAGCCCCATACTAAAAATGCCACTTAAAAAATTTTGAGATGAGGAAGTAGTAATTTAAGACATAAAAATTCACCAGCATAAACTTCTTTTCCAAAAAAAATTTAATCAGCAAAAACAGCTCTGAAGTTAACAATCACAACTCTTTTGTTCTGCATGTTAGAGCTTCCTTAATTTTAAAAACATATTAAATGAAAAGAGTCAGCAAAAAAGCAAGATGGCTAGAAAAACAGGGCAGTTTATATTGAAAAATTATTGTTATTACGCACAAATCGTTTATTATTAATTTTTATGTACAATTTACAGACGTCTACCATACATTAATAAAAAAAACTTACAGAGACAAAAAATACAACAACGCAAAAATAAATTAATAAGTGTTCTTTCGCTTGGTGTCTAAACAAAATTTGCGCGCTCATGAAAACGTAGAGCGCATCTACTCGTATAAACAACCAACAGAAGGTTTACTAATGTGTTTCAAATACATTCCCCTTGCAATAAACTGCAAAGCAAACTCGCATATACAACTCATAACCGATATGCAAGTATGGAGTAGAGCAGACAGACACTGGATGTTACATTATTACAGTCACGTGACTCACACCTACACATATCGCATAAACAGCAAAATACTTATTATTTACTTGCAAAACACAGGTTAATCGTTCTATAAACGGAGTATTACAATTTTATGACTCTTGCAGCTCAAGCGGAAATTGTTTTATCTACGAACGTTTAGTTACTCTTTCTATTCTTTTTTTATTTTTGTTTGCTTATTAATATTTTTTATGTTTGACTTTAACGCGTGTTAGTCTCATTTATTCTAAATAATAACATTGTGGTGCCATGTTACAATGTTTAGAGTTTAACTAAACGCACGCTTCTTTTCTGTATGATGTAAAATCATTAGTTTAAGGATGTGCCTCTAATATGCATCGACAAAAAATATAATAATAATAATTTAATGCATTTCATTTATAATAAAGTGTAATGACACAACTGCATGCACATATAATGGTTAAAAATATGTAGAACATCATAAAAATACATGACTTAAGGTAACTACACCCCAATTTATGTGACATATTGCGCCCACCACATGGCACTTGTTAAGAACCATTAATTTGTTTAATATTAAACAAACAATTTAATTATTCACCCTAATAAAGTTAACAATAATTGCCACTGCCTTAAAGCATCAAATTATGTGATACCTAAAACAGACTTTAATAGAAAGTTCAAAGTCCTTCTTCCATCTAAGAAGCAAGGTATAAAAGGCGAACTGGTAAATGATTATAACACCTCAGTCTACACTGAAGGATCAAGAATGAACTGCAGTGTTTAATCTGTAGTTTTTTTTTCAAGTTTTATAAGCATAAAGATATATTACCGTTTTCGCAAATGCGGGAGAAGCGGAAAATCCCTGTACATAATAACATTATCGACAATGAGGGGCGGACGAACTAGCCAACACTAGATGCGCTATGGACCCCTCTAACGTATTGTCAATCATTTGGAAATATCAAAAATAATATTATCAAAAACAGTCGTTAAGCAGCTCTGGGTCGGGGAACATCTCTCGCGTCATCGTAATTATTTCTTAAGTGCGGTCAGGCTTGTGTGTGTTGTTTGGCCTTCGAGAGTTTTTAGTCTCGCTCGCACTGGTTGACTGATCTGCCACGGATAACCGTATAATCTTGCGGTTTTTTGTGGAATTTCTTTAACAACCACGTTGCCTACTTCCTATGTGAAGGCATAGGTCGTGTACAGTCAGTTACAAAACCTTATAAAATACTGTTAATATCATCTTGGGCATATGGTCTACGTTACGCCGCCCATATTTGTGCAACACCATATTATGCAAATTTACTTTGCATTAATATGTTTAATAAATAAATAAATAAATATTATCAAAAACTATATTTTAAAACCAAGATATCAAGGTTGGAAACCGAAACAAATAATGGTATCGATCGGCATTGATTATATTTTTAATCTCGGTATCGGTAATGGTAACGGTATCTTTTTTTATTTTAGTATCGGTATACCGATATTTGATTCACAGTTCTTTGTTTACCTCCAAACGGCATTGTTAACAAATAGTTACATAACAACCGATTCGTTGTAAACTTAATAAGTATTCTTATATTGCGAAAATATTTATACACTTTTCACACATACGTTATCCATCATCTTCTTTGTATGTAGCTGTTACACATTCTTTTTTATTTTCTATTATATTTGGGTTTTTTTCGCAGCAATTTCAGCACTAATTCAATATCTTGCAAAAACCATATGCTAAGACAGAGCTGCCAATAAAGAAACTTATGCCCCTATCACGGTTATCAACTTTTAAAATAGTTTGGTTGGGATTGATAAATTTGCATTGCCATTCTCCACTAAATTAACAGTTGACTTTTCAGTTGTGTTTTGGTACTGTAATTTACAACTCTGCGTAAGTTTGGTTGAGAAAAACGTTGAGTATACACAACTGCTTTTTAAGCTCCGTTCAGACTATTATACAAGTATTAATACTTTTGTGGAAAATAAAGCTCTGACATGTTGAGTTGTTATTGTTTTTTTTTAATTTTTGAAACAAATATAAGACCAGGGATGCATTTTCGTCAAAAGTATTAATATTTGTATTATAGTCTGAGTGGCCCTTTAGTAGTTGGGTCTGTGGTTGGGTTTTTCTGGTTACAAGTTGGTGCGATATTAAATGCAGAAAAAGTGGAAAAATCGTAACTAGAAATATTTGTTATACTTTATAAATTTTTTTTTAACAATTTCAGTATCGGCGGTTAACAGGCACATGCACAAAGTTGCAAAGATTTAAGGTGTTAGGTGATCCAAAAAATAACAAAACGTTTCTTTGTTCTGCGGAAAATAACTAAAAAACTTTAAAAAAGTTTTTTCAGATTTTTTCCCTATTTTGAATCAGGGGGTCTACTCTGTATTTCGAAACGAAAGAAAATGATTTGAAATTTGTATGTTTTTAATATTACAATTTGAAAACATTTGCTTTCATTTCGAATTACAGAGTAGACCCCCAGCACGAATTTTTTCTAATACGTAGCACATCTATAATTTTGACTTCGTTTTTGTCTTCATAAATTAATCTACACATATTTGTATCCAGTTGGTATGATTTTTTTGAACTAACACTGAAAACAATAATTTTTCTAAAACTTTTTGTTTTTTTTCCTGTCAAACTTGATATTTTAAGTTGGCAACGCCATGACAATTTCAACCAAAAAAACAGGTGTGGTTCATAATACTAAAACACAGTTTGATCGTGTTTAAGTTTGGTCTACTCCAAACCACAGACAACCAAACTGAATTTAGTTGAGAACCGCGATAGGAGAATTAATTGTTTGATAGGATTACCATTCTTTGCTCATATTAAGAATTTAGTTAAACAATGCACTGTGAATATGAAGTATTAGTTAAGCAATAGTTATCGTTTTATTTTAGTAATAATAATCTAATATTTGCGAATTCGGCCTTTATTGTTGTTGCTTATTAATAATCGTAATTTTTTTTTAATTTATTGTATTAAGGTCTGTTTAACCACTTCCTTCACCGTGCGACAACTTTTTCAAAAAATTCGTTATAATTTGGCACTGGCGATGATAATGATGATGGTGCATACACGGTATTCTCGATACCGGTATTTTCTAACCGAAATAGATTTCGGTATCAGTAATGTAACCGGTATCTACTTTTAACAGTATTTGAATCGGTAACGGTATTGTTACGATACCGTTTGCAAACCTTGCAAAATATAGTTGAAATAGGGAGAGTAGGTAGATAGATAGCCGCAAAGAACAAGGGTCCACAGTAAACGTTCAGAATAAATGGTCAGCAAAAATATGAAGAGTACCTCACGGTGGGCAGACTTGCTAGATAGAGCTAAGATAGCTCTTCCCTGTTACATGTAAGATACATTTTGGTATCCTGTACGTTATATTTTATAAAGCAAACTTGTAGTTAAATAAATACCTTAGGTAAATTACCTGCTTGTAGAAATAACGAGCATAAATTTATTTTATATAGAGAATACAATGGACCGAAAAACAACTGATGAAACATTATTTTCCTGCAATATCTAAGCACTGCTTACAAGCTTAAACCAGTCTACACTTAAGTTGTTACAGCATTTATTCATAAATTTTTAACAACACAGTAATATATTTTCTAATTTTGGGACACCTTTAATGTCTTCAGTCAAATCCATCAACACTTGTAGGAATGAGTACAAAAAAAATAAAAATTAAGCAAAACTTATGACCACCAATGCTGTATTTTGCCAACAATGTAAAACATGCCAACACCAATAGCAAGTGGGTTTCTTTTCTTGTTTTAATTTTTTTTTATCTTTATCTTGTTTTGTTTTATGTAGCAGTAATAAAATTGTTAACAAGTATTAAATCTACCTGTTCAATGATTCTGGATAATCAACATGTGTTGGCTGATATAAATCTTGTATTTATTACTGCGATAAAAAAAATTAAATAAATTTTATCACAAGAAATAAAGAGAAAAACCAAATCACCCCACACAGGAAAAGTAAAAAAAAAGTAAATGAAATTAACAAACTAATGTAAGACAAATAAATATGTAAAACAATGACATTTTATTGGTAATGTTGGTTGGATTACAAAAATATTTTGATTCATTTCCTTTAACTTTTATAAGTGACTAGAGATGCAGGAGGAACTGGTAAACAAAAAAACTTTTAATTAATATAAGAAGGTTATATATAGTTGGTTATGTAAACTTGTGTATCTTTGGATTAATAATGTCCTTACATGTTAATTTTCCAACAAGTGCTATAACTAAAGTCATCAATAAATCGAAAAATTACCGTGCTGACGGATGCGACGCACAGTGGGATTTTCGCTGCCAAAAGTGGGAGTTAGGTAGTAGTAATTTCCGCGCATATAGTATTAGATTTTTTAAGTCAATAAGGCTGTGTTTATAAAAATATAAAATATTTTTGTTTTGAGAAATTTTTTTGGAATTGTCTTTTCAAATAAAACTTTAAATGATACAATATGGCTTGTGAATGGAATAACTAATAAAAATAGTGAAATAAAACTGAAATAATATTCACTCCCCCGGGTCAAAATATCAAGCAATTAAAACAAAAGTATTATGCTTTCAAATACGCCTCCTCGAACAAATTTAACACAACATCAAACCTTAATATTTATTTATTTTCAAAATAATTAAAAAGAAAGTAACTCGATGCCATCATCAACGTATTACCACCAACCTACAACACAAATTTAAATTTCAAACAATCCACTACGTACTTTTTATATCCTTCCATCCAAATAAGTGAAGCTACAAAATTTTTTAGATGCACAAAACTACTTAATCATTGTCTGTGTTAAAATTAATCAAAAATCCACCACTGAACAAAATAAAACACCAAGTGCCAGCTAAATATTCAACATTTTTTTAGGGGTCGAAATTAACAAATAGAATGTGGTTGTGAATGAAACTGCAATTTTAATTTTTATTACACAAAATCCAAATACTTCATATTCTAGTATTTTTAATGTAACAACGCAGCACTTCATACTAAAAATTAAGCATTAATTTTTAATACCTAAGCCATATGGCAGCGAAAAAGGATACTTTTTAGTGGCAGCAAAAGGTTTGCGTGTAATTCCTGTTCCACCTTTTGCAATAAGCATTGCATCTATCAGTTGGTACTTCTTAAAACACAAAAACAAAAAAAAATCATAGAAAAAAACAATCCACAATGGAAATTATTTTTAATCAGGAAGGAAATGAATATTATATTAGTTTCAAAGTTCATCCTTATTGTTGCAAACGTCAGTTGTTAAATAATTTAAAATTTTTCATATTAAGCGTAACAACAATGATTAATTACAATTTTTTATTTTTTCTAAATCCTTGTATCTTCTTGGTTAATTCAAACTTTACATTTGTTTCATTTTTACTGATGCTGCAACACAGTATAATTTCACTTGTTCTGAAAATTGCTGTTTTAATTTACAAATTGGTGTGAAAGAATAACTCAAAAAAGTTTGACACTTGTACCCATCTACATATTATGTAGGTGTGCTTTGTAATACATACATATCGCTCATTTACTTTAATAGTGGCACAACTCAAAAAAACCAGTTTAGCAGAAAACGCGTTTTAAGTTTTCAATTTGCATACAACTCAACGTAGAAATAAAAAAAATCTTCTCTCATGGAGATGATGGTACAAGCTATTTGTATGAAATTTTTACACAAGATAAAATAAGACCCCTTTCACATTAGGCAACTTTACTTGCGCAAGTATAATTTTCATTTTTATTTATTTTCTTTTGAACTTGCTTCTATGTTCACATTCAGTTCATTTGTTGAGCAAGTTTAATTTTCTTATGCTCGAGTTTTCTTAATTTGTTGACGTTTTGTTTCATTTCTGTATTCATTGTAATTGTGAAAGTGATTTGAAATTTGATGTATATAATGGAAGTGGAAGAAAAAAATAATTTAGTTAAAGATATACTTGAATGCATCAGAGAAGCGGTTAATATAGATTTCGATGACAGTGATAAGGAAGATTTGCTAATGGGTTTGTAAACCATAAATTCCATCCAGTTTTGCTATGTAGTTTAAAGCCATTTTTTAAGGTTTAACAAATTTGTGCAAAAAAGCAACTTTGGTCCCTACTAATAACAACAAGAGGCAGTGGATAAAATCTTGGAGAAAGCAAAGAAACGTTCGTGGTTCCTTTTCATTCTTAACAACAGAATTGTTGCAAGAAATAAAAGACAATGTCAAAAACAAATCAATATCCCAAGCCAACAATGACAGCTGAAACAGAATTGTGGCAGAATTGCCAAGTTCAAGCAAGTCTGTACTCAAATCTCGGCAATTCTTTCCCCTTCAACCGACCTTTCCTCTCACACCCACAAACACAAGACTTGCGCAAGTAAAGTTGCCTGATGTGAAAGGGGCCTAAGAAATACCGCATCTTTCTGCATTATTAACTCAAAAACCCCATTTTTTGAATTATGCCACTATTGAAGTAAATGAGCTATATGTGCATACATATGTACTCAACGAAATATTTCTTTCTTCAAAGCTCATTGCCATTAAAACTTTCTTCATAAAAATAGTAGAAAAATATTGCTAGATCTTAAGTTTACAATAGATATTAAATAGGTATATCAATATCGAAACAAATATGTAAAGTTTTTTATATAAAAAAGATATCTAACCGAGGCCAGTGCTATTAACGCTAATTGTATGTATTAGGGCATTAATTTAATGGGGCTATTGCTTTAATCGGTTATTCGCTCGATTAATTAATCGAGGCTTTAGTTTAATAGGTTAATAATTGGTTAATTTCGGTATTAACCGGTTAAACGATTAATAAAGTTTTTTCAAAAATCAAGTAATTTCAACAAATAAAAGTGCATACATTATTTATTAATTTAACTTTATTAGTTAAACAAACAAAAAAGATACAATTCTTAGATATAATTCTTAGATATAATTCTTATAATTCTTAGATATAACATAAATTATTGAAACTTTTGGCTATGCTATTACCGGTGATATTTAAAAGATCGGGAACAAAGTGTATGCCAAAAACTAAAATTTTAAAATTCAAAGCCAAATACTTCTGAAACTATTAAGATTGTCTTAATACGAATATGCTTTTTTTGACTATTTAAAAACTTGTTAAGAAACCTTAATTTTTTAAAATTTTATATTTATAAAAGTTAGGAGGCCTAAAAGGTTTTTCATGCCACCGCGTGTGCCATGCCATGTGTATCCATAAAGAACTTTCAACAATCTAAGGTTATGTATTTTTATACATACCTAGTTTTGTCATCGAATCGCAAGTTTTAAATACACAAATTTATTACCCTTTTTTTAATTGGAACCACTGTGTAGATTTATTATTATTATTATTTTTTAAGATGAATATCTAACCAACTTTGGCTTATCCGAAAGAACAGGCAGAGTATCCCGCTAAAATCGTATTTGCGAATCTCGGACTATTCTTAACGCTTAAGTTTTGAGACATTCATATGTATGTATCTAGTATTATAATAATTTGAATCAAACATCTTTAAATATTATTCGTATTTAAAAACAAACAGTAACAACTTTTTATACCAGTGTAAGAAAAGCTCTTTAACCGAAATTTTAAATGAAAAACTATCTGTCTTACTTAAGTATTAAAATACGAGTAATAACATCATATATACGAGTATGTTTCTATGTATATAAATTCCCATCCCAAGTCTACTAAAATTACTTTATTAATAAAGAATGCCATCAATAAAAATCATATGGCTGTTACAAATGAAATTGTTTTAATATCACTTACAATTTTTCATAATACATATCCAATGGACACGAACAAAATAAAAGCAGATGAGAAGAAAACTTTAATAAATACCGCCTAGTAAGAGTATTAAGTATGTATTGCTATCATTCTTTTTATGTTATTGAATTATGGTTGGGGACACAGTTTCATTCTTGACACATTAACTAGATAAGGACCACCATGCTAGGGAATTCCAAATCGACTCGGCTCGTCTAGATGTGTTGTTTTATTTAACCTTCTTCCGATATTAACGTATTTATTGTCTTTCTTTGCAGCAGTTTATGAACGTTTTCATGTTCAACTCATTCTTATGCAACAAAGGCAATAACAATATTAGTAACACAAACAAAACAATCATTTATGTCTTTTGTTTTTATTACACTTGTCTCAGAACGGTGACACATGAATGTCTCTATAAGTGAAATCAATTTTATGACCAAAGGGAAGTTTTTGTTTTGTTAGTAACCATCTGAAATTTAGATTCTAAACGATGAAGAGAATAAAATGCATTGTAGAGATGTTTGAGTGCATATGCTTTTTTATAATTTGAAAATGTGTGTGATGTTTAGTTTTAACTTACCCAACAAACATTAAATTGAAAACTTTGATTATAAGTGCTTTCTTTATTTTTATTTTATATGTAAGACATTTTTAACGCCCGCCCAAAAAAAGGGGTGTTATAAGTTTGGAGTGTGTGTCGGTGTATCTCTGCTACAGACTAAACGTCTGGACCGATTTTGATTTAGTTTTTTCTTGTTTCAAAGGTGACTTTATCAAGAAGGTTCTGAGAAGCTATCACATCTTTTCTAGATATATTCTGATGAATCTGTCTGTCTTTGGCGCTGTAGCACACAAACGGCTAGACCAATTTGGTTTGGTTTTTTACGTTTGAAAGTTGGTTTGATCTAATAATATCTCGTCATTTCTTCAAGAAAATCGGTCCAGCCGTTTGGTCTGTATGTGGGGGTTTTTAAAATTTTTAATTTTTTTGTTAGTTATTTCAAATTTAAAGTGCAGAGTATCTGCAGGTAGTTTAGTATTTGCTCATTTTATAAATACCCTTCTTGAAAATCATATACACAGAGTTATATTTTTTTAATACTCTTTTGCCGAGTTGCAACCAGATGCTCAAAAATTTACAAAACTTTTACGGAAAAAATTTTTTTAAATTAGTACACGCAAAATGCAAATAATCAATTAAAAATTAAATTGATTCAATTAAATTATTAAATGTTACAATATTAAATTATTAAATTTTTAAATCAGCTACGTCTAAGCCGACATATGCGCAATGTGCAAACTTTTACAAGGGCTTTTGTGCTTTCACACCGACAAGAGCGCAACAGCCAATCAAATATCAGCAGACCTACAACATTACTCGCCTTCACTTTGCAAAGAAACTAGAACAAATTTAAGAGATTTCTGTTTACCTTCAAATGTAAACGCTGGTTTAAATACTTCATTCATTAAACGTTTAATTCAAGTTTTAATAAAGTCTATTAAACTTTTGTTTGAAAATTTAATTAATGAAAAAAATTTAATTAATTAATACAAATAAATTTGTAATTGATTTTTTTTTTTTGATTAAAGGTTTTGTTTGAAGAAAAATTTTTTTCCTGAATTGAGACTAACAATGTGCGAACTAAAATTTTCTATATTTTAATGTTAATGGGTTATTACAAAAAATTTGCGCCACACAACAAAAATGGAAGCAAATGTTTTTAAGAAGCCAAGTTGTTTGAATCATCATCTTTCATTCATCTTTACACCTATTACCGAAATGTTTATGATTTATGGAATCATCAGAATTGCAAAAATTTCAAATAGCTTTTTTTTCCAATTAAACTAATTTTTAGTTTTCATTGAAAAAAAAATTTAAAGAGATGCAAAATCAATCAATAAAATGAATGAATGAAATAGCCCACATTTCAAGTGCTGAAACTAACAATTGTACTGAGTAAATTAATAAGGTTCATTGCAATTCGTACTAAAAAGAAACTGAACTATCTCTATGGTCTTACTCACTCAAAAACATACAATTTAATTCTTAGAAACATTTTATAATAAAAAATTGGAGAATTAAATCGACTTTTAATAAATTTGTAAGCACAACTAGCTAAAATGTTTTCAATTTATTGCATCATTCAATCCATTAAGGTTTTAATTGTTTTAAACCCAATCAAAAATTTATTGAAAAATAAATATGGCTTAAAATTTGTAAACGCACTAATAATCCCAAAATTATATTTTACTTATTCAGTAAAATATTTTTTTATTAAAATACATTGAAAAAAAGTCAGCCAGTGTAGTAATGGTAAAGTAAGAAAATAAAAAACATGTTGATTATTGAGTTCTTGTTTCAACTTTGTTATTTGTTGTTGAGCTTCTCATTTATTTAAATGAAAGTTTATAACATAATAACTCTAGTTGTTCTAAGAAACTTTGGGTAAAGGTTCCCTGATGATCTGCATTAGCAACAGTGAAATGCGCATAGGATCCAGCTAAACCCCTCAATAATCAATTTCAATGTATTTTAATAAAAAAATATTTTACTAAATAAGTAAAATATAATTTTGGGATTATTAGTGCGTTTACAAATTTTAAACTTAAATTGTAAAAATTCCCATAAAAACACTAATAAATATGGCTTAATTTGAAATTTATTTGCTGGTGGTTCAGCTTGGTCTATATACGTATTTCATTGGCGCTTGAACCAAATCATCAGTAGACTTCAACCATAAATTTTTAACAGTCACAAACCTCTTACTTTATGCACAGACTTTCAAAAACTATATGAGAATTCATAAAATAATAATATTTTTGAAAATCACAAAGACAAAATAAGCTTAGTAGGCTTTGTAACTCATATTAAAATATAATTATGACAATATCTCGAATAAAAATTTCTTAAATAAATATGGCTCATTTAATTCAATAGTGTCATAAGTCAAAGAATACGTTTTTTGAGTTAATAATGCAAAATAATACCGTATTATGTATTTTATCTTGTGTAAAAATTTCATATAAATAGCTTTTACTACCACCTCGTGATGGTAGAATATCTTTACATGTTTTCCTTGAGTCGTATGTAAATTAAAAACTATAAACTCGTTTTCTGCAAAACTAGTTTTTTCGAGTTGTAACGCTATTGAATTAAATGAGCGATATACATGTTCTTATAATTTTTTTTATGAATCTAAATGATTTAAATTAATTTATTTCTTACTCCTTTACCAAACTACGGCGTCAATTGAAAACAAAATATCTGATAACTTTGTCTTTTCCCAAATCACTTAGAGCTCCAATATTTTTTCCCACTTAAGTATTCTAAAAAAAATTCACTAACATTGAACCATTTAAAACTCAAATTGAAAAAATGTTTTCTTTATTTTAGTTAATAGGGCATTTACACCTGCACAAAATCTAGCAGATTTTAACTAAAATCTTTAAGAAATGTAAAGATTTGTAAACGGTACTACACCAAGTTTTTTTGAAATTTATCAAAGTTTTAATAACTACAACCAAACATCTGCAATGCAGCCAATTCATACACTTTGTTAAGTATACAGGGTAGCTTTTTAGTACAAATTTGATTAAAAAAAACATAATTTTATCACTAAGTTATACTAGATCTTAAGTAGATTTTGACAAAATCTAGTGACAAATGGGATATCTATTTAATTTTCTTGGAAATCTCGTAAGTATGAGATTTTCGTCAAATGCAAACGCACTATAAAATTAGAAAACAAGCCATACAAATAGGAAAACCAACCAATTTACCAAAATAATCGACGAATTTTCTGGCTTGCCTAAATTTTACTTTTTTTACTCGCATTTTTTGATGGCACATCTTGTAATAGCATTTTCAAACTCCTTAAGCAAACGTGACATTACAAAAGTATGATCAGAAAAGTGGGCCGGGTTAGTCGCATGCAACTAAAGCTGGATTCACCCATTGTTTCCGAACAAAATTTTTGTCCGGGAAAAATTTTTTATATGGAGTTTGACGTTTCTCTTTTTGAGAGAGAGAGAGAGAGAAGAAGAGAACAAATTTAGTTCGGAACATTTTCTGCTTTGGATTAATTGGTTTAATTTTTATTTTTTTTCCGGACAAAATCGAACTGAGAAGCCAACTGTTTTAATTTTTCAGGCAAAGTTGAACTGAGCTGCTATGTCATGTTATATGAATAATAAAAGCACAGAGTATACTTGTATTTATTACAATAGATATAATGGAAAATTAAAAAAAACATATACATGTGTATGGAGATGAACGAGCAATTAAAAAAGTGTGTGTGACACAGAAAATTGCAAAACTTGCGCTGTGCCGCCACTTGTTAAATTAATACGCATCGTTTAGAGGCGCATTTCATATGGTAGCTTTGATTTTCCCGACAAAATGTTCGAAATGGATGGATGAATCGTCTTGCAAAAAATTCTCAGTAAAAAAAATTTTCTCCAGACAAACATTTTGTTCCGAAACAATGGATGAGTTCACCTTAAGTATTCTTTTTCAGTTCAGTCGATTCCTTCCGGCTTCCTTTACAATTTGTTTGTAATACGAATATGTTCTCTGGGTAGCTGCCGCATGACATTTAAATGCTTGTTACTTGTTTTAAACTCAATACTTTATTTCCTCTTCTGATGTAAGAGTTTGTAAATTTGTAACTGTTGCGTAGCAGAGAGTTGTGAAATTCACATTAGAAAACATGTAGCAAGCCGTTTAATCTATTGGTATTGTTTTGTCATATTTGGGTGTTAATAATGTCAGTATATGTGTTTTTTAGAATTCATTCATGATTATTGCTTTTGTCTATTTTTTAAGGTTTTTATGATATTTTTCTTTCTTGAAATCCACTTGTCGACGATGATATTTTTGTTATGTTAATCATTATTTATTTATTTATGTGTTTGTATTATTTAAACTTTAGCTGGTCTTTATAACTGTAAGAAAATAAAGTCATGCCATAGAAATATGTTTATTTTTTCTGGAGTGGAAAAACTTGAATTTTTATTCTGTTTTTATTAATTAGGAAACTTACAACTTGGGCGGGCGTGTGATGACATTTGTTATTTGAGTGAAATAAATATAAAGTTTACTTGAAAGGTATTTTTATACTCATATATTACAAAATATATAGAGACATGAAATTATTATAGTAGGACCTCACACAATCTCTTTCTTCAAAGTCTGAATTGCAACCTTAGTTTTAATAGGTATTTCTATTTTATATTTTACATCGTTGCAATAATTTACTTTTATTTATTACAAAAGATATACATTAATCCATTTATTATAGTATGACTAAAAAGTTTTTTAGCAGCTTTTTCTATTTTGTTCTTGTTTGAATATGACATTAATACTCTCGTGTGATTTGTGACTTGTGATTTTCATTGCGCAGGTCTTTTAAGTAAAAAAACAACTATCACTACACAAAATTGAGTTTTAAGCAAACAACAAAAACTAATTTTATTTACAGTAAAATTAAGAACAAAAATTGGTAAGATTAACCATTCTTGTTATGTTTGATTTATTATTTTCAACTGTGTATATCTATAAGGTTAACCAAGGATATAAGAAATTTTATTAAATGTTCCAATAAAAGATTAGATTACGATAGTTTCCATTATTATTGTTAATGATCAGTAACAATAATAATCAAAACTATCAATTGAGCACTATTATAAATTAGTAATTCCAATCTTAATAATTTTGTTATAGTATTCACCATCAATCACAGCAAGAAATTGTATTAAAGAAATTTATTATTCGACATATTGTCATAATTATATTTTAATTTGAAATTTTTTGCTGGTGGTTCAGCTTGGTCTATATACGTATTTCATTGGCGCTTGAACCAAATCATCAGTAGACTTCAACCACAAACTTCGAACAGTCACAAACCTCTTACTTTATGTACAGACTTTCGAAAACTATATGAGAATTCATAAAATAATAATAGTTTTGAAAATCACTAAGACAAAATAAGCTTGTATGAGTTTCAATGCCTACTAAGCTTATTTTGTCTTTGTGATTTTCAAAAATATTATTATTTTATGAATTCTCATATAGTTTTTGAAAGTCTGTGCATAAAGTAAGAGGTTTGTGACTGTTCAAAGTTTGTGGTTGAAGTCTACTGATGATTTGGTTCTAGCGCCAATGAAATACGTATATAGACCAGGCTGAACCACCAGCAAATAAATTTCAAAATGTATTAAAAATAAAATAACAAGCACGCATTCACCAAATAACAAAATTCACATTAACTCCAAAGCTGGACTATTTTAATTGCTTCGATTAACCTTCAGCACGCCCACTTGGTTGCTTATTCTTAAAATGGGTTATAAATTTACTATCACATGCTACCAAATTCTATGGCCGCTTTCATATAATTTTCATTCAAGAATATTGAAAAAATGTTTACTGTCCCAACTTTCAAAATGCTCAAAAAGATCTCAAATGAAGCACAAAAGTTCTTAATTAGGAACATAATTGCAACAATGTAATTTCCGTTTTTGTTGTTTTACGAGTATCATGATTTTTTTTACTGCTTTTGTTCTTTGCCTCATAAAATTCCCAAAGACTTAATGGTCACGGCAAAAAAAAAATTGTAAAAGAAATAGTCATGGTCCATTACATTTGTACCCACACGCATTTAAATTATTTTTGCTGTTGTTTATTGCAACATTGCAGAAGCTCTTTTAAGTAGCATATTATAACAAATTTATAATATCCTTCTGTTTTTGTCATGATCATTTCTCATTTTCTTCTTCTGTTTTTTTTTGGTTTTGTTTCAGCTTCATCTGTGGTAAGATATCTTGCATTTGCTGGTGTACGTTGTTTCTGTGTAATGGCAACCAAAACAATAGTTAACAAACATTATTTATTCTAACTACTGTTTCATACAACATGAACACTATGTCGGAAAGAATTTAAAAGAGTAAAATCATAGCAATATGAATTCTATGCAACGAGTACATTTCCCGCTTTCTAGCACAAGCCAAATACTACAAGCGCACCAACTCGATGGATATTTGTTAATGATACCCAGAAAATCACAGAAACCTCTAATAGGAAGGTTAAAAGGAGATCAAGTATCTAGAAATATGCTAGTAACACAACTAGGACGAATAATGAATTTTTCCATGCGAACATGCGTCATAAAAAATAAAACACATTTGTGCATATGAAAACGAACAGAACACCGCCGTCAAACAAAGTTCGTCGTGATTGCCGAACTCTAAAGGCCCAACTATAATATGAATCAGTGATGGTATTTGAGAATTTTAGTTTCGTGCCAAAATGTTAGCCAAAAAGTGCCAAAATTACTAAAAAGTGCCAAAAAATAAATGTACATACACAGCTGGGCTCATGAAAACGGTGAAATATATTGTATTAATTGTAAATTTTATTGAGAAAAAAAACTTCCAGTCTTCAACAATTAAGAAACTTTCATAGATATATTATATCTAATTATGTTTTTGATGAAATACATATTTTATATGTAATATTAAATAATATTAATATATTTTGTAAATATAGTTGTACAATTCTTATTCTAATAAAGCCTCGTTTTCAAAGTTAGAGTTTGTAAAATTCTTTTGGGTTATCATTTTTAAGACATCACTGTCATAGCATAATTTTGATTTTGACTTTAGTAAATCTTTAGATTGTATTAAAGACGACAAAGTGTTTACCTGAAGTCTGTTCCTTATTTTAGTTTTAAGTAAATTTTGAACTGAAAAAACTCTTTCAACAATTGCCGAAGAGTGTGGAATAGATAGAATCCCTTGAACGATTTTGTATATGTTTGAAAATAAAAGTTCATCCAAACCATTTTCCATTGGGGAAACCTCATTCCAAAATTGGGATATATTTAAGTCCTTATATTTTTTCAATTCTTTTAAGCCTGACAAAGCTCGACACTCGCTGTTGATTTTTTCTACCATTTCAGTTTCATATGGAAATAATTTCATTATAAAAGGAACAACACTGTTTGTTTCTTCACCTAAAACATGGTCAGGGGAAAATTTGGGAAACCAATTTAAAAAGAAGTCATTAAAATCATATTTCTTTCTCAAATATTCCAAAAATCTGATGTAAGATTCTTTGGCATTTTTTTAAATTTAAGCATTTCTTCTTCAGGTATAGATATTGTTGTGATGCAGAGCTCAACTGCTGCGCCACAATAAATTTCTTTTGTTGGAAGCTGGTTGTTGTTAAGATTTATACAACTTATATTAAGACTATCAATATATTGCTTGTTTAAGAAATTTCGAGCCAACTGTTTGAACAAAAATGAAATCCTTTTGATTAGTACATGAACACGGCAATCTTCACTTTGCATTTCAATATTAATATCATTGATTAAGTTTGAGAAATCTGTTTTTGGAGAAGAGCTGTTGCAAAAATAATGGTTAATGCCTCTTATTAGTTCATCGATTGTTTTGGGCAAACACTGCGCAGCATTTTGTGACGCCAAATTCAAACTGTGGCAGATACAACCGCTGACGCAACGAATGATATATAACTGGCCAAAATATAAAAAAACCGATAGTTTCGACGCCGGCTAATCTATGTATGACAAAAAGGCAGGCGATTCGGTGCGCCATTTAGGCAAGGAGAACAAAAAAGAAGCGAACAAAAAACAACATGTAAGATGTCATTTACTTGAAACTAATACTTTCATTGTTGCAGCTTTTAGAAGTACACATTTTTACAACAGATTTTACAAATTTTGCTGAAGTATTTTATACAATATTAAAAACTCTTTTCAAAAATTTTGGATGTTGCATTAGTTTCAAAATTTGGGTGAGCGGGCCATCGTGCCATTAATCATTGAATTGTGCCAAAAATGGCACGATCGTGCCACATTTACCAACCGTGATATGAATACTTATGGAACTTTTCGTCAAGTTTCGGCAAATGTCATTTGCTTAAGTTAAGTGCCAAACTGAATTTAATTTCTTTTAATCGGTAAAAATATTTTCAAGTTGGCAGATTGTCTAGAAATTATATGACACCCTTACGATTATAAATTTATATAATACATAACATATTTCTGTGTTAGGTATTGTGGCAAACAAGAACTTGGTCAAAATCTATATCTCACTACTTTTAATGGCCGAAATTTTGGACAGGAACTTGGCATTTTTTCACATTTATGTTTTTATGTGG
This sequence comes from Tachina fera, assembly GCA_905220375.1. Lineage (NCBI taxonomy): Eukaryota > Metazoa > Arthropoda > Insecta > Diptera > Tachinidae > Tachina > Tachina fera. The sequence goes on along the minus strand of LR999965.1, from coordinate 41,710,688 downwards.
ATTTATTATACATTTAACAATAATAACACTGTAAGTACTCATAAATTACATAAAAAACGCCGAGCCACGCCAACTTAATTTTGGGCAGCAGAACACAATGGTATACTCCGTTTTGAAACATTAGGTCAAACTCAAGGATTCGAACTTAAAACCTCCGATATTTACTCTAGGCATCCTCATAGTAACCATATTTTACATACCGTAGAAGTTATTGTGAGTGCGAATAGTGGAGGAAGAGTCCATTCGCCATGTTACTCAATGCAGGGCCACAATCACAAATTTCTTTGTATTATTATTGAATGCTCTCAATAAGTAAGAGATTTGATTGCAATAAGACGGCGGCATTATAAAAAATCGCGTGAGTAGCAATTGGTAGATGCAAAGAAACGTTTGATGACAGTTAATTTCACATAATGAAGGCAAACATTTTCCTCAATGAGCATGCAACTGAGCACAGCCGTACGGTGGTTCAGAATCAATTTTCATTGGCCAAAACCTAAATTTTTTCTTGAAACAGATTCTTGAAATTTTTACACCATCAAAAAGAAAACCTATCACAACTAAGGTAGCCAAAGAATTAGGTAAAAATATTGGCAGTAGTGGAATGAATATATGTTAGTTTGAAAAAAAATTTCATATTTTATCTGGAATAAATTCCGATTTCTCAAAAACTATTATCGAGAACGGACTGCGGTCTTTTTTATTATGTTGGGTTAATGAATGGTATGTGCAGGCTTTATACAATTTGTAGTTAGGGTGCTATAAAAAATTTTAAACACCTATATTTTGGTAAAATTATAATCTTAGTAGTGGATACAAAGTAATGGTATTTAATGGTATGAGATTTAAAGAAATTTTGAGATTCCGTTTGAGGTTGGATAGTTGATAAAAACTTTTGCAGATCGGGGTAATTGGCCCCACTTGTGCATAACTATGTTGTTTGTGAATCGATTCACAATATTCTTTTTTAGTTTTAAGGGATTTCTCCGCAGTTTCTCCCATGATTTTTTTCGAAAATCAGAGGGGAAATTTTCTACCCTTATTATAACTTTGTCATTTGTGAGGCAATTTGCAAAATTTTCAATTTGCAAAATTTTTTTTTGTTTGAAAAAGATTGTCTACAGGTGGGTCTTACAACTCATTTTTTTTAAATCGGAGGAGGAAATTTTCTCCTCCATTCATAACTGTCATTTGTCAAACTGCTTTCAAAATTTTATTTATTTGAAAGGGTTTGCTGCAGTTTGGTCTTACATTTTTTTCGAAAATCATCAGGGAAATTTATATCCCTTCCCTCCCACACATAAATTTATTATTTGTTAACCGATTTTCAAAATATTTTTTTTTTGTTTGAAGATGTTTGCCTGCAGTTTGGATCCATAATTTTATTTAAAAAATCGGTGGCGAAATTGACTCCTACACACCCCTTCTATCCCTCATTTAAAACCATAGCTCATAAGTGAACATATCAAAATATTTTTTATTTGGTCCCATAAGTTTTTTTCCGAAAGCCTCTAGAAGATTTTTTAATATGTTCTATTAGATATTTGTATTGAAATTAGTTTTTTTTTGGTAGAATTATTATAAGTTAGTGTCTTGCAGATATGCATCAAGTTAGTTATTTGTAAATGGACTTATTTTATTACTTACGGATATATATATTATATATAACATGATTACAGCAGTGCGTTGTGCCGCGAAAAAAGAAGAAAATATACATTTACTTTAAGTCGCTGCCCAAAATAAAAAGACATATCCAACACATGCCAAAAATAAATTTATAATTTAACACAGAATTCTTGTTTTGTTATGGGGACAACCTTAATGGTGGAAGATAGATGACAAGTATGTTTAGAGAAAATCTTCGTATTGAAAAAATATTTAGGGTCGAATACATTTGACTTCGATAGGTACGCCCTAGGGGCAGTTAGGACCCTGCGAGTAAATTTTATACAAATTTTGCTTTTGTATGGGAACGCCCTTATGGACTCGAGATAGGGCATAGGTATATTCGGAGAAAATGTTAAAGATAAAAAATTACTTTGGATCGGTCTTACATTTTACCCCCGTGGGACGTACCATAAAGGCGGAACAAGCGGCTTTCTTAAAAAAAAATATTAAAAATTATTTTTTGTATGGCTACCTTAATGGTTGAAGATAGACGATAAGTATGTTTGAATAAAATCTTTATATTGAAAAAATATTATAGATTGATTATATATGGGACTTCAATAGGTACGCCTTAGGGGCAGTTAAACCCCTGCGAGTAAATTTTATAAAAATTTTCCCATTGTACGGGAGCCCCTTTAAGGAGAGGAGCTAGGTGGTCGGTGTGTTTGAAAAAGATGTTAGACGGAGAAATTTAATGGGTGCTGATCATACATTTGACCCTTGTAGCGGTGACCCCGGAAAAGTAATCTGATTTTTTTTTAAGTTTTTTTGCTTTTACCCTCAACGTTGAGCACGAGGAGGAGAACTTTGCCCCATCGGATCGCCCCCATTTTTAGGCTCAATAATTTTTTCCGAACCGCACAAAATGAAGGGTCCTTTTATGTCGAAATCGAAAAGTCGTCTAATATGCTATACCTAACGGCCATAAGCCACGGATAATTAATGCATTTGTGGATAATATACTTACCGTCAACACTAACATACGTCCTCCATTGTTGCAAAAAGTATTTGAATATTGCACATTGGAATTCCCCCAAGGCATTGAGTTTTAACAAAATTGAATTTATACTATCACAACTCTGCCAAGTACCTTGCAAATGCACGTATGTAATTCCCATAGAACATGACATACAATTACAAAAATAAATATTATAAAGGTTCTTACCTCTCGGCTTTAGGAAAGCATATAAACCACAAACACAAAAAATAGCAAAATAATGCTAAATAAAAATTAAAAAAAAAAATAAGAGTATGACCATTAAATTTCAGGGAGCATGACATTCACACGTTTAAAATGAACTTTTACGCACCCAAACGTTTTGTTTACTAAACTAAGCAACACCACCACCACACTGCCACCACTAACACCAACAACAGCACCGCCACCACTACACTACCACCATTGACTTTGCCATCAATACCCGCTAAAAAAGAAAAAAAAGCAGGAACTTACAAAAAACTACAATAACCAATACCGCACCTACTTTACACCAAACATGATTTTATATAATAATTCTCCAGAAAATATTTTAACAATATTTTTTATATACGAGTACATATATTTTTTTTTTGTAAGTTTTCCATCTTGCAAGATAATGTACAATAACACCAAGAACTACTTGAAGGAAGATGAACAATATTGTTGCCACTTTTGTTTTGTCTAACCTGTCGAAGGTGTTGAAGATGATCGTGTTTTTTTTCTCTTTTTTTACTTTTAAATTGTATTTATTTGCTGTCGTATTCTTGAAAAAAAAGTATTTTTACTAGGCAGACAAAAACCGACATAAACTACGTGGTTCTTTAAAGAAGACCTTTTATTCAAAAAGATCATCATCATCTTTCTGCTATATTCAGTTTTTTAACGGCCTACAATTCCAAACTCTTAGAAATGAAATAATGTACAAAGAGAAGAATATTTAAAGATGTAGAAAGAAATATGTACGTACATTATACGTTCATACGTAGCATGAAAGATCGATTGCCGAGATCAATGATCATATTCTAGCCACTTGTAAGTTTATACACTTGTTGCTGCGGGTTTGTGGTTTTTTGGAACCATCATCATCATCCTCATCATCCTCATCATCCTCGTCATCATTATATCACACCATTCTTTGGCATCTGAAAACACAATGCGTTGATTATGCTCTTGTTCTTTGTTTTTGTTGTTATTTATTTTCTATTTTATGCTTATTGTTTTGTAGGTCTTCACAAGATCATGCTTTTGTTGATCTTTCAAAAATTTATTTGAAGTATGCAAACTTGATGGTGTACTCTTTACAACTTACCAGCAATCTTTTGTATGTATAATGAAGAAATATGAGGGAATAGCTTTCGATTGTAAAGTGTGAAAAAATTGTATAAGAATATTTACTAAAAAAATTGTTATTTCATTATATTCGACAGAAATTGAATAGAGAAGTTCTTTGTTCCTAATATATATAAACTTAATTTCGAACAAAATTAAATTATTGGAGATGTATGTGAGGAAAATTCGGCTGCTAAGGGTTGGAAACTGGGATAGACTCAGCCTGTCCAGGTAAGCAAACGCATGAGGCTCCATTTCTGCGCCGATGACCTGATCTAGCGTCCTTGGAAACGTTGCGGGCGCTGGTGTTAACCTGAATGGCATTACCTTACTGTCTTCGGCCATGATAACCTGCCAATATCCGTTTTTGAGATGTATGCAGCTTATATATTTATTTATTTAGCGTTCCCCAGACGATCTAAGACAGTATTTAACCTAGGTAACGGGTAAGCGTCGTTCACTGTTTTAGCGTTAAGTAACCTATAATCAATACATAGCCGTAGGGTGCCATATTTTGGCACCATGACAATGAGTGCAATGTAGGAGCACTTGGATAGTTCTATGAATTTTTAATAACTCGTCAACCTCTTGGTTTGTACGTCTTTGCATCTCGGGATTCCGTTGCGCGTACCTCTGTCGAAGCGATCTGTTATCTTTCAAGACTATTTTTTGCTCCGTCAAAGTCGTCCGACCTCTCACATTGTCAAACTTTTGCTTTTCCTTCTCTAAGAATGTTGGGAAGGCGGCGTTTTCGTGGGGCTAAATTGTAATAAGATCCTCAGCCTTACGCTGCACCACAGCCAACATCATCCTATGGGAATCGTTTGTAAATTATATTTTCTGGTCACCACACCGTAACTCACACTCCATCGCTCTGAGGAAGTCTAATCCCAGCAGCACATGGTCTAGCACCTATCTCCCAGTCCCAATCTATTCGAATCACTTCAAACTTATTTAATTTTCTACTGGGAACATTTCGCTATACTCTCGTAGCCTTCCAGCTACAGTCTCGCTCACAAAACTTTTGAAAGCGACAGTGTCAATCGTGGCTTATACAATTTGCCACCGAGTTGAACTTGGGCCAGTAGACGAGCTCAAGTTTGCATAAGTATATTTGAAGGGGTTCTTGCCTCGGGTCCGCTACCACCCCTTGCTCGTGGCGCGGTCCTCTGAATTTTCCCTGAGATCTAGGGCAGCACTCACGAGTTCTTATTCATATTCTTCCACATTCCCAACAAAATAATATACTGGTGTTTTGGCAAAAACGATACCAGTGACCCTCGTTGCCACACCGATCACATCCGGTAACTGGGTTAATAGGTGGTTCCTCTGGTGGAAGAACTTGGCGGGTTCTTTACAATCTGCTCTTATTAAATCCACGGTTTCTGACATCTGGATTAATTCCTTTAGGAACTGGAAATCTCTTCTTGTTATGTACATTAAAGACCTGCACAATACCATTTATAAGACATTTCAAGACATGAGAGATGTTTCAACTGGTTTACTGCAGCGAAATATTGTAAAACAAACGCTAAACAACACTGTTGGCAAGACAAACAATTGAAACAAATACCTTGCCAACAGTGTTGTTTAGAGTTTGTTTTAGAATATTTCGCTGCAGTAAAGCAGTTGAAACATCTCTCATATCTTGAAATGTCTTATAAATGGTCTTGTGCAGGTCTTTTATGTACATTTGATATTCTACTAGGCTGTTACGCATTATACGGTATACCTGTTGCTTCCGGGTGTATCCAACATGTCGCATCATGTTTTGAAGGCCAATCACGAAATCCTTGAACTTTTCTCTATGTTTCAAAGTAACGAGGTGGGACGAAAACCTTGAGGAAATCCTCGCGAAAACTCGTCCATATTTTTCATTGAAGGTTATTATTACGAAACCACATTAATGCCGATTTCTTAAGTAGCTCTGCCTTCGTTCGTGTTAGCATATTTTTGTTTAGTCCATAAAATTCGGCCAGTTCTTCGACTCTCTCGATGAACAGAATGGGATCTCTTCCGCCATCATAGCGGGACGACCACTTTCTGATAATATCAATCATCGCCGGGTACGATACTTCAACTTGCTGTAGCGTAGGATATCTTGCCGGTAGTGAAAATGTCAAACCCGCCTGTTGTGTTGGCCATTGTATGTCTGAGTTTTGTTTGTTAGTTGTTTTTTGAGTTGGGTCCAAGAGGTGGCCTGTGGCTGCCTGCTGTCCCTTTGATACTGATGGTGCAGATCTGGTTGGTAGTTCCAGCTGCATGGCAATTTTGAGTGGTGGCGGAGTAGCACCACGCCCGAGGTTGTTCTCCAGTTCTTAACTTAAGTCTTCTTGGAAAATAATTCACAAGCCATAACATGTCAACTGAACTTAATTTTTTTAGGGTATCTACAGCAATATTAAAATGTTTGAGCATTAAAACTTGTATACTCTAAGTTCAATAAACAGCCCATTTAAATTATTCCTCATAAAAAACACCTTATATTTAACGAAGCTTTTAAAAAAATTATCTTCTCTCAGGTTTTTCGCATTTTGCAATATAAACTAAAACGATATACTAGCAATAAAAATTATTTTGCCTTTCAATATAGTAGATTAAGTCCACTTAAGCTTTTATTTTTCTGCCAATGGATTTTTTCATAACATCTTAACTAAACAGCAACGAATATTACCTAACAAAACGTGTTTTTTTTATAAAATTAATAGTTTTGTTCTAAATAAATGAGCATCTTTTTCAGTGGTTAAAAATTTATATAATATATATTTTACCATAAGTTTTTAGATGAGTTGAAGTTTGTACAGTGCAGACCCATAGTCACGATGTATAAAATTCACACAGTTGTTGCTTGCAAAATTGGCGAAATCGTTTGCCTGGGATTCTGCTGCAAACTCCTACGACCAGCGGCAATATTTTCAGCAGATTTTGAGTTTCATCGATGTAGAATAGAATAGAATAGGAACGAAAATCTGGTCAAAAGACCGGCACTACGACACATGATGGATCTTTTGTACCATAGATCTATGAGTCAAATTAATTCAATCTCTGTATGACTTTCCTTATGAAGTTCAGTACAGATATAAAAGGAGCCCGCCTAATATCATCAGAACACAGAAACTCAGAATGAAAAACACGCCTTCTACTGTCACACAATACAAAGAATGTGTGTCTTCGTCTCGTCATCTTCTAAGCACAAGCGACACAAAGGTAAACGAACTTGGTTACTTTTCCACAGAGGATAGTTCAGTCCAAAGTGACCAGACAGAAAACCAGTACCAAGCCGTAAATTATTCCTATTGAAGTTCAGGATGCCATTATGTGTAAATGGCTACATCAAAGCTTTGGCCTGCCTTAAGCCGGAAGAAGACAGCCAAATCTCCTTAGCGGTCGATGTGACATCTTCTTTAATTCTTCTTTGCTTAATTTTTTTCTGCTCTAGACAACCACACTTTAAACAGTTCCCCCGGTAGGTCAATAATGACAACAAAAAAGGGCGAAGCGAACAGACCGTTCCCTCAAGCGAACAATTATTTTAATAAAACAATTTTATCGGTTGTACGTGTTCTTAAACACTACTTTTAATATTTTCTAGTGATATGGTAAGACAAGGTAAACAAGTAAAAAAATTTACAGAGTGATCTCGTTCAACTATCAACTTTTGAAATGCAAAGGCTCTGTATCGTTCATGGGATATGTATGTCAATTATTAGCACTGCTCTTGATAATTCATTCGCTATGAAACGTTCACCAGAGAATGACTGAGAATTTTGCGTATAGTATCTTTATAAAAAAATAATAATTCGGATACTATTTTAATTTTAATAGATTTACCAATAAGCACAACTACAGCTAATGGAGTATAATGAATACGAAACGAAAAAACATGGCTCCAGCCATTAATTATAAAAAATTTTCTATAAATTTTTTATGTGACATAAATTGGTCTCCACTCTCCTTTATTTAACGGTGGTGTTATCTCAAATCCACAGTTTAATACAAAAAAGGTTTTGACAGGTTTTGAAAGTAATTAACCATCACTTAGTTTAACTGCCTTAAATTATTCTTTTGAACTTAGATAATTAAATAGGTACCACCAAGACGAGCCTTTCAATTCTTGCAATGCCCTATTTTTCAGAAATAAGTCGCAAAATTGTGTATTTAAATTATTAATATATAATTAGTAATATTACGTTTGTAGAGTCGAATATGAAAATTGTGCATAAGATTAAATAAAACTTGTACATGCCCTGCAGGAAATCGAACTGACAGTATACAAGGCACGTGACCGGTCTCCAAGTGATAGGGAACGAGTTCTAACACTTCATGTGAAGCATACCAGTCACTTTTACATGGGGACGGCCCAGGATGGGGTTAATTGATACTTTGTATGCATCTTGTGACTCGTCACTGAACTATCCCATAGGGACCTCTTCGGTGTAGAATAATATAAATTATATATAAATATAATTCTGACATTTAACTGTAACAATGAAAGCTTATAATTTTTTTTTATTGTTACAAATGCAATTATAATTTATTTTTAAGTAGAACATTTTTTGAGATTCGAACCGACAACTTCGAGAATGGCAGGCTTGCACACTACCCGCTCAACCACAGGGTCACTCATATGTCAACAGTATAAATACCAGTTAAGCTTATGTTAATACCTCAATATAGTTACGGGACTGGTTCCAGAGTCAGATTGGAGGTAGCAATTAACATTATGTATACATACACTATTTAATAGGTCCATGTATTTAATCACATCGAACATGTCCAGTGCCGTTTACTACAATACTACACAATCAAAATTAAATTCACTAAAGATCAAGATAAGACATCACGAAAATTGTGAATATGTAACCATTTACACGATATGTCTTTTTTTCACCACACACTTCTCCGTACTTATGATAACACTCGCGTTTTCTCAAGTCATAGGATGAGTACGTTTGGATCAATTATCAGCAAATTTTCTGCAAGGTGTTTCCTTTAATCTAGTATGAAATTTTTATAGACGAATATTCCATTACACACAATACGGGCGATTGCTGCGAAAAAGCACATACTTATTTTCTAACCGATCCTCTGAATTCAAACTTTCACACTGTATGCTAGTAAGTAATATTAATACCTCGATCTGTTTCACTGCTCTAGAATTCTCAAGTTCAATTGAGTATCAACAAATTGTGTAATGCGAAAAAGTTTTGTGTTCTTTTTATGCATTCTGTTAAATTTTTTTATATTATTTTAACGAACATTCTTTTCATGAAGCTTACGTTTCATTTCAATGGCCAAATACAAAGCTACCACCACGCATTCATTTGCTGCAACTAAGTAATGTGGTCAAAACCTCAAAAATCTGTAAAAATAACAAACAATTCAATGCGTAGCATATTTATATAATTTAACGTTCTGTTTTTCTCTTTTCTTGGTATCGAGCATTTTGCTGGTTTCAATAAAAGATCTTTTGTTCTGCTCATGATGCGTTGCTTGTATTAAATTTTCGTAAGAAATGAGTTTTTGTCTTTAACTCGTTAAAAATCGTGTCTATAGAAACATCAGAAAAAAACGAAATTTATTTTCATATTCTTAAGAAACTTTTTTAAACAAAAACAACCTGCTAGCTGCATTTTTTGTATTTTAAGATCTTTGTTTTTTTTCTGTTTGCTGCTTTACTTTTGCCCTTGAAGCAATACACGTTTATTACCGCGAGTATTCTTTTCAAAGATGATCTTGCCAATTCATTTTTCGGAGTTTAGTATTTTTTTTCTTCTTATTCTTTAGTTGGTTGTTGGTTTATTTGTCCATGTTGGTGGAGTTGGTGGTGGTGCTGTTGGTGATATGGATAAACGCAACTGCATGTTCATTTGTATGGCCACTTACTACTCTATTATGCTGGTGTGTTAAGGGCCGTTTTGTAGGTGATTATACCGTGGATTATTGGCCACGTATGTCTAGTAGACTTGCAGCAAATAGCGATCATGTGGGTTGTGTTCATATGATGTTTTTAACTGATGACGATGGCTACGATGCTGCTGATGATAATGATGTGTAGGATAAAAGTTATTTTAAGCATTCTTCAGGCCCTTAAATTCAAGTACCTGTTGTTGCTATTAAAAGTACATACTCTTCTGTATGACTCCAGCCAGACATGCTTATAGGTACGAATAACGAAAAAAAATGGTTAACATATTTTGTTTTTATTACATACATTTAAATTTTTTTCTAGTTCCCTAACAATTGCGTTGGCTGGATGCCAAACAGTGGTTCAGGTAAGGGAAATTTTTTTAAGTTAAAATATTAAGTTAATAATAAGTTATATTGATATATTGAGCGCAAGATGTCCAGATATAAATATAAAAATGAAGATGCTAATAAGCAGCAGCCGAAAACTAGAAAATCCTAAGCTCGCTAATATAAAGCAACGATTTAACCCTGTAATCTCTATATTCAAAAGAACGCATTTCTGTTATAACAAATGCAATTTTGACGTTAAGTCAAGAAATATCACTATTCGTACATTAAAACAATTTCTAATTTCAATTGAAGTCTTAGTAAAAATTGAGCATTACTATGAGAACATATCTGTGGCAAAAAGGAAAAAGTAGTTAAGTCGAGTTAAACTGATTTTAAGTAAATGGCACCCTTATAATATCTAAGTTCAAAAGAATCCCTGGACAAAATGTGAATTATTTTGCGAGATTTTTAGGAAAATTGTAGCGCAATAGCTTGCTGTAAGTTTGGCTTTTCTGACAGTTAAGATCGTTTTTTTTAATATTTCAGGGCTTGGCTCGATTAGAGTCTTAATCGAAAACTTAATTGTTTCATAAAACCTCTTAAAAGTCACCTCAAAAGGACATCTACTGAGAATTTTTTTTATTAAGAGCACAATTACCGAATATAAACCATTTTCAAGGATCGTAATTTTCGAAAAATTTTAATTTTCGTAATTTCGGAGAATTTTTTTTTTTGCCTCGGAAACTGAGTATAAATAGTCGGATAAAAATTTGTGTTCCTTTGGTTAAAATGAAGTGCGGAAAAAATCCTTAAAGATTCATTATCACAGAAATTCATAATGAAAGAAAAACTTTAAACTCTACATTTTGAGTAGTAGTACGATTTTTGGTTGAATTTCAAACTAAAAATTTTAACCTTTGAAAGATAATTATTGAAGAATTGAAAACGGCTAGCTGTTCCGTTCAACTATGTGTTGTTGTCAGAATATTTACAACTAACTTTCATGTTATTTGTACATTAATAATTATCACATGTAATTTGGCTTAAAAAGCGATACAAACTTTAGCCCGTTCAAATCATAATAATATAAAATAAACTTCTATTAGATTTTCTGCTTACTACCGGCAAATTAAAAATATTGGTTTGAAAATGTAGTTCCTTCAGAATGACTTCTAATTTTTTTTACTGGGTTATTACGGATCCAAGCTTCCAGATTAAGACTTTGCTAGTAGAATAACTGAACTTTCGTATTCGTACATAAACAACCTAACTAAGGTATGTGCATTTCAGGAACGATTACTTTAACTGATCAAATACTTAATATTATCTTTCCAATGAAGTTCAATTAATAATCAACAATTAACACTTATTTAGCTGTCTTTTGTTTTGAGTACAAAGTTCCGTTAGTATTTAACTTCAATTGATATTTAAAACTAAATATTTCTTTTTTATTTATTCCCTTAGATTGCCCACAGTACGCACTTGTCGATCGTGCTGATCTTGTTGATTTCAAATAACCACCTTAAAAAAAGTCAGTCTTAGCTGCTATTGCTTGCCGCTTTTTGCTGGTTCACGTTTCTTATTATTTTTAAACTTTTAAAAGTCTTAAGAGAAAATAAAGCAAAATTAATGTTGGCAATAATAATGAGCCTACAGCAGGTTCATTATATTTATACGGGTACAGGTGATTTTGTCCTTGGGTTAAAAAAAAAGAAGAAAAGACAAAAACACAACAAAGAACCACGTTCTTTTGTTTAAAATAAAATAAAGCCTCTCTTACTTTTTACAAGAATTTTTAAAAAAGAAAAGGGGTTTGTTGTGAAATGAAAAAACACCATATACATACTACACATTTATTATATTTAAAAACTTAAACAAAATTGTAAGCAGAAACCATAAATTATTTTCAATTTAAGTTTGGTGGAGTATAACTTGATATAAATGTATTTTTTTTTTTATTTTTTATTTGCTCTGTTTTGTTAAATCAATTACTTTATGTGAACAATTTATTTAACATCTTAATTACTGGAAATTCTCCTCAAAAGCCCTCTCTATCGAGCGAACGAAAAGATGTGTCTGGTTAAATAAAACATCATGTTTGGCAAGATATTTTACATTCAATTACTAGACTATTAATTTTTAACTCACTTGTTTATTTCGTATGTACGAACAGATACACTGACTGCACCAGTACATTTTTTATTTTTATTACAATTCTTAAATGTCTAAATGGCATAAAACGCAATGCCTTTAAGAAACGTATAAAATAAAAATGGCAAAAATAAGAGAGATATTATTATATGCTGGTTATTGGTTCGTTTATAAATCTATAAGCCACCATTTGGCAATTAGTGTTAAATAATGGATTAGTTTTCGTTTGCTCGTTGCTTTAGCTGAATTTGAATTTCAAGTTTCGCTGCCCATGGTAATTTATTGGTTGTTAAAATTTCATATAAATAAAAATTAAATTAAGCAATTTTCAAATTTAAATGCAAATGCTTTTTTCTATGTGTGTGTGTGTGTGTGTATGTGTTCATATCGTTAGACTTATGTATATAAGTTTGTTATTTAGAATATTTTGGTTTTTTTTTCTTTCTTAACTCCACTACGAGTATTACGCATGGGTAGAATATTTACATTTTAATTTTTTATGATAGTTTAGGCGATAAATGCATTTTGGATATTTTGATTGTGAATGCGTGAATTTATAAGGCAAATAGTTTAAGTCAAATCTGATTTATCATTAACTTTTATATGCAAAAATTGAAAACAGTGCAGTGCAAAAATTTAAAACACTTTAGTGCAGTCAATGCTGCATTATCTGTAAGTATGGGTGATATATTTTCAATAAAAGTAAAGAAACAACTAAAGCATCGAGGTGGCTTAACACGATTTACAGTGGAACATGAATAAAGAAAATGAGTAACAAATGCGCAGCTACTTTAAGAACTAGCTCTTGCAGAAGTTCAGGTGAGCCTACACTTAAGTTGTTTCCTTCGTTTTCAAGAAACTCGTCACATAGAAAACAACTTTACCACACGATAATACCTAAAACTACAGTTTTGCCTAAACGAAAATAATTATTTTATGTACGAAAACGTCATATACAACCAAACGTATGGTATGCCGATGGGAACGCCAATATTTATAAATCCAATATTATAAAGCCTAAAAAAATGCCAAATAGACACAAGCGCTAAGACTAAAAATTAATCGCTGTAACTCAAAATATCGCTAAAAACAAAAAAGTCGCCAACACGAAAAAAAAGAAATAGATTAAAAAAACCGCAGTACTAAAATAAATCGTTCTTACTTAAACAAATTGTCAAAAAGAAAAAAAATCATCAAAAGTCAAAAATGCCAAAATCAATATAAAATCGCACAAACTAAGAAAAAGCGCCAAAACTAAAGTAAATCACCCGATCGGCCTGTCCTTTGATGAGTTCTGCCGAAGTTGTCGAGAAGAAAGTAAAGAAGAGACAATCTTCCACTTTCTTTCGGAATGTCCAGCTTTTCATCTCTTGAGACACAAGTTTTTAGGCAGTGATGTACTAGACAACCCTTTAGATTCTTAACGCGACGGTTTGAATCTAATACCCATCACCGTATTCGAAGAATAAGAAGAAGGCAGCAACATAAACCAACCAAATAACTCAAAAAAAAATCGCGAAAAACCGAAAAAAGTCAGCAAAACAGAAAAACGCTAAGATTAAAGTTATTTCCCCTTATCGTGGTTGGCGTTTTTCGACTTCAAATTCGACAGTTTGTAGTTGATTAAAGAAATTAAGCTACATTTTCCTTTAATCTATTACAATACGCCTGACTTTCGCCGCAAAATCGCCAATCACAATAAGGGGCATTGTTGGAGTCATAGTCGCACTTCAGTGAAATTATGAAAGGGTGAACAAATTTGAAGTTAGGAAGTAAATTCGCTAAAAAAACAAAATTTTTTCACAAATTCAGTTTTATTGATACCAATGTGAAGTTAAAATATGGGAATTATTAATGGAATAAGATGACGGGCATATGTTCGCTTGTAGCACGTCGCAAGACTTCCGCTATTTACATAAAACTTTGAACCATATTTTGCAACAAAGCTTCGCTTATCTCGTCAATGTAGCGCCGAATTTCATCTTTCAGAGCGCCAGTTGTTTCAGATTTGTTCACATGAACCATTGCTATTAAATGGCCCCAGAAAAAATAGTTGAGAGGAGTTAAATAACAAAAACGAGGCATCAATTGGCACATTGCCAAATCGAGAAATTCCGAAACAGGGAAATTTTGGCCGGGTGTGTGGCTTGTGGCGCCGTCTGGCTGAAACCAAAGGTCAATGATTTCAACATTATTCAGTTGCGGCAAAAAAAATCGCTTATCATGGTTTGGTAGCGCAGATAATTCACGGTGACGGCGTTTCCTTGCACATTTTCGAAAAAATATGGGCCGATAATGCAGCCTGAACATAAACCGCGCCACGCTGGCACTTTCTTTGGATGTAATGGATTTTGTGAGCCCCATATACGACAATTTTGTTTGTTTACATAACCGCCTAATTGAAAATGGGACTTATCAGTAAAGATGATTTTTTTGAAAAATGCGTTGTTTTCGTTCAGTTTTGCAAACAGCCAAATTTTTCAAATTAAAATTCTTTGTTCAGAAGAGTGCGTTCCGTGGTTAAAATTTTCCAACTTTTTACTAAATAAATGTCAAAAGAAGACAGCTCAATTCTAGAAACTTCATCATTTGACAGCCAGTTTACTTCCTAACTTCAAATTGCCCACCCTTTATAAGAACTTTTCGCATTTTTTATTTTATTTTCAACAATGTCAATACTGTATAAGGTGCGTGTCATTTAGAAATCATAGAACATACACAAGTATCCTAAATATAACTCTCTTCAGTTTAATAGTGTTTTCACACTGAAAGTTAAAACCTGGTTTTAACGTTAAAACAATAAACAGCTGCTTTTGCATTCACTCTGCAAGTTTGTTAAATTCAGGTTTTAACTCACATACTGTCTAATAACTTTGTTCAAAAATAAAATAAATCTTCTGCAGAAATGCGTGAGAACGTTGTTGTTCTGCTTTTTATTACACTTACTTGACAGACTGTACAACAACTGTTTTTGTTTGTATAAAAAACTCGGAAATTTTACAATGCGCTGTAAAATGGAAATTATTTTATATTTTAAAATTATGGAACTACTTATACAAAGTGATGAAGTGCTTAGAAATTAAGCACAAATACATTAGAAAATAAAACTTTTTTATCGGCGGATCGATGTTAGTTAAATCGTCTTTTTTTACTTCCCAGAGGTCAATGAAAATATTTTCATTTTTTTCCTTCCAAAAAAATCCTTTTTTTCCATAATTTTTTGATTATTGTTGCTGCTGCATCCATTTAGAAATTGAAAAACTTTCAAGCGACATCTATTGTTATGCACTGGCATAAACATTATCAGCTGCTTGCGGTCATTTCGACTTGGCAGCACTGAATTTAGCACATCTAACTTAAAACCAATTCTGAAATGGTTTTAAATTGGTTTTATCAGAAACAATTTTTATGGTAAAACCAGGTTTAAACATTTGTGCTCTTATGCAAAAACGATTCTTAAAGTTAAAGCATGTGTTAAAACCGGTTTTGTCATACAAAATTCGTATGTTAAACGAACTTTAAGTTTACAAATTTTTTTGCATAAGGCGGTTGGTTTTTAGGTTAAAACCAACTTTAATTAAAACCATGTCGGTGTGAAAACAGTATAAGTTACCTTTTAATTTTTATATTCGCGCTTAAGCAGACTACGAATAATTGATCAGCTGATTTGGATACCCAGCATTGCTAAGTTAGTTAATGCCGTAGTGTGGGTCATCAGTTTACTTCCATAAGTATCAAATGCGTGATTGCTTAGGCATCCTGATTATAAATATAAGTCTTAAGCGAACTCTTGCAATGTTTTATATAAAATCTGTCATATAGTTTAACGGTACAATTTCGCGCACAACAATAAAAGTTTCAATTCAGTGGCACGGCGCTTTTACATACAAATTTTCTTAAATCGAAACACTCCCAGTCAATCAACTATAACAGATTATATTCCTTACTTCAATTTCTTTTCCGCGTGCAATTAAAATTTTAAAAATTCAAAAAATTCTCAAGAATATTTTAGCATAAACAGCTAAACAGTGCGATTTATCAGTTTCATAAGGTGACGTAATAAATTGCCATAAATTTTTTAGTGTCATCATTATTAAATTGTGTTCTCTTCAATATTGATCGGTGATCAAAGAAATGTTTATTTAATACTTGTATATACATATATAATTTTTTCCTTCAATTTTGTTTCGTTTTCCTGCTTAATATTTTTTGTGCATTTAGCCGTTAAACAACCTGCATAAAAATGTTAAAAAGAACAAATATAAAATTAAGTGTTGTGTCATGCAATTTAAACGGAACCACTTCTTTTGAAACAACAAAGCACACAACACTACCTAAACGTTTATGATGGACACCAAAGGAGTTCATTCTTGTTCATTACGTTACGAATAAAAAGTATCAGAAGACGAAGGAAAAAAATTTACTAAATGATGATCTGCACAATAACGAAATAAACCAAATACATTGGAATACACTTGCTGCGACCGGACAGTCATTGATCGTTATTACTTTTTTCTCTCTTTTAGTTTTTTAAACAGAACAAATAAAAAGAAGGGGAAGAAAAAACTTGTATGAAAGAATAATAAAATATGCCATTCAGGGCGAGTCAAACCACACCAACTGATTAAATAATAAATTAATAATATCGACATCAACAAGTCCGCAAAAATTAAGAAAAAAAAAAGAAATAAGAAACAGAGAGGACTGTCAGACAAACAGACAGACAGACAAGCACACGGACTTGGTTTGGAAATAAAAAAAAAACGCAAACATAACGCACACACACCCAAACTAAATATTAAAGGAAAGGCTTCATCGTATTCATAATAAAGCAAATAAGTCTAAATGAAAAATAATTCTACCGGCCTTTAAAGATCACATGAATGCGTAACGATATATTTTGTTTAGCGAGAAGTGCCTGAACACCCTACATAAGGTAATGGTAGACTGTGTGGCACTTTATTGCTGACTACAAACCTGCTCAATAACTTTTCAGTGGCTTGGTAGATGTAGACTTTGATTAGCAAATCCAAGTAGAAATTTACATAAATTTTCTTGCAATTTCCAGCAAAATAATTTTGGAGATGCTACATGCGACATTTTTTAAGAGACTTCTTTAACATATCAGTTCTGGTGAATTTTTAATTTTTCTTTCTTTTTTTTGCGGGTGACTGGACTTAAGAATTTCAATACCGTTTCCAAGTATTTGCTTGAAATGCCCTTTTTGTTCAAGTTTTAGTTTATTATAATTTTTTTTCTTCTTTACATGAAACAAGTTTGCCTTATGTGCGATTATGTGCTGCTCTCATGCATTGTCGACGGCGATCGTTGGTTCTGCTGTCAAGTGACAGTGGAGGAGTATGCAACAAACCAAAAATAATAACAAAAATATATAAATATTTATTTATTCAACTTCTATGCATATCTTCGTATGGAGTGAGTGTGTGGCAATATTTCTGCAGGTACATACATTTATTTTAAGAAAAAGCTAAATCAAAACCCATAGATGCTGTTGATATTCAAGGTTACTTTTTTCATGCATTTATTTTCTCTGCATAACCTCAACATTATCAATAACTACGCACCCAATTTATTTATAGTTATTCAAGTGTGTTGTACAGCAAATATTCGCTTAAAATTTCTGTGTTAGTTTCAAGTAATTGTATTCTAATTTTTTTTTTAGTTTAAATTTCTTTCAGGTTTTTTTTCTATTGCGGAATTATTTTAAATCTGGCGACATTCAATGAATAAGATCTCATTATTTTTATCTGCCCAACTTTTTTCGTTTCTTCAACATTAGCAAGTTTTTGTTACCGCACACGTTGTTCGCTGATTTTTATTATTTGATGCAACTGCTTGAAATCACGCTGGTATTATACAGAGAAAAAGATGTTAGTTAAGTAATCGGTTAAAAATTTCTAAAGAATCTTTCGGATTTTGTATAAAAGAAAACAGTGAATTGAGCATCTATCAAGACTATAATTTCGCCTTGTAAAATAATAGCATATTGTTTGAATATTAAAGATATACTCAGGTATATCTTAAATAATTTACAGATCATCAATCTTTTACTTTTACTTACAGCTACAAACAGAAAAAAAAATCCAATGTAAAATCACCATGCAAAAATTTTGATTGCATATAACATTAAAAGCTGAGAAGGCCTCCTTATTTCAGACCTTATTAAAGTCATTCTTCAGATTTTTTTTTATTCAATTACTACTCTCATCTTACTGCTAAATAATGCCATCGACTCTTTCGCATAAAAGACAAGATACACCTTCCACACACGCTTCTATTAGAAGGGAGAAGAAAAGGAGTAAAATTTTTTGTCTTACTTTTTTTGATGAAACGAAAACAAAAATCGATTAATTTGAAGGCCTTTCAGAATCGCTAACAAAAGAAGCGAAAGCGCAAGGCTTATCATGCAATGACAACATGTGTAAAAAAAGTATGAGTATGTAGTTGAGCAAGCAGACTTTTTATATCTAAAATAAGGCCTTTTAGAAGGCATTTTTAATCCTTTTTTTCCTGCTACACCGAAAGATATTTGCTTCATAAATCCAACGAAACAATTTCATTAGATTTTTTTTTCACAAATCTAATGTAAATCTTACAAATCTAATGAAAATATCACGAATATTGTGAAAGACTTTCATTGTAAATGCTTCGTTGGTATTCTAGTTTCGTAGCAATATTTCATTGGATTTACGACAACAATATTTTCTAATTATTAAGAAACATATATAGATAAGTACATAAAGCAATTAAGTTAAATATTAAATTCTTTAAAACTAAAATAAACAATAAAACTTACACCAATTTAGAATTTCATTATAGCTATAAAATGTATTCGTTGTCCTAATGAAAATTTCATTTTAGTCATGAAAGTCTGATAAATTAAACTTATTTCAACAGTTGTCAACTAAAAGCTTGCATCAAATGCAGTTCTGTATGATTGTTATTACACTCTTTGTGTGTTTATTTACACATACAGTTTCAATTAAGTTTATTCGTTGTCATAATAAAGATATTTCATTGTTTTTGTGAAGTTATTTCATTGTTTTCATGAAATTATTTCGTTATTTTAATGAAATTTTTTTCTTCGAGGTTATCTCGTTGGGAATTATCTCGTTGTTTTAATGAAACTCTTTCGTGGTTTTAATGAAATAATTTCGTCGTTTTAATGAAATTATTTCGTTGTTTTGATGATGTTCTTTCATTGCGTTGATGACATTGTTTAATACATTTGATATAGTTTTCATTAAAATTGTTTTAACGAAATTGGTTTCATTAATCCAACGAAGCGTGACGTTGGTTAAATTTTAATGCATTTTTTCATTGGATTTATGTCGAAATTCATAGAACTTATGAAAAAAAATTTCAGTGAGGTAGCTTTAATGCACTGTTGGGCTCAGTTGTATAACTTTTTCTTGTTTTGATGTTGTATGTTTTGATGTTCGTGAATAGCCGATAAACTTCGCTTTCTAGGAAAACTTCATGCTGATGGATACTAGGCAGTATACTAGTCCTGTAGTCGGATGGTCACAAGTTCGAATTCTGCAGACAATCCAAAGCAGATTCGCAATTTGTGTTTATAACTCAAATAAGTTCTGTGTTAAATAATTAATTTAACCATATTGAGTTAAAATATATTTCTCGTGGTCTTTATTGAGTATCTAAAGAATATTTAAGGTTATTGTGGCTGCAGCGCACATAGTCGTGTTTTCATATAACGAGTGAAAAAAATAGAAACAGTTATTGTGAAAGGTTGAAATTTGGCTAACATGTTTAAATTGGTAAAAGGTAACCAAATATAAAATTTTAAAAATTTCTTTGCAAGGATTTGCATCCTTTCCATATATCCTGAAATTAAAAAATTTCATAAAGAATAGGAAAAAAGTTCGAGCGTCATGAAACTTTGCATATTTATTGAATTTTATACACTTATGCTATCAAAATCGGAGAAAAATTTCCTTGTTCCAAAAATTCAAAAAAAGTGAAAAAATCTTATTCATATTCTATACACGAGTCAATTATAACAAGCTTATTGTTAATTTAATTGTTTTTTTAATTCGGAGCAAGAACGTGAGTGTTGTTCGCTGTCATAGTCATCAATATCATCTCCAATATGAATTTCCAAATTTGAAAGTTGATCCAGATTTGGGGGGTTCATATTCTTGTCTTATTATATAATTTTGTATCCCGGATTTCTTTCCGTATTTCTTTTATGGTTATATGTGAAGCATCTTCACATGGTGTCATTGGCCGACCTCGAGTTTTACTTGTTAAGTTACATAAAAAATTAATATAAGAAACTATTCTTTTATTCAAAATTCCTTTAACCTAAAAATCGTAATTAGCCAAAGTGCAAATTTGATGCTCTAAAACTTCGCTAAAAATAAAATTTTTATTTAATTCTTTCCCAGTTTTCTTAGTCAGAGTGTCTACTATTAAAAAGCATCAACATATTTTCGGGTTTAATTATTCCATAACAAAAAGTATTTTTCAAGATTACTGTTAGTCATGTTGAATTAACATGAAAAATATGCAGAAAACTCATTACCGAAAATATTTAAAATTAACTTTGCTTACGCCGATTTTAATATGTAATTTTTCTGTGTGTGTTCAAATTTATCTTTTGCATTAAAAACAATCACTTTATAAGCTGAAATTTTTAAACTACCAGCAGGTACTGAACAACAAGGCAATTAACCATTAAACCACTGGCTAATCATGCAAAAACTGAAATTGAGTGAAAGTGAAGTGGATCAAAATTTAAGTAAGCAAATAAACTTGACTTCTCAAAACCAATTATTTCCTACTTAATTATTTCAAAAGGCATACAATAACGTTAGCATATTCTTCTCTTAATTCACAGATTTCCAAATTTGATGATGATTTGGTACATATCAAGACCATGATTATGATTATGTTTTTACTGCCCTCTCAAATAATGTACGATAAAAATTGCTTCGTTTCTCAGGGAACGCACGAACAATTTGCGTAAAATGTATATCTATAATGTTTCAAATTCACTCTATTTCAAATTATTCATAATGCAAAATTTGCAACTGTCAACTAAGAAAATGAAAAAAGATCTAGTTAATTTAATTATTGCTGTTCGAACTTCATTTGGTTCTATATTTATGATTTCAACGGGCTACAGTTCGTATCGCTTTTTAAGCCAAATTACATGTGATGATTATTAATGAACAAATAACACTAAAGTTAGTTGCAAGTATTCTGACTAACACATAGTTGAACGGAAAAATTAGCTGTTTTGGAACGCCACTAAACCTTCATCATCAGTGTTTTTTGTGTTTGGTCCACTGTGTGTGGTATCAGTTGATGTAGATTTCTGCTTTAGATACGTAACTTTTATGCAAATGGAATATGTGAATTCTTTTGATTCATCGTATTTCAATTTGCTAAAAGCTTTTTTGTAATGAAAGCTCAACACAATGGCAAGACTGTTCTAAATTTAGAGATGGCAAAACTGAGCTTTCAGCGATACGACTTTTAGCCCGTTAAAATCATAAATATATAAAAAAAATTCTTACAATGAATTTGATAATGGAGCCTCTACAGTTTTCTTTAAAATCGATTACTTATCTACTAAAAGTTTTACATATAGCTCCGAATGATAGCAACACTATACGCTAAATGCGCGGGCGTACATAGGAAGAGAAATTAAATAAATGAAAAAGAAGTATGTATAAATATCAACCTGTTGCTAAATCTTGTATTTCCTGTGCAATCATTAACATTCATGACAGTCAGTGGCATGACAAAATGAACTAAAACCAGTCTCAATCACACATTTAAATTGTTAAGGCGTTTGTGATATTAAACTTAAACATTTCCGCTGAAAATCTCAAAAATAGTTTTAACATCGTACAAAAATGAGAACGGAATAGAATTATTATAATGTTTTATTATTTATTTTGTAAAGAATTTTTTTACAAATTTTTTTTTATAAAATATATATATATATATATATATATATATATATATATATACACACACATATATATATATATATATATATATATATATATATATATATATATATATACATATATATATATATATATATATATATATATATACTACAATTTATTTTAATTGTGCCAATTAATTTCAATTATGCACTTGCTGGTATCATACCCACTTTGTTGTCTGCTTATTATAGAAACTTTTAAATGGATATCCAGCGCTAATGACCAATCAATCTTTTTTATGGCGCTTTTCTATAATTAATTTAATTTCCACCTTAGTTGTCGTTAGAAATATTAGGTAGGAGAAAAAGTTTGTTGGTAGTAAACAACATGAGTGTATTGAAATATTGAGGCTGTTCACCGGCAAGTGTGTCACGCAAAGAATACGTGATACTCGTATCTTGTGCAAAAAGATATTGGAGTTCGGTCTTCTTTTGAGTTTATTTTAGAAGACGATGCATTTAAAAAGAGGTTACTGTTGGCTAAAGAGAGAGCCCGGGTTAGATCACTGTTCAAACCCAGCCGTTTTAACATCAAAAACTTTTCTGATATATATTACTGTCTTTGTTAATGTATATCACAGCACCCTCCTTCATCCATATTTATAAAAAAATATATATTCGGCAAGGAAAAATAACTAATAAAATGACTACGTCTTCTTAACAACAGAGGCGCTGCAGTGATGCTACAAAAATTAATAAAGCGCATAAAAGTAGAATTGTAAAACGAGTAAAGGCTCAGTTATCCAACTGTATTGTAATGTAACTGCAACGTAGGAAACAGCTGATCGACATTTTTATATGAAAAGTAGGTTACGTTAGATTTTATCTCTAAAACAATTTTCATTACTTTTCACATTACAATATCGATCGCATTACATTACAGTCGGCTAACTGAGCCTTAAAACTAAATAATTTAATGCTTGACCATCTGTCCTCTCATCACTCTCCCTTTGCTAATGAAGCTAACACATATGTATGTATGTATATTACCAGACATCATAAATTGCCTGAATGTGACTTCTCTGTACTAGGCTCAGATGTAAAACTTCAAAATGGCGTAATACTAAAGATAGCAAATTCGAAGTCATTTAGGATTGAAAATTGAGGTTTAAAGTGGAGTACATAATATAGCACATGAGTGACAGTAAAAAATTCATAATTTTTGAATGAACGATAGTGTTGGCTGTTCAGACTATTCATACATGTTCGATACTCAAACCTTCATTCAAAAAAAAATTTGGCACACAAACATAAAAAATACACAAATTGGATATGCATTACTCCCAACAAAATTTTTTTTATAATGAATTATTTTATTGTTATATTATCTCTTGCAATTCCTCGCATGATTTTGTTTTAACATCACACACAACCTTGTTTTTGATAAAAAAAATATATATACATTTTTTAAATAATAGCTTTCTGCGTCCAACCTGTATTGTTCATGCTACCAAAATATCTCTTGACTGACGCTTTTGGTACACACTATCAGTCAAAAACCAATATGGCCGCTGACTGTCACTCAACAACAAAAAATTATGTGGTTGACTGTTGACTGACGATCAATGTAAAATATTAGCAAAATTGTCACTCAGGTTCGATAGTGTGTATCAGAGAAGAGCAAAAAGTGAGTAGAGTTAAATCATGAATTATAATTTCTTGTACGTATGCAATGTTGCCATTATGAGCTTATGTGTTTCTCTGTTGTTTTTTTTGGTTTTTTTTTTGAGGGAATTTAAAAACAACCCTATATACTACTTTTGTATACTACTTGCAAACTGTTTATTTATTAAACTTTTAAATAAACGCACATGCATGAGTTAAGTGAGTTGAATCAATGTGAGTAGTATAAGTATTTTCCTGAAATCAGAAATCAAACTAAAGGCCCAACTATATATGAATAAGCTGGATTAAGCTAATGCCAGAATTGAACGATAAGTCTGTCAAATACTTAAGCAATTCAGATGTGACTTTTAGGTGGCCACAATGTACTTACATACACTTAAGTATTCTTTAGCCACAGCTGCACATATAGGTATTGTTCACAATTTTTTAATAATTTTGTTTTTTCTTATAACTACTAAATGAATGCAATTCAATCAAATGAACTTGTTGGAATGTCCTCATCTATTATAAATTCACTTATAATTATATCCACCATTTTATTACTTGTTTTATTTGTTTTGCCTACTAAAAAAATACAACAATGAACATACATAAATAAACTCATGTGTATGTGTGTATATGTGTATTGTTAAAATAAGAAGCAATAAAAAAATATGTAAAATCAATGAATATTTTCTGATGCTGTTTGCTTGAGTTTAAAAAATGCACAAACAGTGTTTTCCGTACGGAATGTGCGTTCAGTTTGGCACTTAGTTTAAGTAAATGACATTTGACGAAACTTGACGGAAAGTTCCATAATTAATTAATTCCATAAGTAATTATTAAATTTCAATGTGTAAAAGTAAGTGATATATATTCGAATATATTTCACATTACTTTGGGAAATAGCTTTTACACTTAACCCTATTAAAGCATCATAGTTTAATATGAAGTGTGTGAGAAGAAAAAACAGCAACACTAACTGTCTAGTTAAGTTCTTAACTCAACAAGACTTAACTATCTGTCAACTTGTTATCAGATTTAGCAAAAAACAGGAGGAAAAGCACATTAGAATTTTAAAATAGCCATAAGAAAAACAGTCAGTGGGGCAGTTGAAGTAGCAACTCAGTAGAAAACTGGCCAATACTTCTTATCTAAGAATAATTTACAATTTATAAAGCTGTTGTATCGTATGTTGGTGACAACAAGTGGCGTTTTTCTTTTTTCTTTTTTTTTTTTTTGCTTATATATTGCATGTCTGTTTATTTTACTCTACGTATTTCAACTCAATCTGCACTTATCGCAAGTCATATTACACATTGATATGCACAGCACAACATATGGTTACAGAAATATCAACAAACAAACAAACAAACAAAAAAAAGTTGTTAGGAATATTTATTTTGAATCCATGCTGCTGAAAGGTTATTATGACAAAGTCTGCTGCCACTAACAAACTACTGGATTATTTTTTTGTACACAAATCATTGCGTTAATATTATTCAAATTTAATGGTAGTTGGCTTGATTGGTGGCTATGTTGATGATATGCCATCTAAGATATGAAATCAGGATAAAACTATAAAAACTTAAATGAAATGAAGTAACAAATGTATGCGAGCTGTCATCGTAATTGATACGTTTGATAGATGGATTGGTTGGTTGGTTAGTTAAAATGTCGCGCTTTTGAGTGACGAGTTAGTTGGTGGTGATGGTGTGTTGTGATGTTTGGCTAGATGAGTGATAGAGCAGTGGGACTACTATATTTATATCTCGATAATCAAACGTATTGTTTGATTTTGATGACCTACCTGTTTATTAAAACATTTTGTAAAATAATCTGCAGCAGTCACAAAAGTTACTTTAATGTATTAAAAAAATAAGGACCTAAAGAATTATGTATAACAAATAATGGAATTTAGCATGTTGATGATTTATAAAGCGCTGTCTAAATAATTGCAAATGAGCTGCTTAAGTGTTGCTAATGAAATGCTAAACGTTTGCTAACTTGTCAACTAAAATCTGATTAATGTAAGTAAAAACAAAACGTTGCTCATAAATTCTTTTCCTCAGCCATCACTTGCTTTATATACATTGTATCTCCTTTCTTTAACCTCCGACCAAAAAAGAGGTGTTAAAAGTTTGTAGTGTGTGTCTGTGAATCTGTGTATCTGTGTGTCTGTCCGTGTCCACGTACAGGTAAAACGGCTGAACCGATTTTGATTAAGTTTTTTTTTCTTTTTGAAAGGTGACTTAATCGAGAGGTTTCTTAGCTATGTTTGAAGAAAATTGGTCCAGCCGCTTAGAAGATATTACATCTTCTCTAGACAATTTCTGGGGTTTTAAAACTTTTAATTTTAGTTATTACATATTTCGACCAAACTTCAAATATTTTAATGAAAGTTTTATATAAGTGTTTATAGGTTTCTAAATATAAGTGAGTATAGAAGAAAAATATATAACATCATCGTAAGAAAACAGAAGCCCAGAGAAAAATCCTAGTTCAACTAAAAGTGCAAAACCATTATTTGATCTAAAAAAGAACCATTCAGTAATACACGAAATAATCAAAATTCGGATACTTATTTGATGCGCAAAGACAATATTAACTTGTCCAAAAGTTCTAAAGGGGCAAAAACTTTCTTCACGAGCATGATAAAATTCTTGCAGCCCCCTTCGGGAAAGCAGGAACTTATTCATTATTAAGGCAATTTATTCAATTCCTGAAATATTTACAAGCAATTCCTGAAAGCAATCAGATTCTGTCCATTCTTAAAGGAATATACATTAACATGCCTGAGATATTCTTTCGATCTCGTGAAGTACAAAAATTTTTGTCGAAACTCAATATAAACAAGTCTTCTAGGACGGATGGCATTACAGCATTGGCCTTGAAGTAGTAGACTTCGGCGCTAATACGTCCATTAGCTAACCTCTCAATGATCATTGTACCACGTCGCTTAGCTTCCAATGTACTGGAAGGTCGCTAATGTTACACTAATCCCTAAAAAAAATTAAAGGCTAATAATCCTGAAAATTATCACCCAATCGCAATATTTTTTGTACTTTCGAAAATAATAGAAAGTATTGTAAACTTCTAACATGAAATGTACTTGGAGTCGAACAGTTTGCTTAGCGACCGGCAGTATGGCTTGCCCTCCTCTCGGAGAAATGATATATATATAATTCAACCCACAATTTTGGCCTAAATCAGCTGATAGCTCTTAATATCCCCAAAGCGTTTGATCCACTTTTCTCAAAATGTACTGCTTTAGAAGTGGGTGAAAGCTTCTTTCAATTCTCATCGAGCTTCGTCAGAGATCGCACTGGAAGAGTTGTTACAGATGGGATCGCATCAAACATATTCAAGTTAAATACCGCAAAGCTTCGTTTTTTCTCCTATTCTATTTCTTTTATTTTTTAAATGGTCTTCTTTTAAAACTTTATATCTTATCTGCACAGAAAAAAATGATTTGTAAATACAATTAATTTTTTTGTTATATCAATTAAATAATTAATTGGTTTTGAACCTACAAGGATTTTTGTAAATACAATTAACGAAATTGTAAGTTAAAGAAAAATCTGAAAAGTATTTTCAATTAAATATATCAACAAATAGTTTGTTGAAATTTATTTACTTTTCAACATTTATTGTTGCTAGATCTCAAAGTTTTTTTCACTAAAGCTTTTGTTATAGCGCATTGTACAACATTGGAAGGCATTACAAGGCAGATTGGGAAGAAAATTATATAGAATCGAATGAAACGATAATAATAAACCAAAATGAAAATGACAATATGCATGCCTCAGATATCAGACAACGAGTTACACAATGTTTAAACGAATAAAAACTTATTATATTTTTATATTATTAAATTGATTTATATTTTTTATCATTTTAACAGAATACCATTCTTTGGATGAATAAAACACATATATTGTTAAAAACTAAATTTAATAAGAACTTAAATTATTTTTTAAGCAAAAAGTAAGGGGATACCTTTCCTTGGTTGACTATAATATACATAATTTGAAAAGTTAAATTCACAGCTCTGTCTTTCATGTATTTCAGGTACATTTCGTTCTATTATTAAACCAACTAAAGAAACAAAAGGAAAAATATAACAGAAATTTTAGTTCCACAAAAAAGCATATACTTAATAGAAAAACTAATAGAAAATTATCTTTTAAACTAATAAGTAAACAGAATTTAATTTTTTAAACTATTAAGTTGTACTTCTAGAATTTGAAGTTTTTTTGTTTAAATTCTCTGTTTAGAATCTGCTCTTCTACTGAGGAATTATATTTCTTTTTTTTATGTCTTTGATTTCTTTTAAAACTTCATATTTCTTTCTCTTTAGTTCTTTCAAGTCTTTTAAAATTTCGTTTTTTTTATAAAGATTTTTTTCAATTTTCTTCATAGTGCTTAATAGCTCGCTTTGTGTTCCACTCTGTTCTTGAAGGAGAATGAATTTTTCTCTTCCGCCGTAATTGGTTTACTCGGTTGCTGCATAGCTATCTTTGGCGTCCGCTTCTCTTCTATTCGCTTAGGCTGCTTGGGACTTACTTCTTTCTGGGTTCCAGATATTATTTCGGCATTCTCGAGTTCCTCAGAGAATTCGTTGAGGGTTGTGCCGAAAGTATTACCATCAGGATTAACGCTTACGTCGACATGTAGTAGACCAGACGGAGCCTGCTCCAATGAAGGCAAACTGACTTCTTGGGATGGCCCGCCTCCCGTTACATACAATTTGTTTTTGTTTGTTTTGTGTCATCTTCTTTTTCAATTTTGATTTAAAATGTATCCATACCCTTTGCCCTTCGTCAGATGTACTCACTGGTGGGCCACAGCTGTTAAGTTTTTCAGATATTTCTATCCACACGTTTTCTACGTTTGCTTTTGTTTCCCCGAAAGCACGAACCCCACGAGCGATATTTGGTGTATCTTCCATTTCTTTAATTAATATATCAAACTGTTGTCTAGTTGTTACTTTGACCATTTTAAAATCCAAAATAATCAAATATTTAAAAATATTTAAATTAAAAAATGAAAAGAAAAAATTAAAAAAAAATATTGTACTTACTTTTTAATTTTTCCACCTTCATTCTTTAAAAACTATGCAGCAACTAAAAATTTGTAGTTGCCAATATGGCAACTGAAACAAACAGCTGTCCGTAATACCATTTCGGCAACTGGCAACGCAACAACAGTTCGGTTGCTATCCGTAATCGAGTCATTACATTTTTTATATTAACAATGATGATTGTTAATTTTTAAACTAAATTTTAACAATTTGTTTTGCTTATTGAATTTCGATGATATTTTTTTTCTGTGTTGCCACATAAATAAAATTATAAATTGTGATTCACTAATTCGCCAACAATATCTCGGACAAGCGAATACAATCGATTTTAACGCTCGTAAGAACCCGATGTTGCATGTATGCTTACTCACTTATGCTGGGAACACAACTAGGACGAATGACGAATTTTTCGGTGCGAACTTTGCTTATAAAAATTAAAACTCATTTGCGCTTATGAAAATTAATACAACACCGCCGTTGAACGAAATTCTTCGTGCGTGACGAACTCTGTGATAAATTTATTTCTATTTTGTACGCCAACGAACGATGAAAAACAATTTTCTCTCTATCTTTGCACACCAACTTTAGCAGTTATAAGAGGGGAATTCGCTGAGCCAATTCGTCGTTGTTGTGTTTCACACAACGAATTTACGATTCCGATTTCTTTACTAATCTTACCACATATCCGGACCCGTCCGAAATTGTAAGACAACTTTTACATATAGGCCGGCGTTTCAAAGCCTATTTGTGAGATGATCGACCACGTACAGGAGGAAGCGAAGAAGCCCATAATGGAGAGTAGGGTATCTAACTCAACGGATTCGTTGGCGCATCGACGCAATGTGCTCTGCATTTTCTTTTTCTATCGTTAATATAATAGAGTGTTATATAATCAAGTCAGGGAGCTTGATTCTAAAGCCCATACATTTCTACGCGCAACAAGTTCTTCAGTGAGACCACAACCAGTCAATCGCACTATGCATTACAGAGAAAATTAATTTTTTAGTCGTACTATTTGTGTTTGGAACAAACTAACTACAGGCGTTTTTCCTCCCTCTTTCAATGTGAGAAAGTTCACAATGAATCTGCACAGGCACTAATCCATCTACCCACCTTCACACAACCTATTTGCCTAGTTCTAGCACAATGGATTGCATGAGGAGCTCGTCATTTTTTTAAAATTCTCAAAGATGCAAATGTATGAATGTTTCGATTTTTATAAAAAGCAGTTGAAAGGCTTCGATGGTGGTGCGCGTCTGCTTAACGCACATGGATCTATATTTTCAATTTCATATAAATCGCTTGTGTAGTTTCTGAGAGGCAGATATTGCCCAGTTTTTAAAATATATGAAGCCAGGGTGTCTTTTTAGACCCTTTGAATTTTATAAAATGCGGTTGGATAGTTTCAGAGGCAGAAATCACCCCCTCCCTTTCACATGGTCCTAGTTTTAATTTTTCTTAATATACAGCTCTTTTAAACGAAGATCAATTTTTATTTTGAATTTAATAAAAATCGGTTGGACAAACAATTAAAGTTACATTTTCATTATGATCGGGGACGCACAGGTGGGCAGACGAATAGAAGACCAAAGAGACGGACTGAAGTGCGGAAAGACAGGCAGAGTTCATTATTAAATATTTGTAAAAAAAATTTAAATTTAATTTGAATTATTTAATTTAGTTCAATTTATTTTTATATTTAATTTTTTTTTTAAATATCAAGGCCTCATGAATTGATGTAATAAGACTATATTTAAATTTTTTCCACTCAAGGGGGCCTAAAATTAACCATGCATTGGCAAAATATAAAAATGTGTACATAACTCTGAAAATTTTACAAAAGAGCTTTGCTGCTCTCACACCGACGAGGGCACAACAAACAATCAGCTCTCAGCGACAACAATTTTTGCTGCTTACTTTGCAATCCAACAAGAACAAATTGTAAGAGCTTCCAAATGCAAATTTTTGGACGTACATAGCTATCGATATACGTGTGTACTATAGAGTTTTCAAGTGATTATAGGTATTAATATTTTTTTCAAATTAATTTTTAAAATAACTAATTGAAAGTTATTCTTAAGTACTAACTTATTAAAGAGCAAAAAATTGTTTATTAAAATTGCTAATTAGCTAAAAATAACTGGTGAGGTATTTAAAACTAAAATTTTAATGACCCATTAATTTGCTAATTTTTTTCTAAACTACTTTCCAGCTTACCTCGTACACTCAAAGGAATACACTTGCCTTTGCCAGGAGTGTGGGCAAATGTTAAAGCTTGGAGAAGGGGGTTGACACCTCAAGTTCCTGCTCGTTAGTTAAGTTTTCACATACTTGGTGGTGTGGTGTCTGCAGTCAAACGAAATGGGGGAAAAACTGATTGCGTCTTTTATGTTTTAGATGTCTATCAGTTTTTCACAAAACATATACGCACACACACGAACTCACATACTCGTACATCGTAGATGGCTTATACTTATATTTAAACACCAATGTGGCAATTGTGTGTAGCAATGAAGACGGCCTTTACAACTCATGTGGGCATTCAATCAAAAATTGTCAGTTAAGCGGCACTTTAGTCTACTACACTAGATGTTGTTAGTGCTTTCTTAACTGTCCACATGTACCGACAGACCTGTCTAGTTATCCGTACGTCGAAATCTTCCAGACTACTCCTAGTCTTTGTGTTCGTTTAATGGTAGCGGCTTTTGCTTGTTGTTAGTTTGCCTTTATTCCTTTTTTTTTACTCTTTCGTCTCTCTTTCGGCAGACATTTAACAATGTATGTTGTTCTTTATGGTGTGAGAATAACTGAATTTTGTTAATAGAACAGGTACTTTTTCTTTTTCACGCGTCAATATTATACGTTGCTGCGTTGCATACTTTTTATTGATGTTGTTGTTGTTGTTGGTGCTGTTTCTGTTGCTGTTTTTCAGCAAGTAAGTGCAACATTTTTGTTTAAATTAAGTTAAAAAAGTGTTGCCAGATTATACAATATAATAATACGCAAGTATTGTTGGGTTTGTTTAAAGTTGTATTTGAAAAAAAAAATTAAATCAAAATGCCTCTAAACAAAAACGAATTAAAGGTATTCACGTCAAAAGTTGCACTGTTGCGGAAAAGCAAAATTGCAAAATTTTCAAAAAATATAACAACAACCACATAGGAAATTATTTTGCACAAATGATGCAAAATTGTCAGGATCTGAGTAAGTGAAAAATTATCAGGGTAAATTTTGCAAAGTTGTGCTACTTTTTATGGCATTGCCAATCCAAAAAAATGGACAAAAAGTAATTATAAAATCAACCAACCACCAAATTACAATGCAGAAATACCTAAATGTTTTTCTTTTAAATGAAAAAACAAACATATTTTCGGACCAAATTAATTAATTAAAAAATTATGAAAAAAAAATTTTTTTTAATTCTTAGCTAGAAATTGTAATGAAATCTTCAAATTCGATTTTAAGATAACAAGTACATAATTTTGTTATTTTTAAAAGACCTATGGCTTAAATCGTTATTACAATTTTGTTAAATAATACCAATACCATTAATATTGATATTTTTATTAGTGAATTAATTACAGAATTAATCAGCGAAGTTCCAACACTTTTCAGCATTTAAACAATTAAGAAACATACGAGTACAATTTATCTTTGCACATATTGTGTTGCTGTATGGACAACTAAACAAAATGGGTTGTTCACGTCAGAAAGTGCAATTATGCTCTATTGCACAGTTGCAAGAGTTGACGTGAATACCTTTATTATTTATGAAATACTAGCTAGGAAGTGCTTCGCTACTTCCATAGTCTTTAAATTTCATGTACATACATCAATTTGGAAATGTCGAAGGGTCAGAAATGAGGTACGTAGCCTACGCCTTTTTCTAAATGAAGGGATACATATGCTTTATATATCATTAAAATCGATTTCAAAGCTTCGAAGGAGTAGGACTCACCCCCTGCTCCCTGGCATGTCTTACTTTTGAAAAGGTACATAGAGTATGTATTCTAAAAGAAGAAAACCCAACATTTAGTTGAAACTCAGAAATTGTGCCCCTTACTTCCTCCTGGTCCTAGTTTTGAAAATGGCTATCGTCGTTTTGTGACTTTTTAGACACAGATATATCTATGTTCCGAATTTGATTAAAATCGGTTTTTAACGTTACGAAGGGGGAGGAATTTCCCCCCATCGCCCTTGTGAACCTACTTTTGAAAATGTACATATGTTCCGAATTTAATTAAAATCGGTTTGAACATTTCGCAGGGACAGAAATTTCCCCCTATTTCCCTCTGGTCCTATTTAAAAAAATACCCTTTTACCTTTCCGGAGTTGCACAGTTGCACTTCTAAATAAAACTTACTTATGTTTCTAAAAAAGATAGTGTAAATGCATATAATAACAAATAATTATTTGTTTTGATTGTCAATATTTTCTTCTATCAATGTTTTTTGTGCAATATTTATCTATTTATTGTTTTTTATTAACAGTTAGTTATTTGCAAATAAAAAATTAAGCTGCCGTTTATGCGGAAAAATTCTGTGTTTCCAATACGTATTTTTATTTGCGAATAAGTCCCCCGTATTAACGTAGTAAAATTTATAAATTTTTATATGCATAAGTATATAGATTTTTGTTTTGAATGATTTTGTTTGAAATCGTCTTTTCAAACATATTAAACGATAGAACATGGATTGTGAATTGAGCGCATTAGCGTTACTTTTGTTCTGAAAAAACAATTGTTTATCGTTATATTTGAAAACTGCAAAAACAAGTGTTTTATTACACTTGGCATTGTTTTGAAGTTCGCCATACGAAAGTAATTTCCGATTTATATTATTTTCATGTCACAAGTTCCATAGGCTACAAAATTCGTCTATATTGCAATTATCAACATCGACGTCACGTCAATATAATACAAAAAAATTGGGGGTATTCAATTGCAAGAACTATACAAAGCAAACTAGAGCATACATCCGAACCATTGACCACGTTGTATTCACAATACTATCCGCTGGGCATTAGAAGGAAAATGCAACATACAAAATAATAAATATTCTGTGTCTAGAGTCGCGTGGAGGATTTTTCTTTTTTAACTTTCGATTCAGTATTGAAATAAACTGACTGACAGGTATAGCTTTTCTTTTTATCTATGTGGTTCCACAGCCGTTCTAGAGTTTTTATACATATGTATATTTTTTTGCGATAAATTTTAACAATTATCTGGCAGCATTATTTCCTAGCGCAAAAGAAACAAAAAAGAAATCATCTGCTAGTTAACTTTATATTCCACTATATGTCTTAAGCAACATGTTATATGCCACTTTAATGATATTGTCTTAACAGCACAACACTTTGCTGGCTTGGTAACGTCAGCAACAAGCAAATAAAAATATTCCACGAGAAAAACTGCAAAAGATCTCAAACAATAAACAACCACACGATGTTAATAGTACTTTGCAACAAACCTTGCAATCAAAATAAAAATAAATAAAATAAGAAATAAAAAATAATAAATTCTACTATAAAAAAATGTTGTTATGATCTTCGGTAAATGATGATGATCAACGCAATAATAATCATCAAGCTAGAAACATTATTCAGAGACATCATCGCCATTTCCAAATTAAAGCAAATGCAATAAAAACAATAGCAAGTTGAAAACAAGCAGAAAAACTTCGGCAGCAAACATATTGACCACCAACAGAGCTTTTATTGGCTTTCAGAGGCCTATTAAGTCATATATGACTGGATATGAGTGTGTGCGTGTGTGTGTGTATGTGTGTGTCGACATAAGGATAGAAACAGCAGCAAACAATCAACAACTAACTATTCACACATATTAATTTATGCAATTATTACATGGTTAGACGATTAGACGAAATGGATGGTGGTGGCTATCAAATTATTGCTTTAAATTTTCAAGACAGTAGAAACAAAAATAAAAAAAAAATAGGCAGGCACCAACGATGGCACTTAGTACGAAGATGGTGTAGCACCAGCATGCTTACAGCTATACATGTGGGGGATACTTTTACACCCGATCAAGCGATTAAAACCCCAATAATTTGTTAGGACTGGCTTCCTTGAAAGTATGCAGCACATTTCGAACTGTATCGGACGAAGCCGCTTTTATCATTGCAGATAATAACCATCTATTTACAATTCTTATATAGGGAAGATGATACTTAGGCAAATGGCAATAACGTTGGTCAACAACTGCAAAGGTAAAATGGACTTACACATTGATATCCAACATCAGGCTATAGTTGACTAGGAAACATGACTTAAATTACTACCTACCACAGTAATTGACTGGTCATGGTTGTTTAAGGTCGTATTTATACCTCTTCGGACACGACAATGTTACGTTTTCCACGAATTGTAGTGGAAACGATATTGGAACGAGAATAGGCCCGATTGTAGAGGATGCCAAGCATGCACACAAAAAAGTAATATAAATGATTTTGTAATATTAATTAAAATATTTGTAGTATCAATTAAAAAATTAATTAAACTTTCACCTATAAACAATTTGATAATATCAATTAAGTTTTTCCAGCCAAATTAGTTAATACAATTAAAAATTTAATCAATACAATTAAATTCTTAATTGAAAATATTAATTGGTGAATACTTTTTTCTGTGTGCATATTTTGTCTGTCTCAAACCAAAAAAGGCCAGAAAATATATAAAAATAGTTTTGTGAATTTTTTAATTAAAATTTTTTGTTAGTTCTTTAGCTATTTTAAATAAATGGCTCGATATACATACAAACAGCCGACTCCGCTTTACTGGAAAAAACCAAAACCCAATTTTTTTCAATTATCCGATTTTTAATAGAAAAATACAATAAAGTACGTAAAAGCGAAAAGGACAAATACATATTGCCATTTATTTTTTTAACGGACAAAACATGCACAATTTTTTTAGCATTAAGTTATGCAATTGATTTCTACTAAATAAAATTGTCACTAATTATTTTTTCGCTAAAGCGAAGTGTAAGTTTCATACAAAACGTAGTTGAGAGCTTGATTTTGGTTTTCAGTAATATGATATTTTCAGTAAAGCGATGTTTCGCTAAAGCGTAGTGAATAAGACTAGCTGCGTTTAAAATCAGTGCGGGGATTTGTATCGCTTTCAGTAATCCGATTTTTTTCAGTAAAGCGCATATTAAATGGCCAACTTTTTTTCATTTTGATGAATTGATTTTTTCTTCAAGCTCATTTGGTTTATAATGTTTTTATAACTTAAAACAAATACCTTATCATTATTTCTTTACATTTGTGAACGATAGTAGAAGAAACAAAAACATAAGCATCACCATCACCGCCACCATGCAGCCTTATAAAAAAGAAACACCGCATTGGGTGGTACAAGTGGTTTGGTCTTGTAAATGAAAAATTATCACAAATTTTTTACAATATTAACGGTTTTATGCTAAATTTTATTTAGAGATTAATATTTGCTCCAGGTATATTTTTCATTACTGTCTACATGTACAATTATACATAGATACAAGTATGTGGTAGTTTATTCACATAACTTACTCTCAAAGGCACTAGACTAGCCTTTGTCGGTTAATCGGCAGTTTTCGACCTGTTAATGAACAGTTTTTAATTAGTTTTTAACAGCGGTTGGTCTAGATACTCAAATGCTTTTAAAAATAACACACTCCCTCCCTACTATTATTGGATTTTTTTTTCTATAGATTGTTGGTTTAATGTTTTGTTGTAGGAATGCTGCCAAAGTTCATAAATTTTTTTAATAGCGTTTGTTTTTAACGTTTTTTATAAACTGGGAGGAAAATATTAGAATAAACTACTTGTGACACGATTTTTGTTAAAAATATCTCTCTTCTCACTCACTCTGTTTATAAAAAAGGTATGTATTTCAAAGTTTATCTTAAAAATTAAAGGGTGTTCGAAAACGAGCAACGAAAAATTTTAAAATCCCATGTAATATACATACAACTTTATTTACATTAGGGTGGCCGTTATTTTACTTGTTTTTGATTTCTTCTACTCTTACCCCCCAAATAGGTTCAGTTTTATGTAAAAAAATATACAAAAAAATTTCATACCGATAAGTTGTGTTTAAGGAGGTGCGTCCGGGCCTCGAAGTTGACCCTCAAGCCGATATATTCAATGTATTTTTTTTTGGGTGAGAGTAGAAGAAATTAAAAAACAAAATTCTCCATACAATTAACGGGCAATCTAATGTACATATGTATATTGACACTTTGCAAAATTAGTGTACAGACTACAACAATTAACACTAAAATTTAAAAAAATTGAATAAAGGGTGTTATATGTATCAGTTAATGTAATTTTTACTATGTAATTTTGACAACTTGCTGTATCTCGGAAACCGTAAAAGACAAACTCTTGAAATTTTCAAAAACATAATACTAAAAAATCCCAAAATTATAAAATCGCCAAACCAAAAATAAAACGAAAAAAATCGCCAAACTTAAAAAAAAATATCTAACACTAAACTAAATCGCCTAATTCGAAAAAATCGCTCAAATGAAAAAATCGCCAAAATGAAAAAAATTCCAAAAATCGAAAAAAACTCGCCAAAGCGCAAAAAAGACGCCAAATCTAAAATATTTTTTATTTGAAAAAAAATCGCAAAAATGAAAAAACGCCAAGAACAGAAAA
Organism: Tachina fera; assembly: GCA_905220375.1. Lineage (NCBI taxonomy): Eukaryota > Metazoa > Arthropoda > Insecta > Diptera > Tachinidae > Tachina > Tachina fera. Next base: position 41,672,967 of record LR999965.1, on the reverse strand, counting down.
AAATCGTCAATACGAGAAAAAAATGTCAAAGTAAAAAAACGCGTAAATAAAAAAAAATCGCCAAAATGCCAAAAACCGAAAAAATTCAAAAAAAAATAAAAAAAAATCGCCTATATGAAAAAAATCGCTAAAAATAAAAAAAAATAGCCTAAACGATAAAAAAAGTGTCAACACTAAACACAATCACCAAAAGGAAAAAAAAACCGAAAAATTACCAAACCAAACAAAAACCGCTTATATGAAAAAAATCGCCAAAATTAAAAAAACGCAAAAACGTCAAACTAAAAAAATGCCAAAACTATATTTTATACATACATATGTATATGCTAAAGTTCGTATTGAATTACATATCTAGTCTCCGTACGGAACACTTCGTGCGCGGGTCAAAGTCGCACTTTACTGAACTTAATTAGATTAAGAATTTATATTTATTAATTAATTAATACCATAATATTAATATTTATGGTATTCTGTTGCGTGTTATTTATGATAGTGTGTGTTTTTAAAGCTGTGGGTAAACATATTAAGTAAATAAAGTGTTCTTGTTTGATATTTGTTGTACACTTAGAGTTCTTTTTATTGAATTGCAAATCAACGGAAAACAAAAAAAACTTTTTTAAAATGCGAAAAATGTAACAACATTGATGGTTGAACTGTTGTTAAAATTGTTTTAAAAGGGGCGTTTCAAGATGAAACATGGAGGAATACACATAACACATTAGAACATATTTAACCTTGATAAAATACATATATTGTTAATCATCACTAACTTTGGGAACAACGAGCTAAACACCATTAAAGAAAAAAAGCTACCAACTTGACAAGACTTATTAGAAAGAAAAAAAAACAAAAGCAAATAAATCAGTATATACATTAGGGTACTCAAATAATCGGGGGTTTGCTTTAATCAGTTAATCGATCGATTAATTAATCGAGGTTTTTGCTTAATCGGTTAATAATCGTTTAATTTCGGTATTAACCGGTTAACCGATTAATAAAGTTTTTCTACAAAGCAAGTGTTTGCAACAAATAAAAGTGCATAAATTATTTATGAATTTGAGTTTATTAGTAAAACCAAAAATACACATAATAGTTCAATTTGTTAGAACATTTCTTGTTTTACTATCGATAGTTTCTTCTGTTGGCGTGTCATCATCTGAATCATAATGACAGAGCTCAGCGACAAATATTCTGCAAAAAAGTTCATTTCTGAAGTTCTTAGCTTTCGTTTTTGCACTGTCTCTCTTTAAATCTAATCTTTAATCAAATTGTTGGCAACAGCACTATTGGCTTTTATTAAATTCTTAAATAAAAACTTAATAATTCACTCTAGTTAGAGTACCAGAGTCTCTAGTAAACTCTTTTATAACCATTTCCAAAGATTTTGAAATTTTACTCAATTTAGGATTACTGAACATAATTCTTTGTATTAATAATTAATTTTAATAATAATAATTAAGTTTTTAAATTAGATGAAACAAATAATTATTCACACAAAAAATAAGATGTAATACTACAAAATTTGAAAAAAATTGTTTCGTCGGTTAATCGGTTAATCGACTGAAATCAACCGGTTCAGCCGTTAATCGAAAAAAGCCCATTTTAAATTAACCGATCAGTTAATCGGGTAGTAATTAACCGGTTAACCGATTAACGATTAACCGTTTGAATACCCTAATTTACATACATAAGCATATTGCTACATTTTTGCAGTTTAATAGGCCTACTAACAATTTGAATTAATTAATTTAAAAATATGTATACAAATGTTGTATACGACAAATTAATTTATTTCTTTTTCAACACAATTAATTTTGTATTAAACTATTTTTTTTAAATTAATCTATCGATTTTATGGAAAAAATCATATTAATTGAGGCATAACAAATTGCTAATTTGATTCATTAACTTGTTGGGCTGAGAATATTTTTCTTCGTTATATTTTTTATACATATTTGCGGAATTTAAGCAACTTGTCGAAATATTTTAAATTAGTTTTTTTTTTGCTACACTTCTTTATTAATTATGTGTTTTTTGAGCCTATTTGATGTTTATAATGATGGATTTTTAAAGTTAAATAATTAAAAAAATAATAATAACTAATGATCAAAACAGTATGTGGTAACATATAAGCTGCCCATAAGATGGTCTTAAGTAAAATAAAAATTATTTGAAATGTTTCCCAAAGAGTTGTGTGAATATAATGAAAAATAGATTATTTTTTTAATTTAATATTTTTTTTTTTTGCTTCATACTTGTTTGAATGCCGTAACAAAGGTGTTAGTTTTTGCAAAATGCCTACAGGCAATAACTTTTACACCTTAACATTTTCTTATAGTTTTGGTTTTGTATTTACGAACACTTGACAGGGGTATTTGCAGACATGCAAGGTCATCTTTCTTGGCAAGTGAAAGTACAATAAAATCACATAAAGGGTATTCGTTTAAGCCCGATAGAACTTTCGAAAGGCTTAAATGTTAAATGAACTGTCATATAGAACTGACTGTTTCACATCATTGAACAGTTACCCGGATATCATTTTCAATCCTGGAACAATCTTTTGTGATCGGAGCAAGCGATTAAATTAATAAAATACTCTTCCACATGAGTCGTAAAACTTATTTAATTGTAATTTAAACTAGCTTTAAAACAATCGACTCAATGGCTCATCAACGCTTCGTCAAAAAGAATCGCAAAACAGGTTTGTAACGATTGCCAAAAACACCTTTAACTGATTCTAAAATTCTAAGACTGAACTACAAAATAAAAAGGAGCATTTTTATATGACCCAATTGGTTACGTTAATCAAATAATTATGGGAATTTTAATAATCGAGTGGGAATTAAAATAAACAAAGGGTCCTGAAGGAACCTTCAGAGTACCACAACGAGATGATGTAGTACACACAGAAAAAAATACCAATGTAAAATGACCATGCCAAAACGTTGATTCAAATTCATCCAAATCACTATAAATTTACAAGAAATAATATGTTGTTTGAGTGTGTTGGTGTTTATTTGCTTTGTTCATAGCTGCAATACACTTTTGTGCTTAGTTGTGTATGTTGTTTTTCTATTGTTGTTGTCTTTTTATGTTTGTAAACAGCCGGCAAACTGCTGCTGGCTGGTAGGCAGTGTACTAGTCTTGCATTCGGATACTCGCAGGTTCGAATACTGGGGTAAAGTCAAAGTATTTTGTATTTTATTAACTAAAACTTTTCAAGTCAAAGAAATTTGTTTTTTTTTAACTAAGCTAAAACTTTTCAAATAAATTGTATGTTAAATGATAAGAAATAATGTTAAATTATAATTTAATTCAAGATGGTACATATTTAGTGTGTATCTTAAGAATATTTAAAGTTGTTGTGGCTGCAGGGGTAATCATGTTTACTACCACGCGATTATTTCCGAGTTCAAATCTAGGCTGGGGAAGTCAATTTAATTTATATACAAAAATTTTTCTGATGTCTATGTCAACCAGTGTTGCCAGTTTTTTCCTAGAACTTATCACCAACACCTACATATAAATTTAATTCGTACTTATAAAACTTGTAAAGAAAAAAATGCATACCCAGCTAAAAAAATTATATATGGTCCATATATTTTTAATATATGAATGTATGTAACTATATATGAATGTGTATGAATTCATGTATGGAAATATATGGGATTATACATGGCAAAACTATTATATATGAACTAATATATGGACTAATATATGAAATGTATTATAACATATGAGCTCATATATGAACATTTAATTATGTAGCTCTTCATATGTGGATCCATATATAAATATAAGATTTTATATATGGAGCCATATAAGAATGTATGCATACATGATATCTCACATAAGATCGTTTTTGCAATCAAAAAAGCTTGGAATTTTATCACTGCTGAATTGGAAATCCATTACAAAATACATACGGAATGCAAAGATTATATGCGTACCCTCAACGTTTAAAAAAGAAAAACTTTTTGTTACAAAAAAAACCATTCTTGTATGATTTTATACATTGTGGCCCCATTTAATATATCAAATAATCAAAAGGATAATCCAGTCATTAATTTTATAGAAAATAACAAAATTTTCAAGATAAGAAACAAAGTTCATATTACTGTATTGAAAACTAATGTTAAAGAGATTATTTTTGCTTTTATAATTAATTGCATTAGTTTTTAATCTGATTTCTTAAGCTAAATGTTATGTACGAATATGAGTTATGTGTTTTTTTTTAAATAATTGATTCACCTTTTGATGAATGAAATGACTTTTAGTTCGTTTTGAATTATTTGTCCAAACAAATGTTTCAAATGTCTCAAGTCTAAAAAAATTTAATTTTAGTAATTTAATTTATTGCACAGCAGTGCGCTTTTGCGAATCAAGAGTGTATGAATATGAACTTTGCATACTGTGGAGGGAATTTACACAAACATGTATGAAAATGTATGAATATATATAATCATATATGCCCATATACCCTCATTTTTCGGATCTGAACCATATATGGAATATCATATATGCTCCATACATATTTTTTTTAGCTGGGTAGTTTAATATACACAAGTATAAAAAATGTTTAACCAAAGTTTACCAAAAACTTTAGAATCGAGTTCTTCTGATTCATTAGCCTCAGAAACTTTGTTGTACATAGTACTTGTATTAAAAAGCTTTAGCATTTAGCAGAAGGTTTAAATTTCTCACAGCAAATTAATTATTTTTAATGTGTGTGTTTATTCTAAAAAGTCGTTTAGGATTTTATTGCGTATTTTTGTTTTGGTAGTGTTCATTATTGGTTAATCTGCGTTCATTTTTCGTCTTTATTAGAAACCATACACTATGAATAGTAACACACATTTTTAGACTTGCCAGACGCATATTTCTTAGTTCAAAAATCATTCTTGTTTGACTATCTGTTATAAAAAAATCCCCTAAAATTTGGTTACATCCCCAACAAATCCCCAGATCCCCAATACGAAATTTTCATCCCCAATGGTGAAAAAAAATCCCCAATTTGGGTAGCAAATCCCCTAAACTGGGAACACTAATGTCAACCACATGTAGTTTAAATAATTAATAAAAATACAATTACTACATTAAATTAACTTTGATTCAACATGATTCTTCATTTTGATTTTAACAGTACGTAAATATTAATTCAACGCGAAATAAAGTTATTTCAAACGGAAAAATTTTCTTTGACAACTACATACTATAAATCATGTTAAATGTTAAACACATATGAAGCAATATCATTATATTTTAAAACTAAACTTTAAAGCAAGTCGAACTCCCACTACAGCTTTCACCACACCAAATTAAAAAATAATTCACTTAAACCATGTGATTTTTAATAAAATTTCTTCCAATCATTTAACAGTTTACTAACAAGTCCACCTTTCAAGCTGCTGGCATATTAAAAAAAAATTTCCATGAATTTCTTTACACATTCCTTTGTTCAATCAAATTATTCTACCCACAAAGAGCGCAGAAGGAAAAAAACACGTACCATGCATAATCATTTATTGAATAATTCAATTAATGCCAATTATCAACAATTTTTGCACCCAGTTAAAATGAAATGTTTGCTCTGCTCCTTCGTTTTGAACCTGTTATCAATCACTGATTTTCTAAAAATGTTTACGGTGCTCACACTGCTGCAACAAACACACGTTTGGTCACAGTCACACAACCTTTCACTTTAATGTTTTATTTTCCAATGTAGATGTACGGTACGGTCCCCAAGTCATAGAACGTCTAAAGAAAACTCTAATAAATAGCGCAAAAATGAACGTTTGCAAAAAAAAAATTTTAAAATGTTTAATGGAAACTTAATGATATCATTAAATGTGTGTTAAAAAATTAGTTAAATAAGCGTCAACAATACGATAAATATAAATCATTTGTAACAGAGTGTTGGAAAAAATAAATAATAAAACAAAATTAGAAAGACTCTGCTGTCTGAGCCAACAACTGATAGACATATGAGTACAAATGATACGAAGGACAGACATCCGAACAAATAGATGGATAGACAGGCGAAGACAAACATGTACTGAAAAATAAACTAAAAGTTGATGTGCTGCAAAGCAAGTGGTGAAGTCAAAATAAGAGTAACAAGTAAAGTGTAATTTGAAAGACAAGTAGTGCAAACAAGATGCACAGAGAAAAATGTTTGCAAAAGTGTTTAAAATGAAAAATATTTCTCCAACAAATACCTTTCATTGAATAGAAGAATTTAAAATCAATTAAAACTTTAATAAAGTCAAAAATTTATTAAATCAAGTTTGTAAACAAAAATATATTTTACCCAATCAACTTCAAGTAAATATCATTAGTTAAATTTTAACACAAACTCAATTAAATTTCTAATTAATTATTTGTATTTGTATAAATTAAAATTATTGTTGTAAGAAAAAATTCCTGCAATTATTATCTTTAATTAAAAAAATAAAAACATCAATTAAAATTTAATTGCGTCAGTTCAACTTTTACTTAAAAATTTAATTGATTAAAAATTTAGTTGATTAACTGTTTAATTAAAAATCTAATTGAGTTAATTAAAGGTTTGCTTGATAATGAAATTAATTAAAATATTTAATTGATACTATTGAACTTTTAACTGATTTTAAGTTTTTTCAATTAAAGTGCTGATTAGAGAAAGGCACTATGGGCAGAAACGCTAGTGTGAAAACCAACAAATAACAACAACATATTCTAGTTTATTAGTCATTAGTTTAACATAACAAATTCTAACAGAACTAAAATTTTTAGAAGTGTATCTCTTAGTTTACTGACAAGACTTCTGGAAATGCGTTCGATTTTTCTGCTAATATGGGAAGATTTTGTGAAATGCTTCTTAAGTGAAAAAAAATTAAAACATCTCACCAACTTCAATGCACGTCAACTAATGTCACTTTTTTACAGTACAACATACGAATCTTACACCAGAAATCTCACTTCATAAAAGAGGGGGAGTTACTGTTACACTTTACTCCAATGCAAAACAGTCTACATATTTATTAAGACTATTAAAGAAAATTAAAAATAATGATTTGCATGAAATCACTTTAAATAACAATATTTAAATAGATGAAAAAAACAGCAGCTTAAGCTACAAGTGTAGCAGCAAAGTGTAACATTTAAACACGCCAGTGAATGGTAAAACTCAAATGAAAAACTCCTGATTAAGAGTTGAAATACACATTGAAAAAAATTGTCAACACACTTTAACACTTTTAATGCTTGTCAGCTCGTAAATCTTTCAGCACTTGAATCAAAGGGGGCATGAGATTTAATACCACTACTTACTTGCCTTCTTAAAACATCCATTTACAGTCATCATTGTTAACTTAAAATGTAAGAGAAAAAAAGGGAAGAAATCAGAAACTACTGACTGAACTGAAAATGCAAGGTGCTTTTATGTAATTGTTGTTGTTGTTGTTTTGCAAATTTTTTTTAAATTTTTTTCAACTCATCTCTTTATCTTAAGAGTGAGTTGACGAGCATGTAGTACGAATACTAGTTATAAAAATTTAAATACTAAAATGCATGTGTGCATATAAATTGTGTTAATACTTCAGCAAAATGAAAAGCAATCATGCAACGTCACTAAAATGCACTATGGGTCGAAACGTTATGAAAAATTTTTAGAAATAATGCACACAGATAAAATACCAATTGTAAAATCACCATGCAAAAAGTTTGATTCAAATTCATTCAAATCATATTAAATTTAATAGAAATAATACTTTGTGTGAGTGTGTTGGTCTTTATTTGCTTTGTTCACACTTTTGTTCTGATAGGCAGTGTGTACCTAAAGAATATTTAAAGTTGTTGTTGCTTCAGGTGTAAGCACGTTGACTACTACGCGATGAATTCCGAGTTCAAATCTTGGCCGGGGAAGCCAACTTATACACAACCACCAAAATTTTTTCTGATGTCTATGTCAACCACACGTAACAAATAATTAATAAAATACATTTACTGCACTAAATTATATTCATATTATTCTAACTTGAAATATATTTGAATCAACATGATTTTTCATTTTGATTTTAACAGTACGTAAATGTTAAATCCACGTGAAATAAAGTTATTTCAAAAGGAACAATTTTCTTTGGAAATTACTATAAATCATGTTAGATTAACATGAAACACATATGAAGCAAAATCATTGCTGAAAAATATTAGAATAATCTTGTTGATGTAGATTTTAAGTTGAAATTTTTCTATGTGCAGAAATATTTTTTGTGGTATGTAATACCCTGGAATTTGCTTCTTTGTAGACTACTCCATTTTGAATAAACTGTTCAGCAAGTTCAAGATCAGCATCTTTTAAATTAGTTTTTCTTCAATACAAATTTATACTTTTAAGTAGAGGATACCGGGCGTATGCTACTACCGTCAAAAAATATATATTTTGTTTACATACAAATAAGTTTTTAATTATACAGAGAAAAAGTATTCAGATAAATAGAGGATACCGGGCGTATGCTACTACCGTCAAAAAATATATATTTTGTTTACATACAAATAAGTTTTTAATTATACAGAGAAAAAGTATTCAGATAAATTTTGCAATATTATTTATTATTATTAAACAATTCAATTTTAAAAAAAATTATTGTATATTAACCTCCCTTTTCACAATTTATGATTAAGAGTTAACGTGAAGTTTAACTGACAGTTCTTCATACAAAACTTCCCGTTAAAGTCCGTGTTAGATTTTAATTGTACATTGTAAGTCAATTAAATTCAATTTAATTTATTGGTGAACAATTTTTTTCCTATAAAAACCTTCTGATGGTTGTTTCTTGTGAGCTTTTCTGAAAATTGTATATCTCGTAATATTTGCGTTTTCAATTTTGAAACACCGAAGACATGTTGTGACAAACGAAAACGGTAGAAATTTGAAGTTTGCGAACCAAAAAAATAAAAGGAAAGAATATTAAAAATTTACAAAAAATATTTTGTTACTTTGAATAAAAATTCTTTCTTTTTTAACTTTTTTATTTAATTTTTCCCAGTCTTCCTGACGGCAGCAATATATATGTATATGTTGCCAATGCAAATTTGTTTTACTTAATATTTAAGAAAAATTTTTGAAATTTTCAAATATTTAATTTTCGATTTTAAAGTTTAAAGGCCACTGTGCACTTCTCAATCTAAATTGATATACGAGCTTTATTACTTTATGATGATATATTTGTAGCTGTTGCCTGGTCATCTCTTTCTCTTCCTTAGTCTTCTGCTATGGGCTACTTTAAAAATTAAAATGCACTTTACTTACAATGAAGCCGTCAGTTGTGTATGGCCTGTGTATTTACTCTCTGTATTTTATTTCAAGCTTGAGCTTATTAAAAGTCAATAAATTAATAAATAATCGTATTAAAATAAATTGCATCTAAATGTTCTTAGATGCACATTAATTAAATAGATTGAATGATTTATTACTAGATCATATATCCAACTAACCAACAACATTAACTATTAAACTTTGGAACTGGCACTCGGTATACGTATACGTACATGTACACAGTTCGTGTATTGTCAGCAATGTTGTTTATGTCGTCAACATGCATGGATGTCGTTTTTATGGCATTTTAAAGGCACTCTTATATTTTTTAAAACTAATTTGGTCATTATTTCGCACAGGAATATCTTAGCAAATATGTTCGCGTAGTAAAGAAAAGTCGCATTTTCTGACAGTTAGTAGAAGATGTATTTTTTTTAACTTTTATTTATGCGTTGGCTGAATTGTTGATGATTATGTAGTTGATCATAATGATAAGTATTATGACTATTGAGTTTTAATTGTATCAATAATTTTATGTTTTATATCTGCGACAATAAGGGAAAAGTGCTTTAGTCATATTTTATTGTTTTGCAGGAGAGCACTTTTAAGCGTTCAAGTCGATTTTCAGAAATTTTTTTCATTTACAGTTAATTTTTGAAATTCTGTTAAATTTAATTTGTTAAGCAAACATCTTTCTACACACTGTAAATAATACATTCGACTTAAAATATACCAACGTACTCGTACAACCCAAATTGAGCTATTATTCCAAATGATATTAAAAGTGTGGGTTGTGCTATAATTTCTTGAAAAATCGTAAAAATAAATTGAAATTTTGCCCAAACGTACTTTCAACTAAGCAGATTACGGGTGTATCATTCTCATCTCAAAATCAGCTTATGCCGACTTAAACATTTTTTTTTTAATTTTGCCACAGATATATTGTTACAATGAAAGTAAAATTAATTTTCTTTTATTTTATAATAAGGAGTATAGATATGCGCCACTAGAAAAACTATAATTTTAGAACTTTAAAAATTACTGATAATGAGGGCAATTATAAACAAAATTCCGCGAGAATTTTTTCAAGGGAAACAATCCCAAAGAAACACTTCTAATTGAAAAAGGAAAAATTCTTCGCGGAATTTTATGCATAGTTGCCCTGAATGTGTTTTTTGCAATGATAATTTTTTTTATAAGGGCAATTGAGAATAAAATTCCGCGAGAAATATTTCCCGGGAAACAATCCCACCTAATAGCAAGTAATAGGGAAAATAAAAAATTCTAATTGAAAAAGGGAGTAATTTCTCGCGGAATTTCGATTTTAAACCACCAGCAAATAAATTTCAATTATTGTAGTATTTACACTTCTGACAATATGTCAAATAAATTTCATTAAAGTTCAATTAATGTTTTATTTTTCATTTAGCCTTGCAAATACTTTTATTGTTATCCGATGGATTTTTAATTGTATAAGGAAGTAGAAAAATAAAATGAGTTCACCTGAATATAAATTATTTGCTGGGTTTTGTATCAGTTTCAAAGCCTACTAAGCTTATTTTGTCTTTGTGATTTTCAAAAATATTATTATTTTATGAATTCTCATATAGTTTTTGAAAGTCTGTGCATAAAGTAAGAGGTTTGTGACTGTTCAAAATTTGTGGTTGAAGTCTACTGATGATTTGGTTCAAGCGCCAATGAAATACGTATATAGACATGCTAAACCACCAGCAAATAAATTTCAATTATTGTTATTTTTGTGGCTTGAGTTAAAAGGTTTATACAGTTTTAGTTTTCAGTACCATTATTAGTCCACCCTAGTTGGTTTCTCACCTAGACCTGTTTGTGTTTCAACTTTCAGCTCATTAGCGCAACTTTTAATTTAAAATTTTTATGGGCGTAGCCCCGCCCCTCTGACTAAAATATCCGTAGTACATTAAATATTAGGTTAAAATTGTATGGGAGTGTCACGGAAATTTTATAGCCCTTCATTATCGCAGTATGTATACCAAATTTCAATTAAATCGCTTCCTTTAAGCGCTTTAGATTTACTTTTTTAATTTTGACCTTTACGGCATAGCTTAAATTTCCAGGTTTTCAGATATTTTTATAAAATTACTTACCTAGACCTAGTTCTGTATCAAACTTCAGCTCAACAGCAAAAATTTAAATTTTCATAGGAGTAGTCCCGCCATCCTGACTAGAATATCCGAGTTTTCAGATTTTTTACTAGTTGTGTACCAAATTTCAGCTCTTTATCTATGACGGAAATGATTCATTAATTTGATGAGTATGTCAGTGGTCAGTGACAGTCAGTCACTGTATGCATCAGTGATCTGCATGATTACGAATCAAACGGGATAATTCTGCATTTTCTAAAATGAATACTGAGCTAGCACTTAACATTAAAATAATGAATTATGCTATTGCGTGATTCTTATCAATGAGACTGTTGTTAACAAATGCATGCCACTGCTTGCAATCTCTATTCATTTATATGATTCAATACAGCAATGAATCAATATGATTGTTTTGAATACTTCTTAAAACTCCTTCTGACAAATATAGTTTAATGTAATATTATAAAATAAAATAGCTAGTCCCATTTTATTTTATAAATTGTTTTAATACGAGAAAAACTATTTGTTAATACGACATGTTTTATTAACTTAAGACTTCATCTAGTTAACATGCTTTTGTGAATTATTTGATTGCTATACAAAATAATCAAACAACAGTAAGAATTTTTATTGATTTTTACTAACAGCACCCCAAAGAAAAGAGAGTGAGTTAATGACAGTCAGTTGTTAGAGAGGCAACTTTGCAACCAATATCATTTACATATTGATGTTAAAAAACAAAACAAAAGCATTATAAAAATGAGTGGACAGTGAAAGTGAATCAACTCATACAGTTCTCTGGTATGTATATCTTAAAATATGCACTTTTTGCTCCAAAATTACAGCACGTTTGGATGCTCAGATATCAGCGCTTTCACCGAACTTGGTAACAAAGGTTAGCAACCTACGCTACATGAAATACAATTGCAACTGAATCACTATAGACGCCTTATGCTAAAATTGGACTTAAAGGGGCATATATATAATAACTGTTTTCATAAAAAACTTATTTGAAAATATGAAATTGGTGGGATTAACTGGAAAAAAAGTACACGTATATCGCTCAAATGTCACCTCAACAGCTGAATAATAATTATCCTCATTTTACAGCATTCTGAGTTATTGCTTGCAAAAAGTTTTCCACCCAACAGGCAATATTTGTATTCAGTGTAATGCTAAAACAAATTTTTAAAAGCCGCAAAGAAAGAAGTCTGGTGCTGTTTGGCGATCTGGACGTTCAGTTTAAATCTCCAAAACTGTCACAGGTCTAAGCCAAACAGTTTTTCATTAGTAATTAGTGGTTACACTTTTTGGGGCACACGGCGCACAGATTTAAGCCCGGCCTTATATATAAAAAAATGTAAAAACCAACAAGCATACTCGACAGCATGTATTTTCGCTTTATTACACACGAACGAATCGTTTCGTTTAACACAAATATTCGACGAAATTCTCGATCTGTAATAGCCTTTTCAGGTAGCTATTTTTTTTATAATAGCGCACTCTATTAAAAACTTACTTACAAATTGCTTTCAAAATGGAAGGCTGGAAAATTAGGAGAAAAAAAATAATAGTTACATAATAGCAAATTTGTCTGCAATTTTATACAACATGAAAAAATTATCTATCTTATCCTACCATACTTCACACCTTTATCAATAAACTAAATACATAATCGTGTCAATTAACATATCAAATCTTTCATTTGTAAAGAAAATCTCGTAAAATGAAATATCATAATCGTAAAAAATGATATAAATGCTTCGAAAAAATAAAAAAAAAGAATAATGGCAAACAGCGTCTTGTATTGTATTTTGCACAAACAAAAGACGACATTATGTAAAGCGTGGGTTTCATTAAGCCAAAAAAAAATTATAAATGAACGCGAGTAAATAATATTACTTAAAAAAAAAGAAACATAAGCGCTCTTTTTTTGTCTCTAAACAAATGCTAAATTGATAAAGTATTTCTTTTTTCTTGATTTTCATTATTTTTTCTGGCAAAGATTTTTCTTTCAGATCGAAAAGAGCAAATAGTGCAGAGACCCATTACCTTACTTGCACGTAAAAACAAATATGAATCATGTTTTTATATGAAAAATTTGCATACAATACTATTGTTTGTTTTTTCACCTTTTATTTTTATTTTTTATTTTCTAAAAATATATACGTATGTTTATTTCTGTTTCTGTATAAACACATTAAGACATAGAATGACAAAAAAAAAGTAATAACAAAGAAGAAATAAATATACTTGCATGAACATTTATAAAAATCTTTAACATACTAAGTTCACAGAAATTAAATACAAAATACTAAATAATAAACGTGCGGCTGCTGTAAGTAGTTATACGGCAAAATAAATCTAATGTGGGTAATTATGATGCAGATAATATGACATAAAATTTTTCATATTCACATGTACACATATTATTCAAACATAAAACATGAACAACACTTATTCATACACTTGGAGATTAAAATAGTAAAAATATACTCATTTACTCTGGTGTTAAAGTTTCTGTCTCGGGAATGGTACACAGTCTAGTGTAATTGAGACAACTTTTTTAGTTCGTTCTTCAAGCAGCTGCACTACATATGTACGTTTTCATACAATACATTGGAAAAGAAACAAAAACCAAGTCATTTTTGCTAAGTTTATAATGTGATTACAATCACAACAAAAAGAAAAATAAAATAAATAAAATAAGAAAAATTTGGGAGTAGATTTTCAAAGATTTGTTGACACTTTAAGTGCTTGATTTATTTACCATTAAAAAAGCCTGAAAACAATAAAGAAAATATCAAATATTAAATAAAAAAGTTATGAAAAAATATAGCCAAGTAATGAAACATCATAATAATTTGGCTTCTCTATATCCTTTATGAAGAACATGTTGTTTTAAGTTAAGTTCTTCTCTAAAGATATTTTCAAGCTTGATTACCTTATTAAAAATGCAGGTTCAACTCTCGGGTAAATTGAATCTTCAGTATTAACCTCACTCAAGTCGTGTTCCATTAAAATCGAATTGACCTTGTGGTTTAAAGTTATAAAAATAACTTGAATTATATATGGTGTCGAACGTGACCGTCAAACACATTTCAAATGAAAAATCAATATAAAACGAATTTTTATTTTAACAATAAGCGTTACTTATAGCTTGAAATTACCACTATTATTGGTGCTAAGTTTGCAGGAAAACCAAGGTTTTGCATGAGACAAAATTACAAGTTGTTTTTAAGACCAACGATAAAACGTTGATTTAAGCGAAGCCTGAAGCAATATATAGATATATATACATACATATATTAATATAAATAGTTTTAGAATGTTATGCACAGATGTCTCATTAAAATGGTTTTGTTTTTTACCAAAAATAATTGACATTTTTTTAATTAACTGCCTGTCCTACGAAGTCACTGGCAAACGTCCGATCGACAACTTCGTAGGACCGGCAGTACATTTTAACCGCAGTCGCACCAGCTACGTCGCACGTGACATTTCTTCCATTCTGATATTTTTATTACTTCTGTTGTTCTTTTTACAAATTTAAGTTAGGAAATTATGAGCTTTTGTCAACTTTGTCTCTTACGTATACAGCATGCCTTGCTTTCTCTTCATTCATTTAATTTTTTTCATTCCGCTATTTTTCTTAAAATTCCGCATTCTTTACTCGTTTTTTAATTCATAGCTTTGTAATAATATTTTATTTTAATTTCTTTCTATAAGAATTCAATTGAGTACAGTCAAAAAATGTGACAATTTTGCATATTTGAAAGTTGTTGTTTCTAGCTAAATCTGAACCATAGTCTATTGAAATAATAAACAAAAACCTGTCGATATATATTTAGACTGTTAAAAAATTAGCTCTTAGTCTGGTGCAAAATTTATGTGACGTGACAAGTATGTATTTTCCGCTTTTTATAAATTTTACTGTTTTTTGTTCCTCAATTTCATAAATTAAAGCATTTTTATTCATAAAATAAGTAGAAACAAATTGCCTCCCACACATTTTTATAAAGTTATCGTAGTTTAGATATATCTATACTTAATTGAGTACAGCGGCAGAATCCACATGCGAATTCTGGCAACACTGTTGTTTCCCCAGAAATACAAAAGCATACTTGTGTGTTTTTACCAATAAAGAGGGGACTCCCAAAATATGCAAACATCAATTATTTATTTAAATGAAGCGAAGGAATGGATGAGCTAGATCAGTCAATTTGTCTGTACAGAATTGTCATTCGAGGTAAGAAATGGTGGTGGTTCTTGTTCACCTACATAATAGATATGGCTATTGCAAACGCTTGGCGGTTATATGTAATGACCAGCTTTTATTTCGACGTTACACTGCAACGCAAAATACGCAAACTAAAGCTCAACTCTCGTCTTCATTGGTCCTAGGGTTGCCAAAGGATGGTATAGGGCACTACCTTAAAAAGTTTGAAAATCAACTCAGATGTGTCGTATGCCATGCAAGAGCTCGCAGGCAGTGCAAAATATGTTTGAAAATACTATGTATTGAAAAATCATGTTTTGAAAAATACCACCTGTAAACCGCCGCTGTACTAAATTGAGTACACCCTCCTTACTCCGCCCACTTATTTTTTTTTTAATTTTCCTATTATTTTATGTTCCTGATTATGTAATCATCCTTCAATTTTTCTGCCGACCGTTTGCGACTTGCTTAAATTTTTTCTCCGTTTTCGTTCAAATATATTTATGTAAGTAATTTAAAAATATGTAAAAAAAAATGTATGGAATTGTTTTCTTAAATTTTACACTTATGCTGTCGCACGTGACCAATGTTTTTTATTTTTATTGAATTAAATATATTTTTTTAAACTAATAACTGGTTCGGTTTCTGCATGTTTAGACGCACTGGTAACAAATGTTATTTTCAATGTCGCACGTGACATTTGCCCTCAGAAAGTTTTTGGAGAGAGAGAAAGTCAATGGATAATTCCCCTCTTTAAGAATGTTTATTCAAACAAAACGAGCAAAAGAAATATCCAAAACTAATAAAAATTATTGTAGTTTTATAGATATTGTATCTATTCAGGCTTTCAAGGTCATTCAACTTCTTCAAAATGTAAATAAAAAACGTTTTCTATTTCATTCTTAATGTATCCGACGTTTCGTTGGGATTTTCCAACATCTTCAGGGATAATTATTTTTATTGAAATATATTTTATCTTTTATTCCAATTTACTTTTAAGTTTTTAGGATGTATTTTAAAGAGACATAACATGTACAACATAAAACACATAACGTAAAAAATAATTGCAAATATAAATAAAATAAAAATAAAATATCACAGCCTTTTCTTAACTTCTAATATCACAGTTGGAATTAAAAATTATGTTGATACAATATAAGTTAGGGGTAATTTATTAGTTTTCACCTGCAAGTTATACTGGGTAGCATTTTACAGTACATACATGTATATCGTTAGAAAGTTCCTAACTCACTTTTTTTTAAATCGAAATTTTTGCATTTTTCGAATTATGTATTAGATTTTCTTCTATCGAAATATACAAAAATTTCGAATTCAAAAAAAAAAACTGAGTTGGGGCCTTTCTATATTAAGGTCTCATGGTTGAAATTGTTGAAGAAAAAAAAACAGTAAACCAACATAACGCAGAAATGTAGGATATGCCGGAAATATCCCCTTGTTAATGAGTATGCAGAATAATTCCAGGAAATCTATGTAACGTTGCTCTCAAAAACTCTGCCTTTCGTCGTAGACAATTTGGTTTCAAGTTTCAGGAGACTTATAAACTTAAAGGAAACGGACATATAAAACAACGTGTGATCGCTGAATTTGCCCTGGAGTTGTTGGACACTGAGCCTTATTTTCAGAGAATAACCATCTTAATCGAGCAGGCCAATTTCTGGATTATTAGTACGTCAACAAATAAAATTGTCGTATTTGGAATAAAACCAATCCATATAAGGTCTAACGTCATCTAATGTATCCCGTATTGGTCCATATTCCTTTGAGAACGGCAACCTACAGCGATCGATATATATGGGTTATAATCAACTTGCTTTGTCCAGATCTGGATTATATGGACACCAACGACAAACATATTTTCAATAGCATGGAATTACATGCATTACAGCGCATTCATCACTGAAAATTCTGCACTAGCGATTTGAGGACCTGGTCATCTTATGTACAGGTGATCTTAAAACACCAACAAGCCAAATCGACTCTCATAAATCACGCAACCTTTCGAATTCCTTCTGACTTTAACACCAGAGTTATGAAAAATTGGACACTTGGGATGTAAGTTACCTAGCAAAGCCGCGGAAGACATTGGCTCGATCTTCTATTCCATGCATAATGGCTTCAACACGCCTTTCAAGCAAAAATAAAATTTCAATAATATACTCTTATTAGCGATATTAAGAAAAATTCCCTTTTTTGTGTTCTATGATAATATTTTCATTTAGGGAAAATGGTAAACAGTTACCTTTTTCAACAATTCGTTTCTTTTTATACGAATTAAAGCTCGAAACATTGTTTTCATCTAAATTTAATCAAATAACTTTTAAATTTAAAAATTTTAAATAATAATAATAATAATAATACTTACATGCATGTACCAATGGTACATCTAATAAGTAAAAATAATTAATGTGATGATCGGAAAAGATAAGCAAGAATAATTAAACATACTTAGGTAGAGTAATTTAATTTCGTGCTAACCTAAATAGAAAAATGAAAAAATGGAAAAACAGAAAATTAATAGGGATACTTATAAATATGTTTACCAAAGGTAAATCAATTGCATACACAACAATCGTTTCTCATATTCCGTTTCATTGTAAATTTAAGTTAAATAGCTGATGTTAATAAGAATCTCTAGCCAATTAGATAGACTAGCGTGCTGATGAAGTGCGTGGCTGCACAGAAAAGTATCGGTATTTCCCCCAGCTTAAAGTCTAATTTAATTTTTCTTCTCTTCTTTGGAAACTCACATTAATTAATAAAAATATTTCATTCAATAGGAATTGAAATTACTCAACTTAAGCCTGACTAAAAATTACTTCGGATTAAAAATCACTAAAGTTCAATTAAAAATCCACAAATGTCTCACTTATTCTTAAGAATTTAATCTCAAAATTAAAATCACGTTCTTGATTTTTGGAATTCATTCTATAAATTAAGAATTTTTGCTTTAATTCGAGAACGTCAATTTTACTGATAAGTTTTAAGATGGCTATAATCTTAATTTAAAAATTTTGTTCTTAAATGTAGATCGCTAGTTTTCTATTAGTTTAGGCGTATTTCTGTAAGAGATCTGTGTTACTGATCACTTTGAATTTGTAAGTGCAAACGCTGTAAATAATGAGGAAATGTAGTTGTAAAATAAGCAAAATGTCAAGTAAAATATAAAAATCACGTAATACTGATTCTTAGTCCGGCAATAATGGTTGTAATGCTACTTCCCTTCTTCCGATTCATTTAAAACGTGGTACATTTTTTTCAGTACTACTGTGCAATTGAATAAAAAAACCTGGTTGGCGAATATATTGAATAATGACAAAACTCCGAGTAAGACACAGCGTTATATCGTGCATAAGAAATGCAACGAATTATTATAAGTGCAATAATTACAAAAAACTATAAATATCCACGAATTAATCAAGTAACTGACCGAACTCAATCCTGAACAGATATATTGTTGGTGAGGATACACTTAACCTAATATTCCAAGAGCAAGTGTATATACACACTTAACTAACAATTTTTTTTTTTATGAACTAAAAAATGGAACTTTTTTTATTTTATTTAAAATTTTATTCTCGAAAATTAGCACTTGGTTAAATTGTATTCTGCTTGAAATTTTGCACTTGGTTCTTAAATTTAAATTAGACAAAAACAAAGACATTACATTTATATCTTGTTTAATGTTGTTGTTATTTTTCGTATAACAAACACATGATTATTTCTTATCAAAAAGCAAATGAGGTAAGCAAAACAAAAGACTTAAGACACGAACTTGTTACATGCTAACGTCATAGTGGAACAAGTAAATGATGTTTTCTTCTATACCTTAACAACCTTGTGCTCGAGAGAGATCACACGACCAAGAGTTATAGAAAAACAAATAAAAATAATAGCAAAGCCAAACAAAACTAAGACACAAAAAATTAAATAAACGAGCGAAACAGCAGAACTAGAAAATTTTAAGTAAATTTGTTGTAATTAACAGAAATGTCTTTCTAATACTCACCATTAATGAAAAAGTTAATCAGCCACTAAGTGATAGTTTTTCCCAACATGTTTTTCTAAAGTAATTTTCAAAGGCAATTCCTTTCAAAGCTGCTATTGCGGATTTTCGTTAAGTATTTAAAGTAGCTGACAATTGATAGTCAATTGCATTTGAATGGGGTAGCAAGCGGATGAAGTGCAACATAAAACGCATTTATTTGTTGGCTTGTTTCATTTCAGTTCCATTGCGGTTTCTGAAGAAAAAAATAAATAAAAAAAACACTTTTAGTAGCATAAGTTGAAGTTTTGAAGTTGGCTTTGTGTACTTTTTTGTGTGTAACTTTTTAACAGGCTTTAGTTTTGCTCAGGATGAAGGTGTTATTTGGTTTATTTATTTATTTACTTTTTTTTCATTGTAGTGCTGTTCCTGCTAGTGATGTTTTTTGTTTTTGCTAACAAGAAGAGCGTTCGTTTGCTTTAAGTTAAGGTATTGGTTTTCAGTTACCTTTTGTTTGTTTAGCAGTTTTATTTGTAACGCATTGTTGATTAGCTTTCCGCATTATTTTTTTTTTGTTTTTAAGTTGGCTTATATTTGTTTGTTTGGTATTTTGAACACAGTTGGCACTTACAAATGATGCTTATCAGTAATCACGAATATTTGTTTTGTTAAACCTAAAGAAGTTGTGTTTGTTGTAACATTGTAGTTTTTCTTTAACCTTCGACGATGCAAACATGTACAATTGAAAAAGTAACAAAGAGGAAGAGAATTTGTTTTCAGAAAAATGTTATTCACTAAAAGAATCAAGTGTTTGTTTTTTGTTTTATTCAACTTGCAGGTGATACAAAATAAAGAGTGTTTTTATTTTCATCCTTTTAAAGGAAGTTTGGAACACTAAACTTTTCAGAGAAGAATAGTATGTTAAAGCCTTTTCGATTTTGTTAAAATTTTTATTTTACGCCCCTTTAAAGTAAGTTTCGAACACAAACTTAAAAAGCAACCTAGTATGTTAAAAAATATGATTTTTCAGGAATATATGATTTTTGAATCAAATCTAAGATACTTTACAAAAATTTTCTTAGTTTTCAGACCATTTTTAATAGGCTATATATAAGAATATGTACCCGATTATACGTTAATCGGTAATTCGATAAATTTTTTCTATTATTAACGAGTAGCTCGAATAATTTCAAGCAAATAATGGAGTAAATTTAATTTTTTAATAAATTCTATTTTTTTTAATACTAACTGCCTCTTCCACTATATTTCGAAAGAATGAAGACCTTCTGCGCATTTTAAGCGAAACAAAACTGATTTTCATTTATTTATTTTACTTCTGTTTTCATACAAATTTTTATACTACTAATTCGAATGAATTCTCACCAGAGCGAACACCATGCACTTGCTATTTTGCTTTCGACTAGCAACAATTTTTTCCAAACAATCAGATAAAAATTGTGAATTTATTCAGGGCTATCATGAATAAAATTCCGCATGAAATTTTTCCCTGGGAACAATTCCAACTAATAGCAAGTAATGGGGATAACAAAAAATTCTAATTGGAAAAGGGAAAATTTCGCACGAAATTTTATTCATGATAGCCCTGATTATGATATCATTTTATATTTTTTTTTATTCAAATTACTTGAATTTATTTTTTATTTTTAGACAAAAGTTATAAAATATTAATAAAAATGTTGTGGGACATTTTTTTTTTGTATTATTGTTTCATATTCATTATACGAAGTACTTACAGCAAACTTATAAAAAATATAAACAAATGAAGTTTCTTTCTTACAATAAAAGTATTTTGCCTCGAAAAGTTCTTACATTCCTTACAGAAACCAGGCACTGCTTGTAAAAAAGTGAAAGTTATGACGAAGACCACAATATTGATATTGAAGAAAGTGACGAATTTCGTCACATATTTGCTCGAATAAATGTGGCCATAATAATATATAATTGGCAAACAAAAAACTATTTGCGATTAATGTGAACACAGGGTGATCATCTTGTATCAAAAATTTTATGCATTTCAAAAATATTTTAGGAACAAATAGTGGGAATCCCTGCACGTGTAAAACTAGTTAGACCTATTTTAGAATACATTTCCATCATATGGGACCCTTATTACAATATTCATAATGTTCGTATTGAATCTGTCCAAAAACAATTCTTGTTGTTCTGTTTACGTGGTCTCCAGGGGTGCTTCACAACAAATTTTCCTTCTTATACCAGCAGACTGGCTCTAATAAAACTACCTACTCTAAAAAGCCTTCTAAATGTTAAAAGTAACTTTTATGATTAACCTTATTAATGGTAATATTTGCTCTGAATTTCTTTTAAATTCGGTTAAATTCAATATTCCTTGTTGTAGTACTCGTCATTATAATCCTCTTGTTATCAAGCTTTGTAGATCTAATTATGCAATTGTTGATCCTTTTACGAGATTATGCCGTCAGTACAATTATTTGTTAGAATTTGTCGCTTTTTCTTTAAATTATAATATCATTAAGCACAAAATTATTGTTTTTCTTCAATAATAAGTTATAACTTTTATTATTTATGTAACTCACGTTATGCAACCTAATTTTAAGTATTTTGTTATTAGTCTGAAGGGATTATATCCATTGACTAAATAAAAAAATAAGAAATAAAAAAAAAATAAATAAAAAAATATGCATGTACATTCAAAAGTATAAATGAGGAATGACTTTTGTATTATGAGCTCCTAGCAAATGAAAATAAAATTAATTTAGAAAATGTTGACGTTTTAAAGGAATACAAAAGTTACCAAACGGGATAAATAGGAAAATATTGCCGTAATCGAAAACTATTGTATTAACAACATTAACGAAACAATTTTTTTAAGCACTATTTTTGAAATGCTACTTTAAAGTACTGTTGTAAAGTACTATTTTAACATACTATTTTTAAAGTAATACTTTAAAGTACTATTTTCCCAAAATTACTTCTTATAGTGTTTCAAATTTTATAATTGCCTATGATTTTGGATTTAGCGAATTTGTTAGAATTTATTTTATTGAAAAAAGTACAGTTAAGAAATTTTTATTTTGTCCTAAAACTAATGTTTTCTTTGTTTTAAAATTCATAAAAATAATTTCGGCACATTTTTGTCTTCAAACAATCAAAATTTTCTATTTACACAAAGGCAAAGAATCATCCGGTAAGTAAAAAAAAATAAAATTTACACCAAAAAGTACCAAAAAGAGGGAAAATTTTTGGATGTTTTCATTTCTTACTAGTGATGAGCGATAACGCGATTTTTTAATAATGTTGCTCCTTGTGAATGTGATTTTTAAATCGCTGTTCTTTTAAACTCTGACTGTGATCACAGTTTAGCAGTATTTTGCTTGTGGCAGTTCTGTTATTTTGAGGAAATCTACTAAGAAGAGCAGCAGTGAAATTAAACTGTAACTGTCATCACGGTTTAACTCATTTCAGCTCTTCTGCTTTAAAAGTTTTTATTAGTATTGGTATTTTGATAAATACTAATAAGAAGAGCGACAAGAAAAAACAATTAGCAATCAACATTTTATTTTTAAAATCTTTAAAAAATCTTCAAATCAATTTTTAAAACAACTTTTTTATATTTTATTCCAAAAATTTACATGGATAGAGATGTACATGTGCAACATAAATATTTTTTCATTAACCCATATTCATAACATTTATACTCGGGTTAAAACGTATTTTATTTAAATTTTTTAGAAAAAATTTTCTTAAAATAACTTTTAATCACATTTTATTTTTTTTATGAATATAAGCCTTTAATGTTCGCAGAAAGTGCATTTCGTTTCTGCTTAAGAAACTCATCAGCAGCCTTCACTCAGAAATTTGTTTAAATTAAATTTAAAAGTAAAAAAATTCATATGTTTATAGAACGACTATCAATATGTTATTAAGAAATACGTACACAAACAAAAAATTTATTTTGAGTTCCCAAAGGGTTAACAAACAATGAAAATCATACAAAGTTTGTTTTGTAAACATTTTGTAATAGAATCAAGTGAAAATCTTCACAGGCTAACATATTCAATTTTGAATCCACTATTATTTTCTCATTAGCTTTTTTACAATGAGATGCCAAATTGGTTGAAGTCTGCTGATGAGTTTAGCGGCTTTTCCACACGCAAAATTTTGTTTGCAAAGCCTTGAGTTTGTTGAAGAAAAAATAATATAGAATAAGATCTATTTCTTCTCTCCTACAAACTCTAGCCTTTGCAAAGTAAACTTTGCGTGTGGCAAAACCGTCTTTCTTTAGGAGAAACGAAATGCATATAACCAACAAACAAAAATTCATTTAATTTGTTGCATAAATATCCAAAGGACTTCGAAGTTTTGTTTTATTCAAGTTCACTTGATTGAAAATTCTTTTCACATTTGCAAATGAATGTGGTAAAGACATTATTACATTCTGAATAAACTTAGGACTGCAAAATCGTAATCTGAATATTGTTTTATATCAGATATTCTATTCCAGAAGCTTGCCAAAGTTACTACTTCTTTTTCTTTAATGATGTCTTCTAAGTTCAAAAATTGTAACTCTTTAAACTGTGAGTCGTTCACACATAATAGAAACAAAAAGTAGTAACAGTAATAGCAAAAATTTAAAAAAATTCACTTTAATTGGAGTTGAAAGAAAAATCTGCGTTTTTAGGCCAAAAATCTTCAAATCTGGATTTCGTCTTTTTGGAGGGTAAAAATCTGCAAAATCCAGATAAATCTGCGTTTCTGGCAACAGTGACCCCGACCAAATATTGAGATTTTCGTATAAGAGGCAGAGAGACAAAAATTGCAAACATGAACATGTGAGATGTACATAGTTGCCAGAAAAGACGATTTGACACGATTCATCGACAAAAGCTGAAGGTATAAAAAAATGCATGTAAGCATATAAGAACAATCACAGTTTGTATAAAAGAATTATATTTGTAAAACCTGTTACTTGATAAATTCAGTCACAGTTGTGAAAAAAGAACAGGTTTCAAAATATCGCTCAGCTCTATTTCTTTCCTAATAACTTAACAACATATAAAAAAATTATTTTTTTATCCTTTTTCGCTTTCTAAATATACAAATTTCAAAAATTCCAAACTTAGCAAATGATTTGATCATTAGTTCAGCTCATTCTTAGGAACTAACTTGTCATTACATAGAGCTAGATTTTCTAACTGTAGCTACATTGACATGCTTCTTTTTTCCAAGGTTTAACCCACTTTAGACCCCATTATCCATATTTGTACCCAACTGCGCGACGCAAACAAGGGTATTGTGTTTATCAGCCTATGTGTGCCTTTACGGCACTATATAAACCGAACGCGTTGACTGATTTTGATGATTCTTACATCAATCGATTTTTTTTATTTGTTTGCTGTAGGGGTTTTTTTTATAAAATTGTTGGGTAGGGGGGACGGGGGTTAGCAAAGCGCACCAGGTTAAGCTAGTTATATATAAATATAGTATTTCATGTGTTTTTATTTCTACGTAGATTTTTATGAAAGTTGGCACACACCATGAGCTTTTAAAGTGACGTGTTGCTGAATTTATAAAAGTAGACGGACACTTATATTCGTAAGCTTGGGCGTGACCATTCCGCTTAAAATATATAATTGTCACTAAAAACTTAAAAATAAAACTTAAAAAAAATTTAAATGACTTCAAAAATAAAAACTACAAAGTTAAAAATAATTGAGGTTCAGTTAAATATGATGTTCTAGTGTTAACGCACCTATACACAAACGAAGAGAACGAATTGTAACACGAACTAATGACGTGATCAGTAGCTTTATTTGAGAAGCTGTTACATAAGCTGGTGATTTCTGAATATCACTAATATTCTTTGATGTTAAGTATAAAAATAAAATAGAAGTAAAAAAATAGTTAAAACAAGCTTTTCTTCAAATGTGCTAAAAGTAATAATAATAAAAAAATTAACTTTTCCGTTTAAAAGTTTTACTATCAACTTATAACGTCATTAGGCCATGTATGTGAAATAAAAACTTGTCGTAGATACTCGTATCTACACGGGCAAATCCTGCAAATTCCCAAAATTTTTGAAAATATTTATTATGTTTCTGTTGTGAAAACTGCAAGGAATTGGATTTATATAATAACAAAATAATAAAGTTAATTAAGACTTTGTGTTTGTTTTTAGTCAATTACAAAGACTCTTCCCATGTTGTCCCGGGCGTATGATTTATATATAAAAATTCATATAAAATACAGAGCTTACTAAATTAAGTATACCACATAAAAAAACATAGACTACACTTGTATTTAGGTATGTAAATTTGTACGTATGAAAAACTATTGGCACATAAAACAAAAATCATTCATTGACCCCAAAACAGAATATATATAACAAACGATTTTCAATTTAAGAGAGAAAAAAATATAATATAAACAAAACTTTTAACTATTTTTGTTACCACTTTTACAAATTCTATGAAACATTTTAAAGGAAGCCGAGAATTTTCTACTATCAAAGGCAAAACAAAAAAAAAAAACAAACAAATGCTCAACAGACAACACAATGCAAAATATTAATTTCAATTGCATGTGACAACCAGACACACTTGGCTGCTAAAAAAAATGAAACACCAGCTTAAGAAACAGATTAACTTTGTGTTTTTTGTTTGTTATTTTGAATTTTTTTTCCTGTAGTATTTTGCATTTTCAATATCTGCCTTGACTGCACCTTAAATATAGTCTGGCGCTCAGTGATTTTCTATTTCAGATGTATTTTTATTTTAATTTTACACATTTAACGACATTATCTCAGACGAGAGAAAACTTTTTAATGATTATTTTTTTATATAAAATTGTTATTCAGCGTAAGCACCTGGACAGACGTGTGCCAATATATGAATGAAAAAAATATATATACATATATCAATATAACTCAGTAAGCGTTTATTGCATATTGACTCATTATATGATTGGTTTTGTACACAAAAAAAAAACAATAAAAAACCCAAATTTAATTTTTTTTAAATAAAAAATTTTGAACTAATATTTTATACATCGCGGCCAAGTAATGGTTTTTAATCGTACTGATTAATTTGATTTTTTTTTTGAAAGGTGAAGTAATGATTAAATTACGATTATATTCAGATTCGCACGATTACTAATAATGAAAAAATAAGATAAATTACCTGAAATTATAAAAAATAATCTAAAAAAATCAAAGGTAAACTAATCGTAATCATTACAAATAATGAAAAAGTAATCTGAATTAGTTGAAATTACAAAAAAATATCAACAAAAAATTTAAAAGTAATTAAAAAATAATCCAATTACTTTTGATTATTTATTAATTCTTTTTGATTATTTATTTATAATCAAAAGTAATCTTTGAAAGTAGTCGAATTATTTTTTGATTACTCTTGATTCTCTTTGATTATTTTTTGTAATTTCAAGTAATTCAGATTACTTTTCGATTATTAGTAATCGTAATCAAATATTTGTCAGAAATTTTTTGAAAGGGAATTATATAATCAGTACAATTCTTTTTAAAATGTAATCTAAATTGATTACTTGATTTAATTGATTTAACAGCTCTGTTTTTATTGAGGCTTAAAAAACTATTTTGCATGGAAATCTGTTTGATTAGCCTTTTAAAAATCAAAAATATATTTTTTTATAAATCAGCCCTCTAGTACACATTTTAAGTAAAACATTGATTACACATATACATATGTACGAGTATATACATAATCATAATATATTTAACTTTTTAAGCTTGATGGCTCTTTTTTATATAAAAATATTATTTTTATTTCGCAATATAATTTTTTTTCAAAGTTATGATATTCTGCGGTGTGCAGGCAGCGTCAAGCAAGGCACTACATCCTTCGTCATCAGCGTTCTTCTGGCAAAAAATTAAATAAATATATAACAAACCTAAAAGTTTATCTTAAGTAATTAGAACAAAAAATAAGCAAATTAACTAACGTGTGCATAATTAGTAAAGAATAAACGACAATGGTAAGTCTGTTGTAAATTGGAGATGGGAAATTTGGGCTTTCATTACAAAACACCTTTCAGCAAATTGAAATACGATAAATCAAAACAATTCACATATTCCATTTGCAAGAAAGTTTCGTATATAAGGCAGAAATTTACATCAACTGACACCACACACAGTGGACCAACACAGAAGAACGCTGATGATGAAAGTTAAGTGGTTTTCGAAAACCGCTGGTTTTTCCATTCCACTTTGTGGTGTCAGAATATTTAAAACTAACTTTGATGTTATTTGTTCGTTAATAATTATCACATGTAATTTGGCTTAAAAATACGATACGAACCTTAGCCCGTTCAAATAAATCATAGATATAGAAACAAATGAAGTTCGAAAAATAATAATTAAAAATTAACTAAAATTTAACAACTTAAACTGAAATATTTTCCCTAATATATCATTATTTTTAATTTTTCATATGACTGTTTTGAAAACTTTCAAAATCTAAGAGTTCGCTTAATAAATCAGACTAGAACAGAAACAAGTCAAGAGATAAGTCATGTTTTAGACTTGACAGTTTTTCTTGAAACAGTTCTTTTCAATTCTATTTCAAAACTGCTCGATTGTTTACACACAGACGGTTTCTTGTTAGATTTTTCTATTGTTTTCGGTACAAGCAAGTGAGTACCCATCTTCTTTCTTCTTTCCCCTCTCTTCCATAAGTTTAGATTTTCTTCAAGAAAAAATTGACGACTCTAAAACATGCGTAAGTTTAGAAGATTGATACAGTAGTAGCCCTTGAATTGAGTTTTAAATGTACTTTGGTTTTGTTAAAGTTACCTGTGTAACTCATTTATGCAATACTGAACAAATTGATTTACTAACGCATTTGCATGATTTTTAAACCAATTGAGCGAAAATTAACTAACTGAAGATCAATTATGTGGAAACTACTGTAAAATAGTGTATGTAGCAAGTATTTTATATTCATACGCTTTTTAATCCGACCACAAGTTCATAAACTGCAGAGTCAGAAATTTTAGTTATTATTATTTATTTCATTGTTGGCTAAACGCTTCTAGATCCATTTCCTTTTCATAGACCGGCTCACATATTATTAATTGAGCTTTTCATTTGTTGAAATGAAAGTTTATAACATGATTACTCTAGTTGTTCTAAGAAACTTTGGGTAAAGTTTTCCTTATGATCTGCATTGTTGAAAAATAGGGACAGGATTCCATTTGGAGTAGACAATTCCAAGATTTTCATGTTTAACAGGGCTCTGTTATCAGGTTAACATAGCTCTGTTAATGCAACTGGTTTGTGTCTTGGGTTTTAAATTTCGAAATTTATCTGCACACACGTATATTTTACTTACTTAACTTTTAACAAAACTTTTAACATTTAAGCACAAATTGCTTCTTCTCCCGTAACAGATCTGTAAGCTATTGTGGAGTAGACTACCCACAAAGAAAACCAAAAAAGAATTACGGTATCGCACACATAGTAATATTGCTTAACAAATATTTTATTTAAATATGAAAATAAGAAGAAGAAGAAATGAACTATGGGTATATAGCGGCGTTGCTCCCAAAAAGAAGAAATTATAATTTGTCACAGCATTGTCACTTGGCTGAATTATTTTTATTAAAGATAATAGCCCTCGTATGAATAATACATACACAGAATAAAATAAAATGAAACATATATGTTATATATTATATAATAGTAAGTCTACAAATGTTAGTAGTTGTAAGTGTATGTAAATATATTCATGTTTCAGCAATACTCGTATGACTAAAAGGCTTTAAAGTTTTAACAGAAATTTTTCTTGTTACTAAATTTCGAGTAAAAATGCACTTGCATGTCTGAGCGAGAGACTTTATGACTATTTTTTTGCTATTTGATTTTTTCGCTTTATTAAAATATTCTTATAAACATATTTATGTGTCTCTACATGAAAGGTTTTTGCGATAGATTTTTTTCCTCAAATTTTTAACAAGTTTACTTATTAATAAACCTCTAGATATGTGCGCAATGTTTTTTTGTTGTTGTTATTTTTTGGCCATGTGTCTGCGGTTTTGACTATGAGTCATGGAAATGTCTGCCGTGTTTTTCTTGGTTAGATTTTTTTTGTTCAAAAAGAACAGAGTCCAAGATTTGGTTGCTTGTTTTTTTTTTAACGAAAAGTCTATTTGTTGTTTATGATTTTATTAGTTAAAATAAATGTTTTTTGTATTGCACATTTTTTATTTTTAACACACACAAGCATTTTTTAGTTGGATTTTATTTAGTTTCTTCGGTCTTTGGTCGTTTTAACGCTTAAGTTTATAGAGTGCATGTTTTCAGTGCAGTTATTTAGTATATTATTTCATTCCTTTTTTTCATTAAATGCTTTGTCAATTAACCAGCAAATTGCTTTACAAATTTATGTTGCATTTAACAAATTTTTCTTAATTAATTTTTGCAACTTTTTTTTTCTTAAAAAAGATATTTATTTGCTTGTTGGAATGTTCTTGTTTTGGAATAGTTTAAATTAGAAAAAGCACCAGAATTGTTTGAAAGTTTTGGCATTTTAAGGTAAATGTTTTGTTATGTACAAATATTAAAACTGAAAAGTTATCAAAAAAAAAATAGGTGTGTGTACACACTAGATTTTGCAATTTAAAGCAAGTCTGGTGCCATGAATTTATTTATTTTAATATTCCCTAGTGCTCAGAGAAAATAGTAGAGATATAGGGTCTTATGCAAAAAAACTTAACAAAGCTTTGCAAAGCAATGTTAAGTAAAGTTGTATTCCAAAAAAATTATTATATCAAAATTCTAAAGTAGGCACTCACGTTTGTTAAGACTACTTTAAGTTGATATTTCCAAAATAAGCATTTTGTATCTCAAATATTTTTGTTAATATAGCATATATTGATACATGTTGCATCTGAAAATGAAACTAGAAGTGCCAGCTCTTATCTTAAATTTATTATTTCTGTAATGTGATGGAAAACATCACCAAATTATCGAACTTATTCGAAATACATAGTAACATGCATTAAAAAATATTTAAATAAATACAGTTATACAAAAATGTTTTAGTGATGTACACACAATCAAACCAAATTGAAAAAAGCTGGATATTCAAATACTAATTTCATTCGAATTAAAGAAATTGTGATAATTCTTCTTTGTTCCTCATATTTTTTTTAAGTACAATTCATAGAAATGTTTATCTGTTTTCCTAACATGTCAGAAGCTCATATTGTTTAAAATATGTCGATTTACTGCAAGAAAATAAAAATTTATTTAATAAAATAAAAAATTATTTGAATACCCGAATGAAATTGTATTTGTTTTTGTACATCATAAGCTGTGAAGTGGTTGTTGAACACGGTGATGTTACCAGTATTTAGTATTAAATAACAAGGTAATTAAAGTTGCGTTTTACATACAATTTCTTAACAAAGCAATGTTAGCCTTAAAGTGCTTGGCAACTACTATTAACTTTAAATCTAAAGTAAAATATTTTAATATGAAATTTATTTGCTGGTGGTTCAGCTTGGTCTATATGCATTTCATTGTTGCTGTAACAAATCATCAGTAGACTTCAACCACATATTTTCTAATTCTGTTCGACGATTGTATCGTCTTGTCTATGGACGAAAAAAAGCCGCAGTTGTGATTCTTTAAAACAGTTATGATTTATTGTCTATGCTAGAAGGTTCGTGTATTTGCTTTATGCTTTTGTTCCTAAGGCCGAGTTTACATATGTGTGCCAAGTGCCACACATGCGTAAAAAAGGCGTAACCAACTAATTACTAATGAAAAACTATTTGATTCAGACATGTATTTATTAAGTTAAACAGTTTCATTCATAATTAATAGGCAATTTTATAGAATCCAAAATGATTGAAAACTGTTTAAATCAATAAATATATGTCTGAATCAAACCCCTCAATAATCAATTTCAATGTATTTTATTAAAAAATATTTTACTGAACAAGTAAAATATAATTTTTGGGATTATTAGTGTGTTTACAAATTTTAAACTTAAATTGTAAAAATTCCCATAAAAACACTAATTATTAATTTGACTGCACCCCGTCAAAAAATACTTGTGTGGCAACACTCTATCTTGAATAGCTGTTGTTGTTATTTACATTTATTTTCTTTTTACATACTCTTTATATCTACAATTTGATGCTGAAAAAAAGTCAGCCAGTGTAGTAATGGTAAAGTAAGAAAATAAAAAACATGTTGATTATTGAGTTCTTGTTTCAAATTTTTTATTTGTTGTTGAGCTTCTCATTTATTTAAATGAAAGTTTATAACATAATAACTCTAGTTTTTCTAAGAAACTTTGGGTAAAGGTTCCCTGATGATCTGCATTAGCAACAGTGAAATGCGCATAGGATCCAGGTAAACCCCTCAATAATCAATTTCAATGTATTTTATTAAAAAATATTTTACTGAACAAGTAAAATATAATTTTGGGATTATTAGTGCGTTTACAAATTTTAAACTTAAATTCCCATAAAAACACTAAAAAAACAGTTTTTCATTAGTAATTAGTTGGTTACGTTTTGTTGGGCAAATGATAAGAATGAATGAAAAGAAATGCCAGATGTAAGCTCAGCCTTACATTACATATATCCAACATATATTTTTTCATTTACTTTTAAAACTATTATATAATACTTCAATTTAATTTTCATGTTTTAAAAACATGGAAATAATATTTTTATTTTTCATTGTCAAACACAAGAACTCAAGTATTTTCAAACAAAAACGTTCTAAATCTTCTTACTGAGTTAAGGCATTAATTGAAATTATGAAATTGTTTATAGAAAAAATTTAATGAATTTTTACTTGATATTACAAACATTTTAATTGATATTACAAACTATTCGTATTCATTTTTGTGTGCATACGAGTATCATATTAAAATATGATATTAATTTATGTACATATGTATATGCCGTCTATTTTACTGCTTTATAACTTAGATTTGTAATTACCACTTGCAGTCTTAAAAATTTAGTCCTAACTAAAAAATTTTAAACGAACTTGAAGAAAAATTACTTAATCCTATGCAAACAATGCAATTGCAAATAAAAACAATAAATATTTTTACTGTCTTTTATTGTTTGAAAGGAAGGAAAGACAACAACAATAACAAACAAACAAAATTATCAATTCCACATTGTCTCCCCTCTATAAACAAAAAAAAAAATATATATATATATATGATGGTGTATAAATAAACAATTGTATGTTTTCGGCAACAAAGGAGCTTACTAACAACAAGTTACTAGAGCAGAAAATAACCACATAAATGACTGTTATTAGTAGTGCTTTTTCTACTACAGCAACAACAACAACAACAACACCAGCAACAACTACTATACTAACAACTACAATAGCAATAACAATAACAAAATAAAGGATCTCCATAAAACACAACTAATAAAAGATCATGTTTAACAGAGCTGGTAACAATAATAACAGCAACTACGAGCATTAACAATACTAAACAAAGTAATAATAATAATAATACATAAACAGTTGCATCAGGTAAACAGGAGAGGAAGCATTTGCCAAATCGAAATATATACAAATGCATATAAGAAGAAACTATATATATGTAGTATGTTTGTATAATAACAATAATGCTGGAAAGTAATATCTGATAAATTATATAAAAAAGCCAAGCAACGTTAAGGTAAAAAGCTTAACTGCAAAAAAAAAAAGAAAAACACACACTCACACGTGAATGTTTTCGACCAAAATATTGTCAACCCAAAGGAATACTTGTTGTTTGGCAAATATCTAATATGTGTAGAGACAGAGACCCCAAGCAACAGGTAGGCTGTTTATTGTTTAAATAGTTGGCTTATGACTTTGAAAAAATATAAAAGATGGCATAAATAAAACAAAAATTCTATTCTTGAGAACCAACCTGTGCCTTCATTCCAAAACATAAAAAGACTTATTTTATTTTTTCTACATTAAAAATATTAATTCATATATCTGCTGTATTCGTATAAACCCCTATAGGCGGTATAATAAAAGACTTAAGAGAAATAACAAAATATTTGATAATGAATATGAAAATAATTAAAATAATCATCATCATATGGAATCATAATATTTTAGTTTCACACAAAAAATATAAAATATGAATGATTTTGTAATATTAATTAAAATATTTGTAGTATCAATTAAAAAATTAATTAAATTTTCACATATAAACAATTTGATAATATCAATTAAGTTTTTCTAGTGAAATTAATTAGTACAATTAAAAATTTAATAAATATAATTAAATTAATAATTGATAATATTAATTGTTGAACACTTTCTTCTGTGTTTGGCATTACGGAGTTCGAAATCGAACGAAGCAAATAACATATAGTATTCTGTATGAAATAATAAATTTCATATAATATTCAGATTTCATAAGATTTTTTATAGGCAGAATGATGTCTTAGCATCTCCGATTAATATTGATTTAATGTACGAATTTCGTATAAGAAAATCGGTTTACAGAATGTTTAATGTTACTAGAATTAAATAACAGTCATAAAATCTATTATAATTGCAATTGTCAAATTAAAATACTGTTGCAACTAAATATGGAGTAACATATTTTTTTTTATAATACCTAATTATTAATTATATTACACACAAAAAAGTAATATGAATGATTTTGTAATACTAATCAAAATATTTGTAGTATCAATTAAAAAATTAATTAAATTTTCACCTATAAACAATTTGATAATATCAATTAAGTTTTTCCACTCAAATTATTTAATACAATTAAAAATTTAATTAATACAATTAAATTCTTAATTAAAAATATTAATTGGTGAACACTGTTTTCTGTGTACTTATTCAGCAAAATAGTTTTTGTTAAAAATACATTGAATTTGATAGTTAAGGAGTTATAGCAAAGATAGCCGACACCGACAGCTTTAATTTGCATTAGCAGTCTTAATTCGAATTAACTTGTGAATTACTCTCATTAGATTTGACGTAAATGTACTAAATGAGAGTGTATTAATACTGAATGATTTTAGCTATTTCAATATGGTAATACCGTCAACAATCAATCAAATGTTGGCAAATTGTTTTTGTTCACAAAATTAATATAAATTCAAAGTCAGAATATATATTTTAATTGTTTTTAGAAAAAGAAAAAATATATTAAAAAATCTAAACACATTTTCCAATTTTTAAGGTTTCCAAGGAAAATAATCGAAGTGTGTGGTACGAAAGGGATGCACAGATTTTGCTAGCTATTTACTCAATCAAAATACTGTAGTCTGTCAGGATAAATCTTGAATTCACATTAGTGAGCTTTTAATGCAAATTAACGCTGCCGTCTGTCTGTTAGCCGAATCAAATACGCATTTCACTGCTGCTAATGAATTTTCACCCAAAAATTTGTAAAAACGACTAGAAATATTATGTTAAACTTTCATTTCAACAAATGAGAATCAATATCGTTTTTATTTTCTTCCTTTACTGTTGCTACATTGGATGATTTCTTTTGCAGCTCGAATTGCAGTTATAAGAAGTATGTATAGAAAATAAATGTGATAAGCAACAACAAATATTCATTGCTTTCGCAAAATTAAAGTGTTACCACACAAGTATTTTTTGCCGGTTGCAGTGAAGTAAACAGTAGGTGTTTTTCTTGCAATTGCGTTGGCAACAGTGAAATACGCACATGATCAATCTCAATCACTCCTATAGTGAATTACAAGTGGATTTTTTTTTCACGTGAAATTTTTATTCCCGTCGAAGGGAAAAATGCTATCGTAAATTTCTCGTGAAATTTTTTCACGCTATCAGTCTCAGTGAATGTAAAGACGGGAAAAGCTTAAAAATTAATTGAAAACAAGACAAATTTAAGTTTAATAATCAAAAATACAAACACTTTATGTCCCAAATTAATTTGTTTTAACTTAAAAAGTTGTGTTTCTAAATATTCTAGATGCAGTGGAATAAAATTGTGATGGTATACTACACCGCAGCGCACTACAATGAAATTTACTGAATTTGAGACAAAGCGATTCCTACTCCATGAAAAAGGTTTTGCAGGGAATTATTGTTAAGAATGATGAGTTTTACTTACTAATCTTGTGCTAAAAATTAATATTTAAAACGTTTAATATTTAATTCGAAGGAAAATATCGAAGAAAACTATCAGTACGCCTGCTAGAATAAAGAGAACAAGGGACAAGTGAAAAAATTCACGTGAAAAGTGAAAAACTTTCGAGGGAAAAAATGTTCACGATAGGGGTGAATTTTTACTTTTTTTTATAAAAAAAAAACTTAAACTTAAACAAAAAATTCTTAGGAAAGGTAAAAAACAACTTGATGTATTTATTAAAAAAAAAACATTCAAAATGTGATTGAAAATTACGTACAAAAACGTAACTAACTAAAAAGTCGCAAACTATAATTTTCAAATCCATAACAAACAATTTTATTTTATTTTGAATCTGTACTAATTTTTCCAACAACAAACAATTACACAACCTCAAACTAATTATTATGTAACAGAGATAGAACAGTGAATATTTTTTACTCACGAACCAATTTCAGCACTAATTCAATATCTTGCACGGTAAATTTAGATGAACGAGCACTGTTTTATCTATTTTTAAGAAATAATATAGCAAATGAAAAGATATCATATAGCAGAGCTGCCAATATTGTAACTAAATTGTATGATAGGGCTGCCATTTTTTGCTCACATTAAGAACTTTTGTTAAACAATTCAGTGTTAATATGAAGTGTTAGTTTAACAATAGTTATCGTTTTAGTTTACTAATAATTAATTAATGACTGTAAATTTTGCACTTAATGTTCAGGAAATGCTTAAATTATAAGTTCTATTTCATAAAGTACAAATGAAATCAGATTTAAGTATATGCAGAAACATTTTTTTTTTTCAAATCTCGGTTAGTAAAAACATACATATACAAAAAATCTATACCAGTTTTGCCGCACTTTAAAGGGTCTTTCATAAAGTGTTTCCTATCTTAAAATTTAAATTTAATAGTTCTTTGTGCCAAAAAAACCGACTTCAATGCAAAGATCTGATAGAAGAAGATAAGAAGTACGTGAAATAAAAAGTTTAGTTTTAACCCATTAAAGACGGCTCATAGACCGCTCGTACAATTTTGACGAAACTTTCAGAATTTTACCTGGAGGTCCATAGAAGTTGCTTGGCGTAAAAAAAATTTACCTCCCCCCATTCCTGAGATAGGACATGGGTATTTAAATACCCAACCGTCTTTAAAGATATACTTTTTTAAATATTTTTGAACAATTTTGTGTTTGTTACTTCAGTATAAATAAAAGGCTATTTATTTGTTTACAAAATTATCAATTTATTTGACCACTCAAAGTTCCTGTATACCCCACTGTGCCATTTAAAATGTACAGGGTTACTTCGAAAACGTTACTAATATTTAAAATTACGCCGTAAAAAGTAAATCTAACTTTGAACTCTATAGCTTATTAGTTTTTTTTTTTAAAGGGGATTCCCAGTTTGCTTCTCTTTTTCAGACTTGTTGAACTTTTTACATGTAGTTTATTTTAGTAAAGCAAATTGAACGGGTGAAATCAAGTGATTTTTTTTACAATAAAACAAGTGCATAAAAACATAAGTTTATACGAAAAAAAAATTATAAGTAACCGATATAAAAATGAATCGTCGTCAGAAAATTCGTACTACTGCCGAATAAGAAGAAGAAGGGAAGATTTTGAACGAGAATCAAATACAACTGATGTTGTTATATTACCACCCGATGACGTCGACAAGATAAGTGATACGGAGGAGTTGGATCACAATTTACAAGTGTTGAACGACGACCAAAATCTTCCTCACGAGATTGCTGGGACATATGAAATAGAACGTTTCTTCAGTAGACGGAATGAAGATATACTATCTGCTGAAAACGAGAATGATGACTTGCCAGTGACCTCCAGCACGTCGTCGCTGCCGGCAGTGCGGTGGCAAAACAGAGTACGGATGTTTGAAGTGCCAGGCGAATTTGCACCCAGCACCATGCTTCCTGGATTACCATAGAAGTGTCACACCAGATAAATCTAAAATTGCAAAATCTAAATAACCACCAATTTTCTTTAAATAAATTTAAAAAATATAAATTCGCCTTCTATTTCCGCAAAAAAAAATTATTTCAATATAGAGAAAATGGTTAATTTTAGAACTCATTATGGACGGTTGGGTATTTTAATACCCATTTTCACTTTTTAGCGTGTGACGGCCAAGTGTATTGACCAATCGCATTTATTTTTTTCACATTACAAATGCAGCACCTAAAGCTATTTACAATGTGCAGGCGTTTTTCATTTTTCGAATTATCCTTTATTTGACAAACAAAAAAACGCAATTTTTCCAATTCTCAAACTAAAGGTGAAAATTAAAAAAAAAAAATTTTTAATTTTCCCCACATTAATCAGTTTCTAGTATTAAATAAAAAAGCAACTTGCAGTCATTATCTCTTATCAGGCCAAAGCAGGATTTTTTTTTACATCTTTAACTTTTTTGGGTATTTAAATACCCAGTCGGCTAAAATGTGTTAATGAGCGTGACTCCGCCCATTTTTTTAAATGGAGGATTGTGTCTAATTTAGAGCTGAAGATGTGTGTGATTTTTGTAAAAATCGGTTAAGTAGAACCGCGTGAAATATTATAATAAACTTTAAAGGGCGTAACTCCGCCCATTTTTTTAACTTTCAAATTATGTAATTCAAAGAACCAAACGTGTTTTATAGGTTTCGCAGCAATCAAATAAATAGAATATCATAAAATTATACAAACAAAATTGTGGACGCCCATTTTTTTACAATGGGACCAATTGGAAGCTATATCCTCTGAGACAACAAAAAATTTTTAAAATCGGTCTTAAATGTACTGTATTATAAAGATACACACCTAAAAAATTTAGACGAATTGTAAACCTCCTATTTTTTTGAAGTCGGTTAAAAAAGCAGAAAGATTTTTATCTTCAACAAGGTACAAAAATTACTATCGGCAAATCGCCTAAAACCAAGTCGGCCAAGATCGTCTATTAAATCTGACTGTGAAAAAGTTCTCATTGGTCATTGTTCTAGCTTATTATACAGGCGACAACGTTTGTACTTTTTTTCTCAGGTGTGCTGAATAGTTTTAAGTTTTAAACGTACTATTCTCAAATAGCCACCCAGCCATCTAGCCTTATCAGAGCCAATTAGACTTATATTTTTGCCACCTCCTTTCTACTTTTTGTTGGCGTTGTTGCTGCACATAGAAATCATCCTCATCATCCTCTAAGAAGTTAAAGGTCCGTCCGCTGCTATGCAGCATTAAGAAATTCTTATTTTTATGATGTTATTATGGCAATTATGAGCTATAATTGAAATTTTTATGGTTTGTTGCTGAAGAAAAAGAAGAAACAAATATTGAAGGAAGAAGAAAATAATAAGAAAACAAATAAATAGAAAAATGCCAAAATTTTTATGAATTTTTATAAAATTAAAACTAATTGGTTGTTTTTATGTGGGTGCTTGGCTGGCTTGGCTGTCTCTCTGGAAAATGAAAATAAAAATAATAGTTTCTTTATACTCGTATTACTCGTACTTTTAAGCGCATTTGGTTTGCCTGGAAAACTGCTTAAGGAAATTTTCAACTTTGTTAACATTCTTAAGCACGTTTTTGGCTGTTCTCTTTCTGTTTTTGTTTAGGTTGTTGCTGTATTCATTTAGAATTTTTTTGAACTATTTTAGATTTCTTTCAATGTTTTCCTAAAGAAGTTGGTTGAATTGTTTGTAAATGGTCATATGTGTTTATATTTGTATATGAATTGTTCATTTTTTTTTTTTGCTTTTCTATGCTGAGAACGTGATTTACTATTTGACCTGTTCATTTGCGCATTCATTGCTTATTTAAAAAGACATCTAACGATATCTATCTACTTAATTATATTTGAAATTTCCATATATTTGTGAAATTTAATTTCTTTTGTTGGTAATTTAATTATTTTTTGTTGCTGGCTAAAAGAAATCGTGTTGTTAAACATCGTGAAAAACTATTTAAGACAATTTAAAATGTTTAACAATAAGATAACAAAAAAAGAAATATAGTTAATGATAGACTTAAAGACTTTTTTTTGGGTAAGAGATTATAAGAATCTTAATAGATTCATTTGTGTGACGCATCACATAAATTTTGCCTAAAGTTAAGAAAAAGTCAATAAATTAATCTGCAACCACTAAACCCATATAGATCTTCATGTTCAGCCATTAATTAGTTGCTAAAGCTTTTATTTTATTTTTTTGAGTTTCTTTTGCACAGGACACTTTATAGTTTATGACTTTAGTTTCACTTAATTCCCACGCACGTTTTATTGTGCTGTAAGACGGTTAAAATGTCTGTTTGGCTTTTGTTTAAATATGAATATTTTTTTTTCTTGCAACAAAAAAAAACAAAAACCAGCGAATGTGTATATGGCTCTACTCCTCCTGTTACTTTCGGTTGGGGATTTAATTAGTTTTGTTGATTTATTTAAACCTTAAAACTTAAATGAAGTCAAATGAAGTTGAAGTGTTTTCTTATTTTTTTTGCACTGTAATTGACACCCATATCAGGGAACGATTAAATAAAGAAACCCACACCACAGCCATTAAAAGCATTTCTTTTTTGTTTTTTTTTTGTTTCTTCTTTTGTTTCTTTGTCTGTATTTAATCTAATTTGTTGCACTATCTTAACACAAAATAAAAATTACTACTGACGCTGTCAGAAACACAAACAAACTAAGACAGCATCATCATAATCAGTGCTAAAGCTGTTTGCAGCAGTTGTCGTTGCCACGTTCCCTGCCTTTATCATCGTCATCATCATCATCATTATTATAATGATCATCATAAGCATTTTCAACATCTTTAATAGCCAAGTGTTTCTTATATTCCTTGTTTACAGTTTTGATTGTCATACGCAGTTAATTGTTGCAGGAAACTTCATAGGGTTTATTTTCCTGTTTTCTTCAATATGCTCGTAAGTTTTGAAATATTCGAATCAAAAACCACGATTGAAAATTAAAAAAAAATTAAAAACTTTGTAGAAATTTTGAAATTTTTATAAAGTAAAAATTTCTCACCACAAAAAGCAAAATTTTTAAAAATTCTCCTCGATTTGAAGAGAACAAAAAAATCAAATGTCATTAATATCAAAAATAATTGTGCCAAAAAAAACCGACTTCAATGCAAAGTTCAGGTGAGTTATTATATAATTCGATTCGAAACAGAAACTGTTTCAATTTGTATGTTATTAACATTATAGTTCGAACTTATTTCCGTTCGATTCGGATTACATAATATCCCCCTGATCTGAACATTCTCGAAAAAAATTTACTAGATGTAAAAATCAATTTTAATGGGCGTGCCTCGGCACATTTCTTATATGCAATATTTTGTGTATTTTCAGAGCTCAGGGTGTGTGTTAATATTGGTAAAAATCGGTATCGTAAAACCACTTTAAATAATATATTAAATTTTAATGGGCGTATTTCCACCCATTTTTTCAAATGGAAGATTGTGTCCATTTTTTAACTCAAAGTCTATGGTAAGTTTCGTAAAAATCGGTTAAGTAGGACCACGTGAAATATAATAGAAGACTTTAATGGGCGTAGCCCCACCCATTTTTTCAACTTTTAAATTATCTATTTACGAGAATTAAAGGTGTTTGACTAGATTTCGCATATATCAAATATCAAAGAATATCATAGTCAAATAAAAAAATTGTGGGCGTATCACCTAACATTTTTTGCAAGGAGTCCAATGGGAAGCTATACCCTCTCAGACAATTAAAAAATATTTACAATCCGTCTTATATCAACCGAGTTATGAAGTAACACCTCCAAAAAAAAAATTGAGATGAATTGATTTTTTTGAAGTCGGTTAAAAAATACTCCTAGTGATTAGAGAAAAACGTGTCCTCTAAAGGAATACTGCACACTATGGCTTCCTTATTCGATTACTTGCCAGACTCTATACACACAACTTCCCCTTAAAATATCATGATATCTACGTACGTAAGTCATTTTTATTATGTTTCTTTATTGCTTGCAAATTTGCACATGATTTCTCTTTTTGTGATACCATTTTTTCTTTTGCATTTAGCACTGATTTTTCACATGTAACCCATATTTTATAAAAACATTCTTACATACGTATGTCCATAATAGTTTTCTGTCTCCTGCATTTTGTAGATTTCTTTTAATGTTATCTTGCCTGGCTTTTATTAGTTGACACGTGTCAGAGTTCTCGCAGAGAGAAAATAAGTTTTGTAAACCTTATGTTAGTGAAGGAAACGGAAATGGCTTTAAAGCATGCTTAAGTGATTAAGTGTAAGTGTGTTTGTCTTACAATTCATCTGTTTGATGATGTGTGTGCTACGCAAATATCATTAATATTATGGCTTGTACTTGTTTTTGCAAATTCAATACGTACAGTTTTGGCAGAAGTTTGATATACAAATTTATATATGTGGGCATTTCCAGCGAAAAGTCCACCGGCATCAAAATTACAAATAATTAAAAATATTTTCTTAGCAAAACTTTTTATTTTATGTCACGTGCGACACTAAAATAAATAATTTGTCATAAATGCATCGAAAGTATATACAGAAAACATATCAAATATTCAATACAAACAGAGATATTTAACCTAATTAAAATACAAAAATCCTGCCTAAAATATATAAAGATGGTGATACCTATTTGAACTTAGTCGTGTGCGCCATCGTAACGGCAATATGAAATAAGCTCCAAGGAAACAACACTTAAATAAGAAATAAAATAAGCCTTAATTAATTAAAACTAAGAAAAAAATAAACAAGGCCCAACAGAAAATTTATGGAAAAACACCCAATATAAATTTAATAAAGCCCAATTAAAAAAGCCTAATGAAACCAAACGCAAGATAAAATAAATCTTAAAAAAAATTAAATAAAACCCAACCAAACTCAAGATGAAGTCCAAAATGAATAAAAATTCCTTAATTTTATTGGGCCTTATTTCCTTTTCTTGTTTGGGCGCTATTTCTTTGGACCTTAATTCATAGCGCTCAGCAAAGTTTAAAAATATTTTTTTTTAATAAAAAAATTTAACACACGTACATATATGCTTTTAAATTAATTATATGTGACGCGACATGAAAAAAGCGACCTAATCTTGCCAGGGGTCAAAATCGACATCAAAATCATAAAAAAGTCTCAAAAATTGACGAAGTTACAGCATTTTGAAGTTATTATTTCAAAAAAGGTAGTTTCGAGATAATTGAGGCTAGTTAAAGTTTGTTAAATGGACTTTTATGCCAATCTTACTGACAAAAAATCAAATAATGGATCAATTATAGTTCATCTTGCGATATGTAGGTAGCGTTAGGTGTCAAAAAACCAAAACATGAAATTTAGACTTTAATTCACGCTTTGGCCTGTACTAAAAATTTTACTCTGTCAAGATAAGGTACCATTCGCCATGTCGCGTCACATATTACGTTGAGCCAAAACGGCCAAAAAATAAAAAGTATTGTAAACGGCGGAGAGAAAATTGGAAGAAGATGACTTATTTTTAAAAATCATATATTCCAAAACAAGGAAAGAATGTGGAATTCATGCAAAAACTGCGGTTTAAATGTATTTTATACCATCTGATCAGATTGAAAAGCATTTCGTTGTATATTATATTGACGAAAATGAGAAAGATATAAAAAGCAATTCAGGTATAGCAATTATTTTGCTTCGTTGTTCAAATAATAAAAGCTGCTATTCAGTAAAAAAGCTTCCAAGGAAATAAATAAAATCCTAAACTTGTGATCCGGAAAAAATGCAGGTATGGATAATTTCTATTGATATTTATATATTAAACAAAATTTTAATTGAATCAATTACATTCTTAATTGATTTCTAGATATTTTTTTAATGCAACGAGCTTATTGCAGTAAAATTGTTTTTCGGTGTAGCTATGTAAAGGTAAAGGAAAACTCCTTCCTTTGAACTCATTAAAAGGAACATATATAAAAAAATCAGATTTACTTAACATTCTGAGAATGGCTTTGGTTTCACTGAATAAGTATATAAATGCCATATATATATATATATATATACATAATGGCATATAAATGATATATATATATCATTTATATAGTTATTCAGTGAAACCAAAGCCATTCTCAGAATGTTAAGTAAATTTGATTTTTTTTTATATCTTCCTTTTAATGAGTTCAAAGGAAGGAGTTATTCATTACTTTTACAGAGCTACACAGAAAAACAATTTTACTGCAATAATCGCGTTGCATTGAAAAAAATCTAAAAATCAATTAAGAATGTAATTGATTCAATTAAACTTTTATTTAAAATTTTAATTTAATTAAAAATTTAATTCACTCAATACAATTTTTAATTGGTTTTTGCTTTGTTTTTAAACATGTTATTTGCAGGAAAATTGT
The DNA here is from genome assembly GCA_905220375.1 of Tachina fera. Lineage (NCBI taxonomy): Eukaryota > Metazoa > Arthropoda > Insecta > Diptera > Tachinidae > Tachina > Tachina fera. The sequence goes on along the minus strand of LR999965.1, from coordinate 41,628,823 downwards.
TTTTTTCTGGGTAGAAAAAATTCACTACCACCAATATAGCCGGAATATTATTGCATTATAGGCCTTTGAAACGTGCTTCTGGTAAACTTCATGGTATCGATTTCATTTGCTTTATTGGCTTTATTTCCTTGTTGACAATGACTCCTGAAAATTTCAAAATTCATCCTTATTTACACTTTGGAAGTAGAGAAAAAGTTGTTCCTCGACCATTATTTCGAATTTATTTAACTGGGTAGAACTGGCTTTTTAAAAAAAACTGAAGTTGGTATTTATGACACTATCTTCGTTTAGATAATGTTTAATTTTTCATTCAGTTTACTAATCATAATAAATTATTTATATTATAAATTTAAGGTAAGTTTCTTGTTAATATGTTAAATTAAATACGTTGAATGCTTTTGTTAATTTGAAAATTATTTTGCTACACATGTACATTTATACAAAAACAATATGAATATCATGATGGAAAAATATTTCAAGTGCGACAGTAATTAAAATTTTATTTAAAAATATATTTAAATCATGTTTGTGTAAAATCAAAAATATTTTACAACAACCTTTCTTAAAATATTAATTCAGATTTTGCTAAAATTGGCGTTTTAACCGTTGGCTGAAAAAATTTGACTTCTTTATTTATCATACACAGAAAAAAATATCATCAAAATGCAACCAGCAATACAAATTGTTAATAGTTAATTTAAATTAAAATATATATTTAGTTAATATAACACATTAAGTTTTTGATATGACAAACACAGAAAAACTATGAATCTATAGAAACTTATAAATCAGTTCTTTAAAGATCCTTTACCACATGGTTATCGAAAACACAAAACGCATATCAGCAATCTTAGTCACCGAGTAGCAGTGGTAATAAAATTTTCTTCGCTGCAGCTAAAGAGCTATGACAGAAAGTATGCCCCCAGAATTCAGTTATATTTATTTAGATAACACCAAATAAACGTATGCCGCAAAGTATGACAATGACAGGTACCCTAAAGAATACTCAGAAACTTCTATACTTCAAATATAAGTATATTTGGTACGCATTATAAAGGACACGTGTCACATAAAGGAGAAATATTTTAAATTAAAGCTGACGCCAATGGCTTTGAAAATTGATAGTATGCAATACAAGTACATTACGATTCTAAAGTAATAAACCAAAATCTGTTTTAACCATTAAATGCAAACAAACATAAACACGCTTACAAATATCAAATAAAAAGCATATGCTCAGCTTCTCAAAAGCATCTGAAAATTAATTCTCATACCACTTGCTATTGCACAAACACACACGCACATACTCGCATACAAACACAGGTACCATTATGTTTAGACACGCACCAGCAGAGAAAAATATCAACTATGCACATATGTACGTTCAAGTGACCAACAAACACCCAATAAAATAGATAGTATACACCAACCACCACCCACCATTGTCTGCGCTCACGAACGTTACTATGCATTTTTTAATCTTATCGAGATAAGTAGCCAGGATAACATGAGGATAATATGTTTAGAATTAGAACGTTCGTTGGCTTTATACTTGCGCAAGTTGTATTGTTTATAGTTCGTGGTGATTTTTTATTTTAAAGATATTTTTTGTTACAGTGGGAAAAAGGAAACAAAAATTACTTAAAAAGTATAAATGGATACAAGAGTTTTAAGCATAAAATTTCCCAGAACTTTCTGTTGTGTTCGTGTAATTTATAATGAGATTATAAGAGATCCCAGAGAAGAAAATTTAGTAATTTTTCCTTTCAATAATAATGATCATAGAATGCTGCTTAATTTAGTTAGTAACTGGTAGTGAGCCTAGTTATGAGTCTCTGACTACCACATCTTTAGAAATCGAAATCCGAAACTTGCTTACTTAGTAACACAGCATTACAAAAGTATTGGCTAAAAATAAAAACACGCTCCTTAACAAACACACATATTAAGATTGAACAGAATACGTATAACTAAACACATTCAGCCACTATATTTATACACATGTTTTAAACTACGCAACACAAACAACTTAAACTAAAATGTATAGACTGTGTGAGCTACAACCACTCGCATGAGCATAAAAATACTCCGACTATTAATCAGTTAAACATGCGTATATGCAGTCAATGCGTTTGATACGCAAGTTGCTTTTTAGTTTTGTTGAAGCGTATTTTAGTTTTTCGCATAGACGAAGTATAGATGATCTTGTTGCAAAACGGCTATAGTCATAGTTGCTTAAGATTATACGCAGCTACTAAAATTAAGACTATTTAATTATATATATATATTTTTAGTCATTCATTCACTCACGTCATTCTGTGATTAGTATCATGGGTCAGCAGTTTATGCTCATATATGTATTTTGTAAGAATAATAAATAATTGGTGACTTTTTTTTGAAATTTTTTCAATTAGTTTTAAAATAATTTACTATCCGTTTTTTACCTAATATATTATTTTACTTGTTGAGTGCAGTATGTATTTAAGAAAAATATGGTGAAATTGGAACTACACCAGTAAATATTTAATGCATATTATTTTAAATAAATATTTTATATTTTTAAAAAATATTTCATGCAAACTAGCGCCGTATATTCCAGTTCTTTAAAGATTTTTAGCAGACATGTGCATGCAAAGGATGCTAAATTTATTTTTTAAAACATTTTGAAAAACTTCCAACGCTTAACTTGAATTATAAATCCTGCTATATTCAAAAACATTTTCGAAACTTTTATGACAACTTTTCTCAACGAAGGCTATCTCCTTCTGATGCTTTAGAAATGCTAAACGATAACTCCGCAATCAGGAAGCAATTCTTGCACTTAAATCACACACCACTTCTTCAGGTCTAGTTTCTTCATGCAAGGATCAGCATTAAGATTAAAAGAAAAATGGGAAAGCGCATTTATTCAAGTAACAGTATCAATAATATTACAGTTTTGTACTATTAGGAGGAATATCTTTTTAAATTTTGCCGGGTTGTAAAAGAAATATGACCAAGTATATATACAGGATGTCTTCAAAACAAATACATGTGCACGGACCAACTCATTCCCTTTACAGCACCCATGTGGGTCATTGGCCAAACTAATAATGGATTTCCAGCCGCCGCTGGGTTTGGCAAGGTTTTCCACGATTTTTTTTCGATGGATTTTTGCTAGTTCCTTCTGGGCGTCTTTTGGGATCATATTTAAACAAAACTCTTCGATACACCCTATCAGGATGGAAAAAACCCCGTTTAGCACTTTCTTTGCGACTGGGCGATCTAAAACTACACAGAAAAAAATACAGGCATGTTCTGTAAATCACAAGGTTTCAAATCACTTTGTGATTTTAAAATCACAATTGTGATTTGATGGTGTTCTGAAAACCACAAAAGTTTTAACTTTTCGGTGTGACTTTAGCCTTTCAAAAACCACAAGAAAACAGCTGATGTTTTGTTTTGTAAATGCAAAATCACAAATGCAAATCACAAAGCAAATAACAACATTTCTTGCAAAAAAAAGTGTCTTTAATTTTTTCATAATTTTATAAATTCTTTCATAAAAAATTACTCATTTTACTTTAAAAAACAATAAAAAAGATATTAAGTTATTCAATTAATTAATTTATTTCGAATTTCAAGATAAAGTGATTAAAAAATAACCAAGTGATTTCAAATCGGCAGGCATTTAGCTGACCGGTTTAAAATCACAAAAATTCAAAAAGTTTTGTGTGCAGAACACCTTTCTTGTGATTTCAAATCACTTTCAAAAAAAAAAGTGATTTTCAGAACATGCCTGATAGACAAAAATTATGTTCAACAAAACCATGTTGCTAAATAAAATTTTTAATTTCAATAATGTTAATCATTAACTTAAACTCTGTATACCGCGCATTTTAAAATATCATTTAATTTAATTTATTTGTGTTGGTGTTTATCTTGCACGCTCATGTGCTATTGTTGTTGTTTAATCTGATTATTGGTGTTGTATACAGCGATGCCAATTTAGCGCGTTTTGCGCTAGATTTAGCGCGTTTTAACTATGCCAAACGCGCTTTTTTTCGTTTTAGCGCTTTTTGTAAAAAACACGCTAAGTTAGCGCGTTTTGAATAAAGTCGATAACATCATTTCAGTTCAATATTTTTTTTAATTTTTTTGTATAAGTTTAACAATTTACTAGTATCCGAAACTCTGATAAAAATTTTCAAGTTTGTTATTGATTCAGCTGTCGCAAATATAATTACCTTGACTGTGGTTAGAATTAAAAACTCATTTTAATACTGTAAACGGCAAATGTTTTTGAAATTTCACAACTAAAAATATGTATTAATGAACCAAGAACTTTACATAACTTATTAAGCATCTATTCTAGCTAAAATACAAAAAGCATTTGAATCACAACTATTCGACAAATTATGAATATGTTGTTACAAAGTTTGGCAATGCGAATTAAAATAAAAACTTTATATAGGTATATACGATTATTTGGAAGGCAATTCTTATACCGCATTAAATGATTTTAGTTATTTAGGGCTTTATTCAGAAAAAAATAAATTAGGTTTACAAAACGATTAACAAACAAATTTCTATTCAAAATTTATTTTATAAACCTTTTTCAAACGAAAATTATTTTTTCTGAATAAGGCAGTATGTATTTAATTTCGAAGAAGCAATATTGAAAAATCTAAAAAAGGGTTACTAAAAAAATTTTATTTACTGATAATGACATACATACATCGACTTTTATTAAAATTTAATAGCGCGTTTTGGCTTTAAATACTTGACAATGTTTTAACTTAGCTCGTTCTAGCGCGAAGGGCAATAACGCGTTTGGGTTGTAAATACAATGTAGTTGGCACCGCTGGTTGTATACGTGTCAATTCCGGCAAGAAGCCGAAAAACGTCGTGGCTTGTTTTAATCAACAAAATTATTTTCAGATTATATCAACGCAATACGCACATGCATTAGAAACCTAAGAATGAGTAGAGTAATGCACCATAGCAGGCTACACGAACACACGACTTTAAATGCCGCTACCATGGACACGGCAGCAGCACCATCTGCACCTCATAATTAAGTATAAATACATAGTTCAGTATTGCCACCTTCAAATATTTCACATTAACAAAAATTAAAATACTCTTTCAAAATGTAGTTATATGACGTTAAGGTATAAAAATTAACCAATTTATGCTTTACATACATTTTTTGATATTGTTTCTTTTAAATAATAAGGGTTTTCATGCGAATGTTCAAAAGTCTCGCAAACTGTGCAATTGTGCATTTTTACACTCTCGTAAAAAAAATGTCAAAAATTGTATAGAAATTTGTTTACACAAACCTGTTAAGTTTGCCCAATAATTACTTAAGCTGTGCAAAATTGTGCATTTTGTAAACAACAATTTCTTGCTTTCTTTTTGCTTTCTTTAGACATTTCTTAGTAGGGATGTAACGATACGCCGTTTTGCCGATCCGATACCGATACTCAATTTGCACATTGAAACTGAACTCAAGTTAAAATTAACAAAACCTTTTATTACACAAAATTAAAGTGTAAGAGATTATTAATATTTAAAATTGATATATGAATTCATTCTGAAATTAAAAAAAAAACTAATTATTTTTTTCAAATACATACATGATTTAGCATTGCGAGAACATTTCACTAGTATGGTGCAAAGCAAAACAAAAGAAACGTTTAATTTTTCTGTTTAGAATTTTGTTCTGCTTTTAATATATTACATCTCTTAGTTTTTATGCAAAAAAAATCGTTGAAAATTGAATTGTTTGTTCAAAACAACTCTAAAAAAAATTAAAAAGTATCGCCAGTAACGTAGACAGTAAAATATTTCCGATATCAATATATCGGCAAATCTGAAATATTGCCGATATATCGGAATCGGTATTCGTTACATCCCCAAATTTTTAGACACATACACACACTTTTTAATTTTTATAGCAATATATAAATATTTAATTTATTTATATTAAATTTTCTTATTTTATTTTGATTAAATGAACCTTTTGACGTTTGTTTCAAAATTACATAAACTGTTTGCGCAAAAGTTCAAAAGGTGCTTCCTGAAACCAGTCTCGCAAGTTTGCCCAATTGCACAAACGACAAATTTAAGAGTTCTCATGAAAACCCTTAACATGAAGTAATTGTGCGATATTATTCATTCAATATTTTGTATTATACTGGTAACACTGAATTTTTTCATTGCAGCCAAAGAAATAGAAATTAGTTTAATTGGACTACAACGACAAAATCAGCATAGGCAACAACCTGCTGTCATGTTGCCTTGCTGTCTTCAAAAGTCTCACTCTGATATAAACATGTGTACTCTTCTATCCTTGACATTTGGTAGTCGTTAGCATGCTGTGGTGAATGTGTTTAATGCTTAATACTTATTAAAATGGAGTCTTGCCAGCAGCACCATAAGCTTGCCAACTAACCATCCTTGTTCCCGGAAATTTTTCAGCCTTTTTTTTAATTTTGTACTTTCAGGAAACAAAAACACATATGATACAATAATCTTTTATTGAACAAGCTACACGAAAGGTAATTTCAATTATGCTAAAAATCCATAGCATAATGGAACACCATGCTATTTTTGAAGGCCATGACACATTCACTGTCAGCATTCACATATCTGGTCAATTGAGTATGTTTTCAGTTAATAAAAAAAAAATCAATTGAAATGGAATACGTGAATTGTTTTGAGTTGCATGCTTTTTTGTACTGAAAGCTAAAATGAATGATCACCATTTTATAAAAGTCTAGTGTTATTGACACAAGCTTTATGTAAAATTTAAGGATTTTATACTTTGCAATACTTGTTAACCATAACAATACCTAAAATAAGCGGCAAATTCTAGGACCTAAGCAAGGACGATAAATAGAGTTTCAACACACCGAATTATACCAATATTTTTGGGTTGCATTAAAAATTTCCACATTTTTTTCATGTTTTAACAATTAGAATTAATGAACAATTATTCGGCTTGTAACCGTTTTCAATATTTTGGTTTAGGGTCAATTTAAATTTTTGCAATATTTTCAATATTTTGTTATGCGGAATCTGACCTTACAGACAAAATAAAATAACTTGAAACAAAAAATTTACTTCGAAAATTCGAAATTACCTTTCACTTCTCATTTCTCTCGCCAACTATTTAAAATGGGAAGATTTTTTTTGGGAAATAATGGATTATTAAAAATATTCCTTGGGAATTATTTCCCAAGGAATATTTTTAATTAAGCGGTATGATTTTTTCTTCATCTATCCTTAAGCTGTTTTTAATTAAATTTTTGGCTACTGTGCACCAACTAATTTCATTAAAAAAATCATCAAACAAAGACACATATAAATACTTGAATCTCTTACTGTCATTTTATCCACCACCAGCAAAATGGTAATAGCTGAGATAAAATTAATTCAAAACCATCATGCATCATCAAAATGTAGTTCCCACGTTGCAAAGTGTTGCTGATGTCTCCACTTGAAAAAACAAAACCATTAAACCATTAATACACAAACATGTACACAAGCACGCAACGCACAATGCGCATCATTAAAACGAATGAAGAAAAAAACAAAGCAAAAACAAAAGCAAGGAAAATATGCACCCACTTTTAATCTTAAATTATAACCTGACAATGACGCGTTTTTTGATTGCTGGTACTCATACTCAAACTAAACAACAAAAACAGACTCGACCGACCCATCCATCCATCCATCATTCGTTTCAACATACCCGTAGCAATAATTTTGTTACAATGTATTTATAGTGTGTCGAAGAATTAATGGCCAACCATTTGCTGCAAGTGCTTTATCATCAATGTTGCTGGGAGAACAAACAACATAGAGTAAAGCCGGCGCTGCGCTTATTTAATTACACTCCCTTAACTTTGCTTAAGCTTATCCACTTCATTATCCTTATGGTTGTTGCTAACATTTACCCTTATTTCTCAAATGTAACCAAGATAATTTCTTTTTTTTTTTTTTTTGTTTCGTGTGAATTTGCGTGTTTGTTATTGTTGATTATTTGCTATTTGCAGCAAAATTTTATGAAATTTCACTGCAACTGAAAGTTGCTTTTGTTCGTTCATCATTTGCTTGTGAAGTGTTCAATATTGTTTCGTTACGGCTCTTCAAGCGTTTATTACGATCTGGTTGGCAGTGAGTGTGGTTGTGTGTACGTTTATTTAATTATTATCAGCAATTTGAAACGTTTCATATATTTTTTGTCGATTTCACTTCATTGTTGTTCGTTTGGTTGGTGGTAGAGTCGCTGTAAGAAGTGTAAAATAATGTTTGGCAAAATAAACGAGGGGGATGCTAATAAATATTTGCTGATTGGTTTTCGTTATGGGAATGAGAAAGTGTTATGAGGTGTTTCTAATTGTTTTAATGAATTTAATATATTTCATGAATTGTATTAGCAAATTATTTTTGAATGGGAAATTGTAAAGTCATTCTTTTATTGCAAACAATACACAAAATTTTACTTATTGTAAGAGATACATTTTTAATTTCAAAGATTATAATTTTGAAGAAACTAAAACATTATTTGAAGACAAACCTGTCTAAGGCGGAGTTTACATCTGGCATTTCTTGTGAGTCATTTGCCCAAAAAAACGTAAGCAACTAATTACTAATGAAAAACTGTTTGATTCGACATATATTTATTGCACAGAAAAAAGTGTTCACCAAGTAATATTTTCAATAAAGAATTTAATTGTATTAATTAAATTCTTAATTGTATTAATTAAGTTGACTGGAAAAACTTAATTGATATTATCAAAATATTTATAGGTGAAAATTTAATTAATTTTTTAATTGATACTACAAATATTTTAATTAATATTACAAAATCATACATATTACTTTTTTGTGTATGATTTAAACTGTTTGCAATCATTTTGGTTTCTATAAAATTGTCTATTAATTATGTATGAAACTGTTTAACTTAATAAATATATGTATGTCTGAATTAAATAGTTTTTCATTGGTAATTAATTGGTCAATCTTTTTTTACGCTTGTGTGACATTTGGCAGACAGATGTAAGCCCGGCCTAAGCTATGTTGCAACTAATTCTTTATAAAAAAAGTTAAATACTTTTTAAAGTTCGAAAAAGTTACCAGCTACTTTGTCCTAATTTACACTTTGCAGTCTTATTGCTAAACTGATTAGTTTGTTAGGAGAGAGAGACGAGGGGGAAGAAACGGTTCTGTTCCCCTTGTCTCTCTTTCCCACAAACAAATCAGTTTAGCAATAATACTTGCATAGTGTAAATTAGGACTTTATAAAATATTAGAGCTGAATCCAACTCGTTCATTTTAGACAAAAACCTATGATCAAATCCATGTAATTTAAATGGGTTTGATCATAGGTTTGTGTCTAAGCTGAGCGACTGAACTAGACATGTATCGAACTCTTTCAAAAGCTAGTTTTTGGCTTAAACCAAACATATTTAAATATCAAAAAAGTGCTACTGAAAGAGTTCGATACAAGTCTAGACTGAACGACTTACACTCAGGTCTATAATATATGTAGAAAATTTTTAATTGATTGTATAAGCAGGTCTCAAATAAATAAATATGTATATATTAAGCGAGACTTGTAAAATTGTATCCCCCTTATGCAAAAAAAATATTTAACTTTAGCTTTAAAGTTCATAGCGGTTGTCAAGTACTTTAGGGCTGCTTTGAAATTATATGAAAAGGACAATTTTAATTATTTTGTTATTTAATAATAAATACTGGTAACACCACCGTTTTCAACAACCACTTCACAGCTTATGATGTACAAAATCGAATGCAATTTCATTCGGGTATTCTAAAATTTTTTTTATTTTATTAAATAACTTTTTATTATCTTGAAGTAAAGCAACATAATTTAAACAATAAACTGATAAACATTTCTATGAAGTAAAAGTAAAAAAATTTGAAGAACGAAGAAGAATTATCACAATTTCTTTTATTCAAATGAAATGAACATTTGAATACGCAGCTTTTTTCGATTTGTTTTGATTATATGTATGTACATCACTAAAACGTTTTTGTATAATATTTTTTATGGATTTTGCTATGTATTTCGAATCAGTTGATAATTTGATGATATTTTCAATCACATGACAGTAATAATAAATTTAAGATAAGAACTAACACTTCTAGCTTCATTTTCAGACATAACATGAATAAATGTGTGCTATATTAACAAAAATATATGAGGTATAAAATACACATTTTAGAAATATCAGCTTAGAGTAGTCTTAACAAACGTGGGTGCTTACTTTAGAATATAGATATAACAATTTTTTTATAATACAGCTTTACTTAACATTGCTTGGCAAAGCTTTGTAAATTTTTTTTTTCATAAGACCCTATATTTATAATATAAAATCGTTTTTTTGATTTGTTCAAACGTTATAATCTAAATATCTCGACCAAAGAAATAAGTATATGACTTATGCCACTTTTGTAAGGGCTTATTAAGTACATTTAATTGAAGGCAATATTTTTCATATAAAAATACAACAAAAACAATATTAAATATTAATATTAAACAAATACTTATCATTCGATCACATTAAAACATATTTCTGTTTTTTTTAACAAAGATATCTATGGTCTACAATTAAAAATGGTGTATGCAAATGATAGTGAAACAAACCAACCAAAACAAAAAAAAAACAGTTACTGACTGAACTGCTTAATATTTTCCACACTAAAAGAAAAACAAAACCGTTAACGACTTTTCCAAAACAAAAAAAAACGCACCAAAAGGGCGCTTAAGTGTAAAAATTAAATTAAAGTTTTTTCTTCCTCTCTGAAACTTCACTTTAACTATCTGTGATGAATAGAAAGGAAGAAAAAAATGACAACAGAAAGACTGTAACGAAAACAACAACGAACGGCGACATTAACATGATTTGCTGCTGTCAACCATAAACTAAAGTTTTATTTTGGCTATCAAACTAACGCTTACACATACACATATACATACACACAAACATTACGTGCAACAACGAAGGTAACGAATGATCAACAAAGTGTTCCGTATAACTAGGACCATATGACATCTAAATACACATGTGTGTAATATCATTTGCCATGCGGTAGTGCGTATGTGTATTTAAGCCAAAATGCTTGTACACAATAAAGATTACTTTACTCATGTAAAATTACAATGGCGCCAAATGCTTTTGAAGTGACTTAAAAGAAATGAAAAAAAATAAATTAACAAAAATAGGTTTCAAAATAAAATCTATTTTAGTCGCACAATGCCGGTGGGTATTTTTGTCGTCATAATGTGCATTTTCGGTTTATTAAACCGTTAGTTTCTCCTTATATAACTATCAAGAAGATGGAGCTGGAAAATGGTTTTTGCACAGAACATACTTTAGCAAAGTAATAGGGCGATTACATAGTTAAATAGAGCCATTACCGTGCTATAACCGCCAAAAATGCTTAGGCGACACATCCCAGTAAAAAAAGAGACTCCAAAAAAGTCATGAAAATGTAGAGTTTTCGATGCGGACGTAGTGAAAATTTCGATCCGATCTAATGATTTTTACATAGGGTTGTCATTTCAAGAAGTTCTCTTTTTCGATGCCTGGTCACTGAATTGGAAGCGATATTAAGAAAAATTCCCTTTTTTGTGTTCTATGATAATATTTTCAGCTAGGAAACATGGTAAATAGCTACCTATTTTAACAATCCGTTTCTTTTTATACGAATCTAAGCCCGAAAAAGTGTTTTCATGTAAATTTAAGCAAATAACTTTTATATTTTAGACTAGAAATAATTCATAAAATTCTTTAAAAAAATAATTTTTTTTTTTAAATTCTGGTGAGTATTTTCTAACACTATGGAGGAGTTACAAGGTTTTGTGTGACTAAAATAAGCTTCTACATGGTTTTTTGCTCACTCTCGGCAAATTAAAAATATCGATTTTTTGGAAGCAATGAAAATGTACTTCCGCTAGAATGACTTCCATTTTTTTTCACTGGGATTTTTTTGACCTCTTTTTTTTACGAAAATGGATTCTTTAAGATCGCAAATAATTGATTTTGGTAAATAAATTAAGTTTGTAAAGTTTTGGAATTTTTTTTTGAGTTTGGGTTTTTTTCGATTTTGAGCGTTTTTTTAGTTAGCGATTTTTTTTTAGGTTTTGGCGCTTTCTTAGTTTTGACACTCTTTTTTCTCGTTTGGGAATTTTTTTAACGGTTTTTGCCGTTTTTTTAAAATAGGACATTTTTATTTTGGCGCTTTTTTCACGTTTGGGCGAATTTTTTTCATTTAAGCGATTTTTTTTTCATTTTGGCGAATTTTTCGGATTTGGCGATTTATTTTAGTGTTAGAAATTTGTTTATATTGAAAATTTTTTTTTTAACTTTGGCGTTTTTATAATTATGGGATTTCTTAGTTTCACCGTTTTTGAAAATTTCAAGAGTTTGCCTCTTACGGTTTCCAAGAAAAATTACATAGTCAAAATTGCATTAACTGATAGAATTTAAATTTAAACTTTTTTAAATGTTAGTGTTAATTGTTGTAGTTTATATAATGTCAATATACATAGTTACCCTGCATGTACAATTATCTTCACATAGAAAAAAGAAGAGAGGTGTCTTAGGACACACGGCTAAAGCTTTATATAGCAAATATTTCAAAACGTTTCCATTTATTTCTTTTCTAGCGACGTACGATTAAATTAATATAATGTTTTTCGCCGGTGGCGGCTGTTAGCCGGCTTACAACCGTTCGGCTGTGTTCTCTGGGCTGTGCTCATGTGCAAAAACAAAACAAAAACAAATAGAGCAATCGTTCTCATTGTTTTTATTTTACTTACTTCAAATAACGAACGAAACAAAACAAAATTAAACAATTTCGTTCGTTTATTTTCAAACTCCGCTTTTAAGTACAAAGAGATCACGACAAAAATAAATTTATCAGTGTAAATGCTCACTTAGCCAACTGTAACTACAACAGTATACAAATTTCCTGCAATAAACACGATTAATTGAAAAAAAATCAAAAATCAACTAAAAGTTTTATTGATTCAATTAGAGATGTTTATTGCACTATAAATTTATTTCAAGTAAAAGCTAATTCTAATTCTAATTTAACGAATATAATGATGAATATAATAAAACAGAACAGTGTTTACAATTCGGTTTAAATGGCAAAAAAAACCTTCTGTCAAACTTTTTTTTAATACATTTTCCCTCTGATAATTTTCCGTAACCTACACTTTTGGACATTATGTCGCCAATACCGATATAAAAAACTTGTTGATGCTTCTCAAGCTTGCATCAACTGAATAAAGTCCAACTTAATATATGGAATAGAAAGTGTCATGTTTTCTTAGCACTCAAGTGTTTTGTATCTCTTCAAAGCCGCAAACTCTGCAGTTTGGGCAATATTTGGTTTAATTTCTAATACGAGTACTGGCGTCTCTAAAAACAGCCCACTTCCACTTGCATCTGCATAAATACATGTACATACGTGTGTGGAAACGTTTATACACTTTATGGACACGTTTGTTTGTATGCACACGTAAGGATCACAAAAATGCATAACATATGCAAATTATTGCGGGTGTTATATGGTTGGCTGCAGTGGTTTTTCAAATGCGGCTGCTGCAAATATTGCATTGTTCCTCTTTGTTGTTTAGCTATTGTTGCTGTTATATCGTTATTATTTTGTATTGTTCTTGGCGTTAACAACACAATATTCAAACTTTATGCAAAGTAAAATTTATGAGAAATTAAAGAAAATTTATTGCACTTACCAACGATTTTTTTTCCTTTACATATTTCTCTAGTTTTGTTTTCTTCCCTGTATGTGAAGTGTGTACATACATGCAGAATTAGTCCGTTGTGTTGTATTCAATTTTTGATTCGCTTGCAGTAATTGTAATGCTAAAAAAAAAGTAAGACAGGTATGGAGAAAAGATTAGGTATCAGTGAGAAGAAATTGTGCTATAGTGCTTAAATTCTGTAATACATTTATTATAACATGCCCACTGTTGTATTTAAAATATAACTCGGGCCTATTTAGCAGTTGTTAGATTCTATTCTAGTTGACTGACAAACTAAATACGATGTAGATCTCTCACTAGTCTAATCACAGATATATAACAGCAAGTATCTTAAGAAACCTAGTAAAATAAGAGCAGAGTTTCTAAACATGTATATGTGCCCTTAATTATTAAAGTGATCTAAGTCTAGATTACATTTGAACAAATCAAAAATATTTTTATGTTATGCAACATTTTAATTTAGAGTTATTCTAGTCTCAATTAATATAAATTTATTTAATATTTATTAAATATTTATTTAAGTTTTTTTTTTAAATTTGTTTAATATTTCAATGCAAAAATGCAAACGACTTAGAGCACTTTCAAAGATTTCAACCAATCACGAAAATTTTGGCATTAATTACACATTTTAACTGAAATTTTCATTGTGATTTTTTCCGTAAAAAAAAAATTACAATAACCAAAAATTGAATTGGCGTTTTTAAGATTCAATTAAAAAATTAATTGATATATTCTTAAAGATTTAATAATAAAATTAATTGAAATTTTAAAAAGACAAATAAAGCGATTATTTTATATCAGAAAGCCAACACCGCTCGAACTCGGTTGAGTTCTTTTGTTGTAACTGATTTTTATGTTAACGCTTGTGACTCGGTCTTAATTTTGTATTCTCGTAACACAGTCACAGAAAATCAAATTTTATAGTTAACATTCTAAAATGAGAAGTATGACAATTGAATATTGAATGAAAATAAATAAAATAAAAAAGTTAATAAAAAAATGCAAAAATATTATATTGAAGGGTAAAATCTGCGAATGTAGTAGATAGAGTAAAAAGCTTACACAGTCTTTAGCACAGCTTGTCCTTGGACTGTTTGTGGAAATTTTATTTCACCAACAAAATCAGCTTTTATCAAAAGTGTCACATATTGGATAATCCTTGAAAGTGAAGACTGGCTCATTGGCATCAAATTGCTTGAAATGGGGTTTTGGTAATGCTCCATGGACATAAAAACTAGATAAAAATTTTACTTATAATGGCATTTGCGTTCTGTGGTCATCAAAGAGTCTTCAAATTTCAATTATTTGTCAGTCACAATTATTATGACCGTCTGCATTCTTTGTCTTTATTTTAAAAATGTATGTTAATACAATTTTCTGTTCGGTATATGCAGGTTTTTCTTCAAACATATATGACAACACTGGGTCAGCTGGTCCCAGTCAAGCCGTAAAAAAAATTATTTTGGTAATTCCTTACAGATTTACGTCAGTCATTTTTTTTAAAGAGAAGTAACACTCAAGCAATGAATTCATTTTACTAAATGTTACCTTCTTTAAGAAAGGGATAGAAAGAAGGAAGAGATAGAAAAAAGCTTAATTTTTTACAACTCTGCTTTTTGCATGTTTTTAATAATGCAGTGTTGCAGCGCCTCTGGTGTCAATGAGCCGTATTACATTTTTAAAATTGTGTTTAGTCCATTTTTATTGGTTAGTTTACTTCGCCAATGATTCTTAATCTATTTTGGGATTGGATAAACACATCTCAGCCTGATGCTATGGCCAGACGTTCCATCCGTAGACGGCTGGTTATTTAATGTTCCTACTTATTCGCCATGTTGTTCCAAGGCTCATTGGTAACTCTCAAACACCCAGAGATAAAATTTGATTATACGTTCTCAAACTGAACACAATCATTGTCAAAAGTGTATCAAAAACGTTTCTGTCAGTTTCACAACGGAGTATTGACAACGAATACCTACAAGTGAAGAACCAGCGTAAACAATAACCACAGGCATTGTGGATTTCGGAACGTTTTCTTCCCCTCAGTCTATTTATTGGGCTAACTTCCTCCCTCTCTTAAAACCGCAGAAATTGTCCGCGACTACTTTATTTAATTCACAGCTACATAGTGTATTCATTGGGCGTAGCACGCAATCTGTGGATGCATTCGATGACACTTTAGCTTATGCCTCGCAAAACAAAACAAATAACCAACATAATACTTCACCCATCATTTGTAGTTCTAGCATCATATGAGTAGAAAATAAAATTGGTTTGAGTGATTGAGCTTTTTTTCCAACTTAAAAGTAAGAAGAGTTATGTTTGCTTAACAAACAAAACTGTACGTCTGATGTTGATTTTAATCTGAGTCAGCACAATGGAAAATGGTGTAGGTGTATAAATTTTCGTACAAACAAAGAAGAAATTGAAATGCTTTGGATAGAGAAAAATTTAATTGAAATATTGATTTATGGCCAAAGAAACTATTTGTCTGTGGCAATTTAGAGTTATTCTATATAAATTGATGAGCATATGAGAGTGTAGGAAAAATAATTTTCTAGGAATTTCTGTTAAGAACAAATTATAGGTTTACAAGAAAATTACTTTTTTTAAATATATTTTCAAAGTAATTTAAAAAAAATGTTAGTTAAACTACATAGTTAGCAGAAAATATTTATATACCTTAGAAAAACATTAGTGTGCTTTCTTTTGTTTTATTTAAATTTTATATTATGCTTGTTTTCTATTTTATGTGAAAAATTTAGTTTTCTTAGACGTTTTATATTCAAAACTATAACCAGCTTCGATTTAAATTTATTTATCATTACCTTGCAGTTTGAAACTTCAATAGAACACTAAATAAAATTTTAAATTTTATATGACATTTATTAAAATTGAAAAGTTGCAAGTTACTAAACTTACTGGAAACACTAAAACTGCCAAAACACAACAAGTCACTGCACACTGATTTCTATACAAAAAGAAAACATCAAGACAGCCAGCAGCCCAAAGCATTTTTCAACAAAAGCAACTCCAATAACATCAATTCAAAAAATCTAATGAGCAATAACAGATATGGCCGCAAAAGGATTAGCAGCAACATTTACGACATTAAAGGCAACAAATCTCAATATGATTATTGTTATTACTAAATGGTAATATTTTGCTGTGTAAGTAAAACTAATGAACAAACGTAAGCCGGTATGAATGAGTGAGTGAATTAACGTTGCACAAAACAAGTTGCATGCAACTTAACAAACAAAGTAATTGCCATTTGCTTAAGTTCTTTTTTATTGATTTTTTTTTTGCATGGCAGCAATATAATGCTGCCGTTAGTGTTGTTGCTGTTGCAGTGTGTGTTTATTTTTCTGTTCGATTAATCCTGTATAAAAAAAAGAAAAAGATTGAACCATATGAACGGTCTAAAAACACTCATAAATATATGCGTAGCACCAGAAAATTTAAAGAGCTGATCTTATTTTTATAATACGAGGGTCATATTTTATTAGAGATATAATTATAGTGTGGATTATCATTTGATTAGTATTAAGATAAATACAAATATCATATGATTCTGGTAAATGAGCCCCAAAAAAAAATATACGCCATTTCTTTAGGTTTAAAAATAGGAAGTAGTCACCAGGGCCTACCGGAAAACATGGTGGATAACGTACCAATTCGTGGCCCAAAGGAGTACACTAGTGCATTATCTTGATGAAAAAAAATTTTCTTGGCCAGATGGCATCTTGGCATCAATAATCTCACGCACTTTTACTCTTTAATCGGCCAACACCATATCATAGAATTTTTTCGACATTTACGGATATACTGACCTCAATTGGCCGTTCAGAACGTTCAGCGTCATTTGGACTTGTGCGACCACAACGAAAGTCAGTAAACCACTTTTTGCCATTTAAATCCATGGTGCAGATTTCCCCGTAGTATTTATCGAGCTTTTCCTTTTCCGTGATTGACGGTTTTTTTCGCAAAATAATAATGTTTAATGAACACATGAAATTCACTTTTTTCCATTTTCTTCTCAAAAACGAGGTAGTCTGTTATCAACGGCTGTCAAACACAAACTAAATAAATGGCACAGCTTGTTAAAATTTAGACAGCTGGAAATATGGTTGAACTTACGGAAAATCAACAATCAAAATAATCCTCAATATTTTTCAAGTGAAATACCTTGGTATGCACCTTTATCGAAGGCTTATATTGACTCTAAGCTAATTCAGATGAAACTTAAGTTAACTCAAATACATTGGTTAATTTGCAGAAACAACATTCAGCCTACACTGTAAATTTTTACTAAAAAAGTGGCTTTTGATGCCAATATGGTGCTAAGGAATTGAGTTATGGGGCACTGCTTCAGCTTCCCATATAGAGAGAATTCAACGAAGGCAAAACAAAATTTTAAGGTTAATAAAATCTGCTCCATGGTACATTAAAAATTCAAATTTACATCGTCATCTAAATACGCCACTAGTGACTTAAGAAATTGCAAAATACGCAGGCAAATACTTATCTAAACTCGAACTTCATCATTTTCCCCTTGCTCGTAACATCTTGAATTTTACTAGACACATCCGCTTAAAAAAAAGGACACTACGGCTCTAATACTCAGCACTCTAAATGCACACTTCTTCAAAATAATTGTTGTGCTTAATACGACATTTGTGTATTATTACCCAAAAAGCAATTTTGCTTGAAATGAAGTGTAAAACAATTGTTATTCAAGCCACACAACCAATTGTGAAGGGTTGAATTATGCTTGATTTACTCTTTAATTCAATAGCATTCTCTAGTGAAAAGGGAACTTGAATTCAATGCGAACAATTCATTTGTAGTACAATGTAATTCAAGCCTTGAATTATACTACAATCAAGCCTTGTATTACAATTGAATTCAAGTGTATTTCAAGCTACAAAAACAAGGCTTTTAAAATAGAAAACAAAATATAATTCCTAGTGTTTTTATGGGAATTTTTACAATTTAAGTTTAAAATTTGTAAACGCACTAATAATCCCAAAATTATATTTTACTTGTTCAGTAAAATATTTTATAATAAAATACATTGAAATTGATTATTGAGGGGTTTAGCTGGATCCTATGCGCATTTCACTGTTGCTAATGCAGATCATCAGGGAACCTTTACCCAAAGTTTCTTAGAACAACTAGAGTTATTATGTTATAAACTTTCATTTAAATAAATGAGAAGCTCAACAACAAATAACAAAGTTGAAACAAGAACTCAATAATCAACATGTTTTTTATTTTCTTACTTTACCATTACTACACTTAAGTTTAATTTTAAACTTAAATTGTAAAAATTCCCATAAAAACACTAATTATTAATTTGACTGCACCCCGTCAAAAAATACTTGTGTGGCAACACTCTATCTTGAATAGCTGCTGTTGTTATTTACATTTATTTTCTTTTTACATACTCTTTTTATCTACAATTTGATGCTGAAAAAAAGTCAGCCAGTGTAGTAATGGTAAAGTAAGAAAATAAAAAACATGTTGATTATTGAGTTCTTGTTTCAACTTTGTTATTTGTTGTTGAGCTTCTCATTTATTTAAATGAAAGTTTATAACATAATAACTCTAGTTGTTCTAAGAAACTTTGGGTAAAGGTTCCCTGATGATCTGCATTAGCAACAGTGAAATGCGCATAGGATCCAGCTAAACCCCTCAATAATCAATTTCAATGTATTTTATTATAAAATATTTTACTGAACAAGTAAAATATAATTTTGGGATTATTAGTGCGTTTACAAATTATAAACTTAAAATATAATTCCTTTGTTTTCTAATAAGTATTTTTTTCACATCTGACTTCTCTAGTGTTTTCACAATTTTGCTCACCTTTGTTTTAAAAATTCACTTTTATTTATTTATTTTTGATATTTTCGCGAAAATTTCAGTTTTAATAATAAATAAATTTTGTATTTGACAAGGTTTGAACATTCTCCAGTGAAAAGGGAGCTTGAATTCAATTCGAACAATTCAATGGTAGTACAGTGCAATTCAAGCCTTAAACTATACTACAACTGAGCCTTGTACAGGGTGTTTTTTTTAGAGGTATAGAACTTCGAATTGAAATAAAACACAAGAAAATCGTTTTAATGTCCATCAATTTGGCTTTATTGGAAGGGTAATTTTATGCCATTAATGTTTAAATATAATTTCGGGCATGTGGCCGCCGCGGCTGGCTCGAATAAAGCCAATTCTACAGGTCCAATTTTCAACCACTTTTTCGAGCATATGGGGCCGTATGTTGGCAATAACGCCACGAATGTTGGCTTCCAAGTCCCCTAACGTTTCTGGTTTGTTGGCGTAGACGAGCGACTTCACATATCCCCAAAGAAAATAATCCAATGGTGTCAAATCACACGATCTTGGTGGCCAATTGACAGGTCCATTCCGCGAAATTATGCTCTCATCGAATGTTTCCTTCAATAAATCGATTGTGACGTGCGCTGTGTGGCATGTAGCGCCGTCTTGTTGGAACCACAACTCATCCACATTCATGCCATCCAATTCGGGAACAAAATAGTCGGTTATCATGGCTCTATACCGATCTCCATTAACGGTAACTGACTCTCCAGCATTATTTCGGAAGAAGTATGGCCCAATGACTCCACCAGCCCATAGAGCACACCAAACAGTCAGTTTTTGTGGACGTAATGGCGTCTCAAGGGTCTCATATGGATTCTCTTCACTCCAAATGCGGCAATTTTGCTTGTTGACGTAGCCATTCAACCAAAAATGAGCCTCATCACTGAACAAAATTTTGCGATGAAAATCAGCATCGAGATCAATCTCATTTTCAGGCCATACACCAAAATTACGACGTATTGCATGGTCTCGCGGCTTTAATTCTTGCACAAGCTGGATCTTGTAAGGTCGCAAGCCAAGATCTTTGCGCAAAATCTTCTATAAAGTTGATGGACAAAGCTCCAATTGCTGTGCACGGTGGCGAATCGATTCATTCGGGTCCTCTTCAACACTTTGCTGTACAGGGGCAATTGTTTCTTCGGTGCGCACTGTTCGACGTCTCTGCGGATGCGTATTATCACATAGAGTAAACGTTGTGCGAAAACGATCCATGGTTAACCGAATTAATTGCTCTGATGGACGATTATGTCGACCATAAAATGGACGGAGCTTGCGGTAAACTTTACAGCTGACAAAATGGCCGCCAGTTAAAAAAGTGATGCCAACTTAAAGTTCTATACCTCAATAAAAAACTCCCATTATTACAATTGATTTACCTTTGGTAAACACATTTATAAGTACAGCTATTAATTTTCTAATAATATAAATATAATTTATATTTATTATTTTATTTTTAAATTTTTAGTTTTTTCTGGTTACCATTTTAATTATCAAGTTGATTAATTCCATCACTAGAATACTTCACTTTGAATTTTTAAATATCTTCTGGATTATTCCAATCAAACAGTTTAATAGTGATCGATTCATAGGAAAAAAAACTTATGCCAAACTTTAAGTTTTACACTTGTAGAATTCCTATTAAAGTGTGAAAGTAGTCTCAATTCTTTAGTCAAAAGTCTTTTGCTAAAACTTTTTTCATTTCCTAATAATCCAGAAATGCTGAGAAGTATAGAAATTCCACATAAAAGTAAAATTTAGTACAACCTTCGTATATTTTCTTCCTTTTTGCATGTATTTCTTTATATTCTTTTCTTTTTTTTCTATATTTATTGTATAATTTTGTAATAACCAAGTATTTATATCATGTTGTATTAAATGTTTTGGATACACTCATAAATATTGTGTGTTTTATTGAAGTGCCACCAATATATTGATTAATTTTTATCGCTAAAAACATTTTAAAAGTGATTTATTAAGAGTTGAGATAAATCATTTAACTAAATATTGATCACAACATATTGCTGTCCACATACAACAAACTATGATACTCTTTTTTCCGCTTTAAAATTTATACCCCTACAATATATTTTTCTCATTTTTTTTTTTTTTTGGTTTTGCTTGTTATTATTGGCAACATGAACATGAATATGAAACGAAATATGATCGCAATATTTAATGTATCGAATAATATTTGCACGTACGTACTACCAAGTAGTAATTTGGTAATATTCATGTTTAAGTTAACCGCAGAATAAAATTTAACAAAAAAAAAAAAATGCTGCACGAAAAACAAACAACTGCACTGCTGCTGCACACACACTGAAAACATAACTTTTTAAAAGTTGTTGTTGAGAAGAAAAATAAACGTACGAACTTAAAATGAAATACCCTGCTCGTATATACTATACTTACGATATAGGAGTATGTTCATGTTTGTTTTTTTTTTAGTTGTACTCGTATGTATTTTATGTTTCCTTTTATTTCCATGTTTTCTGTTACTTTTTTCCTTTAATATTTATTTGACTTTTAATGATATGTTATTGATATCAGAGTGATAAATTTGTTTATTTTTTAGTTAATGTTTTAAATGTTTTTATTTTTACCTTCTTTCTTTGCTTGTTGAGGCGAAGCATGATTGGAAAATCAAAAGTTTGAATTTGTGCAGACAGAAGCTTTGGTTTTGGATTACGATTTATAACTATTAAGGAATTTCATAATGACATGTGAAGATATTTTAGGTTAAATTACTTTTTCAACTTGTTTTATCAATTAAGTTTCATAAAAGTACTTAAATTTAATTATAAATTACCATAAATCCGTTAACATCATCTGACTGATAAAAAATTAAGAAGCAATATGGTCCTGCACTTAAAAAGGTACACCTTTCTATTTCTTGTGCGTTTAACTCAAATTGTCTTTAACTTTTTTTATATGTCAAGGTAGAGAGAAAAACAATTGAATTTTTATTTAAAAACTTGTTGCAGGACTTAAAAGTGGTTGCATTGTATAAAATTTAGAAACGTACCCAACCAAAAATTTTGCTTCAAAAAAGCAGGTTTATACTATTAAAAATTAAAAGTAGCGCTAACAAACCTGCTGATATCGCTGATGATTTTTGTATGGAGAGTTATCGGTTTGGAGCACTATATTTTTGCTCAGTATTAAATCGATTTTTTCCTGTAGTTTGCTTCATATACGTTCACTGCTTTTTAACAAAATCGTTTTTTAAAGAGAAGTATGATGCGTTTTATTACTTTATTGCTTCAATAAACATGAAAATTTTTTACTGGTACATTTTTGGTGAAAGGACTTCCCTCCTACATTAAAATTCTGATTTAGAAGCACTAGCAACTGAGGGAAGCAATGCATTGCTTACTTGATAACAAAATATTCGCAAATGCTTCTGAAAAGCACTAACGTGTAAGGCCGACTCGCTGAAAAAGTAAAAAAAAAATGCAAGCAAGTAACTTTTGCATCTGAGCACACAAAAACTATATATGCACGTACAATAGCTTCTATAAAGCACTTTAATAAGTCAAAAAATTCATAGCTTTTTGGAAGCTAAATAATGTATTGCTTCCAGCTGGGTCAACTCGAACAAAAAAAAAATGCCTTATGCACGCGCAACAGCAAGTGATTTTCTAACTTGTCTCCCTTACAAAAATGCTTATGGGAAGCAGTAACTTTTGCTGAGTAACTTAAGCATGTTAACAATGCCTGAAACTTAAGTAAAAAGCGTAATAAAGTTCCTTTGCATATGAAAATTTATCCGAGAAATTCCACTATTTTGTAGCGTGCGACAGCAAGCAATTAACCTTGTATTTCTAAAAAACTTGACTCGATTTTTCTTAAAATTTTACCTAACGTAGAGCTGCTCACGGCCTACACAAATATATGAAGTAAAAAAATTTTCGTTTTCTTTGAAAAAAAAACAAGCACATGCAAAGAAAAAATATGGTTGAGGTAACCATAATCTAGCAGCAACATACTATGATTGAATTATATGGTTGTAGTTAAATCATATTATTTGCAATAGAAAATCAAACTTTTAATAATATTATTATCTGAGTTAATAATAATATTATCAACAATAAAAATTTACTTTGTTACACCTAATCTAATTGTTGTAAATATAACAACACTATTGTTAGATGTGACTAAAATATAATTGAGACTCACAATACCATGTTCTAATATTATAATATTATTGTTAGATATGACCACAGTATTATTTAATACAATAATAATAATTTGTTTCTTAATCATATATATATTTGTAGATCTGTTGTTTAAAACAGCTGTGCGTTAAATCCGAAATAAAAATAAATTAATATTGTTGAAATGAAATGTATACTTATATATGTGTGTATATGTACTCGAAATACAGACACGTCTCTATAAAGAGATAAACATATGTACGTATGTATATGTTTTATATATCTACCCTTTTGTTTGTTTGTACTTTATTTATTTATTTAACACGACGCGTGCAATACCGATATCTTACAAACGGAAAACCGAACTGACAGAAGATGTTTCTGAAAAAGATTTTTTTAAAAACTTAACATAGTATGGTTTTGGATAACATTCTATTGTCATTTATATTATATTATTTTTAAATAATAAGAAAAATTATGTTGCAGTCATAAGTTTTTAACACAACTATATTGTATATCACACTTTTTTATGAATATAATAATGTAATTATTAAACTCAAATATTACTTTGCTTGCCGTTACCAAATTAATGTTTAAAATAACAATAACTTGTTTTCAACGACCACACATTTGTTTCTGGGAACATAATATTGTTTTCTCAACCATTCTACAACCATATCTTTTCTTTTCGTGCATATTTGCTTGGTGTCATCGCATACTACAAAAAGTTCACATTCCTGTGGAAATGCCCATATCTAAAGTAACCCTTTTACGTTCTGTTCAGACTATTATACTTTGCATTAATAATAAATGTGACAACTTCAAATAATACGTGCAAATGCGATAGTGTGAGTGCAAAACGTCGTGACAAATGGCAAATAATTCGATGATTTTTTGAAATTTTTCTAAACGATAAGACTTTTCATAGAATCAAGGTTGTTTATAGTGACTGCTTTTCACCACTTGTACTCTGATACTTGTACGAGTAGCTGACAATGTCTATTTAAGCGAAGCGTAAAAAGCTTTTGTGAAGAATTCAGTAAAGTGCGACTTTGAGTAGCACACAAAGGGTTACGTAATGACTAGTTATAATTAATACATACTATACGAACTTTAAAACTATATAATTAAAAGTTTTGGGAGTTTTTTTATTTTTTAGGATTATTTTTCGTTTTTTTTTTTGGTTCTGGTGTGTTTTTTTAGTTGTGATGTTTGTTAAGTTTAGCATTTTTTTTGTTTTTGTAATTTTTTTTTGGTTTAAGCGATTTATTTTAGTCTTAGATTTTTTATTTTTGGCGATTTTTTTTATTTTTATCGTTTTTTAATTTTGGCGATTCTTTTGGTTTTTGGAAAATTATTTTAGTTCAAGAGAGTTTTTTTAGTTTGGCGATTTTTTCGGTTTTGCCATTTTATAATTTTGGTATTTTTTTTGTTTTAGCGTTTTTGAAAATTACAAGTTAAGTTAAGTTAAGTTGTGAAAATTACACACAAGGCCTATCATAAATAAAATTCCAAGTGAAATTTCTCCCTTTTAAAATTAGAATTTTTTGTTTTCCCTATTACTTGCTATTAATTGGAATTGTTCCCCTGGAAAAATTTCACGCGGAATTTTATTCAAGATAGCCCTGATAGTCAAAATTACATTAAATGATAGAACACCCTTCCATTTTAATTTTTTTAAATTTTAGTGTTAATTGCTGTAGTTTGTATAAAAATGTTGCAAAATTTCAAGTGTCTATACCCAATTAGCAATTTTGCTTGAAATCAAGTGTAAAACAACTGTTATTCAGGCCAGATATTCAATTGTCAAGGGTTGAATTATACTTAATTTACACTTTATTTCAATAGCATTCTCCAGTGAAATGGAAGCTTAAAATAAATTAGAACAATTCAGTCGTAGTACGGTGTAATTCAAACCTTGAATTATACTTCAATTAAACCTTGTACTGCAATTGACTTCAAGTGTATTTCAAGCTTCAAAACCAATGCTTTTAAAATAGAGAACAAAATTAAATTCCTGTCTTTTCTAATAATAATTATCTGCACAACTGCCTCCGCTATTGTTTTCTCATGTTTGTTTTTTAAATTCTCTTTTTTATTTATTTATTTTTGATATTTGTATAAATATATATTTGATATTATGTATGTATAAAGTAAAAGTAATCCACAAAAGTGATCAATTTCAAACTATTTAAAATGTTAATATTTGGGGTTCTTAAAATTTTGCCGCCCCTAAAAACATGCAGCCCCAGTCCTGGGCCTCAGGGGCCTATACGTAAATCCAGCACTGAATATAGTACGTGCCAGTGTGACGCAGTTCTTGAGCAATACGTTGATATAGAAAAACATGGGATAAATACTTTTCTCACATAAAGCAGAGGAATTCTAAAGTAATACTGATTAAATATGTGATGACAATGTGACTCAAGTCACCTGTGACTATAGCTATAAATTAGGATCTAAACAGTTTTCACTTCAAATCGAAAATTACAGTGAGTAGTACATCCTTATTTGATTGCAGAATTTAAGGTAATTTATTTTTCTAAAAGGTGTTTGCATAAATATTTACATTATTTATTGATTTATTACGAACGATTTTATAAAAACAATTCTCTGCCAAAAATTTATTTTTAATTCACGAACTTAAAAATACTTTGTCCACACAAATAGTCGTATGTATATACATACATATATGTACTTCCATCAATTTGAAGCCCACCTAAACTCAAACCACCTGCATTATTAACCATAAACTAAATATGCTAAAGCAAAAACTATATATATTATCACTTTTTAAAAATCTCTTTTTCATACTTTTTAAATCGAAAAACCATGCACATAAACCATAAATTTTTAATTTTTTTTTTAACTAAACAATTTTACACATGTCACTGCGACACAAACAATAGCAAGCACGAAACAAGCAAATCAACAAGCAAAAAGAAAAAAATCAATGTTGAAACAATCAATATGCCACAATGAAATTAAAAATAAAATTTAAATAAATGTTAAGCATGATTTGGCACAAACAAAAAAGTAACGCGACAATTACCAAAACGGAAAATAAATAACAAATCGATAGAGAGCGAGAGCAAAAAAAACACAACACAAAACATTAAATGACGTTTACGTTTTCATCGCAAAGCAATCAACAACTTGCAGTCAATAAATCGTAATTAATTAACCCAAAAACCGATTGACTTTTCTGCAGCCAGAAAGGATTTTTTTTTCTTTTTTTCTTTTTTTTTTTGCTAAAACATCTGAATTAGATAGTGTGTGCACAAATGTTTGATATTTGAAAAAGGCTGTATTTTAAATTTAATTTAGATTTTAATTTTTCTATTTCAAACTTTCAATAAAATAATAATAATAAAAACAAAAAATAAAAATAAATAAATTATTGTGCACAACATACTACAGGCGGTATAAGGCTAAATTTGTTGTCTTTATATACATACTCGTACATACATATGTACATACATATGTATTTTTTGCATAATACGTTTTAACTAAATGCATAAATGATTTTGAAATTGGTCAGCAGTTAGACATGGTCCCAACATGTGGTCGTCTGCAAGTAAACAGACCAAACCCAAAATACTCACTGTACACTGTAGTAAATGGCAGTGTGTAGTGGTAGTAGATCTACAAGGTGTATTTTATTTATTTACTAGTATTTATATACTACATACATATATATTTTTGTTGTTGTTATGATTTAAGATTTTTAGCCTAATTTTGCAATAAACACAATGTACATATGTTAGTATATATATTTGTATTGTGTGGTTGTATGTAAGATTTCCTTCAATAATATGATAGATTTTTTTTGCATTTTCAATACTAAATTGCATTCGAACACATAGAAGACATATTAAACACAAACATATTTAAAATATTACTGTACAATCGGCAACGCTTGAAAACGGAAATTGGGTAAAAAATTAGTCAAAAAAGAATATTAAGCAAACGTTAACTGCAAAAACCAACACCGAGACAAATACTTTTCCAATAACAAAGAGCGCCATCAAAATAATTTGTTTATTACGCATCTGCTTAATTTGAAGTACCATTACAAACGTACAAGTAAAACTGAAAACAAAATAGAAGCTGAAACGTATTGTTTTAAATGATTCCTTAAAATTGTATGATACACTTTTCATGTCTATAAAAATCAGTGAATATCTAGAATCGATTTGTGGAAGGAGTTTTGAAGTTATAAGAGAAAACGATTTTATTGAAGTGCAGTAATTTCAATTCTTATTGAATGAAATATTTTTATTAATTAATGTAAGTTTCTAAAGAAGAGAAGAAAAATTAAACTTGGACTTTAAGCTGGGGGAAATACCGATACTTTTCTGTGCAGCCACGCACTTCATCAGCACCCTAGTCTATCTACTTGGGTAGAGATTCTTATTAACATCAGCTATTTAACTTAAATTTTCAATGAAACGGAATATGAGAAACGATTGTTGTGTATACAATTGATTTACCTTTGGTAAACATATTTATAAGTATCCCTATTAATTTTCTGTTTTTCCATTTTTTCATTTTTCTATTTAGGTTAGCACGAAATTATATTACTCTACCTCAGTATGTTTAACTATTCTTACTTATCTTTTTACGATCATCACATTAATTATTTTTACTTATTCGATGTACCATCGGTACATGCATGTAAGTATAATTGTAGTGGCTTTATGTTACTTTGTTGTTGCATTCTACAGTTTTTACTTGGCTTTCCAGCATTCTGAAACTGTGATTGCCAAGTGAACAGTGATTGCCAAGTGAACATATTTTTTTCACGTGCCCATGATTAATTAAGTGAAACATTTGTAAATTTTAATTGAACTTTAGTAATTTTTAATCAGAAATAATTTTTAGTCAGGCTTAAGTTCAGTAATTTCAATTCTTATTGAATGAAATATTTTTATTAATTAATGTGAGTTTCTAAAGAAGAGAAGAAAACTTAAACTTAGACTTTAAGCTGGGGGAAATACCGATACTTTTCTGTGCAGCCACGCACTCAACGTCAACGATAACACTACGCAATAACGTCAACGATAACACTACGCAATAATTAGCTAATTTAGGGTCGCTGAACACGAATATGGCATTTATTCATTTTTCTTAAGAAGCGTTTTCGAGATATTCGCAAAAAAACGTTTTTATTTTTGCAGTTTACAAAGATATTTCCAAGAATCTTGAGAACTGTTGGTTAAAATTTAGCAACTTAAGCACCATTGCAAAGATATGTTTTTCTTTTAACAGCTAACATTTCTTATGTGTTGATCGGATAAAAATTAACTGAGTTACACTCCTTTAGATTAAAAAAAATTCGAAATTTTTATGATTTTTTTTAATTCAATATTTTAAGTTACGCCCTTAAGCCAAAAAAGTTCAAAAACTTATTTCAAACCTGTATCTTAAATAAAATGTTGTAGCCCACTTATTAAGCGTTATTGAATATATTCGAATTTGAATTTTCGGATGTTTTCAGTAAAAATTTAAATTTTTTTAAATCTAAAGGGCTATAACTCAGTGAATTTTTAGCCGAGATCAACACACTATAAATATGGGGTGATAAAAGAGAGACATATCTTTTCAGCAGTGCAAAATTTGCGTAATTTAGATTAACTGTTCTCAAGATTTTTGGAAACACATATCTTTGCAAACTGCAATATAAACTTGTTTTTCGCAAATATCTCGAAAAGGCTTCTTAAGAAAAATTAATAAATGCCGCATTCGTGTTCAGCGACCCGAAATTATCTAAAAAATCATCTTAATTTAGAGGTTAATTTTTTTTGTTGCATAGTGTAATCCTCCACCAGAGCCAAATTACGGCATTCGACATGAAACGAGATTTTAAAATATTTAACTCTTTTGAAATATTTTGTAAATTCATTGCATATCGAGTTCCGTACAAATGAATCTCCAGGAGAAAATTAAGGAAATTGAAATTTTAAAATATTTCCGTATTAACTCTTTTGGAATGTTTATTTAGCTCATTCGATATCGTGGCTGTAATTTGGCTTCAGATTTTAATTCATTTCAATTGATGTTTTTGTTCAAAGTTAGATTTTGAGCTTGCTAGATTGTGAAAAAACGCTAGAAAGTTGAAACTCGTGCTCAATGTGAAATGACTATTGCTTTCACAATTCATCTTCTTTTCCATTTTTTTTTCTCCCAATGAAATTGATGGTGAAGTCTCCATAGATTTATTTATTACACTTAGCACAAAACGTCTTGGGTAGAGTGATATTTTTTTTTCGCAAAATATAATACTTATTTAATATTTTCACACTTTTTTCAAATTACGCGATACTCTGCTTTATTTTTTTTTCAGGAATCAACTGATAGTTGCCTGTTAAAAAATGGAGTTCAGTGCGAGATATTTAAAAATTCTCAAAGTTATTAATAGAAAAATAAGTTTTAATCTATTACTCATCAATTGATTTATCTTTGAAGAAAAGTATTTATTAAAAATGGCGATTTTCCAAGAAAAGGACCTGAGAAAAAATTATTAAATACTTTTTATATTTGGACTCAATCTGGCCTACACTTTGTGTTCTATAGAATTTCCTACATACACTTTGAACAAAATATAAGTCGATACAAAAAAAAAAAATAAAAAAATATATATATATATATATATATATATATACATATATATATATATATATATATATATTATTATATATATATATATATATATATATATATATTTATTATTATTATTATTATATATATATATATATATATATATATATATATATATATATATATATATATATATATATATATATAAATAATAATAATAAATTAATATATTAATATATTAATATCTATGAAAACAAGGTTAATTAAAAAATTATCTTAAATTGAAAATGATTTACAGTAATCTTCAAAGAAAATTTTTTCCTATGAAACAACTTTATTTCATGTTGATTTACTCTGCCTTATTCATATAAAATATTTAATAATGTTTAATAATAGAATTATGAAACAAATTTTCAATGGAAATTTGATTAATAAACCTTTCATAAAATCAAAATATTTTTTATAAGTTCGGCCCTATTAATAATTCAGAACTATTAAATCAAAATCAAATGATTCAACGTTTTTCAAGTTGAAGCAACATTAATTTCATTTAAATCTGCCATTTTATACTATTAATAATTTAACTAACGTGATTCTGTTATAAAAATGGATTTGCCGAACTCGAACTCAAAGATTTGTAGTCAAGGCATAACATAGCGCTGCAGCCACAACAACCTTAAATATTATTTAGATAAACACTAAATTAATACCATCCTGAATTCAATTTTAATTCGACATGATTTAGCTATTGACTTCACATTAAATTTATTTTATTTGTTTGACAAAACAAACAAAAACTGCGATCCTATTTTGGATTGTTTGCAGCAACACCCAGAGCGTCCGGCAGGAATCGAATCTGCAACCCTCTGACTACTAGATTAGTATGCTGCAGTGGCTAAGAGAACATACTTCCATTCATCATCGCAAAAATAGTCAGAATCGACTGCTATGACCTCAAAACGCCAAAGGATGATGAAAAGTAAATTTTCGAAGAATAGGGCAAATTCAACAAATTCCTATAACAGAAAGTTAAAAAAGACCTGCAAACTATCAAAAACAAATACACGAGGGCGGTCCGTGTTTTAAATGAAACACAGTCTTTTTTTTTGTGAAACAAAAATTTATTTTTCAACATAATCTCCTTTTAACTTAATACATGAAGTCCAACATTTCTCCAGTTTTTGTATCCCTTCAAAACATAGGATTTTTCGATGTCCTTAAAATAGGCAATAATTTCATCGTTGGAGCTAAATGGAAAGAGATTTCTAAATGGAACCCATTTCTTTAGGTTTGGAAATAGGAAGGATTTACTAGAGCCTAAATCCGGAGATTATGGCGGATGGGCTACCAATTCGTAGCCCAATTCATACAGTTTTACCATTGAGACTGCACACGTCTGCACTCGTAAATTATCTTCATGAAAAAGAACTTTTTCCTTGGCAATATGGGGTCGTTTTCTTTTAGATCTTCATTAAATCAGTCTAAAAAGTTGGCATAATACTCGTCGTTTATTGTTTTTCCCTTTCAAAGGTAATTCATGAGGATTATCAGGCGTGCATCCCAAAAAAACTGTTGCCATCACCTTATTGGACGACAAACTCCCCTCGGCCGTCTTCGGAGCAGGTTTAGACTGCTGCTTGGTCTCCGGAGTACAGTAATGAATCCATGTTTTATCCGCATTCATAAAACGCCGCAAAAACTCATTCATCTAAACAATCCTTTGAAGTTGTCACACCTTTACATTTATCCCATCTTGCAGAGAACTTTCTTAAACCCAGCTGATCATTTAAAATCGAAACCACACTGCCATATAAAATGCCTATGGCATCAACAATCCCACGCACTTTTATTCTTCGATCAGCCAACACCCTATCGTGGATGTTTTATAGATTTTCGGGTAAACTGACCTCAATTGGCTGTCCAGAATGTTCAGCGTCATTTGTACTTGTGCGACCACAACGAAAGTTAGTAAACCACTTATTTTACCTTTGAAATCGATGGTGCAGAGTCCCTTAAGTATTTGTCGAGCTTTTCCTTTGTTTGATTGACAGTTTTTTTCGCAAAAAATAATGTTTAATGAGCACACGAAATTCACTTTTTTTCATTTGCTCCTTAAAAGAAGAGATAGTTTGTTATCAACGGCTGCCAAACACAAACTAAATGACACAGCTTGGTAAATTCAGGCAGGACTCAACTGGCAGGAGCAGTGTTGCCATTTATTTCAATCAAGAGATGGGAAATTCAAAAAGACACTGAGTTAATTGATCCACCTTTGTATATTTATATCGAACTATAAAAATATCTATTAAGCTGAAATTAGACATGATAGAGCCATAATGCCATAGCCATAACCAAACCAAAATTCAATTGGTTTCTATGGTGAGAGTTATGGCGTTATAGCGAGTCATTTATAATCAAATACAGTGTTGCCCATTAGTTTGGTTCGAACAGCTGTTTTCTATGGCTATGGTTATGTCATTTTGCAGCATCCCAAAAGTGTGTACTAGTGACAACGTTTATCATTTCCGATATTTTTCGTTATTTGGCATTGCTTTCCATATAAAAAAGAAAATGCAAGGGGCAGTGTACACATTTTGGAAATGACAACAAAAGAAATGCCAGATGAGCATGCTTGCGAAAGGTTTTTTGTAGCAACTAGATTTTATTCGCATTCTTTTTTACTAGCTGCCTTTAATATAAAGTATAAGTTGTGATCATGGGCAACATTCTTGAAACAAATAAGCAAGATGACACATTACGGTGCGCTGGTCCCTTAGTCAAGTTTTAGACTTGGCAGTTTTTCTTAAAGCAGTTCTCTTCAACTCTCTTTTAAAACTGCTCAATTGTTTACACTGGGACGGTGTCTTCTTCAATATTCCTATTGTTTTAATGCAGCGAATGAAAGAACTATAGAGAATTGAAGTAACTTTTCTGTACAAGCAAGTCAGTACCCCTCTTCTTTCCCCTCTCGTCCATAAACTCAAACTTGATTAAAATAAAACGTAGAGAAAGACCGTTTTCTTTTGAAAGCAATATGCTTACATGTTATATAAAATTTGGAACACAAATAGCGCTAAAAATATATTAATATTGATAAATTTTTTCACATTGTCTAGACACTAGTTGAAATATTATTGATTCTCTGAAAAGCTTTATCTTGAGGATCTCCTTCGTAGCCTAATTTTATTTCAATATTTCCTAGAAAATTTGCTATTTGATGGCACAAAAACTGAAAGCAACCCTATTCACAATATGCAGGGTGTTGTTTGCTTAGCAGCACCAAGCAATTTTCTTAGTAAAGTTAGTTAGGAACTAATCAGTGTTACATACGCCCCGTAACACTAAAGAAAATTAGCCACTAACATATGTTTATCTATCTGGAGTTTTCCTTAACAATTTTTATGTGTGTTAATATTATTGCAAATTTTGTTTTTAATTTTATTTTGGAACAACCTGTTATGGGTCTTGTTTGCCTCAATCTAAATATATTTATGTATGTATGTTTGTATTAACAAAGTTTTGGGCATACTTGAATAACTGATTCAATAAACGTTCGCGTATGAATGAATTTAAAATCCTATATGAGAATTTTAGTGTAAATGTGTATTATTTTATTGATGATATTATCGTTAACTACATGTTAAAAGTCATAAACATGTTTACGGTTTAACTAACAAATATGACTGCTCGCAAACTTTTAAGCCATAGGAATAATAATATAATGTTTGAATGTATTAAGATTTAACAAACAATTGTATTTTATGTATTCTTAACAACTTTATGACTGCATTTATGTTGTGTTCCTTTTTTTTTTTTTTGCTCAATTGAAAAAAAACATATAAAAATTAGAGCAAATTATTATGACCCAAGAAAATATTTTAACCAAATAAAGCTAAAATAGAAAAAAACAAATTTGTTTTAAGGTGGGGCGCTTTTATTAACAGACATAAAATGCAGCTAAAAACAAGACGTTTGGAAAAAGTAAAAGTGTTTTAATTAATAAGATCTAAATAAAAACATTTTGGTTCCTGAAAAAATGCTAGTAATTAGTTTTAAGAATCCCTAAAATAACTGAAGTTTTGCATTCGTGGCTCTAACAGACACCACATACGAGTTAAGGTCAGAGTAAAATTGGCCGAGAAATAAGATGATAATGTGCTGTTGACAACAATTCTAGACAACAATGGTAGACAACAATAGTGGAATGGAAAGTGTGCTGGAAGGCCACGACTGAAAACGCTGAACTTCTCCTATATAAAATAATTTCAATCGTTGAAAACAAATTCGATGCAGACTGTTCTATTAAGCGCCAACTATTCATTGCAGCAATTCACTTCCAGCTCGACACAATGAAAGGATAACATCAATAAACCATCACTACTGTATGAGTATTACACGTTGTGTAAAGTTTTTTCAAGTGTTTACATTTATCCGAATTGGATTTTTATATGGATGATATTATTTTTTACATATAAATCACGTCAATTTATTGTTTAAGTAATGAGCATTGTTTCAATTAGGAACTTACTTATTAATCCACTAAATATAAAATGATTGTCTCAGTGGAAGCAAAAGGCTTCGAGACCAACGTGATTAATTCGTTAGTATCGACTCATATTATAATTAAAACGTATTTTAGAAAATCTCTAAAATACAAACAAAATGCTGAGTTTGTAGGCGAGATCTATCTACTGTGAACTTAGATAATCTCTAATAATTTTTTAGTATGACTTTTTCTTGCAGAAGCGTTCAGTACATAAACTAACTTATCACATTTTTTTATACATGTGTTTATTTATTATGTCTTCAAATATGAACTAACAATAAGTATTCAAATCTAAAATCTAAAATATAAATATTTATCTTATTTCTTTAAATTTATAAAAAATCTAAACATATTGGAAAAGTGTATAGAGTTCAAAAATTCGCTCACTTATTGACCCATCCTCGTATAAATTAGTTTTGGTTATTGCATTTTTCAGTGTCTAGTTTATGGAGTCAATTATTTGGGGTATTCACACCATTGTCTTAAGTATCCTTAGTGTAATAATGTCTTAACATTTTAACATAGTTTCAAAACATTGTCGTTGTGGCCTGAGCCACAGTCTGTCTTATTATTTTTAATTTTAAAAATTTTATTTCTCCTTCAGGGTTTTAATAATAGCGTTCACTTATAATACATTTAAGTATTGTCAACTGAGAGTTTTTACAGCTTCCATTTGGTCATTGCAATAATTGATACTTATACAAAGTATTCCATTTTCTTGTGTTATAGTGATTAAAAGATAGTATTTAAGGCTGTTTCAGACTGAAATACAAGTAATAATTAATACTTTAGACGAAAAATACATCTCTGATTTTATCTCTCTTTCAGAGATCTCAACAAAAAAGAACTCAACATGTCAGAGTTAAATTTTCCATAAACGTATTAATACTTGTATTATAGTCTGAAATAGCCTTTACTAAATGCATATTGCATGTAGTTTTCGAATAGAACAATATTTTTTTTTGTAGTTAGACGAAAAAGGTATTGGTATTGATATTGGTATTGGTAATTTCCATATAAACTCCGTTTTTTTAAGTTTATTTGCTGGTGGTTCGGCGTTGTCTATAAACATTTCATTGTTGCTGTAACAAATCATCAGTAGACACATTTTGAACAGCCACAAATTTTGCACAGATTTTCAAAAACTATTTTAGAATTCACAAATACTAATATTTTTGAAAATCAAGAACAATTTAATGGATATTTTACTGTTTTTTTATCGGTGTCGAAGAAATTATTTCTTTCTTACAGTTACAATTAAAAAAAAACAAAATTTTAAAATTTGTTTCTGATTTAAATGGAATAGTTGCAATGAAAAATTTCCTTCGACATCGATAAACAGGGTATAAGTGTATAAATATCAGTATCAACTTTAAAAGATAACAGGACGTTTTAAGATCTGTGTGCCAAATCACACATAAGCGTAATAAAAACGTAACCAACTAATTACTAATGAAAAACTATTTGATTCAGACATGTATTTACTAAGTTAAACCGTTTCATACATACAATTAATAGACAATTTTATAGAATCCATAATGCTAGCAAACTGTTTGAATCAATAATTATATGTCTGAATCGAACAGTTTTTTATTCGTAATTAGCTGGTAACGTTTTTTTGGGCAAATGACACACAAGAAATGCCAGATGTAAACTCAGCCTTAAACAATTTCATCGTGTAAATTTAGTCATAAAATCATTCAAGCGAACTTTTGTAATAAAAAAACATGAACATTTTTATATTAAATTAAAACAGGATTAAAAAAAGTTTTTAATATGAATGAAAATAAATTTTACTGTCACTTACACACAAAAAAGTAATATGAATGATTTTGTAATATTAATTAAAATATTTGTGTTATCAATTAAAAAATTAATTAACTTTTCACCTATAAACAATTTGATAATATCAATTAAGTTTTTCCACTCGGATTAATTAATACAATTAAAAATTTAATTAATACAATTAAATTCTTAATTGAAAATATTAATTGGTGAACACTTTTTTCTGTGCAGTCTATTTTATATAGAGACAAAAGTCTATATATTTATGAAATAACGTGTACTTTTAATTTCCCGTTTCCCAAACCCTACTACCAGGCAACATTCGTTGCAAGCGGCACTTGTACTCATGTAGCCTGCTGTAGTCTACACACAAAAAAGTAATATGAAAGATTTTGTAATATTCATTAAAATATTTGTAGTATCAATTAAAAAATTAATTAAATTTTCACCTATAAACAATTTGATAATACCAATTAAGTTTTTCCAGTCAAATTATTTAATACAATTAAAATTTTAATTAATATAATTAAATTCTTAATTGAAAATATTAAGTGGTGAACATTTTTTTCTGTGTATGTGTTTAGAGCATTAGGTTTTATTTTTATTTTTATTGGTCAAACAGATTACATATATAAAATGTTGAAAAGCTTTGTGGTCGATTCAACTCCTTTATGAACTTCAGCTAGAATAGATGCTTAATAAGTTATAAAAATTTTAAGGGTCACGAGTACGAGTACATATTTTAAGTTGCGAAATTTCAAAATATTTGCCATTTGCAGTATTAAAATGCGTTTTTATTTCTAACTACAGTCATATATTTCCGACAGCTGTATAATTAACCAATTTAAAAAATTATATCAGAGTTTTGTATACTAGAAAATGATTAAATTTATAAAAGAATTTTACTTTTTTTTTGAACTGAATTGATGTTATTGACTTTATTTAAAATGCGCCAATTTAGCGTTTTTTATTAAACGCGCTGAGATGAAAAAAGCGCGTTTGGCATAGTTAAAAAACACTTAATCTAGCGCAAAACACGCTAAATTGGCATCGCTGACAAAAAAGTTCAATATTTATGATTTTAAATTATGAGGGGTTGCTCACAGCAGTCATATTTTTTTCGTGTTATTACTTTAATTCGTGTTAATTTATCAGAGCAATTATCCGCGAGAAATTTCTCCTTTTTCCAATTAGAATTTTTTGTTTTCCCTATTATTTGCTATTAGTTAGAATTGTTCCCCAGGAAAAATTTCACGCGGAATTTTATTCATAATTGCCCTCTATAAGTGTAATTTGAATACCCCAATTTTTTCTATATCGAGCCATAACCACCAAAAAGTTTCGATATTTTTTGGATCTCATTTTTTTACGATTAATCGATTACATAGTGTGTCAAAAAAAAATACCTGCGAAGTGTTACTGTTTTTCTGGTAGCTATTATCGAGTATAACAAGAATCTGTATTTGAAATTTTCCAAACACCTCCAAAATCTTGAGTTACGGGTAAAAAACCGGGTTTTCATACCCGTAGGCACTTATCAACCTCCTAAACAAAAGCAGTTTTTATCCTTAGGTCCCTTTCTCTATGCACTGTCACATATATTGTTTCAGTAAATTTCAGATATCTTTTTTTTTCGTTCTTTTTCACACTTTTTTGGTTTGGAATCGTTCTTAGGCAGCATTTTTGTACTGGAACTATAAGGTTTATAATTTAATTTATGAAGCATAATTGATTAAGAGTAATTTGCAAGTTTGTTTTAAGAAATTCCCTCGAAATTAACCGAGTTATTAAACATTTTATTAGAAGACTTTTTGTTAAAAAAAACTACCTGTATGATGTATTGGGTGTTTTTTTATTGAGGTATAGAAGTTTAAGTTGACATCACTTTTTTAACTGGCGGCCATTTTGTCAGCTGTCAAGTGATTAATATTTAGTTTGGTTTGCCATTTCATCATGAACAGGTTGACAAAAGAACAACGCTTGCAAATCGTGCAAATTTATTTCGAAAATAATGGTTCAGTTCGCGAAGTTTACCGCAAGCTCCGTCCATTTTATGGTCGACATAATCGTCCATCAGAGCAATTAATTCGGTTAACCATGGATCGTTTTCGCACTACGTTTACTCTATGTGATAATACGCATCCGCAGAGACGTCGAACAGTGCGCACCGAAGAAACAATTGCCGTTGTAGAGCAAAGTGTTGAAGAGGACCCGAATAAATCGATTCGCCACCGGAGACCGGTATATAGCCATGATAACCGACTATTTTGTTCCCGAATTGGATGGCATGAATGTGGATGAGTTGTGGTTCCAACAAGACGGCGCTACATGCCACACAGCGCCCGTCACAATCGATTTATTGAAGGAAACATTCGATGAGCGCATAAGTTCGCGAAATGGACCTGTCAATTGGCCACCAAGATGGTGTGATTTGACACCATTGGATTATTTTCTTTGGGGATATGTGAAGTCGCTCGTCTACGCCAACAAACCAGAAACGTTAAGGGACTTGGAAGCCAACATTCGTGGCGTTATTGCCAACATACGGCCCCATATGCTCGAAAAAAAGGTTGAAAATTGGACCTGTAGAACTGGCTTTATTCGAGCCAGCCGCGGCGGCCACATGCCCGAAATCATATTTAAACATTAATGGCATAAAATTATCCTTCCAATAAAGCCAAATTGATGGACATTAAAACGATTTTCTTGTGTTTTATTTCAATTCGAAGTTCTATACCTCTAAAAAAAAACACCCTGTATTTCGCGTTCTATTTATGCACTTTCTGCGTATTTAGACTTCGGGGATGATGAAAGTAGAATTAAATAGACATTTATCAGCAAAGAGTACAAAATTGGTACAACAGTAGTCGCCACACTTTTTTCTATTGCGGTTATCTAGAAAAAAAGTTTGGCGTTTACAAATTCAAAATTGGTCGATATTTAAGTTAGGTAGAGTTTTATAAGTGCCTACGGGTACGAAAAACCGGGTTTTTACCCGTAACACAAGTTTTTGGAGGTGT
The DNA here is from genome assembly GCA_905220375.1 of Tachina fera. Lineage (NCBI taxonomy): Eukaryota > Metazoa > Arthropoda > Insecta > Diptera > Tachinidae > Tachina > Tachina fera. The sequence continues at coordinate 41,588,998 of LR999965.1, read as the reverse complement.
TTGGAAAATTTTAATTACAGGTTGTTGTTATACTCGACAATACCTACCAGAAAAATAGTAACACGTCCCAGGTATTTCGATTTCTTTAAAATTTGTCACACAGTGTTATTTACGATCGCAAATGATCGAGTTGGTCGAAAAATTAAGTTAGAAAATTATGCCGCTTAATCTTTTTTTCACGTGTATGGCACGATATACATATTTGTCATATATGATTTATAATTTTATACAATGTAGATGGAAAATTTATATGAGAATCACTTGGTATTTTTGAGTTACTGCTGTAAAACTTTTCTTAACATTCTCAGGTAATAATATGCTTATGGCTCAACTTCAAACTAGAACTGAATATATTTTAATCTATATTACTTTTAAGTCTATTTTTAAAATCATTGATAGGACAACACCAGCTCATTTTGCCCTAAATCAAGGTTATTTTGCATTTTATGCACACGTTATTATGCTGTGTTATTCCTTGAAAAAAAAAATTATTCGAATTGAAATCATGGGCGTTCGCTTGCTCTTATGGAAATTGCTTAATGTCAAAACATTACTACACCCATATGCAGATTAGCTGCTGCTAACCACCAACAAACTATAAAAATTTACATGATTCTTTATCACAACGACAGGTTCACAGTAAAAGTTCTCTGCTGCTGCACCAACTAAGAAAACACAAAACTTGAATAATAAACCAGCAACACACACACACACACAACATTAGCAAAAGTTTTCATTTGCCCAAAATCTTATAAAATGATTTTTGCTCTAGTTGAATGGAGTAAAACCAAAATTGTATTAAATTTTGTTTGGTAAATAAAATATTCCTTTTTTGGTTTGTTTGTATATTTTCGTTAAGGGGTATTATAACGCTTATTCCTTTTCGTTATTCTTTGCATTTTTTGTTTTTTGCCTGTTTTGCATAGCTTTAAGCTAAAATCGTGATTTAACATTTATTTTAAGAATTTTATATTGCCTTTTTCGAAGCTTAAATTGAAGAAGATTTTTATTTAATTTTTTTTTTTAACTTATTCAAAGTTTATTAAACTTGATTTCATATCGTACTTCTTTCTACTCAGTTTTATATAAAGCGTTGGTTACTTTACCGGTTACTTCGTTTTACTTGAGCAGGTTACGCTTGAGTTCACCTGTTAAAGCCAGATTCCTGTCTGGAGATTAAAATCACCTGCCTCGTTCGTATGTACTTGAGATTTGTTTCATTATTATTATTTTTTTTTTTGCTTGTTAAAGTTTGCGTAAGGCACCCACGCATTTATTAATTTTAGTGAGGACTTGTGCAACGAATGATAAGTTTTGGTTTTAAGGCAGTTTTTGATGTTAATCTCGCACTCAGCCAAGCAACATTGTATAGTCTTAATTATTTAAAAAAAAAAAACTAAAGGTTTGAAATCATTTTTATTTAGTCTCCTAGAAATGATGATGAGTTAAGAGTACGTACCACTTTTAGTTTTGGAATCATTTCGATTTGTTTTATATATACAAAAATTAAGATTTTTCCCAAAATGTTGCTTGTGTACTTACGCCCAATAATTGACTTCCCATTTAAATTTCATTTAGCCAATTGTCACTAAAATTTAAGTTGCACTTAAAAATGCTTTTATTTTTCAGTGGTTAATTAAATAAAGTTCTTATTAAATTACATTGAAAGTACTAAAAAAAATTTCAAATAATACGGAATCTTTCCAAACAACAGCTGTTTAATATAAACAAAACAATTAGGTTATCAGTGTATAGAAAATTCAAATTTCATAAAAACACATTTTATGAAACTATATATTAATAAGTGATTTTTTTATTGGGAATTTTTACAATTTAAATTTAACATTTATTAACGCACTAATAATCCAAAATTATTATTTTACTTATTTACTTATTTTTATTAGCTGGATCCAGCTAAAGCCCTCAATAACCAATTTCAGTTTATTTTATTTTACTGAATAAGTAAAATGATAATTTGGGATTATTAGTGCGTTAATAAATGTGAAACTATAAGTTTTTTGTGTTATATGTATACCCAACAAAAAAATTTCAAAAGGTAATCGGCTTTTTGGAAGCTCTTCCCTACTGGATTACCAACTTAATGATTTTAACAAAGCGTGAGACTAAAATAACCGATTCTTGATAAATACTTACTTTTTAATGTGTGTAAACAACTATACGCTAGGGGGTAAAAATCTTTTTCACAGAACAATCACAAATTTTGAGCTAGATTGTTAATCATTATCAAATCGGTGTGAGCTATGTATTAGTGTATTAGTGTAATCAGACGAACAAGAAGTACAGGTAAACTTAACAGCTGCAATACACCTGAAATACACTCAACCGAATTTTAAAGCATTCCTCCAGGAGCAATGTTAATTTTAATAAATATTCCTTGTGAAGTGTAATAGTGTTAACAGTGGGGATAATTTTGTTAAAAAGTTGAAAAATATGAATAAATTAAAATAAATAAATAAAAATAAATAAAATAAATATAAACTTTTAAATAAAAGAGCATTTTAAATGTGAAATATTTGTTTAAAAGATGTAAAGTACTCTTCATAAAGAATTTATAATATTATATTATAACATATCGTCATTACGTACTGTTGCCTTACACTGCAGCTGTTGCACGGCAATTGGGTAATAATCTCTATATCATGCCAATTATTATGGTTGGAGATTTTAATACAAATTTTGCAAACCCATAGTCGCAAGCTATATCAAAATTTTTATTTGACGTTTTCCACTTAAATATGAGAAATTCTCCACAAGCCCCCACAACTAATAATTCCACTACTATAGATGCAGTTTTTCATAGATTTTCAAAATACAGTAGAGTCAAAAATTTATATATCTTATTTTATTTACCATAAGCCAATATTAAAAAAAATCATTACTAGATCTCCTGTGGTCGGACTCACATTACTTTTTTTTATTTGGCAACTTGTTCACGTAATCTATTTAATCTAAAAGAATTATTCTTCTCATTTAGAAACTTTTACATATTTTTTTTTAATTTTAGGTAATGTGATTTGTTAGCGAGTAATGAAATTTGGTAATTAGAAAAGTAAGTCATTATTTGGCAAGTAGTTCTGATGGTAATGTGTAATTTTTTGCTGGCTATTTATGAAAATTAAAAGAAATTACTTTTAATACTACCGCAAGATGTTCATGTACATATTTTCAATAAGCACACACACAATCACAATAACATATCGCTCATTTATTTAAATAGTGTCATAACTGAAAAAAACACGTATTTGGAGGTAATAATGCAAAATTATTCAGCGTTTCGTATTTCATTTTGTGTAAAAATTTCTTATAAACAGATTTAACTGCAACCTCGTGAGAGAAGAAGATTGTTTCAAGTCTTCATTGAAAAATTTAAACGCGTTTTCTGAAAAAGAATTTTTTTTGAGTTGTGACACTATTTATGTAAATGAGCGATATGTTATACTCGTAAAGGTAGGATCACACGATTGCCGCAAATACACCAATCTGACCCAATTTTAATTGTGCTGAATTGATGCACAATAACTAAATTATCCCAATCAAATAAGTTGCAGTCACATGATTGCCCCATTTTATAAAAATTTGATTGACGCAGATTGGTGAAGAATTAATTTGGGACAATAATTGCCGCAGCTCATCATACGATTGTTCTAACTTGAGCAATACAAGCAAGTAGCTGTTGTGATAGTTAGTTTTGTTTTACTTGCAAATATTTTTTTTAAGAAATAATTTTTTTCTGTTTCATTTTGTAGGAGAAAATCGTTTGTTTGCTTAAAACAAATAAAATTTCCTCTGCTTTCTATATTTTGTACTTATTAAATATACAAATCAGAGGCGATTTTCGTTCTTTTAAACGAATAAAAACTAATCATATGGATTAAAGGTTAGTTCACAGTTCCATGTTAACATTTCAAATAAGTTATAAGTTTTCTGTACTTACGAAAGCCCTTGGCGCACACGAAAAAATAAATTATTTTAAGAAATTGTCGCGTATTGACTACTTTTATTGCTGCTCAAGAACACAATAAACATTGACGCATTTTTAACATTTTTACTGGGACATGGTTGCCTATCAACCGTTCACACGACTGCATTACCAAAGCTGGATTTGATTGCGGCAAATAGTCAGAATATTGTTTTCGATTGTCGTATGGAACAATAAATTGTGAAATCACACGATGGGAATATAAAATGGACCAATAATAGGTGCATTGCGGCAATCGTGTGATCCTACCTTAAGACTTAAGCAGGATTTAAATACAGAAGGGCATTTAAGTTCCATTTAAATGTATCTCAACTTTTTCCTGAAAAAATAAATTCAGTACTTAAATGACATTTAAAGATAAATGATACTTAATGGAGCAGACAATTATTGTGCCTTAGATTTACAAAATTTTTGAGCAATATATTGGATCGCATCTTTGAATAATTCAACCAGGTATATGCAGTTTTGTGGAGGAATTAAGGAAATATATTAAAGAAAATAGCAGGAGCAGAAACGTGCATAAGCTTACAAGGACTCTAATCAAAATGGAAAAAAAACATTCGTGATTTTATTCAAAGCCTTAATTAAGGAATAAGTAAGTAAGTAATAAAGGAATGAGCAAGAGCCTTTGCCTGCTCTATGACAAACACGTGCATGAAAAACGTTTAAGCCTTGGTTTATATTTTTAAAGCCATAAACAGGCTTAAAGCCTTATATCATTTGCTTTCAATGAAAATCTTTACATAAAACGCTTTAATATCGCGCGTGCATGTTTTTGATATGTATATTAAAAACAAAAGACTTAAGAAAAAAAACCCGTTTTGTTTAAATGTTGCAGTTTTGATGTCGGTTCGATTTCTAGCTATTTTTTATTGTCCTCAAATTGCTTAAATTTCCGACCTTGATGCTTAAGCTATATAAATAAAAAAAACTTATTTATTAAATAATTTTCCTCACAGCCACAACTTTATTAATCTTTTTAATTTCATCATATTTGTTTTAGATTCATAACAACAACAATACAAACACTGCAACATATAATTGCTTATAATTTGTTTGCTTGCTTTATCGCAGTAAGCCAATCAAAAATTAATGCTTTCAATAAAGTTTTAAGGTGATAAAAAAAAACTCATGCAAACACTTTTTTTTCTAAATTGCAGGCATTATCAAATGTGGAGTAAGTTATAAATATCTAAACATGCTTGAACATGAACAGCTAGAAGCTAAAAGTTAAATAAACAGACAAACAAAACACAAACATGTAATAACTTAAGCCAACAGGTGAGTTACAAAAAAAAACATTTAAATAAATTTAAAAGCACAAGCATATAATTATAAAACAACCAACATTTAATTAAAGTGGATTTTTTTAACCAAGAGAATTTTGGCATTACAAACGTTACAATGTTACCCATGACTTATGGTAATAAATGCATTTCATTAATTCCAATATTTATTCTTTTATTAAAAAAAATGTATTGTAAAAAATTAATTAAAATGTGTTGTTTAAGTTTTTCGCTTAAAATTGTTTCCATATATTTCAATTATTTAAACCATAAGCAGACCAATTAAATAATACTTCTTTCAGGGTTTATCTTAAGACTAATACTTAAAATAAATTTCAATTTAATTTAAACATTTTATTCTTAGAAGTAAAGATTTTAAATTTCCCATTAAAAATGCTCATGCTTTGTGTTGCAAAATATATTTAAAAAATTATTTGCAAAACCCATAAATCTTTAAGAAATAAAAATAAAACAAAACAAAGACTAAACAAAAACATCTTCTCTGGAAACATACATATCTTGCCCATTGTTCCCGTTGTGCATTCCTTTATGTTCTTTCAGAGTTGGAGTCCTCGTGCACACTAGGAAACATATGTTGCATAACAATTCCCTTCGTTATAATTTAAAATGGCATTTGCTCATTTATTTTCTACATTTCTTAATTTTTCCTCTTCTCATCTACAAGACACAAAGTTCTCTCTTCATCCAAAAACTTAAAAAAGTTTCACAGCATATGTTTCATAGTAGGAACGGGGACTAAAGTTCAGTATTTTTTTCATTATATTGATTTGAAATACATAAAAGGTAGTGTTTCATACCATCATTTCATTAGCTGCTTTATTAAAATGAGTAGCTAGACAGTACCTTTTTTTTGTAAATAATTCAGAGCAATTGGAAGACCTTTTTATGCACTTGTAGCATAACGGTACAACAGAGACAGCAGGGATAAGTAGTCAGTAGTTTGACAAGGAATAGTACCCAGCAAGTCAGCAAGCTGACTGAAGGTTAGAATAATGACAAACTGAAACAAATTACATAAAAGACCGGCGGAATGAGAGTCAGAAGCTCAGTGAGACATACAGACTGATAAAGGGACAAAAATTTGTATAGATAAACAAACAGACAAACAGATGAATAGACAAGCGAGACAGTCAGCCAACCAACAAATGTGTAACTATAACATGAATTTTGACTTTGTATTCCTTAAAGTAGAGGGTTAAAATAAACCACCTCGGCTAAATGCAAATTTTAAAACGAATTTAATTTTTAATCGAAGCAAGCAGTGGATTTTAAATTTTTTTGTTTATTTTAATGAAATTTATTTATTTGACATATTGTCAGAAGTGTAAACACAATAATTGAAATTTATTTGCTGGTGGTTTAGCATATCTATATACTCATTTCATTGGCGATTGAATAAAATCATCATTAGACGACTTCAACCACAAATTTTGAACAGTCACAAAGCTCTTACTTTATGCACAGACTTTCAAAAACTATATAAGAATTCATAAAATAATATTTTTAAAAATCACAAAGAAAAAATAAGCTTAGTATTCTTTGAAACTGATACAAAACTCAGCAAATGATTTATATTCAGGTGAACTCATTTTATTTTTTAAAGTAAGAGGTTTGTGACTGTTGTAAATTATTGGTTGAAATCTACTGATGATTTGGTTCAAACACCAATGAAATGCGTATATAGACATGCTAAACCATCAGCAAATTAATTTTAATTATTGAATTTTTTGTTTATATAAATTCCTCTAACTAATTTCTGAAAAACACTGCAGTATGATATACGTATGGGTTATCTGTTATAATTTTGAAAAGATTCACCTTATAAAGTTAACAGTATTATTTTTTAATCGTAACTTTCTCGATATCTTAAACTTTAACACGTTTTTATTGGCAACAATTTTAATAGCATTTATCAAAAATATAAATTGTTGAATAATTTTTTTCCAGTGAAAATTACTCGTAAAGTTAAAAATTAAAATTAATAAATTTGTTTCCCTTTATTGACTAAAAGTCTGTGCCATTTTTTAAGTTAATTTTTTTAATTTCAAACGTATAAAGATTTTACTATTTTCTGAAAGATATTTCTATGAAAAGTATTTATTAAGAAAACAATTATTTTATTTATTTATTAATATTGATACTAAATATAAATACAAAAACAATATAAGATTGATAGAAGCTAAAATTGATTAGTACATCGACTGCTGTGCTGGCCTGCGATTCCCAGCGGATCCAAGGTAAATCTACTTTTTTATTAAAATATCAAATTTAAATAATATTTTCTCCAATTGCAAACCTAAGATCAAAAAATTAAACCTGCTTTACATGTTATAATATATTCCTAATTATGTATTATGACAAAAAAATTTCCCATTACGAGTGATACAGCAAAAAAACTGAAAAATCCCAACTTTTTTGTTTTTTAAAACATTTTTGGGAATTGTGGGATTTGCATTGCTCACACTTCTCATTTCCCTTTCTTGCAGGGAATGCAACTATCACAAGACTAGTCACGTGATCGGTCCCCAAGTCCGGTACCAGTCCGAGTCCTACCACTTCCTAAAACCCTATTGTTTTCGTAAGAGATACGGACCTGAAATTTGCACAGAGTATGTAGAACCTTGGCCGCTACAACAACAAATACATGAGAATTAAAAATTACAGCGTGTTCCAAAACGAGCAATGAAAAATGCTAAAATCCCATGTAATATACATACAATTGTATGTATATATGTATATTGACATTTGAAATTTGTAAAATTAGTGTATTTTTATATAAACTACAACAATTAACACAAAAATTTTAAAAAATTTAAATTAAAGGGTAGTGCATCAGTTAATGCAATTTTGACTATGTAATTTTGACAACTTGCTATATCTTGGAAACCGTAAGGGGTAAACTCTTGAAATTTTCAAAAACAGTAAAACAAAAATATCTGAAAATTATAAAATCGCCAAACAAAAAAAATCGTCAAAAATTCAAAAAAAAAATCGTTAAAACGAAAAAAACCACCAAAATTAAAAAAAAAATTCTAAAAGCAAAATAAGTCGCAAGATTCAAAAAAATCGTCCAATGAAAAAAATCGCCAAAATGAAAAAAGTGCCAAGAACAGAAAAAAATCGCCAAACGCAAAAAAGGCTCCAGTAACAAAATAATTGTTAACATGAAAAAAAAAATTTCCAAAATGAAAAAAATCGATAAAATTAAAAAAAAATCGCCAAATCGAAAAATCGCCAGAAACCAAAAAAATCGCCAAAATGAGAAAAAAAAGTGTCAAAACTAAAATAAAATATCGCCAAAATGAGAAAAAAAAGTGTCAAAACTAAAAAAGCGCCTAAATCAAAAAAGTCGCCAAAATGAAGAAACGCCTAAAACCGAAAATTGCCAAAATTAAAAAAAATCGCCATAACAAAAAAATCGCCAAAAAATAAAAAACGCCAAAACCGAAAAAAATCGCCAAAACGAGAAAAAAATTTCAAAACTAAAAAATTGCCGAAATGGCAAAATACTCCAAAAACCGAAAAAATCGCCAAAACCAAAAAACCAAAATCACCAAAATTAAATATGTTGTTAAGTTATCGATTGCAAGTACATACAACACGAATGTAATGGAAACCCTAATGTCATTTTTATGCAAATGTCAATATATGTATGAAGAATATCTGATAAATACTTTTTTTAACTGTATCAAATACTTTTATCATTAATCACATGAATTATTAATAAAGTAACCATTGAATTTAAAACATCCTGACATATGGAAATCGCCAAAATAAAAAAATCGCCATAATTAGAAAAAACATCAAAAACGAAAAAAAAAAATGCCAAAACTAAATTTTATACAGGATAAAGTTCGTAAAGTTTCGTGTCCGAACGAAACATTTCGTGCGCGGGTCAAAGTCGCACTTTACTGAATTTATTTTTATTGTTACAAATGGAGTTATAATTTATTTTTAAACTTATATATTTTGGTACTTGAAATGATAACCTCCAGCCTGACAGGACTGCACACTACCCACTCAACCACAGAGGCACTAAAATTTCAAAAGTATAAACACTGGTTAAGCTGTTAGCCGTTACAATAGTGAATATATAACCAAAGCCATACCCTGTAACCGTTTTTCACCATACACCACTCCTTACTTTTGGTAACACTCCCTTTTCCTCAAGTCTTAGGACCAGTACTTTTGGATCAATTGTCACCAAATTTTATGAAGGGATTTTTTCGGTTATATATTTATGGTAAAAACTCCCATTTAATTGAAAAAAATTATTCAAAAGTATAAATAATAAATAAATGTGTTATTATAGCACTACACAGAATTCAAATTAATCAAAAAATCAATAGAAAACCGTTTTTACTTATTTTTGCAAAATGTTTATAATTATTTAGAAATATTTACATTTTCAATAAGTAGACAATACTTAGTTTCCCACTTTAATGTAACGTTAACCATAACTCTCATTCAAATATAGACCAAGAAATTTGTAGAGACAAAAGGATAAACTAAACCAATTAAGCGAACATATCAAGGTGTTCGTTGATATACGCCAAGGATACCTAATGTCACCATTCTTATTTTATTTTGTTCAAGACTTCATAGGGAAAGCTGCGGTTAACGCTAGAAAAACTTCAGGACCTGGAATATGCTGACGACATCAGCCTGCTAAATCGTGAAAAGTGTTCTCATATGTCAGCAAACATAAAAAAATTGAGAAATCAGCGCTGAATGCGGGTCTTTAAACTATTTATTATTTATTAGCAAATAAGGTAAATATTTGCGTATTGCACGCACTCCGCCAGAATAGTTCGAATATTTAACAATCTCCGGATAGCTTTTAAAATTCTGAAATACTCCTTTATGTCTTATGAATAAAATATTACATCACAATTTAGTATTTTTATTGAAAAACACACGTAATATCTTTTTTCCTTTTAAATGCACCCTGTTGTCATATAAATTCGCTCTTTAGTATACTAACAATTTATTTTTATTATTAACAAGTTGTGGTTAATAACGTTTTTTTCCTTTTTGTTAATACATAATCCATTAAATCAAAGATTGTAATGCAAATTTTCAATAGACTTAAAGGTGTTTTATACCTCAAAAAAAAAAACAAATAAAATAAAAAAACAACCAATTCGAATAACACCTGAATCGAACAATAACTTTTCAATTATATTTGTTTTTCTTTTTAATCCTTAGCGTTTTTGTATTCATATGCTGCAAACAATAATATAAATACAAATTGAAAGTTTTCAAATTTTATATGTTGCTATAACCTTTTTATGTAATGGTTAATTTTTTATTCAAATCTCCCACTATAACTACATGTCGAGGTAAATGCTAAAAAATAAACATATGGTTTGATATTATTATGTAATTTTTTTTGGCTAAATTCACGCTATTAACTTAAAATAGGATCAGACTACTTAAGAGTTTACAAGAAAATTTAAGTAAAGTATGAACAAAAGTAAAATATAATTCTAAATGATAGAAATCAATGTTAGTATTAGCAAAGATTCACATTGATATTGGTATTGAAAATTATATAACATTTATAATGCTTAAAGCGTTTGCATTATTTTGATGAATTTGTTTAATTCAGTTCAGTCTTTTGTTTGAATACTTTTTTTGAAATGCAGGGTTGATTAAAAATATAACTAAGTGAAATGATATAGAAATTTATTAATTATTAGATGTACATATGTATGTATCTTTAGAATATGTTCATATTCGCTAATACGAACTAATCGTATGATTACAAATATATAAAAAAATACATACACAGAAAAATTTTATATGAAAAATGTTGTATTATCAATTAAAATTATTCAACATCAATTAAGTTTTTTCACTTAAATTGTTTAAGATAATTCAAAATTTAATTGATTCAATCAGGGACCGCAAATAACGATTAAGATTTAAAATTTAAACTTAAAAAATCTAACTTAAAGAGAAGTGATAAGTGCACAAAGAATACAACAAGATAATCTTTCTTACATCGAATATCTTTACATGCATTAAGTTGTTATCTGTTTGACTTGTATTAAAAAAAAATCTGAACTTTATCAATTACTTTTTGAATTTTATTTATTCCTCAGGAAATAAAAATTATTGCAGGTTTTATTTTTTGTCAAGAAATGACAGTTACGATTTTTGTTTTTATTTTTTCTTAAAGAAATAAATTTTTAATCAAGCGATTTAAAATCGAATTTCATCAGAGCGCCCTCCTTCGCGTGTATTTTGTAGCAGAATCATCGGCGAAGTAAAATAACCAATAAAATGGCAACCAAGCACAGCTTTGAAAATTTAATGAGCCTCATTGACACCAGAGGCGCTGCAACACTTCATTATTAAAAAACAGAGTTTTAAAAAGAATGAATGTTTTCTGTATCTCTTCCTTCACCACCTGACTTTTGTATCACTATCCCTTTCCTAAAGAAGTAAACATCCCATAATATATCATAAGAAAACAAGAAAATATTCTTTTAATATCAATGAAGCAGTCTTTAGTGGAAATAAAATTTTATGAAACTAATGTTTCAATATGATTTCTACCATGTGGACGCCACGGCTGGCGCAAAGATGACGCAATTTTGAACTTTTCACAGCATTTGCGGACGTATTTCGCCGATAACTCTTCGAATGTTGATTTGCAGGTGTTCAATTGTTTGCGGTTTATCGACGCAGTCAAGTGACTTAATATAATCTCAAAGAAAATAACCCAATGGGGTTAAATCACACGATCTTGGGGTTAAATCACACGATCTTGGTGGCCAATTAATTGGGCCATTACGAGAAATAATTTTTAATTTACAAATGTCTCGAGAAATTATTTTTTCATCAAAAGTTTTTTTGAGTAAATCAATTGTAGCGCCTGCTGTGTGGCATGTAGCTCGTCCTGTTAGAACCACATATCAGCAATATAAATGCCGCGTAATTGAGGTACGAAAAAATTTCGAATCATTTCCTATACCGCTCATTGTCGTTTTTGAAGACGTATGGCCCAATGACTGCGCCAGCCCATAAAGCACACCAAACATTCACCCTTATCCCAGTTGTCGTCATCGACGTCACTTTAACACAACACCAAAAAATCCGTTATCGAAAACAATTGACTCCTGTTTGCAGGTTTATGCTATTTTCCAGACCTTGGGAACGGAAATGGATTGTCAGTTTCGCAAAATTTTTCTCGAGAGCGAGTAAACAAACCCCAATTTTTTGGTGTTGAATTAAAGTGACGTCGATGACGACAACTGGAATAAGGGTGATTAATTTTCTGTGGATGTAATGGTGTTTCGACAAAAGCGTACGGGATCTCCTCACTTCAGATGTGACAATACTGCTTATTTATGTACGTACCTATTCAACCAGAAATGGGCTTCATCGGAAAATTAAAAAACTGCACCACGAGTTTGACGTATAGAACAATTATTTTGATTAAAAATTTCAACAATTTGCACTCGTTGCTCTAGTATAAGACGATTTATTATGAAATTTCAAAGCAAACTAAACAAAAAGCTATCAGCTGTTAAATGGGTGCTCAAATAAAGCAGTAATGCCAACTCAAAGTTGTGTTATAAATTTTTTTTTATATTTGATAGTTAAACATTAACTCCCTATTCAACAATATCACCAGAAATCATTCGATCGACAACTTGTAGTGCAAACAACTATGACATTAGAAATTCTGTTGTTGTTTTCAATATAAGTATTCCATCGGACGAATTCTGGTGGCATCGTGGGACAGGCCTTAAAATTTTGTTCAAGCTAAACAAAAATGTAGAAATAACTTTTATTTCCTGAAGAATAATAAAACTCAAAAAAAAAATTAATAAAACTTATGACCGTTGCGGTCTCTGGATTCAATTAAATTTTTAATAAAAATACTAATTGGTGAATACTTTTTTCTATTTCAAATTCAGTCAAACTAAATTTAATTTAAATAGTTAACAGCAAACTGTTAAGCCTGCTTTATAAATTCAGTTGAAAAAGTTGATTAAACTTTATAATAAAGAATAGTTAGCTTCTTTCAAAATTGCTTAAGGCTTTTGATAAAAAAAAAACTTTATTTCATACAAATAAAACAAACTTGTTAAACAGCTTATCATTAAATATTCTTTTTTTTTAATAAACCCGTCTTATATTTAAACATCACCCGCATAGACTGCAATGTAACTTTTTCCATAAATTAATCTTTAACATTCTTTAACAAATCATCTTGAAAAGAAAACACAACAATATTCCCAGGCTTCGCGTTATTACAAGTGCAGCAAATAATCAAAACCCTTAGAGCATTCATCACCAACAATTACTTGAATGATGGTGAAGGGGGAGAGAGACACAAGGCAAGAATAAATAAAATAAAACAGACAAACACTATATAAAACAACCTTGAATCATTTAGTTTAAAGCGGAGATTATGTTAAAGTCTGTCTGTAGAGCATTTTTCTTACTTTACTAAAAAAACAAATAAGTAGAAAAAAACTTACATACACACACACGACTACCATATTAAATCGCTTCAAACAACAAACAAACATAATAAGAGAATGAATCATCAACATACTACCATCATCCCATTATCACATACCAGACGGACTTGCTGTTTACTGTTTGTTCGTCTTTCATATTGTCTGGCGCAACGGACAAACAATCAGACAGACAGACGGCTGGCTGACTGACTGGCCAGACATACAAAACACGACGAATGGACTGGCATTTTGGCTGGCTTAAGCTCATGAAAATAAATCGCACTCTCAAAATGCACAATAACAAATGTTCTGCTCAAGGCGAATTGAATATAAAGAAAAACGCAATAAAATTTTTCAGGAAAACAAAATAAAAAACTGAACTTTAAAAGAAATTTAAGAGGTAATTCTTTGGTATTGAAAACGATAGAACGTACTGAATGATCGATAAAATGTAAAACGTTTTCGTTTTTAGTAGAAACAACAAAATCAAAACCGGCCACAAAAGACTTCGCAAGAACTGCTGGTTATATACTCATAAAAAAAACAGCCAAAATAGCTCAAAATACCTTCGTTTGAAGATTTATATTTTAATAGCCTTGAAAGGAGAAGGGTTTCGTTTTTACTTGAGGCATTAGTTTTAATCCTTTCAGTGGAAAAAAAAACACTCTTCAAGGAATACGAGTAGTGGAGGAAGTTGATTTAAATTTTAGTTTTTATAGAAACCGCATAAACCGTCTTATGATATGGGAGTAAGAAACGATGTCATTCACAGCTAACAAACCTTGAAGTCTGGTTTTGAGGTCAGTTTAATATCTACTTAAATATGACGACAGGTTGTGAAACACCAATTCCATAAAGAGTTGCTAAAGAATTTGATGTGGTATTGTTCTAATTTGATTTGTGAAAGAGTCGCGAAATAAATTAAAGAAATTTTATGTTAGATATAGATGAAAATAACATATCACAAACTCTTCTTTCTCTTAACGTTATAAGACATAATTCATTTGTTGGTCATTACACAGAAAAAAGTATTCACCAATTAATATTTTCAATTAAGAATTTAATTGTATTGATAAAATTTTTAATTGTATTAATTAATTTGAGTGGAAAAACTTAATTGATATTATCAAATTGTTTATAGGTGAAAATTTAATTAATTTTTTAATTGATACTACAAATATTTTAATTAATATTACAAAATCATTCATATTACTTTTTTGTGTGTAGCAAGAAGTGCTTCGTTTCGTTTCCTGATATTCTGCTCGATTTCAATCATTAATTTTTAATTCTTATATATCCACGCCTTAAGCTCGAAAATCAGTACTTTCATTAGTATTTAACAACACACAATGCTCTGGAGTTCCAAGGACATTAGTGGTGAGCAGGGGTGTCCTATTTTTTTTTGACCTATTTCGCCAAATTGATTTTAAAAATCACCAAAAATCGCTAAAATCAATTTTATGTAGGTTTTCTTAATACATATATATTTGATATTAAATTTAATTTCATGTAAAACTTTTTTTAATAAAAATTTTTATAAAATAATCACAGAAAATCAGCAGAAAATCCCCCAAAAGTAGAAATAAAGTCGCCAAAATTTATTTTTTATAAATTTTTCCCATACAAATGCAAAATTAATTTATAAATATTAGAAAAATCATCAAAATCAAGTTGTTTTAATTTCTTGCAGTAGATTTTTGGTAGGATCTATCTTTCTTTAATTACTCCCTCCTTCAACAAATTAATTTTCCTAAATTACAAAATTTTTAATTTCAATTTTGTTAAAAAATAGCCATAAAAAGCGTCAACAAATTTATTTATCACCAGAAAAAACGAAATGTCGCCAAACCATTAAATTGAGACGAGAAACCGCCATATCTGACATCCCTGGTGATGAGTGGTTTGTTTGTCTTTTTGGGAATAGAACTTGTAACATAAATTTGATAATAAAATTTTTAAGTGATTCAAGCAGCCGATTATGAATTAGTAGAGACATTAATCTTTTAAAGACATTTTGCATTTTTGAAAACTCAATAGCTTTATCAATAGCCAGCAATTCTACATAAATACATACACCGAGAGAAAAAACAATTTAAAATTAATAAAAAAAAACATTGATTCAATAAAAAACATTAGTCATGACGAACATTTTTATTACAATATTAAACCATATTAATTTATATTAATAATTTTAATATGGAATTATATATAGAAATAATATTTTTTGCCGTTGAATTAATATTGAACTCTTATGGAACAGTATTGTCGTCTTATTGATATGATATGGTTCATACATTCATTTAAGGTGTTCTACTTAAGATTATTAATATGTTTCTTATTAAATCAATATTTTGCAATTTAAATTTAAACTTGACTGAAAATTTAATGAGATAAAATTCTTAAAATAATATGTTTAGACTTTAAAACAATTGTGATCCAATTTAACTCAATAAAAAAATCAAATCAACATAAACTCGAAGCTGAAAAGACTTATTCCATATAAAACCAACGAGTGATTGCGCCCGACCCCTTCCAAATCGAACAAAACTCGATATGGTACACTCAGAAAAAAATCCTATAAAATTAATAGTAATAATAATTATTTTAATAGTTTTTTACTATTCTTTTTAGTCAATGGGATAAATCACTTTAAATTAATAATATTCAAACTATTGAACCAATAGCCGGTTTTTACTATTAATTTATTTTAATACTATTATAGTTTTGAATTAATAGTAAACCGAATTATTTTTTAATAGTATGTACTATTATATTTAAAGTGGATCGTATTGATTTAATTCGGCTTATCTCATTAGATACTAATGGGAGCTCCTTTAAAAATAATAAGAAAATCATATTAAAACTCAGCAAAATACTAGTAAAGCCACTATTGTTTCCAGAGGATTGTCATATTATATTAAACGTAGTATATTATTTATTCTATATTATATCCTGATTAAAGAAATAGTATACCGTATTAAAGTTTAATAGGATGTACTATTATATTTAAAGTGGATCGTATTCATTTAATTCGGTAAAGCTCATTAGAAACTAATGGGAGCGCCTTTAAAAATAATAAGAAAATTATATTAAAACTCAGCAAAATATTGCTTCAAATGGAGTAAAGCGTTATTCAATTGGATCCTGCAATTTTCAAGAACTTTAATAATTTAATCAAACAAACATTTATTTAAATTTAAAAGTAAGTTGTTCAAGTTCAAAAAGTGAGACGGAATGTGTTTTTGATTTTGTTAAATAAAAACATTTTCTATATAATATTCCTCTGAATTTAACTTTTTGCACACAAGTAGAATTTGATAGATTTATATTTACTATATCCTTATATATTAATTGCAGATTACAAATATATGTATATTTTTCTTCGTATATTAAATTAATTTTGAGTTACAAGTAAATGAGAAAATTTAAGTCCAGCTTTAACAGAGGGTGTGTATGGAAGATTAACTCTGGAATTTGTAGCTTTGGCTGCATGTTTGTTATGCTTATGCAACGCTTCATGCTTTATGCGCATGCACCACAAATTTTTCAATGGTCCACACCTGCGAATTGCAGATGGGTAATGTAATAAGAAATGAAACTTTGATTTCAATGGCTCGTTGAATAATTTAATGTATAGTGAATTATGCTTTGATACTAAATGTTCTAGAGATTTTATATCAATTTCATTTATATACGGCAGCATAACTGAGTCAATAATCTTAATCAAAACTATTAAAAGTTCCCACATTTTGTCATTTTTGGGTATTAAATTTCCGATCATTAATGGTAAATAATTAACAAAAGTCATAGTTTCAAGCGCGGTAATTTTTAAATTACATAATTTTAATGTAGACAAAACAAAAAAAGAAAAATAAATAGTCATAGTTTTAACTAAAAATAAAGCCTCACTTTGTTTTCTGAAGGAAAAATAGTTATGATTGCATTAGTTGCACTGACTTTATACTTCTTTGGCATTACGTTATTATTATTTGAGAAGCTTTCGACTATAACAGACGTTAAAAAATCTTTGCTACTTGACCACACTTACGTTCCAGCTTCTCCTAATAGATAAAGCTCTACACTTGACTTTTTCCTAACAAACACAACAGAAACTATATCACCAGCATTCGTCATAAATGATTTGAGTGCTGACCACTTACCGGTCAAAATTCTGGTAATGAGTAATGTCAAAAGAGTATCTCTAAGGAAGTTTGAATTTAATAAAGGCAACTGGAAAACCTTTGCAAGATACATTGACAGAAATTTAGTATTGCCGAATGCGAGTATTATTGCTCTGGAAAATTTTAAAAATATTATAAACGAAGGTATTAATGCTAGTGTACCAAAAAGTACAACATCGTACCCAAGGAAACCTTTACCCCCTTACGTGAAGAGTTTAATAAGGCAGAGAAATAGTATGCGACGTAACTGGCAACGACTTAGAGACCCACAATTTCTATACCAAATGAAAATTCTTAATAAAGTAATTAAGGACGAAATAAATAAATGCAGAAACAGATCGCGGGATCACCTTTTGTCTACTTTAGATATAGGATCTTCTCCGTTCTGGAACAAAAATCCTGAGAAAAAAGTGTACCCTACTCTTAAACAAAACAATGTTCGTTATGCCACAAACAGCGAAAAATGTGAACTCTTAGCCCGAAACTTTGCCTTGAATCATACAATATGAGCTAATCTTAGTGACCCTGATACAATTTCTTTAGTCAACAACACACTCCAATCCTTTCAGTCGCAGACTCCTAAATTTTTACAGCACAATCAAATTAATGTTTCGGAAGTTTCTAATATTATCCAAAAATTGAATCAGAAGAAGGCACCGGAACTTGATGGTATCAATAATAAAGCTTGAAAGCCCTTCCTAAGAAAGGAATCAATTATTTCACTGTTATTATTGACGCATGCTTAAAATTATGTTATTTTCCTAATAAATTCAAGGAGAACAAAGTCATTCCCATTAAAAAGCCCCACAAATCATTAGATAGCCCTTCTTCATACCCCTTCATCGAATCCCACATAATTATTATTCCTTACCATCAATTCGGGTTCCACAGTCAATATAATACAGTGCAAGATCTAATGAGAATAAAAAACTTAGTGAAATCAAATTTTGTTTATCAGAAATCGACTGGTATGGTACTGCTTGATGTTAAGGCAGCCTTCGATTCAGTGTGGCACGACGGACTTATTTTTTAAATGATTCGTTTAAACTTCCCCTTAAATTGGATTAAAATTATACAAGCTTTCCTTTGTCTCCGTACTTTCAAAGTTCATATTGGCTCTCACACTTCTACCCACTACAACATTACTGCGGGTTACCCTCATGGGTCTTGCCTTGTCTTGTCTTGTCAATTTTCCATGGTATTTTTCCACCCGCATACTCCATGATATAGCTAATATTTAACTAGTAACTGACAATATAGAACAAAACAGGTACTCTCAATGGACCAGATATAAGGAAATTAATGAAAAGCGAATCTTTCACAAATGTTCTTTCGAACCATAGTAACCACCTACATGCATGGAACGCACTGAAAGATGTCATCGAAGGTGTTTTAGGAAAGAACCGAGTACAGCGAGATGACATACAGAAACGAGTGTACAAGTTGCTGTATTATTTTGAAAAAATCAATGCATCCATGACATTAAAATTACATTTCCTGCATTTCCACCTTGATTTGACATTTTTGGCACAATTACCTCAGGAATCAGACGAACACGGAGAGAGGTTCCACCAGGTGACCATGCCAATGGAAGAGCGATTCAAAGGCAAAAAATTAGATGCGATGCTGACAAAGGTTTGTTAGTGGAGTTTTAAAATTATGCAGTATGAAGATGATAGCACCGAAGAAAAAGATGACACTGAAATTGGTGGAACCATGGGAAAAAACGAGCAGTTGAATATTATGGATTACTCGAATGACGACGCAAACTCAGACCACGAATATCAACAACCTACGAAGAAAAGCAGATCATCAGAACCACAAGCGTCAACTTCAACGAGAATGGATTTTGACAATAATTATAATTATAATTAAAAATGTTTTAAACTTTGTTGTTATGCATAGATTCCATAAATTCCATATTTTCTGTGTAAGAATAGCTGCAATGCAAATTGGAATTTTTATTTTAACATTATTGAAATAAATTTATTCATCGATTTTCTAAAAAAAAGTCTCATTTTACTCACAGGTTACGTGGCTTTATGCGAAAGTAATTATATTTGATACTTTTTAGCATTTTTGGTTTTTTATGAATTTAAAAAAAAATAATTTTTAGGCAAAAAATACTTTTTCCCTTCATACATTAATTTTTAAATTCGAAAGTGTTGCACACATAGGAAAACAGTATATAAGAACAGATTAGAGGAATTGTTATTCTTAATTTTTCTAAATTTGTTTCCACTAAATCGGACTAGTGGTTTTCGAGTTATGTCAAACAAAAGAGCCTAAAATGTACAAAACTACCATATACGATAGTTACTAACTTCAAATCGATATTAAAAATATTTTAGCAGGTAAGAAGATAAACCGAATGATGCACGAGTTCTTCATTTTGGGCCTACTTTCACGTGAAATTGTCAGAATTGAGTCCCGAATCAATGACTTCAAAAATGTTGTACTGTGTTATTATCACCATGCCTCCTTCCCATTTTAGAACTTTTTTTGTTCTCCTTACACTATTCTCTTCTTACTATTTGGTAATATAGAGAGATTTTGAAGAAAGAGTGCAAACATAACATATTTTTTGCATGTAAAATAATTATACTTATGTATATAAAAATGTCTTTACAAGTAGCTTAAAAAAAATATATAAAATTTTCAACTTCCAGCCTAATCTTCTCAACTAAAACAGCTGAGATAGGATACTAAACCATGCTATTATATAAACATAGACTATTTTATAATTATAAACAATAAAATAGGATGATAATCAACATTTAATTTTTCCATCCTGGTAGACCATTCGGGGGAAATGCACATATACAAATCTGTTATATTTTTTAAAATGTTAAACAGTTTTTAAGAAATTTATTATTCGACATATTGTCATAATTATATTTTAATTTGAAATTTATTTGCTGGTGGTTTAGCTTGGTCTATACACGTATTTCATTGGCGCTTGAACCAAATCATCAGTAGACTTCAACCACAAACTTTGAACAGTCACAAACCTCTTACTTTATGCACAGACTTTCAAAAACTATATGAGAATTCATAAAATAATAATATTTTTGAAAATCACAAAGACAAAATAAGCTTAGTAGGCTTTGTAGTTCATACAAAACCCAGCAAATAATTTATATTCGATACGAACCCATTTTATTTTTCTACACCACCAACAAATGGATTTCGAATTGAAATATAATTATGACAATATGTCGAATAATAAATTTCTTAAATGTTGAATTTTAGATTTTATTTTTCATTTTGCCTTGTAATTACTTTTCCAATGTTATCCAATGGATTTCTAATTGTATAAAGGTGTAGAAAAATAAAATGGGTTCGTATCGAATATGTGCATAAAGTAAGAGGTTTGTGACTGTTCAAAATTTGTGGTTGAAGTCTACTGATGATTTGGTTCAAGCGCCAATGAAAAACGTATATAGACCAAGCTAAACCACCAGCAAATAAATTTCAAGTTAAACAATTTTATAATAAGATTAAGATTATGAAAGTTAAACTATTATAAAAAAATAAGTTTGCAGTTTAAATTACTTTTATATGTTTGTGGTTGCCAGATTTCAATGAAGGGTCCTTGAAGAAGTTGGAAAATACCAACTAAACGTATGTAAATTAAGTAATGTATTAACTTTGGAAAAAAAGTGCGACAAAAATATAAAATATTAATTTTAAAAAATATATTTGTAATTGATTTAGTATGGCTAGATGCATTTCGTTGCTACTAAACAACGCTTCAGTCAATTCTCTTCAAACAAAATTCAAAAAATCTTTTGTAAGCTCCCAATGTTTATAAGTAAACTCTAAATATTATCCAGCATGTGTTGCCTATTTTTTTGTTTCTACTAATGCAACCTTTGACTTTTCTTAAATGTTGCATAAAAATAGAATATTGAAATAACACAAATAAAATTAACATTAGCATCTACGTGAATAAGGTTAATTTAAAAATTGTCGGCAATAATTTTCCTACAAACATGTTTCATATTAATTCATTGAATTAATTTTTTTTTATGTTGATTTAACATTCCAGTACTGTGAAATTACAATGAAGAGTCATTTGAAAGCAAAGTTATTTCAATTTAAAATTAAGTGAATTGGATACTGATTACTGAAAACAGCAAGAACAATGTTGAATTAAAATTATTTCGATTTGGAACAACATGAATTTAATTTAATGTAGTCATTTAATGTTGTTGTTTCATTTTACTTACGTTATTGTGTGTATTGACTCAGGCACAAGGATACATTAGTATTTTTTTCTGTGTAAATGTATTTTGAATATTATTATTTTAATTTTAGAAAGATAAATTTAAAAAAGAAGTTTTTAGGACGTGTAAATTTATTTAATCAGTAAAATAAGCGAAATAAACGCAAAGGCATCTTAACTAAAAAAACTGGCACTCAATAGAGATCGAAATTTGAATATTTTTTAAAAAAGCTGATATAAATTTTTTTGCTCCCTCTGAGATTTTAAAACATTATTTTTAGATGATTGCATAAAAAAATCGTTTAATACAAATTCCCCGAAACTTGGTTAATTTATGATAGTCCAAAGTGTATTGTGTATAGTTGTATATAAAAGTTTTAGGCGTTCCTAAATCCACCTGTTCTCATAAGCTTATTTTGAAACGTTTAAGCATAATTATACGTGCAACAAAAAACAACAGAATTAAAAAAAAGTCGTAATCACGAAAAGAAATTCAACAACTAGCAAAACAACAAAAAACATACGAAAATAATAAAAATAATCGTGCCTCAGTTTGTTAAGACATCAGCAGCAAATTACAAACAAAATATTTTACGAATTCCAAAGTTAAGACTGGCATATTAATGAAGCTCTGCCGTAGAGTACATGAATTCTAAGAGCAGTGCAGTCGCTATTCTTTCCTACACATATGCTTTTGTGATAAAAGCGGCACTTAATTGCTTTGTAATGTAAGTTTGTATAAAGAAGGTGAAGATGAAAATATCGAAAGAAAAAAATTAAATAAATGAAACAAAACCACTAATCAATGAGCATACAAGTTATTATTTCCTAGCAATCAATACAAACGAACATGCACAGTTACACATTCGTGCAACAATACGGATAATTTCCTAAAGTTTCTGCTTCCATGCAAGTGTGTTTGTGTGTATGTGTGTATTGCATTGATCTGCAAACTAAAAAGTAAATAAATGATAAAAGTACAAAAACGTATAAAAAGATTAAGGCAACAAGAACAAAAGCAACCGTCCCACACACACATACACTAGTGATTCAATAGGCCAGTATATTGCCTTAGTATCTGTAGAGAAAAGCCTTAAACATCAACAACATTTCAAGTCTTAGAAATAAACAGCAACAGCATCAACATAATTCTTTTTTACTTTTTTTACAATAACACCAATAAAAAGCACTTCATGCTGCCAATCAATCAATCACTCATTCATTCACTAACTTACTTAGCTTACAAGCAAAAATCCTGTATCCCCCCATTACAGCATCTTCAACTGACTAAATATTGCATTCAACTTCTCATAATCATAGACGAAATTGTTGTTAGTACTTTACGCCAACACCACAACACCAATACCGCCATATGTTGTTCGCATCGCTTTTGTTAGATGTTCTCTTCTGCAGGCAAAAAAAAATAAAAACATTTTTGATTCTTTGGGAAGATCTTTTTGCTTCATAGTCTGGCTGTTTATATATTTCATTATAATGGTAGATGATTTGAAATTATTTTTACGAGAGATGGTCAAGTGTAATGGTTTTGTCATGATGTTGCATTTAAAGTCTGGTTTTTTATCATCATTATTGCTTTCGCTTGCACCACCTCCTTCTTTATAAGCACATATAGACAGGGGGAAACATTTTAGTGTATACAAGATGTAAAAATTTTAATATTTTGAAGATTTATATAAAACCGAGAACTTTACAGTGTTTTGAATTGATTATGTAATTCAATTAGGATTACACTCCACAATTTGCTATTCTAAAGAAATCCAAAGTATTTTAAAGCAAGTTTACATGTTTTTAAAGCAGGCTTATAAGAGCATGTCAGATTATCAGAAATCCCTTTGACAAAATACTGAACGTCTTAAACAGCACTTGAGGTATATAAAAATAAAATCTATTGGAGAGTTATTCGACAACAATAATTTAGCATAAAATAACAACCACAAGTTGTGGAAAGCCAAATCATTTATTAAGCAGTCTACCAACCAAAATTCTCCTTTCAAAGACGTTAATGGATCCAACGTGGTGAAGGTCACGCACAGCCATTTCTGCAACATCTGTATAATACTTTTCAACCCTTATAAAATTTAAAATCCTGTCGAAGATGATATCTCAAATTTCCATACCAGATGTGTTTTCCAATAATTCACATTTCTCTTTCTGAGCTTGAGGTGCAAATAAGAGATCTGAATCAAATCAAAAATATCCTGAATAAGATTATATTGATGTAAGGGTTGTAAGAAATTTGCTTTAAAAAAACCTTTTAATTTTTGACATTAATTCTTAACTGTATTCTGCGCTTAAGCCACTTTCTTTCTCAATGGAAATGTATATAAATATAATGGGTCATAACCCTAGTCACAGAATAAAGTCGGTTCGTTTTAGAAACAACTTAACTTAACCACTAACTAAAATTTTACTACTATAGGGTTAAAATTAACCGATGAAATGAAATTTTTAAAATTCTAAAAAAAATATATGTTAATCCTGACAGTTTCTTCTGCATTTAGTGTCAAAAAATTTGAGTGAGCTTTTATTAGTTCCTGAGATATAGACAATAACTTTAAATTATTCGATAAATTTGTATACTATCTATTTTTAACATTTTTTTATTTCTAGTGCACGTAAGAAAATTATTCAACATTTGTTTAATAAAGGTATTCATTTTAGTTTTTTTTTGGTTGGAAAAATTAAAAAATGAAATTTTTTTACAACAAAAACAGGAAAAAAATTTATGAATTGTTTTTCCTGCGTTTGTTGTCAAAAAAATAAAATTTTTCCATTTTTTCAACAAAAAAAAAACTAAAATTAATACCTTTATTAAACAAATGTTGAATAGTTTTCTTACGTGCACTAGAAAAAGGGTTAAATTTAATAATAAGATAAAATAAAACAACCGAATATAAAAACAACTTAACAAATAATTAATATAGAGAAAATTCAAAACGTATTTGTATTTTATATTATTTTGATACAATAAACTATTCAATAATTGGATTATAAATTGTTTATAGGAACAAAAGAAGCCCAGAGATAGAAAATCATACATACAAACATACAAATTTGTACATAGATAATATGCATACATATATATATTCTCTTTTATTTTAATGTGTTTTGTCTTGAACTAAAGAGTCAGAATCGATGCTAATCTATTTAAATTTTAAAAGCACCTCCAGCATGTTTTAGCTTTAGAACCGACTTTTTCCTTTAAAGAGCAGTTTTTCTCGTCTATGGTAGGTCTAAACTTCATATTTAAAAAAAGTGCTTTTTGAAACCAAAGATGTAGACTTTTTTTGTTGACTAGGGTTATGGCCCAATATTTATAATGATAATAAAACCAAATAAAACAGAAAATTAATGGCCTGTTTCACAATAACGAAAGGAAACTGAAACAAAACTTTCGACTGAAAATTTATATTGAAAACAACAATAAAATATGAAAATTTGTTTTTGTTTTCAATATAAATTGAGAATCGAAAGTTTCGTTTCGTTATTGTAAAACATAACATAAATAACATATTAAGACCCATTAGTCTATTAAGAATTTTTTCAAAAACTTTTGAGAATATTTTGTTGAGCCCATTATCTCCAATACTTAAACAACTGCTTATTATTGCCGACCATCTATTTGATTTTAAACAAGAACATAGAATTCCTCAACAATGGCATAGAGCTGTCGAGGTTATTCGGAAATCTTTTGCTGCTGCGGAGTGTTCATGGATATTCAACAGGCAGTCTGGCACATTGTTTAAACTAAAAACCCTCCTATATTTTATTGTTTCTTATTTCATTTCTTATTTGGGCGTTATTTCCTTGTCCTTATTTCATAGCACCGACAGAACATTTTATGTAAAAATCACAAACAAGATCAAAAGATTTTTATATTAGAGCAAGGGTCTTACAGGGCAGTTTACTAAGTCCGATACCGATATGCCAATTCCTAAACATGTAATTGTATCAGCAGATGACACTGCAATTTTAGCACTGAATAATTCTTCATCCGTTGCATCTAATAAAGTTCTTAAATCTCAGCTTAGTATTGAAAACAAATTAAAAATTAATAAAGAAATTTTAAAACCTCCCAGTGAAAAAAAATGGAAGTCATTCTAGCGGAAGTACATTTTCATTGCTTCCAAAAAATCAATATTTTTAATTTGCCGAGAGTGAGCAAAAACCCATCTAGAAAGCTTATTTATTTTTAGTGTTAGAAAATACTCACCAGAATTAAAAAAAATCATTTTTTATAGAAATTTATGAACTAATTTTAGTCTAAAATTTAAAAGTGTTTGCTTAAATTTACATAAAAAAGGGAATTTTTCTTGATATCGCTTCCAATTCAGTGACCAGGCATCGAAAAAGAGAACTTCTTGCAATGACAACCCTATGTAAAAATCATTAGATCGGATCGAAATTTGCACTACTTCCGCATCGTAAACTCTACATTTTCATGACTTTTTTGGAGTCTCTTTTTTTACTGGGCTGTGTTGATCTATGGATTTCAATTATGTGGAAACTGCAAGGAATTCAGATATTGAAATTATTTAAAGACACCAATTAAAAATCCTTGTGGAATATTACTATTCAGCAAAAAATTTCAAAAAATGTAATCGGATTTAGAATTAAGCATTTTTGTGGAAGCTCCTCCCTACTGGATTGCCAACTTAATGATTTTAACAAGGCGTGAGACTAAAATAATCTATTCTTGAGGAGTACTTTTTTTATTTGGCAACTTGCTTGCATAATCTATTCAATCTAAAAGAATCATTCTCCTCATTTATCAACTTGTACAGCATTTCTTTTAAGCTTTAGGATGTGCTTTGTAAGCGAGTGATGATATTTTGTAATCAGAAAACTGAGTCATTATATGGCAAGTAGTTCTAATCGTAATGTGTAATTTTTTGTGGGGCAGTTGTCTTTTATTTAACAGTTTTGTAACAGTTTTTTATAGCTACATTTACTGTTAAGTACAAATGAAACTGTCATTATTATGTTTAATCAATTCGCTTAATATCATATTATGTAATGATCAATTGCAGTTAATATAATATAATAATATATATATATATATATATATACATATATATATATATATATATATATATATATATATATGTATATATATATATATATTTACATAAATATGTATTTATTGTATTAAAAAAAATTATATTACTTATGTAAGTAAATAATTTGAGAATATAATTCTAGTACTAGCGTCTAAAGTATTTCAACGTGACTCTTCAGTTTTATTGAACAGTAATGACATATTTATGCAACATTAAATAAAGAAATATTATTATTAACTTTGATGTTATTTGTTCATTAATAATTATCACATGAAATTTGGCTTAAAAAATCGATACGAACTTTAGCCCGTTCAAATCATAAATATAGAAAGAAATATTATGTTTGAAGACTTCTGTAAATCGTGTTGAATTAACATGAAATAAATATGAAAAAAATGGACCTTGTTTTCATAGATTTTAATATGAAATTTTTTGTGTGTAAATACAAGTAAGTCAACTGAACTTTACTACATTTGAAATAATTTTGAAATAAACGCATTAATTTTTTTTTTGTATTAAATACAAAACAACACATAGAAAAAAGTGTTCACCAATTAATATTTTCAACTAAGAATTTAATTGCATTAATTAAATTTTTAATTGTATTAATTAATTTGACTAGAAAAACTTAATTGATATTATCAAATTGTTTATAGGTGAAAATTTAATTAAATTTTTAATTGATACTACAAATATTTTAATTAATATTATAAAATCATTCATATTACTTTTTTGTGTGCATGCACGTTATTGTTATTGATAAATGCAAAAACTTTCTAAAACCAGCCTAAATCAGCTGCATATGGTCAATCTTTCCATTACTTGCAATGCAAATTTGTTTCAATTTTTGTCTATAACTCTGTTCTATCTCTATACAATATTTACAATTCCCCCATAAGCAGTAAAAACAATATTTTCAGCTTACTATAGTAATAATAAATACGAAAGAAAATTAAAAGAAGTTGCGTAGGTTTTCATTTAATTGTCGGCAATATAGTTAAGTTCTTATAATTCATATTGTTAATAATGCACTTGATGGTTTACTTCACGAGTGATGTATGTATACATGTATGGCTGTTGCACTTTGTGGGCAGTTATTGTTGATTTCTTTAAAAGCTTCTTTGGGAAGATATTTTGCTTTTTTTTAATTTCTAAGCCTTCTAACTTAACAAGTAACAGTAGGTTAAATTAATAAAGTTATTTTAGAGCTACAATATTTTTGCACAGCTTTTAATATTTTAATTAAAAAATAAAAATAAAAAATACAGTAATCTCCGGCTAATTACCTCACCAAAAATTCTAAATATTTTTTTTTTTTGCAGTTATGGAGTTATTTTTTGCAGAGTTGTTTAATTCAACGAAAAAAATTTAAGGATTTTTAATTTTGGAGATCAAATATGAATAATAAGTTTACGTGATTTCTAAATAGCTGTTCTTTTAAACTGCGAATTTGATCACAATCAAGCAGTATTTTGATTGTAGCAGTTGTGTAATTTTGGGCAAATCTAATGAGAAAAGTAGCTGTGAAATTAAACAGTGACTATGACCACGGCTTAACACATTTTTAACTTGTCTGCTTTAAAAGTATTTTTGAGTATTAGTATTTTGATAAATATTAATAAGGAGCGCGACAAGAACAAACAATTAGCAATCCACACCTTCCAAATATTGCCATAAAAGAGGCATTGACAATTGCAATTTTTAGAGTTATACATAGTTCAAAAAAAAAAACGATTTGATATGATTTGACGATTTTTTCTAGAGTAAAGCTGAAGATATAAGAAAATTATTACGGCAGCTTTATTTACTGTAAGAACATTCACAATTTGTATAAAAAAAAATATATTTCCAAAATCTGTGACTTGACAAATTTAGTCGCAGTTGTGATTACTGATTTTTAATTGCTGTGAAAGAGTAAAAGGTATGGAAATATTGCTCATCCCTAGTTCATATATTCCATAGTCAACTGTGTATACATTTTTACCTTCAATAGTTTAGAGATATTCTAATAGCTTTGAAACTAATGAAAGCTTGTCTTAATTTCTTTAATCATTCACAAGTGAACTGATATTTATTTATTCTTTATTTATAAAATTCTTTTGCACCACGACTTGATTGTTATTTCCCTAAAACTTGATTATTACTTGATTATTATTTCCCTAAAAAAAAACATTTAAAATAATCGATAACATTGTTTTAAATTAAGAACAGTGATAATCTTACAAGTTTGCAATTTTTTGTTTCAAAAACTGTAATAAACGTTTTCAAAAGAATATTAAGAATATACAATAAAAATGTGTACACATTATCTTTCCTAAGTAATTGTATTTCATTGCATCGAAGAATTTTTATTGTTTTCACATCGAAATATTTTACATTTGGTTAAAAATTTTACCAATACACTTTCATTGGAATTTATTTTTAGGGAGAAAAAATACTCTACTACAAGTATTGAACGGCAATTTAATCTGTTGAAAATATGAAAAAATAAATAAATATAAATTGCTTAACTTTTTTTTGTGCACGGCTATTGAAAGGCAAATTTGTGTTCGTTTTTTAGACCAGAAAATGTATTGAACATAACGACAACCCCTGCTGTGCACTTGTTTTAACCAAAA
The DNA here is from genome assembly GCA_905220375.1 of Tachina fera. Taxonomy (NCBI): domain Eukaryota; kingdom Metazoa; phylum Arthropoda; class Insecta; order Diptera; family Tachinidae; genus Tachina; species Tachina fera. Next base: position 41,559,103 of record LR999965.1, on the reverse strand, counting down.
AATCAATGCGAATAAACAGCAGCAGCACTACAAACAAACAAAAAATATGTGAAGAACATAAGCTTAAATATGCTCCTGTTGCTTAAGACAAAAATTGTTTCTGGTGCACAAACAAAAAAAACAATCATAAATCTGCGTTGTGTGGCAGCTCTTTTTGATAGTTTGGAAGTTAGTACAATATTTTGTACTTTGCCGGACAAATATATAAATTTGGTTTAAAATATGATTTTAGAACAATTTTTGGTCAACTTTGAATTATCCATGTTAAATATGTTATACTGCGAACGCTTTTTATATCAACATGAAAAAAAAAATTCAGGATTCTTGATATACATACACACTTCTATTGTAAACATTTTTACTCTCGCAATATATTTAGTTTCCTCAAAATTGCAAATGTAAATAAATTTTCTCTACAAATGCTTCCGATTTTCTTTTGAGTCCCCTTACTTTGAAGGGGTTTTTCATTGGAGGCGACCCAAATGCAACACATAATTTCAATATTTTCTTTCCAATTAAATATTAAAGGTACGATATTAAATACTTATTTTAACGACAATAATTCCGTGCAACAACTTTTGGCATAGAATATTAATCTCTTTCTCTTAATTTTTCTTTTCTTTAATTTTTGTGCATTAATTAACATAAATTTGCTCTTTTTTTAATTATAATTTTTGAACTTTAAAAATATTCCCCGCCCCCCCCCCCCAAGCAAACAATTCACTGACAGTAGTAAACAATTCACGGAGGATTCACAATAACATTTTTCCTTCCGAGAAGAATAAAAAGTTCATGGGAAAATTTTTTAACCAGTTATTCACGATAGGGGAGATAATGTATTTAATATACGACACAAGTATTTTTTTGTTTTCATCATTGACCTCAAAAAAGATTAAGTTTTCCGGTTCCATAAATTGCCAGGGAAATGGAAAAGGCCTAAGCTTTCATGGGTTTATGTTTTGAACTAAATATTCAAAAATACTTCGTCCGGGTGGTATTTAGCTAAAAAAAAAATAATTTAATTGGTAGAGTTTACTAAATGTGAGCAAATTTCTGGTGTTTTTAACCACCCGACCAAAAACAAAAGGGTGGAGGTGGGTGTATAAGTTTGTACTGTATATCTGTGTGAGTCTGTGTGTGCATCGATTCAGGTTTAGTTTATTTTTCTGTGAAAGGTAATGTCTAGGGTTTGCAGAGCGATTATAATCGTAATCGTAATCACTCAATTACGATTAAAAATTTTTTACTTTTTTAAGCAAGTGCCAAATTTGCATACAGTTCAAATTCAACTCAGTAGACTTCAACCATACTTTTGAAATATTACAAACCTCTTGGTTTGTGCACATACTTTCAAAAATCATTTGAGAATTTACCAGGCATGTTCTGAAAATCACTTTTTGTGAAAGTGATTTGAAATCACAAGAAAGGTGTTCTGCACACAAAACTTTTTGAATTTTTGTGATTTTAAACCGGTCAGCTAAATGTCTGCCGATTTGAAATGACTTGGTTATTTTTTCAATCACTTTATCTTGAAATTCGAAACAAATTAATTAATTGAATAACTTAATATCTTTTTTTATTGTTTTTAAAGTAAAATGAATAATTTTCTATGAAAGAATTTAAAAAATTATGAAAAAATTAAAGACCCTTTTTTTGCAAGAAATGTTGTTATTTGCTTTGTGATTTGCATTTGTGATTTTGCATTTACAAAACAAAACATCAGCTGTTTTCTTGTGGTTTTTGAAAGGCTAAAATCACACCGAAAAGTTAAAACTTTTGGATTTTCAGAACACCATCAAATCACAATTGTAATTTTAAAAGCAAAAAGTGATTTGAAACCTTGTGATTTACAGAACATGCCTGTATATCTCCCAATTTTATTTCAAAAGCATCGTAATATCTCAAACATTTCATTACGATAGATACAAATATGTTTCATTCGGTTGACAAGTAGGTGCAGTTTGCTTTATCTTGAGACTTCGCATTATTGTAAAAAAACATAGAAACACTTAAAACGGTCATAGTTATAATTGAGTGCCCACACGGTATAAAAAATATTGTTTTTATATGAATTTCATATATTTATTTGCTTGTGGTTTAGCTTGGTCTATATACGTATTTCATTGGCGCTTAAACCAAATCATCAGTAGACTTCAACCACAAATTTTGAACATTCACAAACCTCTTACTTTATGCACAGACTTTCAAAAACTATATGAGAATTCATAGAACAATAATATTTTTGAAAACCACAAAGACAAAATAAGTTTGGTAGGCTTTGAAACTCATACAAAACCCAGCAAATAATTTATATTCGATATGAATCTATTTTATTTTTCTACACCTTCATACAATTAGAAATCCATTGGATAACAATAAAAGTAATTACAAGGCAAAGTGAAAAATAAAATCTAAAATTTAACATTTAAGAAGTTTATTATTCGACATATTGTCATAATTATATTTTAATTTGAAATTTATTTGCTTGTGGTTTAGCTTGGTCTATATACGTATTTCATTGGCGCTTAAACCAAATCATCAGTAGACTTCAACCACAAATTTTGAACATTCACAAACCTCTTACTTTATGCACAGACTTTCAAAAACTATATGAGAATTCATAGAACAATAATATTTTTGAAAATCACAAAGACAAAATAAGTTTGGTAGGCTTTGAAAGTAAGAGGTTTGTGAATGTTCAAAATTTGTGGTTGAAGTCTACTGATGATTTGGTTTAAGCGCCAATGAAATACGTATATAGACCAAGCTAAACCACAAGCAAATAAATTTCAAATTAAAATATAATTATGACAGTATGTCGAATAATAAACTTCTTAAATGTTAAATTTTAGATTTTATTTTTCACTTTGCCTTGTAATTACTTTTATTGTTATCCAATGGATTTCTAATTGTATGAAGGTGTAGAAAAATAAAATAGATTCATATCGAATATAAATTATTTGCTGGGTTTTGTATGAGTTTCAAAGCCTACCAAACTTATTTTGTCTTTGTGGTTTTCAAAAATATTATTGTTCTATGAATTCTCATATAGTTTTTGAAAGTCTGTGCATAAAGTAAGAGGTTTGTGAATGTTCAAAATTTGTGGTTGAAGTCTACTGATGATTTGGTTTAAGCGCCAATGAAATACGTATATAGACCAAGCTAAACCACAAGCAAATAAATTTCAAATTAAAATATAATTATGACAATATGTCGAATAATAAACTTCTTGAATTTCATATATATCATTCATTATAATATAAATTCATCAAATATGGATATAAAGTTAAATAAAAAAATAATTCAGAGAGTAAAATAAAAATACAAGCAATATATTTCGTCCACAAAAAGTTTCCTATCAAAAGATTGATTTAACACAATTCGTACACTAAAAAAAACTAAAAAAACTAACGATCTAGTTTTAAGACCAAAAATTTTGAATTCAGATTGTAGAAATTTTCAAAATTCTCAATCTTGATATTTGCTCGGTAAGATTGACGTTCTGAAACTTAAGGATAAATTCTTAATATATAAAATGAATTCTTAAAATTAAGAACGTGGTCTTAATTTTAAGATTATATTTTTAAAATTTTAAGAATGTGATCGTAACTTAAGATTTTTATTAAGAATGAGTTCGATCTTAAAATGAGATTTTGTTCAAGATTACAATCTTAAATGCAATCTTAAAAAGAATTAAGATTTTATTCTTGAATCAAGAATTTTCGCATTTACCAGACTATTAAGATTGAAATGATTTGATGTCGAGCATAAGATCTTGATTTCAACACGTTTTTTCCCTTAGTGTATTATATTTGATACTAATAAGTTCTGATTTACCAACTTCATCTTACGTGCTTTATAATTTTCTCAAAATATAAATACAATTTAATTTAAAAATTAAATTACAACGCGAACTCAAGATAAAATAAATAAATTTCTTTGGCTGAACCCATACAGTTCGACTAAAACCCCTGACGCTTACTTTGGTCTTAGGAAATATTATAATAGTATATTTTCTTGATTAATCGCGTTTAATCGATAATCGCGATTAATCGCATATTTTTGTAATCGTAATCGCGATTATGAAAATCGCGATGAAAAAATTTGCAAACGCTAGAAATGTCATGATTTTTTTCACATTTTTTCTGTATCTTGAATCTGTTTGTATGTGAGGCCGTAGCTCCCAAACGGGTACATCGATTACGTTTATATTTTTATATATGTATATACACATATTTTTTTTTTTGGAAGGTGACTTGATATAGCACGACTTAGCATCCACTTTATATTTGCCGCAAGGTAATACATACAAAAATGTTTTCTTTCACTGAGTCTAAATTTTTTTAAAGCTTTATTTTTAAAATTTTAGTGCAAATTTTATATTTTTAGAGACGTAGTTACGTCCAATTAGGGCCTGTTTCTCTAAATGCGAAGTTTATCCTTCGTTCGAACATTTATATTAAAAACAAAAACAAGAAACTGAAATTTGTTTTTGTTTCCAATACTAATATTCGATCGAATATAGCGTTCGCATTTAGAGAAACAGGCCCTTAATGTTTCCTCACCTTTCGTTTTTCAATATCGCATCACTTTCAGCGCTCAAGGTGCGTGCGAAGTTTTGTAAAATTCGCTCAAGTAGAAGCAAGTGAAATATAATATTAAATTATAATGGACATGACCTCGCCCACTTCTTTAAACACAAAAGTATGACATACTAATAGGCAAGTTTTGTGGTAGTGGGAGTACTTGTTATTTAATACTAAGTTTTTACAGGCGTGGCATCGCCCACATTTCTTAAAATGCAAGATTGAGTTTTTTATACCTGAGATATGGATTAAGTAGCAGGAAACACGTGGAATATAATCTTTAATTTTATGGCGTGTGGCCTCGCCCTCTATTTTAAACGGAGATCACGCTATTCCAAGTTTCGTCAAAATCGGTCAAACAGAAGCACTTGATATATAACATACGCAAATTTTTTTAAATTCGAGAATATGACATTACGAGTGCGCAAGGTGTGTTTTAAGTTTCGTAGCAATAGGACACACAAAAGGTCAGTCTAAAGGAAGTGAATTAGTGGGCGTATTCCAGCTCACTTGTTGGCCATAGGACCAAATGGAAGGTTATGCCTTGCAAACAAAAAGAGGACTTTTAAAATGGGTCTGAAAGTTACTGATTTTAGCCTAGATCACACTACGGGCACAATGTAGCGATTTTCAAAAACAGAATTCAATCCACACCGTTTTTGAAGCAAATGGTGTCTAAAATAGAAAACAAAAATACGGAAATTTGTCAGACTGTTAGGGGCGCTGGTACGCTGGGGTATGCCCCGCCTAGGGCTTAGTATCCTGAGGCGGATCCAATTCAGTTTCTGAACGGAATTGAACTCGATGACATGGCCGATGACAGGGTTTTAAGTATATATCATATGTACTCGTATGTAACTAAAAAACTGTCACTTTAACTTTATTTACTTCTGTGTTGTATGTGGATTGTATATTATTGCACATACCTAATATAAAAATCTTATTGAAATTTATAAAATACTTTTTTTCAGTAATGAATAATTGGAAAACACTCTTAAATGCCATTAAAAATATTCACAGGACTGACTCAAAAGAAGCAGAAAGTACCATTTGAACGCAAAAAAAGGACCGAGTTGCAATTAAGTACAAAACATCTCTTGACTGAAATAACATTTTGAATGGTAAATATTCTGCAGTATTTCTTAAGATATGTATGATTTTTTTTATAACCGACAAAGACTGCGTAAATAAATATTTCGTTTTTATTTGCAGCGCAAAAATTCACAGGAAGTGAAAACACAGCAGTGCTCGTATTAAATAAAAAACTAAAAAAAACACAATTACAAACATACAAACAAGTATATTCCAAAAAAAGATTGTCATCAAGTGAAAAATTTTAAAACGTTTGCAATTTGACACATTTTTCGAAAGCTTATAAACTGTTTAAGTTTTCTTTTTTTATTATTATTATTATTATTACTTACAATAAGGAAAAAACCTTATGAAGTATCAGTATGTAGATGAAAGGATGATGTTTTTGTTTATGGACACCAGTAAGATTTTAAATATTTTTCAAGTTGTTTTGTTAAACACAATAGCACAATATATATGCTCATACATATGTATGTATGTGTAGGTACACTGAAATAAATAAATATCTTCTTTTTATATGCAACTTTATTGCATACATATATTAACTTGTGAAGTTTTTAAAAATAAATTTAAATTCTTTCGTATTATTTTATTTTTTTAACTTTTCTCATGTTCAGCACAGTATTGAAAACGTAGAATATTTTAATAAATTATCATGTATTTTCTTGCTAGCGATATGATGTTTTATTTTTAAATTTATTAAAAGCTTTTTGAAGTTTACTAATAACCCAACATTTAGCAGAGATAAAAGCTGGCAAAATCAGGAAAAAAAACTGAAAATTAATTATATTCAATTTTAGTTCTGATAACAGGTAGAATTTGTATGTATGCAAATATGTTTTTGTTAAATTTTTAAGAATTTACATATACATACATAAACTTGCAATAATATCGTATGAAATCTTTGTGCATAATGAAGCACAAAATGGATTTTAGCTAATATGGGTTATACAGGGCGGGCCAAGAGAAACCAAGGGGTGTAAAAGTTTAATAACTTTTTAATAAGCAGAACTGTAGGTTGTGGGGTTTTCAAAATCCAAGAGCCATTCATCAACGCCAATTGCACCCCATCAGGTGTACAGTATGGTGTGGGATCACATCTGAAAATGTCATTGGGCCCTGCTTCTTCGACAATGAAGATGGAAGTGCTGTAACCGTAAATGGAGAGCGGTATCGGTTTATGATAGAAAATTTTGTACGTCCTGCTCTTGAAAACAGACCTGGTATGTGCTTTCAGCAGGACGGAGTCACTGCCCATACTGCCCGAGACACAATGGCACTTTTAAGTCAAATTTTTGGAGAGCGAATAATTTCTCGAAATTCGGAAATTATTTGGCCAGCGCGATCGCCAGATTTGACAGCACCCGACTATTTTCTGTGGGATTTTTTGAAGGAGCGAGTGTATGTGAACAAGCCAGAGATAATCCTTGAACTCAAGGCAAACATTGTTGCAGAAATTCGAACGCTACAGCCACAAGTTTTGAAAGATGTTATGGAAAATGCTCTAAAAAGAGCCCATCAGTGCGAAGCTGAAAACGGTGGTCATTAAAGAGACATCATTTTTCATACTTAGTGTAAAAAAATTTCCATTTTGTATATTATATAATCTGAAAGAAAAAATAAAAAAAAGTTAATAAATAAAAAAGTTATTAAACTTTTACACCCCTTGGTCTCTTTTGGCCCACCCTGTACAAGTTTCTTTAACTGAAGAGTGATAGAGATAAAAAATAAAAAATAAATATAAATAAAATAATAAATATAAAACATTTCGTGTAACAAAAAAAATTATAGTGTAAACTAGGTAATAGTCAGTGCTGTTGATCCTAAAATTAAAAAAAAATAAATCTTTTTTAATGCAAACTTACACAATCACTTTATCGAAAACACACTTACAGTTACAACAATTGACACACGTCTGCTACATTAAAAATTTCTCTTCTTTCCAATTGTATTCATTACACAAATATTTTTTAATTTGTGCTTTAAAAAAAAAGGTCAAATTAGACATTCTAAAGGCATGTTAGAAAAATGCAATATCCATTAAAATTTCTCTTTTATTGTTATTAATTAAAAAGAAAATAAAGTCTATTGTAAAAGCACAAGCAATACTTCCTAAAATTAACATATTTTGATACGCCTGTCCCTTTAAATGCAACAGGTTATCCTACAAGCAAAAACGCGAGCTGAGATAAAATACGAAATTACAGAGCCAGACACTTGTAAAATGTACCTACAACATCTATACATTCACAAAATCCATGTAGATACAAGCAGATATGCTCACTACATATCCAAATAAATATATGCCGTATTATTGGCATAAGTGCAAGAAAACTAACAATTGATTGATTACCACAATAAACAGCTACAGCTACAACAACAACATTAACAGCAACAGCAACAACAAAAACTACAACACAAAATTATAGAGACATGAAACTTTTATTGCTTTTTAACAAAAATCTCTGATGCATTATAATGCAAGCAATAACTCATATGTATATAGAAAAAAAATTCTTTCAAATTTAACAGAAATTCAATGAATTTCTTAACAACCAATATAATAAAATTGACATGTAGAGAAATTCATAGAAGATAGATATTTGTACAATGTAAATATTTCTATGGACAAGGAAGGAAAGTTTCATTTTCTCCTACAACAAGATACATTTATTTTTTGTTTGTTTGTTTTTTTTAAACAAATATTCATATCTTTCATGTGATTGCTAAGAAAACGAAGGTGTTTTCTTTAGCTACGCATTTCAGTTGTTATGTCAGAGATAATTTAAGAAATTGTTCAAGAAAAAAATTACACGTATTTTTTTTTAAATCACAAGAAATGAAAGCTTACTAAGGTGTAGCTCTTATACTTTTTCTTAATAAAGCTTTATAAGATCTCAGTCGCATTAAGAAAGAATTCTTAGAAATTGCTAAAAATAAAATACTATACATTGTTAAGCTAAACTAAATAAATAAATAAATATTGCATTTTTTTATATCTATACTGATAAATGTTTGTTTTATTAGCTTAAAGACTCGTGCTTCACCTTTTAGCCTGCGCCATAAACAATTGCAGCAGCAGTGCATAGTTTACATGTTAAGCCATAATTTTTGCTCATAATTTGTCTCTTTTGTCCGTAACCAGAAATAGCTTAGGCCACCACGACAACTTTAAGCTCGAATTTATATGTATAGTTAGTATGTATAGTTGGGAAAAAAATATATACTAAAAATTCTACTCTATTAATTTGACAACAATTCACTCAAACTTAATTTTGACTTTATTTAAAAAAAAGTAGGAAAATAATAAGCATTTATAATGGAGAAAGAGTCCTAGTGATAATAAGTTTTTCATTTAGAAAACCTTCGTTAAAGTTAAAAAAAAACTTAAGGCTGATTAGTAAAATATTCCTAAACTGACAATCATTACGTTTTAAGTAAAATTAAAAAATATTGCATTACAACCCAGTGAAAAAAATTAAAGTCATTCTAGCGGAAGTGCATTTTCATTGCTTCCAAAAAATCGATATTTTTAATTTGCCGAGAGTGAGCAAAAAACCATGTACAAGCTTATTTTAGTCATACAAAACCTTGTAACTCCTCCATAGTGTTAGAAAATACTCACCAGAATTTAAAAAAAAAAATATTTTTTTAAAGAAATTTATGAATTATTTTTAGTCTAAAATTTAAAAGTTATTTGCTTAAATTTACATGAAAACACTGTTTTTGGCTTAAATTTGTATAAAAAGAAATGAATTGTTAAAATAAGTAACAATTTAAAATTTTTCCTAGATGAAAATATTATCATAGAACACAAAAAAGGGAATTTTTCTTAATATCGCTTCCAATTCAGTGACCAGGCATCGAAAAAGAGAACTTCTTGCAATGACAACCCTATGTAAAAATAATTAGATTCGATCGAAATTTGCACTACTTCCGCAGCGTAAACTCTACATTTTCATGACTTTTTTGGAGTCTCTTTTTTGACTGGGAAGTTATTGTAATTACTAAGAAAAGTTATTTTTTTAATATATTAAGGGCCATTATTATGACTTAACGATAAAGTTTCGGATAGTTATTCCTACCTTTAGCAAAACTTAACTATAAAGTGACCTTTAAAATTTTCCATTATTACAACTGTCCGATAAAATAAATAATAAAATGTTTGGTTGGTGGCAACATTTCTGTGGATATTGTGGATATTGTTTCTTAAAATTTATTAGTGGCAACTTGCTTTTGTTTATTTGTCAAACTACAAACATAATGAAAATATTTTTGTCAATTATTTTGTTTTTTATTATTCTTATGTGTTTTGTGTTGTATTGTTTTTGTTTTATGCCATATTTTGACCAAATAAATTTGACTTTGTTTTATAAAGTAGAAAGTATGGCAAGTGGAGAAAATGTGGCAAGTTCAAATGACTATGCCTCACAATAAAAGTTACAGGTAGGATGAACTTGTCTTTAGCTTATCGCTCACTTTTTGTTAAAATGAAGTTGTAATACTGAAAAAGTGTTTATCAATCCAATAACATCCTACCTTTAGCTAAAGACAAGTTATAATAATGGCCCTAAGATTATTATTTAAGTGGCAGTACTTCATACAAGACCTGCAGTTCAAGTCCCTGTTAGCTTTTAATTGTACATTGTAAAAAGGCCCGTAAATACTCGCGTGAATAAGGAGATTCATAAAAAATTAGTTCTTATTTATAAAAGGCTTATAAAACAGATTAACATACAAAATTTCTTTTATTAACCCTTTATAAAGCAAAATTCTTTTTTAGGAATAATATTAATATATAAAACGAAAGATTAAAGAAACGAACTTTATTTCATATGTACATGTGTATATACGATTGTCAGATATTACAATATTGTCAGTTCTGGCAATGCGATGACAATAAAAAAAAATTCCAGCTTGTTTTAAATATCAAACGTGTGTGGTTTTGTTAAACATAGAAAGTGAAAATATAAATTATTATGGATCATAAAAAAGCAATTGCAATGGTTTTGTCGGCATATGTTTTTTTTTAATAGGACCAGCACTCAGGGGATAACCCCTACTCTTGTAATGCATTGTGCTAGAACTAGGAAATTAGGTTATACGGAAAGAGGATAGAGAGTAGTGTCTGTGGACATTCGATTTAAATTTTCCCACGCTGGTAGTAACAGGACATACGAACATTGCAACTAAAAAAAGAATTCTCTCAGTAATGCGTAGTGGGATTCGTTGGCAAATCGACCACGAACAGGTCGCATGACCCCATTCAGAAATGTTGTCTAAATCATAGTTTAAAATCTCATTCATTGTTTCTCGCATATCCTTAACCTGCGGCAGACTAGTTCAATTGCTGAATGAAAAAGAATGGCAAATGCTGCCATCGTCCGAGAAAGAATAGATAGGGTTGAAGTTTTACGAAGAAGGTCATTTATAAAGATAAGTAATAAAGTTGGTGAAAGAAGATGAGATCATATCTATAACAACTCTTATAGTGCGATCCCTGAGGAAACTCGAAACCTTATGAGTGCACCATGCCACACTCTATCAAACGCCTTGGAGATATCGAGAACCACTACCTTAGTTTCGCCAAAATAGTGGATTGAATTACACTATTTCTCCTACACAGAAAAAAGTAAAAACAAGATTCAATTAAAAAAAAAAGATTCAGTTAAAAAAATTAATTAGTTTTCAACCAATCACGGAAATTGTAGTATTAACTCATCCATTTTAATTGAACATTTTTTTGGTTTTTTCAATTAAAAAAATATTACATTAACTAAAAATTTAATTGATGGTTTTCTAAAGATTCAATTAAAATTTAATTTAAATATTTTTGAAGATTAAATTAAAAAATTAATTGAAATACTTTTTAGGATTCAATTAAATAACTTATTAACATTTTTTAAAGATTTAGTTAAAATATTAATTAAAATATAAAAAATCTAAGAGTATAAAAATATAAAAAAATTGTAAAAATATAAAAAATGTTATGTACATATGTATGTATGTATCTTCATATAAAAAATTTACAAAAATGGAAACATTTGTGTATTGTACCAAAAACCTAACTGATGCATCGCATGGCTTTTGAAGTTTGAATGGAGGAAAAAAGTACAATGGCCGTATCCGGTCTTGTGTAAGTGTACATGCAGAATATTTTATGATTGGATTTTGAAGAAAGGCTTCGATGATTTCCATATCTACTTACGCAAGACGTTTTGCATCGAACCCCTAATACCGCCAATGTACTAACTTTACCATCCACATTTGGTCTATAAGCTTGCATTTTTATCATAAATGTCTTGTTATTTCTCAACAAAAGGGAACAAAATGAATTTCTGTTTTTTTTATTTTCATATTTAATTTTTTATTCAACTCATGTCAAAATTACTAAGAATAAAAAAAAAATTAAGCTGAGTAGTTTTTTCTCCCATATAAAATATCAAAACCAATTAAAAGATTAATTGAGTATTTTAATTGAAAATATTTTTTCAAAATAATGTGGCATACTACAAAATACAGCTCGATTTTCATACATAAAAACAAAAGTTGCATTATTTACATACAATTAACATGTAAAAATTGTTACCCATTTCAGAGTATTCTGAGTTAAGCTCTGTTGATAGCACTTTTTTGTTAGAGCAGCAAAGTCAATTAAAATAAACATATATTCAATTAAAATTTTAATCAAAAGTATTATTTTTTCTAAGCAATCACTTAATTAAAAAAAAATTCAACAATAATTTTTTCTGTGTAGGGCCCCCGTAGAGCGGCCTCTACCAACCCCATGCTTCGAGACCAGTGCTGGAATGCCAACCGGCCCGGTAGACTTTTTGATGTTGAGTTCCGACAAAACCCTTTTTTGAATGCCCAAGTTCAAAAGAATATCTTAGGCATAGTAGTGGATACTCTCTCTTGTGAAGGCAGCTGTGTAGCTGATTGCTTTCCGGCAAATATTCCAGCTAGTAGGTTAGCTTTATCAGCCGGGTCAGTGAATATTAGTTTATTTATTTATTTATTTAAAAATTTTACAAACATAATAAATTAGACAAAAATTTTAATTTACAAGAAATAATATGTTGTTTGAGTGTTTTGGTGTTTATTTGCTTTGTTCACAGTTGCAAAACACTTTTGTGCTTTGTTGTGTTAGTTGCTTTTGTATTGTAGTTGTTTTTATGTTTGTAAACAGCCGACTGTTAGTCTTGCATTCGGAAGATCGCAGGTTCGAATCCTGGAGTCAAGTCAGAGTATTTTGTATTTTTTTTTTAAACTAAAACTAAATTATAATTTAATTCAAGATGGTACATATTAAGTGTGTATCTTAACAATATTTAAAGTTGTTGTGGCTGCAGGGGTAAATACGTTCACTACCACGTGATGAGTTCCAAGTTCAAATCTTGGCCGGAGAAGCCAATAATTGATATACAAAAAATTTTCTGATGTCTATGTCAACCAAACGTAAGTTAAATAATTAATGAAATACGATTACTATATTAAATTAAATTCATGTTGATCTAATTTGAAATAACTTTGACTCGACATGATTCTTCATTTTGATTTTAACAGTACGCAAAGGTTAATTCAACGTAAAATAAAGTTATTTCAAAAGGAAAAAATTTCTTTGAAAATTACTATAAATCATGTTAAATTAACATGAAAAACACTTGAAGCAAAATCATTGCCAAAAAATTTAAAATTAACCCAATTTTTACGATTCTACATTGTTTTTTTCGGTGTGGAAGAGCACAAAAACAGGCAAAGCGAGAGGGGGTTCTAGCACACTTATGGTAGAACCAGGGCAGTTGAGTGAAATCGTGTTAAATAGAATCCATGAAGATATATCTATGGAAATCAATTATATGCGTACCAAGGAACATCTGAGAGATGCAAAGCTAATGATTAGGAAATCAGAAATCGTTTTAAATCTTGAATGTCTTTAAGAAAAAATAATCAGGCTTCCCTGCACAGGCCATTTCTTTAGAAATACTTCAACACACTTTACATTAAGAGTAACAGCCGGGGGACAGATTCTCTGATTATGACGATGAAACACGAGAGGACTTTCTGAAGGAATGTGAAGGTTTATGCCAGGCAAATACAGTCAATACTCCAAGCATTTGTTGGAAGATTGGGAACTACTCGTACTTATAGTAGAACCAACGGGAGGTCTTAATAAGGTGCTCTAGTCCCTGGTAAAGGATACAATAAATCTTTTTTTATTAAATTCTTTATTCATTCATATTCAAAAAACGATTGAAAATTCGACTGGTCGTACACATTACATTTTTTACAAACTTGCTTGTTTAAACTTTTTTGATATTATTTTAAAATTCAAATTATGGAGTTTCGACTATTTTTTAGGAAAGAATAACAGAACTGACTATCAGAGGACAACATTGACTCAGTTGATTGATGACAGTTACTTGCTTCAAATATTACTTGCAACCATTTCCATTTGGTTTCTTCCCTTATTTGTAAAAAAAAAATGCTTCAGTAAACACTACAGAATTTAGCAGCAAATTCGTATAAAACGTGATTCTTAAATAATACAGCAGCATTAACTGCAAGCTTAAAATTGGCTGTAAGTTAAGGATTGTTTTTAATATTACGTGACCAATAATTGGCATAAATCCGCTAACACGATTTACATTTTCCTTTTTTTCCTACTTCTTCCACTACAAAAATTGTACAGGTGTCTTGAGTTATTTTATATTTTCAAATTATATTTGTCTTTTGTGCTATTATTAGCAACTTTGTGTCAATGGCAGTTCAATGTGTAACCTTTTTGGTTGTTCTTGTTGTTGTAAAATTGTGGCAACAATTCTTAAGCATGTTAAATACCAGAAACAAAAGTAAATTAAATATATTTATTTATATATTTTTCGTTTATTTGTTTATAATTGCTGTTGATTTTGTTACTATTTGTGCAAAGTGATTTTTTTGTTTTGCTAATTTTATATTTTTTGCTTTAGCTTTAAGCCTTAAAGAGTTCATGTCTGTTTGTACACATGTTTATTTGCTTACCAAAATTTACTTTTTATGCATTTTCATAGGATTTTTTTTATTTTATTTTTTCTGATTTGTCATTTATGCAAATCGTGACTTTGTTACGTTTTACGGTAGTACTTGCCACCAATACAACAGTCGTTCAATCACTCACCCAATCATTCATTCACTCAGTAACTTATTCTGTCACAAGTTTTATTTTTTTGTTTAAAGTTTTCGTTTTTTTTTTGGGAGTGTATGCAGCAATTTATGTATATGCCTGCATTTATATGAATATACAAATATTGGTATCAGAAATGTATTCATGTCTGTTCCTATATGTAATTCAAAATTGACCAAATTAGTTTTTCTTTTATAAAATTTTTATTTTATAGTGATTAATGGTTATTTATTGTTTGTCATGAAATTGTTGTTAGTGCTGTTTTCTGGACAAGTTGTAACGATTTAAGATGAGAAGATCAATTCAATGGAGTGGAAAAATCAATTTCAAATAATTATTATTATTTAGTTCATGAAGTAGTAAATTTACTGATATTACCCTTAAACTAAGCTAATCTAGGGGAAAGCCCCTTCTCACGCGCAACAGAATGATATTTCAATGCGCAGAAAAAAAGATTGCCGTCATTTGCGCAGTAAGCTAAAATCAAACAAACCTCTTTTTGTGGCATCAATTGCATGAAGTTTCAATTCCGTTACAAGAGAGAATTTTATAACGCCTCACAGTGGGGCCAAATGTCCTTTTTGCGAGGATCAATTCACATCTCCACTACTATAATAGTGAGTAACCAAAAATTTATATAACTAGATTCTAAAACTGCATTTTTACAAGAAAGTTTGGCGGTATAGAAAAGGGGAGACGGCTACCTCCCTACAAAGTAACTAATATTTTCCCTATATCTTCAGAACTAAAATAGTGAGGCACACTAAATTTAATGTGCAAAGTAATTATTAATTAATTAATAAACATGATTTTTTTATATAAAAAATAACGAGCAGGAACGTGCGTAATTAACAAAACGAGCACACATTATTCATCACACACACATTATTCTTCAGTTCGAATTGCAAACATTGAATGACTTGGGACAGGAATTATCCAAAAATAAATTTGTAACACACACACGCACACACGCTATTTATTTCAATCATTATTATATATATACCACCAAGAGTCACGCGTGACTCATGCGTGACTAACACGCGACTCACGCGTAACAAATCATGACGTTTGTACATTTCTAATGGAGGCACATAAATCAATGACAAAATCAATAGCAATAAAAGTCTTAGTGATAAATTCAACGTGTGAGGCTTTTACAAACTCGTACACAACTTCAAGGACGCAGCGATGCGCAGCATAAAATTTTTCTAAAATAGCGCTTACTAGTTTAACCCTTAAAATAAAATTAAAATCTCTGCTTAATTGAGGCCAACTAATAACTTTAAGTCCACTTAAACTGAGAGAATCAATTTTTTGCACTTCCAAGATAAAGATTAAAAACAAAGCCAACAAATTTCAGGGTGGTGTCGGCTACAAAACCGAAGGTACTAAGTTCAATCGGTGTATCCAATAGCCATTAAAAAAACAAAATCATGCATTTTTCTGATGTGCATTAATTAGTTTCCTTTTGTGTCAGTTATTGTAGGAAAGTTTAAGTTATGAAGTCATAGTCACTGGCCACTGAACTATACCGATTTCAGCAGATACTAATCCTAATTTAACATAAGAGCCCCTCCATCGTTGTGTAGCAGAATTATCGGCAAAGTAAAATAACCGATAAAACGGCTGCTAACCACAGCTTAAAAAAAATAATACGCCTCATTTAACACTAGAGGCGTGCAAAACGTGCAAAAAGCAGAGTTGTAAAAGAATGAAGCTTTTCTCTGTCTCCTCCTTCACCGCCTGTCTTCTCGATCACTGTCGCTTTCCTAAAGAAGGAAGGTTAGGTTAGGTTAGGTTAGCAGGCCGCTGGTAAGGAAAGAAAGTTAGAGTCCAGCTCACTTGGGTCCAATATTATGATCCCTTTGTGCTGCCTGTAATTTGAGAGAAGATAGAGAGAGAGAAGACAGGGGAAGAATGAGAAGGGTAGAACTACACAAGAGATAGAAGATTTTTCAGAAGGGGTGTGATTTGAGTAGGGAGTGGGTCAAAAAATTTGGCTAGGGGGGGAGGGTCAGTGATTATACCAACCACTATTCCTAATAAAGAGGCTAATACTTTTGAGCCCAATTTCCGATAACTCGGATAGGTTTCCAAAAGATGTTCTGCCAAAGAGGTGCAGACGGAGATCCTCCATGGCGGGACAAAGACATAGGAGATGCTGGATACTTTCCTCCTCTTCCTCGTCATTGCAACTATGGCAGTAGTCATTATGCGGGAGACCCATACGTTTAGCATGGGTTCCGAAGGTACAGTGACCAGTCAAAGTAGCTACTATATCTCTCAAATGCTTCCTATTGAAGGGCATGAGATATTTCGTTCTACGAGAGTCCAGGCGAGGCCAGAGGGTTCTCGCTATTGCACAAGAAGGTAACACCTAGTAATAGTAGAATGCATTCATTGCCTGAGTGTGACTTCTCTTACAAAAAAAAACATTAAACGCAAAATAATTAACCCCCTTTTTTCAACAAACAACACCGAAAATCTACTTTTTTTTTAATTTAATTTAAATTAAGTATTACTTTTTAATAAATTGCGCTCTTGATACCAATTTTTTCCTAAATGTTAAAAATTTTGTTTTTAAACCATACTAAGCTTCTTTTTCTAAATGGGAAAAGATTTGACTTTTCCATGGGCAGAACAGTGGACCAAGGTTGATCAAAGGGTCAAAATATTGTTTTTTTTCAAATATTTTCTAATATTGTTTTTTTTCAAATATTTTCTAAAGTGTAAGCGAAAACTCATTAATTCAGGAGAATATGTAGCAAAAAATCTTTTTTATCAGATCAACAACATCAGTTTAGCATCGCTTTGAATCTTTTATTAACCCAAGGTTGCCCACTTTGCGGCTTAGTGGCTACGCCACCTTTAGAGATAAATAGCCCAAATTCCAGGCTTAAGTTCTTGAGCACCTTCTGAAATGGTGTATGAAATTTTATAACAATCGAATAGAGACTGTAGTATTATTTAAATTTTTTTTAACAAAATCCCCCACAATCAATTTTAATGCGTCATCACCAGGAAAACCAGAAATATGCTCTAAAAAAAAGAGTTTTATGTGCCTTCCATATGCACTAAAAGCTTGGAAATATGCACTACAACTTTAAAAAAATATGCTTTTAAAAATAAAATAAATTGCTTTATTTGTAAATGAAAAATTATTTTTAATTCAAAAATTCAACAAAATTTTCATTTCATTTTCAATTTTCAAAACAAGAAAAAAATAAAATAAACAAAATCATTACATAATAAAAAATTTAGCAGAGAATAATTGCTGTATTAAGAAAAATAAATTGGGTTTGAAGTATACGTTAAAAAAAAAAATTATCATAAAATTTTTTCCTTAAGCAAATAGTACAAATAAATTTTTTTTTAAACTCCCCTAAAATTTAACTTCAACTTTGAAAGAAATCGCGATATCGAAATTTAAACTTTGCAACTATATTTTGAATAAATAACACAAGCTTTTTATTTATAATTTCTTATTATAATAAAAATCGTTGCCGGTTCCATCTAAACAAACTCTTATACATTGATAATGTTCCTTTAACATCTAATCGGGGCAGGGTCTGTCACAAAACTTAAGTCCGTAATAACTGCGTAATATACATAAAAATTCGAAAATATGCTAAAAATATGCAAAAACATGCATTAAAGGATAAAATATGCAAAAATATGCACTAACAAATTGATGCCAAAATTTGTAAAAAGTTCTGAAACGGATAAATATCTTATCTCCGCATTAATATGGGACATAAGAAAAAATATGCAATTGCATATTTGCGGTTTCCCTGGTCATCACAAATACAGCATTACCTATTTGACATTTATTTTTGAATTTTTTGCATCTTTCCGGGTACTTTCAGTTTTTAGGGTACGTTTTTTTATAAATACGTAAAATGACCGGGTTTGGACCCAATGTGCGGTTGTTTAATTACTTTCATTTTCAAATCGGCAAAATTTTACTTACTGCTTAATGCTTTAAATAAAAAAAACATAATTTTAAAATAAAATTTAAATATTTTTGAAGTAAAAATAAATCAATTTCTCTTACGGTTAACAATACCCTTAAGAAGTAAAAAAATTAAAAATTCTTGTTACCGAATAATGTCAACATAACGCCAACAGGAATAACATAAGTGCAACATACATTCCTCAAAAGAGAAGTGTTGAGCATTTTCCCATGTTTATAAAAAAAAACTATTTAATTTTTATAGATTTAAATAATGTTTACAAAAGTCAGTTGTCAACTTTAAGATGCCTTTACAGGTTAGTAAGCACACTCAAGTGTTTTGGTAGGCCCAATAAAAAAGACACTACAGCTAAACGGGGCGGAAGAGAGAGTTTACGTGTATTTAAAAGAGATCAAACAGAAACCAAACGTTATTTATGCCGCCAAAGTTGATATGCCCATTGTACATTACCGCCAAAATACATGGCAACTAAAGAACAACAACAGCAGGACAATACTTTGCTAAACAGTTATGAATGTTGTTGCATGTTCATGTAAATTTTACACAAAACATTTAACATGTTCTAATTTTTATGTTTCATTTGCTTTATAGTTTTATGTAACCCATATAAAAAAATAAAAACGAATTGAAAAATTATGATTTTTAAAAAGGTTTTGAAATATTTCATATGCCGGCATGGAGTTCAGTGCTTAGTGCTTTATAAAGAAAGAAAAAAACATTAACGAAGGTTTCGTTTCCACACACTTTTTGTGTGTGTGTGTGTGTGTCTGTGTGTTTTACAATACTTTTTCTCTGGCTAATTTTAACAGGCCTTAATAAATTTTTGCATTAAAACAACACCAACCATTTACGTATTATCACTGGGCAACAGGCTGGAAAAAAATTCGACCAAAGAGAAATGTAAGAAAATCGCATATGAATTGGTTGTAAATTCAAATTGCGTTTACACAGTTAAAATGCGATCAATACGCCCGATTTTCTTACTCAATTCATTTTTAAACTTTGATTTTACTTTATTCGCAAACGTGCTGCAAGAAAGAAGTGTGTACGTAATCATACAATTATACACCGTTTCTTTAGTAATTTTGCAAAAGGAATGGAAAGCTTTTTCTAGACGTGGAAACAAGGGGTGATATAAAAAGCACCCAATTTGTGAGTTATTTCACTACATCATTCCAGAAGAAGTTGCCGGTTTGTTATGTGGAAACTATCTTATATTTTTCATGTTTTTGAAACATTTCAGTTTTTATATTTATCTAACCACAAGAAATTTTATTCGAAAATTTCTATCCAGTTATCGAAACGAGCTACTGGTTACAAAAGAACTTCCGTAAAACGAAACTTAACAGTGTTTTATAATACTCGCAAATATTTCTTTTTGGGAAACAGTGTAATCAAATCGATGGTGTTTTAGATTTAATAGCTTTAAAAGTGTGTGTGTGTGTGTGTGTGTACTTCTGAAGTTTTTTACCCGCTGGATTTTGTTTCAGTTTACTTCTTTCCACGAGTAGTATATCGTTTTTGGTTTCTGCCATTGGTGGCAGGCGATATTCGTGCATAAATTAATAAATATTTTTGGACCGCACACAATGTTTAACATGTTTTATTAATTCAATTTGTGCTTAAATTAACGTGTAACTGCAAAATATTGAGTTACTTTTTTTTACAATTTTCTTCATGTTGTTGGTTGTTTGTTGTTATATGTAGATGTTGCTGTTGTTGTTGCAGCATTAACGTTTTTTTTTTTTTGACTTTTTGTTACTAAATGCTTGTTGTATTTGGTTACTCAAATTAAAATAACTTAAATGACGGAAAATATAAACACGAGTAAAACAAAACGCTACGAAGAACGAACACCATTGAATGACGACAACATTTGCAAGAACAACAAGAAAGCCACCAAAGCCTTCTGCAAAATGTCTCAACAGGAATGTGTTAAATTAAAATATTAGTGATTTTAGTTTTAGGTGACAGAGTTTGGAAAAAAATAATAAAACAAAGTATAGAATTAATGAAAATATTGTTGGAATATTTGAATCAATAATTTATGGTCCTTCGGACCAAGCTGTTGATTTTATAAAACTTTCGTAAAAATGGACAATAAACCTCAAACTTTCTAGAATGTCACAAATAAAGTCATAAGGAATTACAAGATTTAAAAATACATCAGTTTTCGTATACCTAAGAATAAATTAAAAAAAAACAACACCGACAGAGGCACTCAAAATAATTATCGCTACGGTTATACGATTCTCAATCCACCTTTTGTTCACAAAAATTTAGAATTACAACTAAATGCATAGTTTAGTTGTACATACTTGCAAAATTTTTATTATGGCTTACAACTTTTTGCACGATGAGACAGCTGCTTTTTATCAGTTGTATTTTTGTTTTAATTTCGAGTGTTGTATTAACTTTGATCCATTCTTCCAGGCGCCAGCCACCCAATCCCATTTGTCAACCAATATTGATGCCACGTATATAAAACATGAAATGTAAAAAAAATACAAGAGCAAACTTGAACTTTTTAAAATGATTTGTGATGGCAACTATGCAACCATGGTTTTAAAAAAACATAGCATAGATGAAAACCTTTTCTTTTCGAGCATTGTTTCAAAAACAACTAAAATTAGTTGTAATTCAGAATGCAAAAAAAAACAGTTAAGTTGTTTTAAGGTTGAGTTGTAGCAATTTCAACTAAATTTAGTTGAGTTGTAAACCTAGTTTCTAGTTTCTTGAGCACTTTTACCCTTCGAGTATGTTGACGAACATTATATGATAGAGTTAAGAAAATTAAATAATTAAATAATGTTTAGAATTAAAGAAAATATTGTTTGAAATATGAATATATTACGGAAGATGGACCGGTAATGTATGGTCTTTTGAACCAGGCAATCAATATCAAACTCTCTAGAATATGAAAAATAAAGTTATAAAAACGGTTCTCGAAGGAAATTAATTAGAAAAAGGCAGAAGCTCACAAAAAAATTAGCGCTATGGTTATACGAGCCTCAATCGGACTTTTACTTGAAAAAAACTAGTCTCTTAGGTGCCTATTACGGATCAAGTATGTTGGCAAGCATTTGTGTTGAACCAACCGATTCAGTCATCTAATAAGGTAAAACTAGGTATTGTCGAGCACGCCTGTTATTTAGGGTTACTTCAAGCAATGTAATTAATTGTTCGTCCAACACATAAGAATCTAAATTTCATAAAAAGCTTTAAACAGAAAAGATTTTTTAAGACAAAACACAACCCGCAAAGCAATTACGTTGTCTGCGAAAAACAACCAGGGTCTATGGTGGGAATCAAACCCACGAAATCTGGACTGAGATGCTAGCACCGCTACCACTTAGCCACAGGGGCACCCTGATAGCTGCCGTGCGGATTTTTGAACGTTGTTTCCACATCTTTTAGAACATTTTTATAAGAATATTTGGGAAGCTACTCGATCCATTTTTTATAAAAGGATTTTTTCTTTTCAGTATTTCGTGTCTAAAATTTGTTTTCATTTACGTTGAATGAAATTTTGTGTTCACACCATCGCATTGGCTGAAGTAGTTAGCTCGGTTGACTACAAAACCGTAAGTCATGGATTCGATCCCGTGCATTATTGTCTATTTGTATCAGTTGTTGTAGGAAAGTTCAAGTGATGAAGGCATAGACGCTGCTCACTGAAGTACACCGGCTTCAGCGGATACTAATGATGTTGCTAATGTAACATCAGAGCGACCTCCTTCGTTGGTATTCTGTAGCAGAATCATCGGCGCACTAAAATAACTAATAAAATAGCTACGAAACACAGTTTTAAAAATTTAGTACTCCTCATTGACACCAGAGGCGCAGCAACTCTGCATTATTAAAAAAAAACAAATTTGCAAAAAGCCAGAGTTGCATAAGAATGAAACTTTCCTAAATTTCTTCCTTCAGCACCAGTCTTCTGTATCAGTATCCTTTTCCTAAAATAAGGTAACACCTATTAGTAGTAGAGATCACTCACTGGCTGAGTGTTAACTTCTCTTTAAAAAAAAGCAATGTTCAGAATTAACATGCCTACATCGTTTACTTGGAGAGCCAGAGCAGTCTAAGTCCTACAGTAGACTGCTCTGGTGCCCCAAGTCAAGTGGAACGTAAATCAGGCGGTAAAGGTAATCAATTTTTAGAAGACAAAAAAAAAAGAAAAATAAAAAAATTTCGTAAACTTTCAGGCATGCCTTACACGAAATATATTTTAATACTTTAATTTGAAATTTATTTGCTGGTGGTTCAGCTTGGTCTATATGCATTTCATTGTTGCTGTAACAAATCATCAGTAGACTTCAACCACACATTTTGAATAGTCACAAACCTCCTATCTTATGCACAGACTTTCAGAACTATTTGAGAATTCACAAATAATAATATTTTTGAAAATCACAAAAGAAAAATAAGCATAGTAGGCTTAGAAACTCATACAAAAAAAACACGACTTTTTAATTTGTTTGTTATTGGATTTTGTAAAAAAGCAAATCTAGTCAGATAAAAGGTCTGAATTGACTTTTTTTTAAATAATGTGCCTACTCAACACTAGAGGCGCTAAAAAATTGTATAAAAGTCAAGCAAATTCACAATTTTAGAGCTTACAAAAATCAAATTCTTATTTAGAGGTTTACCATTGGCTTTTATTTCACTCTTCCTTTCCTTACTTCAGGTAAGACAAAGGGACCTTTTAGTGATCAAAAAAAACTCGAAATTAATTATTTTTTCTTAGTAAATTTCCAAACAAAATTAACCACCTAGTCTAATACGGACTTTCATGCTAAGTGTTAGTAATTTCATTAGATTTTCTAGATGGCGCAAAATGGCACAAAAATTACCAATAATAGTAAGTCCCACTTCCCATTACATAAATTCTATTGCTAAACTTTTCCTTCATTGAACTTTCATCAGTATTCACACAATGAAGGTCTTATTTTTGAGCTCATATTTTTTATCTATCTCTCTCCTACAAACTAATCAGCTTATCAATCAGACTTCCATGGTGGGAACGGGAACTAACTGCAGTGAATATTAAATTTCTTTTGATTATAGAATAGTAGCACTCAAGCAAACACTTTTGTTGTTCTTCAAACCCTGATCCCAAGAATAAAATGAGGCGATTTACGAGCAAAATAACACCAAAAACATTGGCAGCCTTTCTTTGGCATGACTTGTGTCTCTTATAAGAAATCACAAAAATCACATTGTCAAACATTGAAAAGCCCAGTTAAGTAAGCTTTTACTTTTTGTATAAAGAAAAAAGGCACTAACAATCTTTCGCCCAGCGAAAGATTTCTTTTTTGTTTTTTTCTAAATCTCTCGCACTACCATCAATTTAAATGGTTGCGCGTGTTTTGCTTTATCTGCCGGTGGTGGGTTTGTCAGGTCGTACGACCTCTCTCACTCAGTTTGTTTTGCCACTAAATTGCGTGATTGCTTAGCGTTTGCAACAACAAACTGCAACAGAAACAAAATACATATATTATGTACGAGTATAAATAAAGTTGCGTTTTTTATGCAAACGAACTCGTAAACATGCGTTTTTGATATGAGCATTAAGATTATTTATAAGTAAAATAAGAAAGCAAATCAAAAGCGCAACAAAACCCACTTGATATTTTCTCAATATCGAGTCAACACCTTTTTTTTAATGATGAATTTTTAGGTGCAAGATTAACAAACAAAACAATAAAAAATAATTAAGGTTCAATTTCAAAAAGAGGATATCAATACGTTTATTTAATAATATGTCCATAAATAAAAAAATTTTATTTCATTTAAGAAGAAACAGGTTCAAACTCGACTCGAATAATTAAATTGAATTTTTTTTCACTCATGTTCTGTTATAAATAATCACCTTTACTCCAGTTGTCAAAGTCGACTTCACATCAATACAATGATAAAAAAATTGGCCTTAGTCTATCGGTTGATGAAAAAATTACAGCTATTGCCAGACACGTTCCATTTTTTATACCTTAGGGGACAGAAAAAGACTGTCAATAGCACAAAATTGTTCTCGAAAGCGAATAATAAGATCCCAAATTTTTGGTATTACCTTGATATAACGTCCATGTTGACAACTGGAATAAGTTTGAATGATTTATTTTATGAAGTGAGAACCTCAATTTCACAAATATACAATTCATAATTCAAAAATTAAATACAGTAACTTTTCTTTGCTTCTGGAAACAAATCGCACAAATAAAATGATCATACGATTAAACTAAATTTGAAAATCAATGTATTAAATCAGTAATTTAAAATTTCCCTTTAAGCAACGTAGCAAAAAGTGGAACCTAATGAAAGTTATGCATTTTAGGTGCGGAATATAAAGTGCTTCCAAGATGCATGAAGTGATGTCAGAAATTTCTTCATTCGTTTACAAATAAATAACGTGTGGAACATCGTAGCAGAATATGTGAATATAAGAAACCCAGCGAAATATGGAAGTTATGTATTCTAAATACGGCATTCTGAAGTACTTCCGAAGATGCGCAAATTGAAGGGAGGTTTTTCTTAATTCGTTTCAGCAATGTTGAAGTCGGTTTTGTAAAAAAACAAATTATTTTTCTATTATATTTTTCTTTCTATTCTATTTCCGTCTCATCTTGAGGTCTTTTTAGGGTTCCGTACCTCAAAAGAGAAGAGAAACCCTATTGTTTTCGCAAGTATGTCCATCCGTCCAGCCTTTCTGGCTGTCACATGCTGTCTTCTCGAGAACCCTAAGAGCTACAGACCTAAAATGTTCACACAGCATGGAATATGGCCGCTAAAAAAACAAATATTTGACCTTGAAAAATTGAAGAATATTCTGAAGCAAACAGCGAAAGATTTTAAAATCCTAATGTAATATACTATACCTTTTAAATTTTCAAAGCTATTGAATTATTATGCAGACTACACCAACTAACACTGGAATTTAAAGAAAATCAAAATTAAAGGGTATTATAAGAGTTAATGTAACTTGGACTATTCAATTTTGAAATTTTCCAAAACGCTAAAACTAAAAAATACCGCAATTAAAAAAACACCAAAATCTGAAAAAAATCGTTTAATCCAAAACAAGTGACGAAACTAAAAAATAGACAACATAAAAATAAATTTGGTACAAGCAAGCAGGGTTGTCAGATTTTTGCCGGCCTATTTCGCCAAATTGGTTTTAAAAATCTGTTTTATGTAGTTTTTCATAGTAAATATTTGATAATAAATTTGTTTTTATATAATATTATTTAAATATAAAGTTTTATAAAATGATCGTACTCGTATAAAAATGTATCCGAAAATCACCAAAATTAGAAAAAAAAACGCCAAAAATTATTTCTTGTAAATTTTTTTCAACCAAATTCAAAACGCATTAATGACTATAATTAATATAAGAAAAATTATCAAAATCAAATTGTTTTAACTTCTTGCAGACGAGTTTTGGTAGGATTTATTATTGATACTACTTCTTCAACAAACTAATGCCCTAATTCTGTTCAACGATTGTATCGTCTTGTACATGGGAAAAAAAAGGCGCAGTTGTGATTCTTTAATACAATTAATATTTGTTGTCTATGCTAGAAGGTTCGTGTATTTGCTTTATGATTTTGTTTCAAACAATACTTCCAACACATATTTTTTTATATATTTTTCAAACTATTGTACAATACTTTAATTTAATTTTTATGTTTTAACAACATGGCAATAATATTTTTATTTTTCATTACCAAAGACAACAACCATTTTTGAAAAATAGCTTTCAGAATCAGACAATCGTTATTTGTAAAAATTTATAAACAAAAGTTACTATTGTCGGATCGTTAAAATCGCACTAAAGATCTCAAAAGTATTTTCAAACAAAAACGTCCCAAATCGTCTTACTGATTTAGGGCATAATTTTCCTGAATTAGAAAAATTTTGAATTTTAATTTTGTTAAAAAAAATAGCCATAATAATCGCCAACAAATTTGTTTATCGCCAGAAAAATCGCCATGTCGCCGAACCAAAAATTTTGACGCCAAACAAGTTGAAAATCGCCACTTTTGGCTCTAAACCGCCATATCTGACAGCCAGCAAGCAATCACTAAGACAAAAAAGAAGAGCTTCGGAGAAGTGTAAAAATCCCACAGTACATCACCTCTACCTTACGAGGATATATTAACTTAAGCGAATGACGAAATTTTACACAAGAAGTTGGTCGGCTGCACTATAAAATTTTTTCATAGTCCATCCTCCCTCGCTTACCTGGATACAAATTTAGATGCGAATGGGATTTTTACTTCGTGATTGGATTTTGTATTTTTTCAATTGAAGTGTGGTATGAAAATAAATAAATGTAGGTAGGCCAGTGGGAAGTTTTCTTGACTAATATAGGGAGTTCGTGGGATCGACTCCTGATTCAATGCGAGTACAAAAAGTATTTGATATATGTAAATTAATTTGCATAATTTACTATTTATGAAAGCTACAATATTTCATGAATTCAGTACATGCGTATTGCACTGAAATAAACTCTTAAAACGAAATGTTCCAAAGTGGAATATCGCAAACACATATCATGCTATACGTAAGCAGGTTTGTAAGGCAATATCAGGTCGACGTTCCCTTAAAAACCTGCTTATGGCGAATAATATGTACTTTTGTTATTCCCAATCATTTATTGACAGTTTCTCTTTGAGCATTGAGTTTTTGCCAGCTTTTTAAATTTTGATTTACATCTACTAATGAGTAGAATTGCTAATATAAATTTTTTTCAATTCGTATTAATAAAAATGTTTATAGTATAGTACCACACACAATTTATATAAAATCAAGTGGATCTTAATATATAGAACGCTTTTATAAAAACTTGTCAAGTTTACATTCTGTAGCAATAAGGAAAAAGGGCTTAAGTCACATTTGACTGCAGGAAAGCAGTCAATTTATTTCTTTTACAGTTAAATTGAGATATGTTCTGCTTTTGAGCCAACATCGTTCTACACACTATAAGTAATTTATATATTTAAGTTGAAATATACCAAAGTATAACCTCAATTAAATTATTATTCCAAATGACTTCTAAAGTCTAAAAAAGATAAGTTGCAAGTCATAGTGCTATAACTTCCAAAAAAATCCCACAAATTAATTGAGATTTTGATCAGGGGTACTTTTAAATATTCAAACTACTGAGGTACCATTAACTCAAAATCAACTTATCGCGACTTAAGCACTTTTTCCTTTTTGCCACAGAATTCATAATCAATAAACAAATTGTTTCAAAAGACAAAAACCACAGCAGTCTATCAGTTACCAACTATGCAGGAGACTTTTTTCAAAGTAGTGAGTTGGCGTTTACCACGAGTATACTCTTGCATACACTTATTCAAATATAAAATGATCGACAATATACTCAGTAAAAGCTAAAAAGTACAATTCAATTCAAGAAACAAACTTTAAAATAAGTGGCTACCAATTGTGCCAAACTGTATTTTAATTAGTTGAAACAAAAAAAACCTAATACAAAAATAAATTCCGTGAAGTGCGACTTTGACCCGCGCACGAAGGGTTCCGTACGGTCACGAGATATGTAATTCAACACGAACAATATAACCTATAGTTTTGGCATTTTTTTCGTTTTTGGGTTTTTTTCGGTTTTAAGCGTTTTTTTTTTTTAGTTTGGGGGTTTTTTGAATTTATTGGCGCTTTCTGCGTTTTGGCACTTTTCTCACGTTTTGGAGATTTTTTTAATTTTTGGCGATTTTTATTGTTTTGGCGTTTTTTTATTTTGGCGATTTTTTTAATTTTGGCGTTTTTTTCATATAGGTGATTTTTTTTTTGGTTTTGGCGATTTTTTTAGTTTTCGCACTTTTTTTCGTTTTGAGGATTTTTTTCGGTTTTTGGCATTTATTTTAAATTTTGGCGGTTTTTTTCCTTTTGGCGGTTTTTTTTAAATTTGGCGATTTTTTTTAATTTTGGCGATTTTATTTCATTTTGGCGATTTTTTTTCACATAATGGCGCATTTTTCGCGTTTTGGCGATTTTTTTCGGTTTTTGACGTTTTTTTCATTTAACGATTTTTTAGAATTTGGCGATTTATGCTAGAAATTTTTTTTTTAATTTTGTCGATTTTTTTCGATTTGGCAATTATTTTTTTAAATTTTTGGCGATTTTTTTCAGGTTTTGCCGATTATTTCGGTTTGGCGATTTTATAATTTTCGGATTTTTTAGTTTTACCGTTTTTGAAAATTTCAAGAGTTTACCTCTTACGGTCTCCAAGATATATCAATTTGTCAAAATTACATAGTCAAAATTGCATTAACTGATGGACTACCCTTTAATTAATATTTTTTAATATTTTAATGTTTATTGTTGTAGTTTATATAAAAATACACTAACTTTACAAATTTCAAGTGTCAATATACATATGTACATATGTATGTATGTATATTACATGCGATTTTAGCATTTTTCGTCGCTCGTTTTGGAGCACCCTTTAATTTCTAATTCTCGTGTATTTGTTGTTGTAGTGGCCAAGGTTCTATGTACTCTGTCCAAATTTCAGATCAGCAGCTCTTACAGTTCCTGAGAAAATACCGTGTGACGGATAGACGGACAGATGGACAGACGGACAGCGTAGCGAAAACAATAGGGTTCCTTTTTCACCTTTGGTGTACGGAACCCTAAAAAAACCAACATGGAAACGTTAAAAAATATTAAACATCTCCACCTGTATATACTCGTATTGGAAAATGCAAAGAAGTTATTTATTGAGTGTACACTACACATTTGCAATGGATATATAGAAAGGCATTGCAAGACATCTTCCTACAAATAAGATTTTCAGGAATGGAAAATGACTGTTTATGATTTAGTGTGTAATATGTTGATTATCATTCTTCATTTAAAAGGACAAACCCATTGACAATTTTATCGTAACCGACACTTTACGTACAAAAACATATTTGCATATTTAAAAAAACCTTCTGCTGCAAAATTTAATTTTTGCTTTCGATAAAATTGAAAATAAGGCTCGATATGAATATATAATTTGTATTTAATATTCCACTACAAGCATCTTATTTATTTATTCAGTTGTTTAACTTGCTTATTAGTTGCTATTTAGATCTAATTGAACAGAATCTCTTGTGCAGCCCTTTAGTGCATACAAACTTTAATAAGTTTGTGTGTGGGTTGGAGTTTTTTTATCGATAACACTAGAGGATTCAATCCACAGAGAAATGCTATTCATCACAGGTGGTAAAAGCAACGCCCTTATATGTGTCATACACCTTGTGGCACAAGCCAAGCATTTAACATAAAATCTTAAGAATGAATACAAGCTTCACGTAAAATAAAAGGGAATTGATGAAAAACATAGATAAAATTTATTATCTGTCCAAACAAAGTTTATCATTAACGAATTAAATATCTTTCAGCTTTTGGCAGCAATTAGTCATGAATGTAGGGAAATAAAGAAAAAAGTGCTTAACCATTGGCTAATACCAACCGGGAAATAAAAGAATTATACTATTCAGAAAAATATTGAACTGATCTTTCAACTAGTTAATAGAAAAGTTAATCATCCTTATTGTGAATAAAATATAACTTGGATTCATTGGATTCACAATATAGCTATAGTAAATTTTGTTTACTTGAAACTGTGGCAAATTCTCGCAATCATGAATAATTTTTTCATGGGAATATTTTCGACTGTTCACTTCAATTTGAAGCTTTTAAAAATAAAATATAAGTAAGATAAATTTTATAAATTTTTTGAACACATAATAACTAAATTTTAAGGATTAAATCGACATATAAAAAGCAATTTGAAATATTATAGCAAATGATGCGGGAAAATACGGCTGCACTAAAGATTCTAAGAAAATGGTAAAAAAAAATTGGAGCAGAGATATTCTTCTTTTTGCGATGACCAACGCACAGTGGCGTGAATTAAAAGAAAAATGGTAAAAAGTCCGCAACTTTTGAACTAGTCAACCGATTTCGATGAAACCAACTGTTTTGGAAAGTACAGGTGTTAATACTCTTACATACATATGTACATTGTACATATATCTCTTGATACATAAGTATTTCTGTCAAATAATATTCAAAACTTAGGCAATTTATATGCGTTTAAAAAGGAGCTACATAAAATTTTTTTGTAATTTAATGTTCTAATGTTTAATTACCTACTAATTTTTTTTAATAAATAAATAACTCAATATATTTGTCCTTATATTCTTACATTCTATTGTATTTAAGTAAAGAATGTATTTAATAACAGCTTCAAGAGTTCATAAAAATGTGGGTTTGTTTCAGTATCAGATAAAATACGTAAATTGTTACCTGAGGTGTTATATTTGTGTATACATTTTAAGACTGATATAATGGCAAAAGAATACATATTATATACCGTTGAATAGACAATTATATCTACTATTGTAATAACATAGAAAAAATTTGGAAACATTTGCAGTAAAGAAAATAAGATCAATAATTTAGAATATTTCAGAAAGTATTTAAGGTAGGAGAATAATTTTTTTTCAGTTTGCAAAACTAAATGTATACTATTGATAAAAATTAAAATGATTCCCAATTTATAATACTTTTTTTTTATTGGGAAAAATTGTGTTAGAAAAATTTTTGCATTTTTATAAAATCTCCTCTCCTGCCTACATTTATATGTAGGATGTCAAGAGTTTCTTACAGATTACTTGTAACAAGTTTATTCATAATAAAAACCAAAAAATTTACAAAAACGATCGTGCAATTTGTTTGCCACATCCGAAAATCGGATTAAAAAAAAAATTGCTAGTTTTCGACCAATGCTGCATGTAGGGTGCACCAACAGAAATCTCCAATGTTTTTTTCACAGCCTTTCTCAATGTCTCTTTTCTCCGAAACAATCAGTTTTTATCAAATACTTAATAATTTTTTAAAATATTCGAAAAAAATTAAGAATACTTTTTTTACAAAATATACAAAATTTTCTCATAATTTTTAAAAATCCAAACTGCAAAATTATTCCTTGCTACAATTTTATATATATCAATATTTTTTTTCATATGAATTGTAATGAAGTTTTCTTTCAAAAACAATAAAACAAACTGATTTTTGGCAAGTAATAACGAAGTTATGTACTAACGAATAAAAAAGTCAGGGCCAAAAATTAAAAAATAAATTTTTCAAGTCAAATAACTTGGAAGCTGAAAGAGATAAAATGATACTCTAAGCATGTTTTATTTTTATTTTTGAACGTCGATTGTCCCGCTGAAAAAATTATTCAAATCGGTCCCTATTTACAAAAGTTACAAGCTCCGAAAGAATTTCGATACCCGCACTTTCCCACATTAAGGCTCTTTGGAGCTACCCTGCCTTACGACAGGGTGCCCTAAAATATGCTTTCTAAAAATCTCAACACTTCTACTTTTCAAAACAGTTGGTTTCATCAAAATCGGTTGAGTAGTTCAAAAGTTGCGAACTTTTTACCACTTTTTTTTAATTCACGCCACTGTGCAACGTTCACATGTTGTTCACACTTTCAGCTTCAAAGTATTCAGAAACTTTGGAAGCATTTTCCCGCTACCACTTCTTTGATGCCCACTTTCAACGAAGAACAGCATAGAAGAGCAAAGTTTCATGCTTGAAAGAATATCAATGTTTTGCTTTGCAAGCGGTGGAACTCTCGTTTATGGTTTTGTGAGATAAGTAAACGCAGTTAATTGTTAAGATAATATTTGTGTTCCAATATAGAAATTGCATACTGTACACAACAGTTATTTATTTTATTTACGTTTTGTTTCCATTAAAAACATTTGTTGAATCAGACAATATGTTGATTGAAAAAATCGGGAATTTTTTCCAAACAAATTATTACAAAATTTTGCATTTGAATTTATAAATTTCTTTGTACGATTTAAATTGAAAAAATTAGTATTTGATTCAGAGAATTTTGTGTTCGAAATGGAAAATTAGTTTTTTCTGTGTAGAGTGCTTATCTACCAGTCAGAAGGTTGCTGGTTGAATACTTGTCTCCTCTCAAGTAATAATATGTACATACATATGTATGGTGAGTTAGTTAATTAATAATGTAATATAATATGTATTTATGTATGTATAAATAAATAACATGTTCATATACTACACAAATACATATGTATATGGTATAGAATTTGAATGAAAATACAGAAGTCAAAAGAATAAAGACATAAAAATTTTTGGTATTTTTTATTAGGTCGCCTAATACAATCAAGAAGAAAACCTTTTTTAAAAAATCAATAAGATAACCTAATAAAAACTAAAAAATTTCTTCTTGATTTTTTCAAAAAGTTTTTGCTTATTAAGATAATAATATTTCCTTATTGAAAAATTAGACTATAGAGATATCTTATTATTGTTGTTCTATTTTATGAGGTATTTATTAGGCACTATTTTTTCTGTGTAAGTGTGCGGCAAGGTGAACCTTGCGGACGTCGTGGGACAGGCCCTAAATATTAGTATTATGTGTCGAAGTTCGTGTTTTTACAGTTCATGTTTTTTGAAATTGCAAAAATTTTTAAAAAGGGGCTGCCAACTTGTTTAAAATTTTTATTTAAGTAACAGAGGTATCCAAAGCAAGTTTCATGATACTTGTTCATTTGGAAATAATTTTTGCTGCAATTTTGGCTTTTCGACCCATAGTACACTCTGTGTAATAAAAGTCTTTTGGACTACATGACATTATAATGGCAGAAGTGCAGATATTTTATATGTGCTACGCTACTGAAGTTTTACGCTGACTCAGACTGAGTCATATTTTTAGGTGTGGGGTAAACTCTCACTATATATATCGAAGGACTTTAGATTGGCATTGACATTTTTTTTTTATTTTTATTTTGACTATATATGTGTGTATGTATATATGTAACGTATTGATGAAATGTCCAGAGAATCTTCAGAATATTCAGGCGGGTGACACTGTGAAGTCTGATTTTTGATTTTCGGTCTGCAGGCTCAGGAGCGTAGCAAAATCCAATTTTCATATTGCACCACCAATGCCATGCGGAGGGCTGGCGAAGCACACCAGGTTAAGCTAGTTTAATATATATAAGCTCTTAATGGACATGCTTAAAATAAAAAATTTCTATATATATATAACTTTCTTTCATAAAATTTTTGGTATTTTGTTGGTTATTTTCCTCATTATTTTCTAAAATATTAAATTTAGCAAAAAACTTTCTGTGAGATTAATGTTGTTGATTTAAAGAGCTAAAATATTGCCCTATGCTATATTCTTGTAAAATGAGTTTTTTAAAAGATAGTCATATGAAAAACATTAGATTGAATAATGGGCTTGAAGGCCAACTTTGAGGGCCAGACGCAACACCTAAAACGCAACTTATCGCTGTGAAATTTTTTTGTATTTCTTTTACATAAAACTGAACTGATTTTGAGGGGTGAGAGTAGAACAAATAAAATAAGTCTTCAAACAATTAACGGCCACTCTAGGCCAAATGTATAATGTAAAATTGGTATGACAGAAAATCAAATTTTTTTGAGGCTTTTAAACTTATTATGTTTGTATATTGAGATTCTCAATAGAGTATTAAGAGTCTTACTATACACATAGAAAGTTTTTTATCTTATTTCAAAAAAACGTTTGTTTTTAAGCCTACTGATGATTTCCAAAAGCAGGAAAGAAATGCATATACCAGTTGCTTAACCAAAAAAGGCCAGAAAAAAGTTATTTCCTTTATCTAAAAGATAAAGAAAACCATTAGGATAACTTGCTGCCTCCAATTTACATTTAAATTAGTATTTAAACTATTGACCATTTAAAGAAACATTTGAATAATATTTAAAAATATTTTAGGAGAAATATTTTTCTACATAAATTTTTATTTTACATTCAGAAATAAATTTTCAAAATGTTTTTATTTATGTTGAACTCTATACGTACAAAGACATAACAAATACACATGCATATGTACATACAAATAAGTATATGCAAAGAAATGCATATTTTAAAACAGCCTGCCTTAAAAACTTCACCAAACTCAAAAGCCACTAATAGTTGTAAAAAAAAAAAACATTCCACAAAACGTGACTCCCACAATTTAACCCTTGAACTTCTTTATGATATAGACAGGCCAAATGAAAAATAAAAATAAAAAACCATCAATGAATGAATGAATGAGTTGAAAATATAAAAAAATACTTTTTTGGTAACTAAATTTGGATTTAAATAAAGTCAAAAGACTCTCATATAAATCCACACACTAACTCATATGACATCAGAAAAAATATTATACCCTTACATACAAAAACCCAAAAATAACAGAAAAAAATATGTATTGAAACACTTTACATGCAATAAGAAAGAAAAAAAAATAACTAAATACTTGTAAAAGAAAATATGAAACCAAAGAAGATTTAAAGTCCTCCAAATATTTCAGAAAAAAAACAAAGATATGCGAAACTATTAAAATAGCGACAAATTTGGCTTCAAGTGCACCCTAAACGATGTTAGTTCTTACTTTTGGGAAACATTTCTTAAAGATCTAAAATATTTGTGATAGCCGCCAGCTTTCTTATAAAGGATGTTTTTTTTAGAGTATCACTGCTTTATTTGAGCAACCATTTAACAGCTTATAGTTGCTTTTTGTTTAGGTTGCTTTGAAATTTCATTATGAATCGACTTTCAGCAGACAACGCGTGCAAATTTTTTAAATTTTTAATCAAAATAACTGATCTAATCGTCAAACTCACTTCTGCTGCTATTTTCCGATGAAGCCTATTTCTGCTTATTAAGCAGAATTCTCGCTTTTGTCGAAACACTTTTTGGATCCACAGAAAATTACTGTTTGGTGCGCTTTAGGGGCTGGCGCAGTCAATGACCCATTACTCTTCAAAAACGATGATGGTAGGAACGTTACTGTGAATAATTAACGGTACGTTACGTGGCATTAATCTTGCCTATATGTAATTCCAACAAAACGAAGCCACATGCCCCACAACGAGCGCTACAATTGATTTTGTCTAAGAAACTTATAATGAAAAAATTATTTCAATTAATTGGCCACAAAGATTATGTGATCTAAACCCATTGGATTATTTTCTTAGGGATTATGTTAAGTCACTTGTCTACGTCGATAAACCGCAAGCAATTGAACATTTGGAAATCAACATTCGAAGAGTTATCGGCGAAATACGGCCGCAAATGCTGTGAAAAGTTGTTGAAATTTTGTGTCACAGATTGCGCCTACGCTCCAGCCGTGGCAGCCGAATGGCAGAAATCATATTAAAACATTAGTTTTCTAAAATTGTATTTACAATAAAACCAGTTTCATTATTATTAAAAATATATTTTGCTGTTTTATTGTGATTTAAGCTTGGGTCACTCTATAAAAAACACCCTTTATAAATATAAAAGCTAGTTAAGTGGAATGCAAGAGAGCAACATTTGCCAAAAAATACCCAGAACGTACAGTTTGATTTGAAGCAAATAAAATTGTCTAACTTACTTCAAGAAACTGCTGTTGCCATTTCACTTAATTTTGGTGTAGGGACAACACCCAAAAAATGTTGGTTCATAAAGCATCAAACAAATAAACAAACCAAAAAATAAAAAAAAAACATCCTCAAAACAATAACAATTATTTATGACTTTGCCGGCATATTCTTATAACATTCAAGTGAACGCTGCAAAACCTTAAATAATGCCTATAAATCACATAATTTCATGTTAAATGCACAAAAAAGGAAGATGAGACATAAAATTTTCTTAATGTGAAAGAAAAGATACAAAAAAGAAAATAAGAAAACACTTTGCCTGCCACTAAACAACAGTTACTTTTTAGAAAAAAAAAAAGTTTAAAACTTTAATACGAGTACACCTTTGAAATTCCAAAAAGCTTTTTTCTTCTTCTTATAATCCCCTACAGGTTCATTATAAGATACGGGCTAACATTGGGACAACTGGCGCTATTGTCGATCTAAAATAGAATAATCCTTCACTTGTCAACCATAAAAAGTAGACAAACAAAGACCGCTTTAATCTTAAAAATATTTGATTGTTTTTTAATAAATCATTTCATCAGAAGAAGAAAACTGTTTAAGCGATTGTCGCCGCCAATTAGAACAAAAATTTCACAATATTTAAATCTTTTAATCCCCTAAAGGTGAAGCATTAAAAAACACACCAGCAAGACTTAAGACGTCGGGATTGTGTACAGAAATATTTTTATATTTTAAGCACTTGTTGCGCCCTGCAATACAAAATAGTTCCCATGAAATGACAGACAAAAAAAATAATAATGTTACAAATTTCAAATACATATCAGGCCTAAAGTTTGTTCTACTTTTCATGCCAGAAAGGCGCTTTTTGGAAACATGAGCTCGTATTTTTTCATCTACAGTAGAAGTGGGAAATAAATTCTAAGAATTATTTTTAAATATTAAAAAGGTTTTAGCTTTTAAGCTCTTCTTAAAATTTTTTTAAATTAATTTCTGGAAAATAAATATTTTTTTAAAAAATGTTTCTCAATTTTTTTCATAAACTAAACAAAACAGATAAAAAAATTCATAGAAAATGATTTTTTTAAGCTTTAACAGTATTATAAAGAAAAACTTAAGGAGAAGTTTCTTAATCCGGCTGGATAACTTTTAATTTTTTTTGATATTTGTAACTTTAGATCTGCGCGATTTGTTCCATGATTTAAAAGATTCTTTACTTCTTCTTTTGAAAAAGTTGCTCGCACCACGCCCATTTAAATTTTAAAATTATATGTCATGTATAGAGGTATCCATTTTTTCCATTTCAAAAGCAAAGCTGAATAAAAAGAAGATAAAGTTTTGATTTCGATGACACTTTTATTTTATTTTAGCGCCGGTACCTGCCCATAACATACAAAATACAATGTCACTTAAATGACCGCCTCTAGATTAGTTGCAGCAGTCGATACTTTTCAACTAGATTTCGACCACTTTTTCGCACATTTCGGGCGGGTAAAAACTCGTGAATGCTGGATTGCAAATACTTCAAAGTTACGACATCATCTGTCTAGACACTTTCTTTGAGGTACCCTATACCAAAAGTAACGGCGTCAAATTCTATCCTATATTGCCAGTCAATTGACGTCGCCGAAGCATGAAGTAACGCGTTCTCTTAACACTCTATGCAAAAAAGCCAAAATCGGCCGTGTTGTGTGGCTCGTGGCAGAGTCTTGTTCAAACCACATAACATCTAGTTCATAATCTTCAATGGCAGTCCAAACGGCCATAGCTCTCTGAATTGAAACGTTTCTTCGGTTTATCCGCCAAAAATTTCACTTACAGAAGCGATATTTTCAGCAATGCGCACATTGCGATGATGCAGAGCACAGAGGATACGCAGAGGTGTCACAATACGAAATATAATTTGTGTATTCGGACGGTTTCGCTTAATCAGTTCCAGCATCTTCTTTAATGCTTCTTTGGTTGTGCCATGTTTTAGCGTATTTTTGTTTTATACAGGATGGGCCAAACAAAAGTCACACCTGCGAGTAAAAATTTAATAACTTTTTTGTTTATTATTTTTTTCATTGCTTTTTTTTTTAGATTTCATTCATCGAACCGTATTACACCACCATGCAAAATTTAACACGAACGAGCAACGAACCAAGGAGGTAGAATTTTACTTTCCCAATGGACTATTTTAAAAACAGAAATGCACCTTACAAAAACGCAATTAATCATTTAATTGCACGATTCCGACAACAAGGTGCAGTGTTAGACTTTCGACGATCGGTAAGACCGAGAATAGTAAAGAACCAAGTGAACATTGATCGTGTACGGGAAAGTGTTCTAGAATATCCAGAAACTTTGAAGCGAAGACGTTCGGGACAACTAGGCCTCTCTATAAATCACTGCTACGAATTCTATCATGTCATTTACAAATGCACCGATACAACGTCCAATTGGCATAACAAATTTTACCAGTTGACTACCATCAAAGACGAATTTGTATTTGAATGTAAATAAATAAAATATTATATTTTGGGGTACTGCAAACACCAGAGTTGCTCACCAGCGCCAATTGCTCTCGCTCAAGTGTACGGAATGGTGTGAAGTGTCTTCAAAAAAAGTTGTAGGCCCTTTTTCCTCCAGAATGATGCTGTTAATGCAGTGACGGTGAATTAGGACAGGTATCGTACAGTGATTAATAATTTTGTGCGCCCTGTGGCAGCCCATATAGGCCTGCGTAAACAGTCTTGAAATGTAAATACGTCTTGTTTTTTAAATGTACTCTCGTGACATATTATACTAAACAAGTAATAAACACTATCGTATTATAAGCGAAGCACGACGGATGTATTGATGTTCATGTATTTCATTGTTAACAAGTGATGTCGCGAAGACTTCTTGTTCATAACAAACAATCAAAAGAAGTAATGTTGATGCGTGTATGCTTGTTATTTTGCTTATTGTTTTTTTGAGTGCGTGTGTAGATGTTGATGGTAAGTTGGTATGTGTTTAAGGGTGGAATTTTAAAGCATTCGCACACAATTAATGTCAATGCATGTGTGCGTTTGTGTGTGTGCAGAAAAATAAAAGAGCATTCACACAACTTATGCACGTATGTATGTATGTACATGGATGACGTTTGTATACGCGCCCATGCGTATGAAGAAGCAAGCATCACAAATTCTTCCGTCACGAAGTATTTTCTTCTTTACTCCTATACCTGCATTAACTGAAATAATTGCCTTGCGAACAGTGTTATTTAGCATTTGTTTTAAAACATTTCGCTGTAGTAAAGCATTTGAAAAATCCCTCATGTCTTAAAAGTTTTTATAAGGGGTCTTGTGCAGGACTTTAGCAGCCAACAAGTGGTTTCAGCACGATGGAGCAATACCACACATGGCCCGTGCTACAATTAGTCTTTTAAATGAAATTTTTTAAGACCGAATTATCTCAAGAAATTCAGAATTCAATTGGCACTTTTTTCAGACTTAACTGTTCCTGATTATTTTCTATAGCGTTATGTTAAGTGTATGTGTACAAGCCCCAAACTATAGAGCAGCATTAATGTGTTACGAGGGTTGTGTGGAGTGGAAATAACTTAACAAAAACAAAAACAAGTTATAAAAAAAATTTATTAAAAATATTTGTCCTTTGTTAACAACTCAATTGTGAATAATACAATTTTTTTAATTTCTCATATTACAAATGAGTGTTTGTATTTAGAAAAATTGTTGTATGTGCCCTTTTAAATAATATTTTAATTGCATTCACAAATAAATTAATTGTAATTACAAATCTTTTTTTTTCTGTGTAGATTGTTGAGATTAACTAGATAAATTTTCGTGAATCGAAATTACAACAATAATTTATCTTAACTGTAAATTAAACAGTTAGGATTGGTTTGATTAATATTTAAATGTTATTTTAAATTGAAATTTATTTGCTGGTGGTTCAGCTTTGTCTGTATGCATTTCATTGTTGCTGTAACAAATCGTCAGTAGACTTCAACCACACATTTTGAATAGTGACAAACCTCTTACCTTGTGCACAGACTTTCAAGAACTATTTGAGAATTCACAAATAATAATAGAGATTTGTGACTATTCAAAATGTGTGGTTGAAGTCTACTGACCGATTTGTTACAGCAACAACGAAATGCAGAACCAACAGCAAATAAATTTCGCATTAAAATATATTTATGACAATATGTCGAATAATAAAATTCTTAAATTTTAAATGTTATTTTTTGTTAGAATAAACAACTGGAACCAACGATAAATTTTTCGTACCAAATGTTTGTGGTATATGCGTGTTTTTTTGTTTTTTACGTAGATAAAGGACGAGATAGAGAGAGAGGGAGATCGCCATTGCATTTTCAATTGTTTTAGAAATTTTTTTTTGTATAAGAATCATACACAAATATTTTAATTTACTGTTGTTAGTTTGTTTAAAATATTTGCAATCTTAATAAATATTTTCAACATTTATTTATTAACAGCACAAATTAAAAAATATATAATTAGGGGGCAAGTCGCGACACTCGTTATCGAACGAAATTACGAAATATTTCCATGTAATTTCTATTAAAAATTTTTTTAATTTCGTTCCATAACGATTTCCGCGATTTGCCCCCAGAAGGCAATATTTTTGCCGTCATTTAAAATGATTTCCTTTTTATCACAATCTGATTTTAAAATATTGTAACCGACCAACAATTACAAAATTTGATTTATATTTGTTATATTAATTAAAATACACTTGGTTACCCCTTCGACTTAAGTTTAAATTTATGTGTATGATATTTACATTAGAAAAAAAATTGGTAACACAAAATTTTGATAAATTAGTCTAAAGAATCTAATGGCTTAATTTCCAACTGAATTCAAACAATCGTGATTTAACTTAATACGAGTACACGCACAACCTAAAAATAAACAAAAAATTCAACATGTGGAAATAAACTTTTGGAAAATAAAAATAGAGAAAAATACACTTCAAGCTGCTTAAGAATTCAGTAGCGCCTTAACAAATCGTGCTTAAGCAAACTTTACGCATTATTTTATTTTTCGAAAACAGAACAACGTTTATTAAAATTAAATGTTTTTACTTAAAAATAAGAAAACTTTGTTATTTCAATAATGTTGGAACTTTTTAAGCAAATATATATACATATATGCAATGTGTGGTCCACAATTTCAAAATTTAGGTGCAATTTGTTTAAATTGTACAAAAAATATCTACAGCAAAATAAAACATATAATAACTACACACGAACACGAATACGCAATATGGAAACATGTCTGTATGTTGTATGAATGTGGTTCACGTTTACAGGTCGATAGTTTATCTTGCCAAATGTCATTTTAAATTTAAGGAAAGGAAAAAACGCACACAATCACCTTACAGACCCATACACACATACATACATACATACATACATACACATGCATGCAGAGTCAATTCCGTTAACAGCAAGATTAACAATTTTTTTGGGCTAAAATGCGTGAAAAATTTGCTAAACAACTTTAGCTACTTGTGTTAGACTGGGCTCATGCAAATCAAACCCAACAATAACATCTATGAAAAAATAATATTTAAGATTTATGTACAAAACCACCAGAGAATCATATTGGTCACCACCATTCATTCGAGTTACCCACAAGCAAATAAACGGACATAAGACATTTTACTACTTCTTTACTATTTATTCTCTTTTAATGGTCGCATTCATAAGACGTAGCTGTAGAGCTCAACTGTTGTGAAACTGTTGGCAACTGTTGGACCCAACAGTTACTTCTTAGAAACGGATTGATGGATGTACTGCAAAATGAACAGCTGATGAACGTAAGCACGTAAGCAATTGAAAACGAACGAAAGAGCAACAAATAAACTAACTTAGATTGGCTAAATTAATTAGTTTAGCTAAAGTGTATGTATAACACAGAATATTTAATGAAGTCAGCAGCCCAGGAATCTTCCATTTTTACAATAAAATTTGCTCCCTAAAATAAATATTCTGTGTTTGAACAACACTGCAATAAAAAGAAAGACCTGCGCCTATAGTATTTTTATTTTAACGCTGAGCCGCCATGTGCTCAAAAAACGTTTAAACGCAATAGTGAATTAAATATGTAATATATAATACAAATAGACAGCATGATATACATACATATGTTTGATGAAATTAGTAATTTAATTTAATTCCTTTATTTCGTTCCTTTATCGCATTTTAAATGCAAAATTTAACAAATATTTGCAGCCGCCATCTAACAAAGCGGCGTTGCATTATATTATAAACGGCATAAGTCTTTTCGATCAGCTGTTCAGGCTGAGCACAACATGTTGACTATAGGTAGTGAAAAAATTGTATGATGGAAAAAATGGCAGCAATTACTCAACTGTTGAGTGGAGCGAAACTACTCAACTATGCGTTTCTAAAGGCTTCATTAGTCTTTACTTTCTGTTGCTGTTCTGTGTCGTTCTTTTCCGTATAAAATATTTTGCAATTACTTTTTCTGTGAAAAAAATCATGTGACAGCCTATAGAATTGATTACACTTGTACACAAAGTATCACAACACACTAATACATACACACTTTTGGCTGTCACTTAACGTTGAATTCTATTTTCTCCAGATCTGTCCGCAACAGAACAGAACGAAAAACGAAAATCTAACCACACATACAGATTTTCAACTAAACAGAAACAAAACAGCTGATTCAGAACAGAACAGCACGTACAAACTAATTCTGCCTTAAGACAAACACTCAACGGTTGCGCAACTGTTACGTCTTATGAATGCGACCATTGTGTGTGCTTGTGGTTGTTGCAAACACAACATTCAAATTCAACA
Source organism: Tachina fera (assembly GCA_905220375.1). Taxonomy (NCBI): domain Eukaryota; kingdom Metazoa; phylum Arthropoda; class Insecta; order Diptera; family Tachinidae; genus Tachina; species Tachina fera. Next base: position 41,515,972 of record LR999965.1, on the reverse strand, counting down.
GCGAAAACAATTTGAAAAAAAAATCTAAAAAAATACTCGTAAAAATGATTTAAGTAGAGAAAAATATTAAACGTAAAAATATATGTAAATATAATATAAACAATTTAACAAACAATTGCACTTGTAACACTTTGTGTGTCAATATGTGACTATAAAATTTATTATTTTAACTGCATTTTATAACAATGAATCATAAGAAGAAAAATGCAGATAAAATCCTAGTCAAGTTTATTTTTGTATTTTGATTATTTTTTTCGCAAATCTGATTTTCCTCAAGTACAACACGTTTATTTTTCGATACTACACTTGCGACAAAATGTTGAATGGAATGTTAATAGACCCAGCTTCCTTATACATATGCCACCATATGCACAAAAAATAACGTGTGCTTCAAGTGTACGTTAAAACCAGTTTTTGTATGGAAAACGAACATTTCAAGCACACGTTATTTTTTATTTGTTTTTTTTTGCAAATGGGGGATAGTCAAGAGATCACTGACGATTTTCAGACCTTGCCTTGTGAAAATTGCCATGGAAAAATCTTCCTCTGTAAAGATTTTCGTTTGAGGCTCTAAAAATAGTAGGAGTCTGACTATAAGCATATGAACTTATTTGCTTGTTTCAAAAACTTTTGAGTTGAAGTCCACATTTAAATTTTCTTTAATTCGTTGTAAATTGAAAATTTTAACTAATTTTCTGTAAAAATATTTCCGAGTTGTGAAGTTGCTAAAACTATGGAAAAATTCAAGATCATTCTCCATTATGTTATTAAAAGCATTGGCGGCATTAGTAATGAACAGGGAAACCAGAAATATGCTCTAAAAAAGTGTTTTATGCACATTCAATATGCACTAAAAACTTGAAAATATGCACTAAAACGTAAAAAATATGCGCTTAAAAATAAAATAAATTGGTTTATTTGTAGATGAAAATAGGGTTTTAATTCAAAAATTCAATAACATTTGACTTAAAACAAAATAACCATAAAAATTTTGACTGATTTACATTATTGATTTACATTATTGGTCAATAGGACGCCTGGAAAAGCAGCTTAAATTAAAAAACTTGTCAAAAGTGCATCAGAGATTCCGTTCTTTTTTGTATAAACTTATCTATCATAGTGCTGCAATTAGCAAATAGAAAAAGTACGTGCAACAAAATTGATGAAATTTCATGAAAAAATGCTTAATGTAAATCAGATATAAGACAAACAATACAAATTAATTTTTATTGGATGCTCTCATAAGAATCTAACTTCAATTTCAAAAGATCACGATATCAAAGTTCATGCTTTGGAACTGTATTTTGGATAAATAGAACAAGATTTTTATTTATATTTTTTATTGCAATAAGCAACAAAATATTGACATAGAATTTCAAACAAAAATCGTTTCTGTCTCATCTAAATAAACTTTAATACATTTACAATGTTCCTTCAACGTCGTTTCAGAGGCAGAGTCCGTCACAAATATCAAAACTGAAGTTGTATTGGAACTAAATTCCGTAAATTTGAGTAATATATAGGAAAAATTTATACACTACATGGAACAGTGGTACAGAGATTTAGATGCCGAAAAATAAAAATAAAATTTTGACCAACTTCTTAATTTGTAAGCATTTTAACCCAAATAGCGCCAAAAAAATTTTCTTTGTTATTATCAAAATATGCCCTAAAAGCGTAAATTATGCAGTGAAAATTCGAAAATATGCTAAAAATATGCGTGTAAGACTGATATATGCAAAAACATGCTTTAAAGGGTAAAATATGCAATAATATGCACTAACAAATCGATGTCAAAATTCTTAATAAGTTCTGAAACGGATAAATATCTTGTATCCACATTAATATGTCACACGAGAAAAAACATGCAATTGCATATTTGTGGTTTCCCTGGTAATGAATTAATTTTTTTTAATCCATTTTATTAATATTCGACATTCAAAATTAGTTTTACCATCTCATATATGGGCGCTGATTGTGGACTGTGATCGGCCGCGGCGCAAACGTGACCGATAAAAATGAGGCATATTTTACAATCTGATTGCCCGACATTGTGCAAAAGGGTATTTATTAACATTATCGGCACAACAAGGTTTATTTTGATTGTCCACATTTAGGGAAATTTCAGTGCAGATTGTGGCATTTTAAAAAATTATGAATGTTCACACTATTGTCACATGAAATGTGGCGAAAATTGGTACATTGCGCCAATAGTAGGATCGTAGCTTCAGTCTGCAAGGCCTTTAATATGGAATATATAAATTAGTTTAAAAACTTTTCATGTGATTTGTTATTGTGTTATTGCAGAATGTAGCACTTGCTACATCTGCAATATTTGCACCAGTAATTTGCTGGTGTCTAAATTTCAACGCAAACAATTCGTGCGCTCACACGTTTTCTTTTAAGCAATTATAACGGAGCTCATTCCAACATACAAGAGCTTCTCTACTTCCGTTATGCGAAAAACTAAAATATGCTACAACTCAAAATAAAAAGGATTATGCGTATCAAACGCATTGACTTTCTCTCATACTTATAGTCTGCGCATGCTTCTACTCAGCCTATGGGTATTTCATCATTCGCCACCGTAAACTAATATTTTTGCATATAAATTGGAATGGGAAATGAGTGGGTGTATGTGACTGTTTGATAACATCTTAATATGTGTGTGTGCAAATAAAATAGCCCTGTATATGCACATGTATAGAGGATTAATAGTTAGAATATTTTTATAAAGCGGATAATTGTAGTTGGATATAGTCTAAAAATTTTAGTTAATGCCCTTTGTACTGCGTAGCGTAATTTAAAAAATGTATAAAAGCATAGCTGTGGTATGTTTATAGTTATACGTATTCGGTTTAAAATGAATGAGTGCTTTTTTTGTGCATATGTGCGTGTTTTTTATTTTTAGATGTACGCATTGATAGTTGTTTGACGGCCAATAATAGAAAAGTACTTAAAATGATAGCATACGAAAATATTGATAGCATGTAGAGTTGATATTTCAACCCTACTCTCACATTATGTATGAGCAGTGTTCACTGAATTGAAATCTTTTCTCTTCGATCTGGCTATTTATGCTATATTACCATGCTATGGCATCATTTTTTATTGTGTTTAATAAAAGTAAACTTAAGTATTATTATAAAAATTGAAATAACGTAAAAATAAACTGATATTTTTAGAAGATATTTGTAATTACTACGATTACAGATTTACTGGAAAATATAGACGGTTCAGTTTAATTTTGTGGTATTTATGCAGATTTTCGGTTTCGGACCCGGAAGATATGAAAAACTACAGGCAGCCAACAAAGTGCGAAGGACATACAAACAAATTAGAACAAAATTCAAAACTGAATGGTCTCACGATGACATTATGAAATAAATAAATGATTTAAAAAAATTTATTTGTTGTTGGTTTAGCACGCCTATCTGTTTTTCTACTCATCATTGTAGTTTTATAATTTTCAGTAATATAATACAAATAGCCGACTCAGACTCTCTAATTGCAAAAAAAAGCAAATTGAAAGAAATTACTGATCTTATATACGAGAAGGAAATGCAAATGAACGAATTCAGAATTAAATGGTCAAATCTCCAGGAGAAATTTAAAACAAATTTAATATTTCATAAAATTAATTTTTTTTTGTAAAGAAATTAGTTTAACGAAGTCTGGATGAGCAGGTCAGATGTGAAAACATTAAACATTAAAACAAATAAACATAAATTCATGCTTAAGATTTCATAAAAAAATCACAATTGCAAGCTTGGCTTTAGAAGAAAACTATTTACAACTGCTGAGCTTTAAAAATCACACAAAAATTCGGCATTACAAAAAAAATTATTTAAAACTGCTTAACATTATTACTGTGAGTGTAAGCCTTGTTAAGTTATAACTGCCGGCATTTCATTGTTATCTTTTGACATTTTCGTTCAATATTGTTTGCATGTTAACAATTTATTAGTCATAAATATAAAATGCGCTGCATTTTTTAAACGGTTTTCCTTCCCCAAGAGATTTTGGTATGGTTTGGTTTTTAATTTTTTTGTTTTATACAGTAATATGATACGCCAAAGGAAAAATCTTCCAATTTATAAAAATAAAATATTATAATGAAAAAAAAAAATTTTTTATGCATTTTCAATAACAAGTCTTGTATGAAAATCGTTATGCTATTTTCTTTGTTAATTATTTGGGTCAATTAAATTAACTTTTTCATATTAACTTGTCGCATTTTCTAAATTTGGAAAGCGATAGTTAATACCACATAATCAAAGTAAATAAAAATTTGTATGCATACACAGACTTCATAATAATGTTCATATGGTTTATATTGAATCTGTTATCTTGAGTTAATATCAATAGGGTACTTTTATTTTTTAATGGAATTGTCAATAACATATGCTGCTCTTAATTATTATAAATCTGTATTATTGCGGCAATTGAGTGATCTCTACCGACAATGTTTTTTTCTGCTTGTCTATAAAATAGCATACAATATATAAATAACATTTATTTAGTAAAAAAACTTAAATCTATTTGATAGAGTAACCTGTGACACTTTCGTGTTAAATAAGGGATTAAAACAAAATCAAATGACAGTTAAAAATATTTTTTTTAATAATCGTCCCACCTGGGAATTATGCTTGAGTGTAAATTATTTTTAAAAAGCAAGAACGAAAATTTAATTATAAAAAAGTAATAAAGCTACGAATCAAAAGTCTTAAAAAATTTCATGAGAAAATTTAGGCTTTTTTCGTAAATATCTGTGACACTAAAAAAAATAATTCTGAAGTCATATTTTACTATTTTGTAGGAGAGCACTTTTAAGCTTTCCAAGTGGATTTAAAGAAATTTATTTGTTTTACAGGTAAATAAGGAAATTTGGTCTTCAAACATAAAATTTTAGAGAAATGTATGAAATCTTTATTTGAATAGGTATAATTATTATTATAATAATAATAAAGATCAAAAAATTCAATGTTTAAAGATGTAAATTTTTACCGCTGATATGTCTGAAGTGGTTCGTACGATGGGTCCAATATTTGCATGATTCTCCATTAAATCGCCGATCTCACGAATAAATTTTTCAATGTTGTCTTCCAGTGCGTCAACCGTTGCGGGCTTGTCACTATAGACATTAGAGACCTGCGTAAACACTTTTAAAATGTATATAAATACATCTTAACCAATAATAAATGCTGTCACATTATAAGCGAAGCACCATGGATGCATTGGTGTTCGTGTGTATGAGTGTTAACAAAAGATGTCGCGAAGACTTCTTATTCATAACAAACAATCAAAAGAAGTAGTGTTAATGCGTGTATGCTTGTTATTTTGAATATTGTACGTTTGAGCATGTGTGTGTGTGTAAGGTGTAGATGGTAAGCTGTTATGTCTTTAATGCATTAAACACATCCACCACAGCAGGCTACACGAACACACGACTTCAAATGCCGCTAGCAGCATTTATCGCCTCGCAGCCAGCTATATAATTATTTTGGAGACGGTAGCAGCATCATCTGCACCTCATATTTCAGTATAAAAACATAGTGCAGTAATGACACCTTCAATTATTTTGCATTTATACAAATTAAAATACTCTTTCGAAATGTACTTAGGTTAGGTTAGGTAGAGATGGCAGTCAGAAAGCCGGACTCACTTAGACCGTTTTGGTCCATTGTGATACCACGGAGACTCTGCTTATGCGGAGTCCCCACCGTCGAACCATCCAGAGCTCAGTATAAAGCTTATAATACGTTGAAGTTCAACACTAGCAACGTCAGAAAGTTCCCTGAATTCAAGAGCGCCCATTGTGGCCATTCTCTTTCCTGCAAGTCCAGACAGTGACAAAGAAAATGTTCTATGCTTTCCTTCGAAATGTACTTATATGACGTTAAATTATAAAAATTAATTAATTTATGCTTCACATCAATTTTTGGATATTGTTTCTGTTAAATAACACAGTACAACATATGATTTTGGTAATCAATTCTGACAATTTCACGTTAAAGTAGGGCCAAAATGAAGAACTTGTGCATCGTTCGTTTTGTCTTCTTACCTGCTAAAATATTTTTAATATCGATTTGAAGTTAGTAACTATCGTATAGGGGAATTTTTCACGTTTTAGGGTCTTTTGTTTGACATAACTCGAGAACCACTAGTCCGATTTAGCGGAAAAAAATTTAGAAAAATTAAAAATTACAATTCCTCTAATCTGTTCTTATACCGTTTTCCTATGTGTGCAACACTTTCAAAGTTAAAAATGAATGTATGAAGGTAAAAAAAGTATTTTTTGCCTAAAAATTAATTTTTTTTTTTAAATTCATAAAAAATCAAAAATGCAAAAAAGTATCAAATCTAATTTTAAAAAAGGAATAAACAAAAGGTTATTTGATTTTTATGAGTGCGAAGCAATAAACGCTAATAAATGTCCGTGAACAACTAAAAGGAAAAAAAAGAAAGTGGACTGTTTTAATTATTTGGTGTTTTCCGGTGAATTCCAATATGATTTTTTTTACAGAAATTGCACCCTCATTCATTATTTGAAAAGTTTTGCACAATTTGAAACGTACAAGTGATGAATCACGAATAAAGCCAGATATCCTTAAAACATGCGCCCATTTATAAGTAACTGCCAGTAAAATATAAAAATATAAAAATACGTAGTATTTATAGTTGATCGATTTTTGTCATTCAGACAGTGCCGACGAACGCGAACAGTAAAAGTGATTTTTCTCCAGTTATTTAAAAGTGAATAACAAGAAAACATAAAATATATAAATATGGAAAATAACAAGTACCCAAAATTTGATAATTTTTGTTGCGTTTGTGGTCAAATCGTCCTAAAAAAAACAAAAAATTTTCGACAAAAGTTGTGTACTAAGAAACTCAAAAAAAACGTATTGTGATTATTTTGATGAATCAGATTTAAGTAGCTCAAATTTTACGCCGAACACAGTGTGCAAAAGTTGTTATAATACCCTCGTAAATTGGATACATGGAGGAGGTGGAACGTTGTCTTTTATGAAGCCAGTAATTTGGGTGGAAGACACAACTGGACATGATGAATCCAGGTGCTACGCATGCATAAATTTTCGTTCTTGATTAAACAGACAACAATTGAAAACAAAAGTAAGCACTGCTGCATTTACTGCCACACTTCCAGTTAACCGCCCTACTAATGTCGATGCACCTAAACCTCCGAGTATGGATACTGTGTCCCTGCAAGCCGAAACCGTTTTCACCAATCCGACCAACATGAATGATGCGGATTGGACACCCGATATTGAAAGTAATACCGGACAACCGCTAACACTAATCGAAATGGATCACATTGTGACCAAGCTCGGAATATCACAACAAAACTCCGAATGGTTGACATCATTTTTGAAAAGAAGAAGACTCATACAGCAAAATGTCAGCGACAGCAAATACCGACAATGTTAAGCTGATTTCCAGAAGTTTTATTCCGTTGACGAAGCAAATACGTTCACGTACTCCCATGTTATCCCAGGTTTAGTGGAAAAAATTGGGGATGGATTATATCGCTGGCGACTGGCGTTTATTGATCGATGGTTCAGTTTCCAGTTTGAAGGCTGTGCTGTTACACAAAACAAATAAAAATCGTCCATCTTTGGCCAACATTTTGAAGGAAATCAAATACGATGAACACAAATGGAAGATTTGCTGCGATCTGAAGGTGGTCAACATACTACAAGGCATTATAGAAAAGGGCGGCTATCCAACATAATTCTGCTTCCTTTATAATTTGAATTCACGATACACAGGGAATCAATATCAACGTAAAGATTGGGAAGCAAGAACTCCCGAGCTCAACAAATAATTGCAATTACGCAGTGAACCTATGATAAAGGACCTGGATGATATTTTGTTGCCAACGCTCCACATAAAATTGGGAATAACTGGGAAATTCGTTGCAGTGGTTGTCAAGTATATTGGGGACGCCTATGACTGTTTAAAATCCATCTTTCCAAAACTCAGTGAAGCTAAAATTAGAAACTGTACGTATCGTTGTCTGTATTTAAATATTGTCATATCTAAATTTATTGACTTCGATATATTCGCTTTACCAATAATTTTTTCGCTTTTTTATATTTAAAACAGTTATTCTCAATGGACAAGATATAAGGAAATTAATGAAAAGCGAATCTTTCACAAATGTGCTTTCGAACCATAGTAACCACCTACATGCATGGAACGCACTGAAAGATGTCATCGAAGGCGTTTTAGGAAAGAACCAAGTACAGCGAGATGACATACAGTAACGAGTGGACAAGTTGCTGTATTATTTTGAAAAAATCAATGCATCCATGACATTAAAATTACATTTCCTGCATTTCCACCTTGATACATTTTTGGCACAATTACCTCAGGAATCAGACGAACAAGGAGAGAGGTTCCACCAGGTGACCATGCCAATGGAAGAGCGATTCAAAGGCAAAAAAATTAGATGGAATGCTGGCGTAGGTTTATTGGTGGAGTTCTAAAATTATGCAGTATGAAGATGATAGCACCGAAGAAGAAGATGACATTGAAATTGGTGGACCCATGGGAAAAAACGAGCCGTTGAATATTATGGATTCCTCGGATGACGACGAAAACTCAGATCACGAATATCAAAAACCTACGACGAAAAGCAGATCATCAGAACCACAAGCGTCAACTTCAACGAGAATGGATTTTGACAATAATTATAATTATAATTGAAAATGTTTTAAACTTTGTTGTTATGCATAGATTCCATAAATTCCATATTTTCTGTATAAGAATAGCTGCAATACAAATTGGAATTTTTATTTTAAGTTTAGTGTATATTCATTCAAAACATTATTGAAATAAATTTATTCATCGATTTTCTAAAAAAAAGTCTCACTTTCTTTACTCACACGTTACGTGGCTTTATGCGAAAGTAATTATATTTAACACTTTTTTGCATTTTTGGTTTTTTATGAATTTAAAAAAAAAATTTAATTTTTAGGCAAAACATACTTTTTTCCCTTCATACATTCATTTTTAACTTCGAAAGTGTTGCACACATAGGAAAATGGTATAAGGACAGATTAGAGGAATTGTAATTTTTAATTTTTCAAAATTTTTTTCCGCTAAATCGGACTAGTGGTTACTAACTTAAAATCGATATTAAAAATATTTAAGCAGGTAAAAAGACAAAACGAATGATGCACAAGTTCTTCATTTTGGCCCTACTTTCACGTGAAATTGTCAGAATTGAGTCCCGAATCAATGACTTCAAAAATGTTGTACTATGTAATATGAAATAATTGTAAGATATCATTCATTCAATATTTTGTCATGTATTGGCAACACTGAATTTTCTCATTGCAGGCAAAGAAATAGAAATTAGTTTAATTGTACTACAACGACTAAGTCAGCATAGACAACAACCTGCCGCCATGTTGCCTTGCTGTCTTCAAAAGAATCACTCTTATATAAACATGTGTATTCTATCTTTGACATTTTGTAGTCGATAGCCTGTTGTGGTGAAAGTGTTTAATGCATAAGGGTGGTTTTTTAAAGCAAGCGCACACAAGTAATGTCAATGCATGTTTGCGTTTGTATGTGGGCATACACACAACTTATGTAGGTATATACATATGTATATATGTGCATGCACAACGTTTGTACACGCGCCCATGCGTATGAAGTAGAAAGCATCACCAATTCTTCCGTCACGAAGTATTTTCTTCTTTACTTGTATACCTGCAATAACTGAAACAAATGTCTTGCCGATAATGTTGTTTAGCGTTTCTTTTAGAAGATTTCATTGTAGTAAAGCATTTGAAACATCACTCATGTCTTAAAAGTGGTCTTGTGCAGGACTTTAATAGACATGAGCCTTAACATAGCTCAACAAAAAAAGTCTGATCGTGCAATCTAGGCGGCCAATTGACCAGCCCCAAACATGATACAGCTGCTGTATTTTCCTCTGTGCGCACTCTACGTACGCGTGTTGGTGGTTTAATGTTCAATAATTTCATTCTGGTGCGATATTTAATCACAAGATTCCCAATAGCTGCCTCAGAAAGTCGCCCAAACTGACCAAAAAATTTAAGACGTGCCGAGCATGAATTTTGATAATATCATTCAATAATCTGCAAGCGTGTTCATTTGTGTTGTCAAAAAGACAGATGCTAAGAAATCGCCCTTTTTAAGGACTTTCATCGCATTTTGCGAGAAAAAATCTAAAGACATTTCTTTCGACTGTGCAAAAAATCTAACGTTCGATAAGACTGGTTTATCTTGATGAAGATCTTGGGTAAGAACATCATTCCTCCCCGTTAGCTCAATCCTTGCAATTGCATGATCTGCTTAAGCGTTTATTTTTAATATAAATATTAAAAAAAATTCCATTGTTCATACAAACTTTTGAAGAAAACTATGATAAAATTTTGATTTTTCAGTGTCAAATATCTTATTCCATTACGATACGATTTCGTAAGCTGCAAAGTTGAACTTAAATTAAGTTAACGTTTTATCTTTAGTTGCTTGTGTTTTTTTTTGCTCCCATCAGACACATAACCAGATGTCTTCTCGACATAAGCTAACACTTTTTAATGGTCGCAACACGACAACATTATCATACAATCATAAAGGCTATCATAAAAATATACTCATAGAAACAAACAGCAGGAAAAACTCTCAAACGTTTAGGGATCTAAAGAAGGAGATACGGCAACATCATTACCATTTCGTCGCACTTACAACCGGTAGCGGTTTTATATTTTCACAAGAAATTGTTAAAATTAGTACAGCGATTCAAATGAAATTGACCGTGTAACATGACATTGATAAACTTCATGGAAGACGGGACTCAATACTTTAGTTTGTTTTTTTTTGTATTTATTTCAAATCCATTCTACAATTTGGAAAACACCAAAGAGTCTAAAAAAATGTTAATACAATTCAAGTGCGATGGGAAAATTTGGCGCACCACAGTCGACAGCGCTATTTTGTGGCAGCAAAAATAATGCAACACAACAACAAAGAAAAACAAGTGTTTAAACAGCATGTTAGTGATGTTTAAAAGAAAAGCTTTTTTGTTGGGCATTTATTTGATTTTTTTGGCTAGGAATACCCTATAATAGTGTAAGCGTTAATTTGAATGCGTCATTAAGAAATGATGCATGCTAAGAGATTTTTGTTTCTGCATCAATACTATAACTTGAAGCAACATTTTCGCATCTTAAAATCTTACCAAAATAATAATAGGTCACAGAGAAGTGAAGATGAGGTTTAGAAATATCATCATTTGGTGTTATCACACCTGATATTGCATGAAGTTTTCTAGGCTCACGCAAAAAAAAAATCTTTTAACTACAAATTCGGTTTCGCATCCAATAATATAATCGACAATCACAGATGTGTTTTCGAAACATGTATCGCATTTTCCATTATTAGGCAATCGTCCGTCCTCCCTGAAGTTTCTTGACACAAGTGCATTATTTTCTTTATATGAAAATTTCGATTGGTTTAACATTTACATATTTTTTTTTGTAAAATGCTGGTTTCACTTTTATGCATTACATCAGCCATTGAAAGCTTACAATAACTTTTGCTAAAAATGTTAATATGAAAAATAGTTAACCATTGCTTCCTTTTGAATCTTCCGTTCAAGCACTGAATCAAAAACTAAACAAAAATATCAATGTAAGATCATCGTGCAAGCATTTTGATCGCAAATCAAGTTAAATTTATTAGAAATTTTACTTCTTTGTTTGACCTTATTCGTATTTATTTGCTTTGTTCATACCCTGCAAAAATATTCGTCTACCTGGAAGCAGGTTGGTAAGTGAGAGAGGGAGCACAACTATCGGTTACCAACCTGCTTCGGTATCAAATGATTTTTGTTCGTGATGTCCAGATAAACACTACCCTCTGAAATACTGAGGCACAATTTAATTAAGAAATAAAAAATAAAAACTGGAAGTAAAAATTGCATTAGCATCTTGGTATCCATGTAAGCGAGAGAGATGGCACTATAAAAAACTTTGCGAATTTGAGTTCAAACATCCGACCAACTTCATAGTATTTGTGTTACATTTCGATATTCACTTACGTTATTGCAACCTCGTAAGGCAGAGTGGATGCACTGTATACTTTTTCGTGCTTCCGAAGCGCTTTTTCTGTATTAGTGCTTACTTGTACTAAATTTATTTTTACTGTGTCTTGCAAAATAGCAGCAAACTTCGCAATACCAGAGAAAGCTATCTGCTGCTAAATAGTACTCAGTGTACACACACAAAAAAAACAATGTAGAATCGTTAAAAATAGGGTTAATTTTAAATTGTTTGCCAATGATTTTGCTTCATGTGTGTTTCATGTTCATTTAACATGATTTATAGTAATTGTCAAAAAAAAATTTTATTTTGAAATAACATTATTTCACGTTGAATTAACATTTAAGTACTGTTAAAGTCAAAATGAAGAATCATGTTGAATCAAAGTTATTTCAAGTTAGGTCAACATGAATTTAATTTAATGTTATAATTGTATTTTATTATTAAATCATTTTCCGAAGTGATCTAAAAAAACCAAAGATATTTTCGTTCTCTATGGACTCCAAGAAAACAGAATTGGTACATGAGAGCCCCTGAATAATTTTGATGTTGCACAGTGTAATTAAACAAGTGAATAGATTGTGAACATTGGAATTAAATAACAAATATTGGAAAATAAATAAAGAAAATTTTTTTTAAATAAATTCGTTACAACTCTCCCATAATCATTTTCGGGCAACACTTAGCAATACGTAACAAAAGTGAAAATCAATCACAGCGTAGTCACAAAAAAATTCGACCTGCACTCATTTCTGCAGGCAGATACATATTTATTCATGCAGCTTTTTTTTAGGCCTCTGCGGCAAGTGTGGGAAAATTTTACTCGTGCCAACTACTGAAAACGCATTTCTTATTTTTTCTCGACATTATATTATTTTTTTTAACATTTCATACACTCGTATTTGAAATAAGAGGAGAATTTCTTTTGTGCACAATATTTTCATTTTTGGTCTTTTTTTATGTATTTTGTGTGTTAAAAGTAACAAAACTTATGAATTCCATTAAAAAAAATCGTGTCTTTGCCATATTTTGGGTGTTTTTTTTTTCTTCTTCATCTTCCTCTGCTTCTTTGGTCGGTTGGTTTGGGTGATTCCAGTTGTATTTGTGGTAGTCCGACTATGTTTACAACACGTTTGATGTTTGTAATTTCTTTACTAAAGTAGTTGTATTTAACTTGACAAAAATCACACATTAGCAGAAACAGCAACACTTTACTACAAACGACAATAAATGTTGGAATAAAAACTACAGCAACAACAACAATAGTATCACAATAAAACAAGAGGGAAAAGAGCAAACAAAAACGCAATATTATGACATAAGTTGCACGTTTTTGCACCACAGGATAGCGATTGTAAAACATTTGAAAAATGTGTTTTTTGTTTATTTTTATTTCACAGAAGAAAAATAAAACAAAGTTCTTAAATGTTCATTCAAATGGCCTGTATGGATAAAAGTGTTAAACAAAAACTCTAACAAAAAAAAGAAGAGAATAGGCGTCCAAAAAGTATCAGTGATTTTTGTGGCAAAAAACAGTCTTACGAAAAATATAAAATATACAAAACAAGTATAAATTGACACCCGAATATTTCCCTTAATAATTCATTGTTTTATTTGCTCAATGAAAATATACATAAAGTGTCTTTCAATAGGAATTTACAAACTTTGACAGGCAGAAAGCTGAAATGATAAAAAGTCTTACAGTCTTGGTCGTACATTGGAGAAAAAATGTGGCGGTGTTCCTCACAAAAACATATCACAAATACGCTAACCACGATTAAGGCGAATAATCGTTTTACAAAAAATTAGTATTTTGTTTGGACAACTTTGGCGGGCTTTGTCCCGTAATGTTATTCAAAAAACATTCAAACAAATAAAAAGAATTACAATAGTATCTCACACATTATTTTTTTTACTTAAATTCAAGGATAACAAGAGCTTAATGCAAGACCCTTTACTATATTTCGGTAATGTATAAATATTAAACGTGACTAGAATTTATTATTTAGTATTTATTGTTAAATTTATTAATTTCTGTCTCCGCAGAAAAAAAAATTATATTATGTAATCAATTGATTTGTCCGAAATTTTGTTTTCATTTTCGTTTGTCTAAAATATGAAAAAGTGTATTTAAATTGAGTTTTTGAAATAAACAAATAAGTATTAAAATAAGAAAAATTATAATTTATATTTTTTAACTTTTTCATATATTTGTTTGTAATTCATGATGTGTCTCCAAATCCACCAGACTGAGCAGTTTTTATAAAAAGATCAAAAACTTTTTTTCAAAGCCGCTAGAAGAATTAAATAATAGAAAAATAATAGTTTGGTTTTATGAAGAAACTTGCTGAAAATTTGACAGCTCATGCTTTTTTTATGTCAAATTATTTGATAATGCCTTTAAAAATTTAAATTAACAAACCATCCTTTGATTCTGGCAGATATATATATTTTAAAAAAATATATCATGTATTGGCATGTTAGAGCTAATAAATCAGTGCAAATTTAAAGGCAAGCTTAAACTTAGATTAGTTTCAATTCAACAGTGATAAATATATGTATATGTATGTATTCTGTATATTTACAAAAATAATATTGCGGCAGCACTTACGACGGATGCTCCATAATTTATCAATCGCTCAAAAAAAGGCTCGTGTGCCCACTGCACTGTAAGGAAATGATTAAAAAGTTCAACCATGATGCTTCAAAAGACGTGTATAAAATTGTGACAAGTGACGAATCGACCGTGTGGGTAATCCAAGATGAGCAAAATCCAATAAAAGTTGTATGTGGAAGAAGCAAAGCAAAGCAAATTGTAGCCTATTTCTTCGACCGAATGGGTCATCTGGTCACTGTTCCCCTAGAGCAATGTAGAACTGTCAATTCTGACTGATACACGACCATTTGTTTACCGGAAGTCTGCGGAAAAAAATTCTCAAAACTAACCCCCAAAAAAGATGAATCAAACTCTCACACATCATCTTCAAACGAGTGAGTTTTTGAGCAGTAAAAGCATCGAGTTGATAACTCATCCTCCGTACAGTTCTCACTTGGCAGTCAATTGCTTCTTCTTGTTCCGGAATATCAAAGGTAAATTGAGTGGTCAAAAATTTACGAGCGCCTAAGAAGCAGTTGAAGTGTTCAAAATCCATGTTTTGGAGGTGTCTCAAGAGGAATGGAAAAAGTGCCATGTTAAATGGTTTCAACGAATGCAAAAGTGTATTGATCATAAAGAGGAATATTTCGAAAAACAATTAAGCCATTTTTATATTGAAAAGTATAAATATAATTTAAGCTACAGTTAATATCGAGGCTGGTTGGTTCCCGAGTGACTTGACGGTCTCATTTTTCCAGTTTCGTTCAGCACACTACTAGACAGAGTCCCAACTAATGCCCCTATCACGGTTCTCGAATTTTAAAATAGTTTGATTGGTATTGATAAAATTTGGTATTTACAACTCTGAGTAAGTTTGTTTAAGAAACACGTTGAGTAACTACACACAACTGCTTATTAGTAAATGGGTTTTCCTCGTTAAAGGTTGATGTGATTTAAGAAACAGGAAAAAATGGACAATTTAATAAAAAGAAATATTTAATAACAGGAATTTTCTGAGCAGGCGATGTAGCGACAATCCTAAAATTTTTTTTTGTCTTATTAAGAGTTTACACATGCTATAAAAGCAAAATTGTAATCCGAAACAGATTGGGTCGATACTGATTGCTTCTCTTTTGAACTAAACATAACTTAACCTAAATAAGGTTTTAGGTCATCCAACAAACAACAAAACTCTTATATACTCTACCGGAAATGGCAAATAAGCTTGCCAAATTTTTTTTTAATGAATTCATCCCTATTTGGAATACTTCTTCTTTTTACATTGGGTAGTTCAAAGGGGTTTGAATAATCATTTAATCCACTATTAAATACCTACTTCGGGTAATTGCGTGAAAATTTGAATCCCCAAAATAAATTGTCCCTTCATTTAATTTTTAGTTGCAACAGTGTCAATTATTCAATTAAGGTTTCATAACGTTTACAAGTTCACTACTAGT